>CM028130.1:708557500-709157500 GCA_016271365.2 Neoceratodus forsteri
CCATAATGCTTGCCTAATATTTTGGTGTATTAGATATATTTGTCTTTATCTGTCATTACTGAATCCAAATTTTTTTTTGAATGCATCCATGTTTGTACTTTCTACTACAATTGTAGGAAGATTATTCCATATTGAAATTGATCTTATGCTAAACCAGTTTTTCCTCCTTAATGAATTCCATTTCCCAATCAATAACTGTTTATTATGTCTACGGTTACTTTGTCTAAATTTGGATTCGAATAATCCTGTTCCATTCAAGAGTATAGAGTCTTGTAGTAAGCCATATATAAGGCATAAGTCTCCCCTAAGCCTTCTATATTTTAAAGAATACAATTTCAAATCCTTAAGCCTATTTTCATAGTCCTTTCCCTTCATTCCTGTTATTACCCTACTAAATCATCTCTGTACTCTTTCGATGTTATTAATTTCTTCCTTTATATATGGGGACCACACTTGGACACAATACTCAAGGTGGGGTCTCACCAGAGCATTATAAAATGGGAGCATAACCTCACTAGTCCTGCTTGCCACATGTCTAAATATACAATTTAGATTCTGATTCGCCCTTTTGATTTGTTTGGAACAATGTAATTTGAATTTCAAGTCCGGGGTGATGGTAGGCCCAAGATCCCTTTCTTCCATAGTTTGATGTAATGTTTGGTTTGCCAGTTTATATGTAAATTTAGGATTATGTTTACCCAAGTGCATCACCTTACACTTATCGCTATTCAATACCAATTTCTCCTCTTGGGCCCAGTTGGTAACTTCATCTAAGAAGTTTTGCAGGATACTGTTTTCCTTGCTGTTGTTAATAATAGAACCTATACGACAATCATCTGCAAATTTAAGTAGCCAAATATCATTTATGTTTGATTCTAGGGAGGAAATGTAAATATTAAATAGACATGGTCCCAACACTGATCCCTGGGGGACACCACTAGTCAGACTAGCCCATTCTGACAATTCTCCATTTATGGCCACTCTCTGCTTGCTATTACTAAGCCACTTCGTTATCCAGTTGATTATATTTTGGTTTAATTTAACTTCTTTTAAAGCATTTATAAGTTCGAAATGAGGGACTTTGTCAAATGCTTTAGCAAAATCTATAAACACTAGATCAACTGAGTTGCCGTTATCCATTTCTTCTGTGACTTTATTATAAAAGGTCAAGAGGTTAGTTAGACATGATCTTGATTTTGTAAATCCATGTTGGTTTTTATCAGTAAGTTTATTACTGTTAAGATGTTCCAAAATAATTTCCTTGACAAACTGTTCAAATATTTTGCCAATCAATGATGTAAGACTTATAGGTCTAACATTTTTCTGGCTTGTTGGTAGGTCCTTTTTTGTGGATAGGTACAACTGTTGCTATTCTCCAATCATTTGGGACTTCACCATTGTCTAATGAATGTTGAAATATATTGTTTAGGGGCAAGTAGATTTCATTAGTGAGTTCTTTCAATACCTTTGGATGAATGTCGTCCAGGGCCAGGGACTTATTGATATTTATTTTATTAAGTTTATCTAAAACTTCTTTGGGATTAATTGTAAATGTACGAGGTATGAAGCTCTCTGTTTCAATTATTTTATCATGTGAATTATTATTAAATACAGATGAAAAATATTTATTCTGAATATTAGCTATTACATGTTTATCAGTTACACAACCAGATTGTGTGGTAAATGGGCCTATGGTCATAGAATTACCTCTCATTTTGTTTATATAAGAGAAAAGGGATTTCTTGTTGTCTTTTACCCTTGATGTTAATTTAAGCTAAAATTGTGTTTTTTCTAATCTTATTTTAGTTTTTATTGTTTTTAATAAGTCCCTGTATTTTGGATTAAGATGTATAAAACCCTTTTGGATTTGTTTATAAAGTTTATTTTTTTTATTAATTAGGGATTTAATTTTAGAGGACATCCATCCTGGTATAGGCTTATCCTTTGGTTCATATTTACTTTTAGTCAGAATATTGGTTTTAATAAGGACCTTCAATTTGTTAGCTAATAATAGCCATTTACCCTCCACTGATAAATTTGTAAACAATACTTGCCAATCCCAGCAACTAATAATATGTTTCATATTTTCAAAATTAGCTTTGGTGAAATTTAAGATTTTAGTTGTACCTGTTACTAGCGTGGGTTTACTATTTGATATTTGAAATTGAACAGTATTATGATCACTATTAGCTAATGGTGCATTAACATCAATTCTAGTTATACAAAGGGCAACATTAGTTAATATAAGATCCGATATTCTATTACCCCTAGTATTTATTTTAACTAGTTGTTCCAAACCTATTTCATTAAATATCTCCATATAACTTCTATCAATTTTGTCTATTGCAGTTACATGTTCCCAATTAACACTGTTCAAATTGAAGTCTCCCATAAATACATAATTTTTTGATGTATCAAGGTTACTAAGAAAATGTAATAAATTTGTATCATTCTCAGGACTCATGGAAGGAGGTCTGTATACCAAAGCCAAAATAAATGATAGACCTATCAGTGGTTTTATTCTAATCCATAATGTTTTAAGATCAGTGTCATCTATAATTTCTTCACTATCAATTGATTGGTGGATGTATATAGCTACCCCTCCCCCTTTTTTATACTTCCTATTTTTGAAATATAATTTACTATATATCCCTGGATATTTTTATGCCAAGAATCATTATCACCCCACCAAGTCTCAGTGATGAGGGCAATAAGTATGTCATTCATCCCAAGGTACAGTTTAAACTCATCAAATTTATTAGTTAGGCTCCGCGCATTTAAAAGGACCCCATTCCAATCATAGTCTTCGGTTCTATCATAATTAAGCAAATAATCTGCTGTTAAAGGGGTAAAGTGTTGAGCTTCACCCCCTTTACCCAGTTTAAATGAAACGCTACTACCTTGTTAATTTTTTTGGCCAGTATCCTAAATACCAATCTGGCTGAGGTGAATACCATCATTTTTGTAACATTTTGTGTTTTTAAAGGTCTGGGTATTGTCCATAAATCCTATATTCTCCACCATATAAAAATATCTTAGCCAGGAGTTTAATTGTTTAATTTGCTTATTCTTATAGGTTTGGTTTCCTAAAAGTGGTAGTATACCAGACAGTATGATGTCTCCCCCTCTTTCTTTGATCCTTACAACAATTTTTCTGTAGTCTTCCTGGATGTCTATCAGGGCCCTTTTAGTTAAGTCATTTACTCCCACATGTAGAATAACTAATGGTTTATATGTATTTTCAAGTAACCCCTCAAGTAATCTGACTATATCATCAGTTTTAACCCCTGATAATGCACTCACAGTTGTGTGTTCCTTTCTCCCTTCACAGACAATAGTGTTGATTCCTTTCAGTATTGAATCTCCTATTACTACAACATCTCTTTCTGTGATCTTATTTTTTCCTGTTTCTCTGGGATTTGAAACACTATTGATTGTAGCACAGTCTCCAAGGGTCTGTTTTTTTATTTTTTGGGGTTCAATGTAGTCATCTGCTAGTATTTCAAATTTATTATACAAACTAATAGGTTGTATAACATTTTTAAACACTTCACATGGAGTGGATGTATTGACTGATTGAATTTTATAGGCATGGGGTAGATTTTTTATTTATAGATTTAGCATAGGTATCATTTCCTTTTTCATTTATATCATTCACATTTGACTGATATGATGTTTGGGCTTGGGGGGATATGTTTCTGGGTGTTTTTTTATTCTGTGTTTCAAAATGATTAATACTTGCTTCTTTAACTGCGTCGTCAATAAATTGTTCAAGAAGCGTTATTTCTTTGTGTGTTTCCAGCTTTTCTTTTAGATTACAGATTTCTTCTTGTAATATTGTAATCATTTTACATTTATCACAGACAAATTCAAGATCTGGAGTGTCCACCACATACATTAGGCATTGTACACACACCCTTTTCTTTATACTTCTACCTTTTTTAGACTTCACCTGTGCCATGTTTATAATAATATTCACATTATTTAAGTTTTTAAATTGCCCAGCTAACTTACCCTATCAGAGTCACAGCATCTTAGCGGACACAGCAGACATGCGCAGACGCATGTGTCTCTGCGCACGTCTCCACGCACTGCGACGCATGCCCCATTGCGCAGGGATCACTTATGTAGCCCAAAATACCCCAGAAGTGAAAGGGCAGGTTGAGGGCTTGTATTGCAGAGTTTTGTTACAAAATTGCCCCAGATATGGTCTAGAAATGCACAGTATTGAGTGCTGACATCTGCCAGAGCAGCAAATGGATCAGTGAGCAAGCGTTTGAATGAAACGCAATGCGAGTAAAAATAGACCAGTTTCGAGGTCTCTCCTCCTGGATACCTCACACGGTAGCAACCAGGGCTCCAACAGTAACTGCTTCAAATATTTATAAAAACACCAGTTTCATTCATAAATTTAAACAGTTTTCTCTTTTTACAAGGTATATTCCCCCCTTCACATTCATAAGGCAGCTCCCTGTGCTGTTTACTATGCACAGCTGGTATTCATTTTTAGGCAGTCGCCCCACTCGCAGCAGGGATCACTTATGTAGCCCAAAATACCCCGGAAGTGAAAGAGCAGGTTGAGGACTTGTATTGCAGAGTTTTGTTACAAAATTGCCCCAAATATGGTCTAGAAATACACAGTATTGAGTGCTGACATCTACTAGAGCTGCAAATGGATCAGTGAGCAAGCGTTTGAATGAAACGTGATGCGAGTAAAAATAGACCAGTTTTGAGGTCTCTCCTCCTGGATACCTCACACGGTAACAACCAGGGCTCCAACAGTAACTGCTTCAAATATTTATAAAAACACCAGTTTCATTCATAAATTTAAACAGTGTTCCCTTTTTACAAGGTATATTCCCCCCTTCACATTCATAAGGCAGCTCCCTGTGCTGTTTACTATGCACAGCTGGTATTCGTTCTTAGGCAGTCGCCTCGCTCGCAGCAGGGATCACTTATGTAGCCCAAAATACCCTGGAAGTGAAAGAGCAGGTTGAGGGCTTGTATTGCAGAGTTTTGTTACAAAATTGCCCCAAATATGGTCTAGAAATGCACAGTATTGAGTGCTGACATCTGCTAGAGCCGCAAATGGATCAGTCAGCAAGCGTTTGAATGAAACGTGATGCCAGTAAAAATAGACCAGTTTCGAGGTCTCTCCTCCTGGATACCTCACATGGTAGCAACCAGGGCTCCAGCAGTAATTGCTTCAAATATTTATAAAAACACCAGTTTCATTCATAAATTTAAACAGTGTTCCCTTTTTACAAGGTATATTCCCCCTTCACATTCATAAGGCAGCTCCCTGTGCTGTTTATTATGCACAGCTGGTACTCGTTGGGCCTACCTTAACTCTCATGATCGTCAATCAGCCACCAGACAATCTTGCACCCTAGCTCTATCCCTCTGATCAAATCCCCCACCACCACAGACTAACAAAATATCATTTACCCTGCACTGCACTTGCTCCTCGGAATTTGCCCCAGCACAACACATTGTAGTGACCTACAAAATGGAAAAAAGATACAAATTAAGTTGGAGCAGTCCCCTGCTCCCACCAGAGCCTCTTTGTCCTCCTCTCAGTCCAGCCGCCTACCAGACAATGTTTCCCTATGGTGATGCTGCCCTGTCTTTGTGTTCAGTTTGAACTTGACACCTTAAATCCTCCCTTCCTATTGGTTGCTGCTCTCTGGTGCTGATCTGCTGCAAAAACAATCACCCACATCAAGCCACCTCAATTCCAATCCCCAGCTACCCTGCTCGTATTAAACAAATCAATCAGTAAACCCCAAAGGAAAAAAAAAAAAGCCATCGAGCAAGAAATTAGTGAGTTACAGTCCCAATATTCCTGCAAACACTCTTCGGACTGTACAAAAACCCCAATGAAAAAGGACAGATGTAGCACAAAAGCTATGCAAGTAGTAAATGAAATACTTAGTTTACAATTCCGATGTTACTGCACTCGCTCCTCAGACCTTGCCCAGGCACAACACGCTGTAGTGACCTACAAAAGGGAACAAAGCTATAAATTAAGTTGTAGGAGCAGTCCGGAGCCTCTTTGTCCTCTTCTCAGTCCGGCCACCTACCAAACAATTCAACAGCAGAAAGTCAGCAGTAGAGTGTAGACCTTCACTGAGTCTGGCATGCTTTTTGGTGGGAGACAGGCAGCATGAGCAGGATATGTGATGGGGCCCCAGCCAACTGTCCCACCCTTTTGACTTGAGATGCTATTTTTTTTATTTGTAATTATTTTCTTGCCTACTTGGTGTTATAGCAAGCATCATGTGGCCCAAACCCTCCCACACACTCCTGCCTGACTGGCCAATTATTTTATATCACTTGTGTTTTGTAACTTATGTGGTTGACCTTGCCCCCTCCACCCGGCATTGCAGATTTTGGAAATATCCTACAAGCTTCCACAACTAATAACTGCAGTAATTTTTTTTATAGAGCTGTTTGGCCTCGACTGCCACCTAATCCTGCCATGAAGCCCACCTGCCAGTCCCCAGCCCCATCGCTGCTCCCCCTGTTGTCAAGCCGGCAGGAATCCACTTGGTGCAGGACCCAAGGACCACTGGGGCCAGCATTCACGGCAGCTGTGTGTGTGCACATAAGTTGTTTTCCTTTGTGTTGCCCCCTTCATCCCGCCCTGCATCCCAGACATCCAGCAATTCACTGCCTGTGACCTGTTTGCATTTTTAACTTGCTGAATAAACAAATTACACTTCACCTAGATTCCCACATTGAATGTGAAAAACACACACAACAATACACATGATGTCATACACACTGACCTCAGAAGAAAGACTTTTTTAACTTGATCTTTCTACTATGACTGCTGACCTTTGTCCTCTGAATTCAAATAAATAAATCATTAAATTAAATAATAGTATCACCATCATCTTCAAATACTACTAAGGAAGCACCCTCATTAGGAGACACCTGTTGCAGCTGTTCGTCATCATCATTTAAATGTTGCTGCCACTCTTTACTGAACTGGTAAAATAATTTGTTGAGACAGACTTTTAAGAAGGTAAGACACTGTACATTTTCTTGAGTAACCGTATGCGGCCATCAGAGGCAACATTTACAGCTGTGCTAAATAAATGCTCACAGTAAACATTAGTAGGAGGGTAACTTAGATGCTTAATAGCAAAGGCAGATAGTGCAGGCCAAATGTTTTTTCTTTTCTGGCCAGTACTCAAAAGGGTAATCAGTAATATTAATGAGTGGTTCTCATAAATAGACATCCACAATATCAGACACGAAGAAGGCAGCTCCACGACAGACAGATCTGAATTATCAGTTTCCATGAGTTTTGACCAAAAAGTGTGAGAGTAATCTGTGTGCTTTTCAGAATGACCTGCCTTTTTCAAGGGCTGTAAAAGAAGACTTTGTGCAGGACTATCCAATATTGATAACGGAAAACATGGTGGCACTAAGTGGAAATTATTGCTGTCACCACCAATAGATGTTGCATCATCAGATGCAGCATCCACATCACATGATTCACTTGTATTGTCAAATAAAGTTCATTCCTTGGCTGTCCAATTGCTGAAATCAGCATGTTTTTGTACTTGAGATAAGAGTCACAAAGATCTGAAGAAGGCAACTTCTACAACTTAAACTGAAAGCCAGGAAGAGTGGAAAGAAGACATTTTGTCTGTCATGATATTGTGAAGTCTTCTACAGTTTTGGAATTGCTGTTTCAGTCGGTCTATAAGGGATACACCAGATTTGTCTCCTTTTTTTTCAAAACCTCTATGCAGCCTCTTGAGCTCCTTGTTCAATAAATTTATGATGGGAATAACCTGGCTTAAGAGTACCATTCTCTTTGCTAATCTGTCAAGTTGCCTCCACAAAGGGAGTCAAAAGCAACTTATGATGTTCCATAAGGCTCCACTGGAATGAATTCAGCATGACACCATCGGCTACATTGTGCTCCATAGTATATTCATGAACTGCCTTCTTTTGTGTGAGAAGTCTCTCACACTTGAAAAACGTTGAGTTCCATCTTGTCTGAACATCTTGTTCTAGTTGCTGTATTGGCAAGCCATTTTTCTTCTGAAGGTCAGCCTCGCTACTGCATGCTTTTACAGAGTGACTAAAATGGCCACAGATTTTCTTAACAACTCCCACTAGTGTTACTATACTGCTGTCAATGGAAAGAAAAGCTCGTACTAACAGATTTAATGTATGTGCAAAGGACAGAATGTAAGTAAAACCACCACGTTTCAATGCACTAACAATATTGGCACCACTGTCTGAAACCACAAATTCAGTAGTGAGCCACAGGGGCTCTAACCACTCAGAAAGTTTGTCATGCAACTCTTCCAAAATATTGTCAGTAGTGTGATGCTTATCAAACATATTAATGCGAAGAGCTACCATTCTTTGTCTTCCTTCCTGTACACTACTGCTTGTGGTAGTGTTTGAGGATGATCGTGACACCAATGTGCTGTGATGCACATACAATCAGTGGTTTGAGAACTCATCCACATGTCTGTGGTCAGGGGCACAGAACCATGTTCACTCTCTTGAAGACCAATTTTATTTTACTTTGCATGCATTCATACATTCTGGGAACAGCCACAGTCACAAAATATGTATGGCTTGGTATGTTGTGACGTGGAGCAAAATATTTTAAAAGGGCTCTACAACCGTCATTGTCACTACAGAAAATTGTTGCAGGTCCTTGGCAATAAATGCAGCTATTAACTGATTATTTTTAATGTGACTTGATGTGATCTACTGTAGGCAGATTTTTGTTCAAGCATTGCAGTAATGGTCTGCTGTTTAGTTCATGCAGGGGGCCAAAAACCATGGCATTGCAGTGGCGTAGCTGTAACTTATTCAAATATTTTTGCCAGTGAAGTCGAACATAGTTTTTTATTTTCTGCCTTGTCTTTCAGCCTATTCACCATCACTTTTATCTGTAGGATTATTTTCATCACAGATCTTTGTCCCTTGCTCAGGACTGCTGCCCAGCCAAATGGTCAGATGTGCTCTTTGCAAATGCCCTTTTAGTGATGTTGCCCCGAACTTGCCCCTCTCTTTCCCCCTGCTAGCTTCCCGATGGCAAAAGGTGCAGACAGCAATACCTTCATTTTTGGGACTTGGAATGTTTTGTCATCATGCCAGGAAGTGCAGCAGTTTTGGTGTCAGTTGTTTCTGACCCTCAGCAGTTACCAGAATTATTGATTGTTTTTCCACTGTTGGCTGTGGTTACTAGTGATGCTTGCTGTATGTGTTTTTCCTTTTTGGGTGGGTAAACCCGGGTGACACCTTCTACCTCATCAGTGTCACATTCTGGTTCATCACCTTTGGAAGGGTGTAACTGTGATGCATCATGATCATTATCTTGTTCTTGTACATTTACAACCTGTTCTTCATCAGAGGCACTGCTTTCTGATGAAGGAGCCCGATATGCTTGAGTGGCGTATCATGGAGTGCCATGTCTAGTGATATTAGACAGACCCTTTTCCTTAATCATTGGCTTTTTAGGTCTAAGTGTTTTGGCTACCTGTTTTTGTGTTTTACTTTTATTTGATTTTTATGGCAATGTCGACAGTGCTGCACTACTTTGATCAGGGAATTCACCAACATTCTTTTCTTTTTCTGGTTGTGTTGCTTCATTTTCATCAATTGTATTAATGATATCTTCAGAAGTGAATTTCCCTTTTTTTCTGAATTTGTTTTCAGGAAATATTTGTATTGTTATGTGTACCAATTTAAACCATATTGCTGGTGTTGACCACATGCTCTATTTCAATAACAGACTCTGATTCTGAATCCATTTTGGGGGTTTCAACTTAATTGCTCACTTAGCAGTATTGGTTGGAATGCAGAGATGGGCAACACAGAGTCTGAGACGTGACCACCCCCCATTTCACAATCTGTATGACACTATGACCTAGTAGTAGTTCAGGCACAGAGATGGGCAACACAGAGTCTACACTACAGCAATATAACCTAGTAGTAGTAGTTTAAGCACAGAGATGGGCAACACAGAGTCTTGAGACGTGACCACCCCTTCACAATCTGTATCATACTATGACCTACTGTAGTAGTTGTTCAGGCACAGAGATGGGCAACACAGAGTCTTCAGCAGTATGACCTTACAGGGCTGTACAGAGATGGGCAACACAGAGTCTGAGACATTGGTGATATCGCCCTTCAAAATCTGTATGGCACTTAGCCCGCCCCCCAAAATTATTGAAAATTATTGAGGCACTATGTGATGGTTTAGGAACTCAGGAGTATTCATCAGAGATGGGGGGGGTGCTTTTTTTTCCTGAACCCTGCCCTACCTTTTCCATGCAGTACTGGTGGTGAGAGTGTTATTCCTGAACCAGACCACACTTCCAAACTGGGCCAACTCGATGATTTGGGTCAAGCCATGAAAGGCTCGGTTTTGCTGATCAGAGCCAAGTCAGCCCAGTCTGGGGGGGGGGGTTAGAATTCAGAAGTGTGACAGAGCCACTCCGCCTAGCCCTGTTAGATATGGTATTTATCATCTTTCATGGTCGGTGATCTTGTTTGATCTCACTCGTGACTTCATGCTCATGAAGATAAAGAGGTCACTGGCCACTATATACATATACTGCAACCAGTGAGCCCAGTTTTCATAGAATTACAATTTTACATAACTATATAGATTAATTTTGAATGTGGATAGGAAAACCCACCACTGCATATTATACTGTGCTCTTAGCTGGCTTTTTTGAAGAAATGTGTAGTACTGTATGTTTATTGTAACACACCTCTTGAAAATTTGTAATCCAGGAACTATGTTAATACTTTGTTCTATCTTTCAGTTTTCTGATTCTTAGCATGTCACACATGCTTATATTTATTTATAGCTGCATATTCCATTTAGGAAATCTGCTGCTGGACAAAAATGTTCTGCTTTGGTGATTCTAAGTACTTGAATTCATTACCATATGATATTAGGAATTTTGTCTTTTTCACCTTTAAAATATACTGAGATGACACCGTTTTAACTCTTCTGTATGCATTTGTTCTAGCTGAATGTTTTTATATTTCTGTGTTGTTTATCATATGTGTTGTTAATCACTTTATGTAATCAGGTCATCCATGAAAATGGGCATTTATTTCCTTAGATGTTTACCAAGAAACAAATAAATATTCATACTGGGCAAAGCACTGAAGGGAAACAGCCTGCATGTTATGACACAAATCTATGATCTTGCAAAATATTCTTAGCTTTATTTAATGAAAAGGAGAAGTTAGATAGTCAGCAGGGTGGATGGAAGATCACTGAGAATGCTGAAGGGGCTTTTACACTTGTGGTGATGTAAGAATAGTTGTCAAAAAGAAAATACCAAAGTCAGATCAGTGACATGGAGGGCTGAGGTATTGCTCCTTACCTCTTGCCACACCAGTGACCGACGTTCGGTGGTGAACACAGGTTGCAGGGGGACAGCTGGTGAGGGAGAGGATCGATCTCCCAGAGGACAGCTGTCCTCTCCCAGGTAGGGTGACTTGGCAGTACTGCTGAATGACTGTCCTCAGGTGAGACCTGAGGGCAGAATGGCTAGAAAGACACCAATGAAGGTAGGGTGCTGTGGGACTCCACAGCATGCACACCCCTCTATGTGTGCATGCTGATGTGCACACTCCAAAAATGGGGGTAAGGGAAGAACACAGAAGAAGGGGAACACTGGCAGGCTACATGAAGCCCAGGCCACACTCCAAACCCTCAGCTCAACCAACAGCAACTGGATTGTGTTGGTGTGCCAGATGGCCCTCCCCTTCCTGGCCCACCACGGGGGGAGGGAAGCTGTGGATAACTTGCTGGGGGGGTCCAGAGAAAGCAATGTGGTCACGGGGTAGATGCAAGCCTTCCTGAGGGGGAGAGCTGAAGCCTACTGCCAGCTGCCCCACATGGGAGGAAAACAGTAGATGAAAAAAAAAAAGAAAATACCAATAGGATACCAAAATAGTGGTTGTGGCCAATCACCCCACATGTCACTGTAACAGGCCTCTGAAAGATCTAATATTTTACACTGTAGTGCTGGACACCCTCACATGCAATGTTTCTTGTTGATAGGATACTGTATTAATTGATGTGTCCTAGGCTGCTGTCAGAATGTTTCTGTCAAAATTTCATAAGCCATTTTGTCAACTGAGATCTAAGGTTGCCTTATTGCCATCTGTTCAAGGCTGCAGTGCTTCTGAAATCTCACTATGAAAATCTCACCAGCCACATTTTGAGTCATGATCTGCAGTCAGCCATTCTGTGATTTGTGATCTAAAGCTGCTCCAGACTGCATTGCAGTTGAAAACACACTTTGAAAATCTCACCTATACTGAACTGTATTGTATATTAGTAACCAATCAGAAATACAACACTAACAACATGGTATAATGTTTAAGGACTTTGTTAAAAGAAATTTAAAATAAAAAAAGAACAAAGCCCACAAACAAATAAAAAACACAAATAAGGCCAGTAAGCATCATTTGCCCACTATAAGTGCCTCACAATTAACAAAGCCCCCTCCCACACAAAATACAAATAAGGACAACCCCACCTGCCACAACTGCCCCTCCTAAAATGTCCTCCCCCTCAAAAAATAAGACCAACTTGGCCCATCCACCCACCAAAAGTACCTCAGAATTAACAAGACAAAATACCGAAATAAATGACCTGCCCACTCACCACAACTACCCCAATCTGAAAAAAAAAAACACACCAAAAACTCAAATATTTTACTGAATCTTTTTTATCTTTTTTATTCTTTGGTAATGGGTAAGGCCCTCTAGGCACAAGTGCCTGTTTTCAGTGGTGACTGGAGTGGTTAAGTGACTTACGGTCCCTTGTTACAACTTTTTATTCTATGACAACAGGCTAGCTAATCCCTCCACACCAGAATGCTGCTGGCTTGTCCCCTGAAGTCCTTATGATCTTCTTTACTGCCAGGGATGTACCAGTACCAATGTCCAGAGCATCATGGAACCTCAGCCTAATCTACTGCACTTCCCTTTGTGTCTACTAAATGTCAGAATTGATGTGCCAACACTGCAGACTGGTACTTCTGTATGACTAAAACAACTTGCCAAAAATCATGGGGAAACATGGTCCACCACAAATACCACAACCACAGTAACACAGGGGGCATACATCAGATGGATGTTTACAATTTTAAAAATGAGCACACGCATTGTGGGGAATCAGGGAAATCATTATAAACATTTCTGACACTCATTACCATAAGAAAATCTTGCAAGCACTTTCTTTAAAGTAAAACATTTGGATTTTAAATTCAAGTTCCATTTTTCAAAACAGAATGAGTTATGTTTATATGTGAAATATCTGGTGTACATGTAAGCAATAAGACACGACAGGGTGTGCATGGAACATATTTCACCGCAAGGGCAGGGGCGTAGGGCAGAGTGACTTTAGCCCCTGGCATGCAGTAAAATATGTTCTATGCACACTGTGGAGTGTCTTATTGCACTTATAAAATGGGCTACTATCTTTATTTTACTTTTTACAGTTTGAACTATCATGCTTGTATGCAGAAAAAATATTATATACTGCTAATCTATGATAAAACAGTCTTTCCACGGACATTGTTTTAATATTCATGAGCTCATTTGCATATATTTTCATGTCCCATTTTCACACACACACACACACACACAGACCACTCTGCCCCCTCCGAACCTCAAGTGAAAGAAAAAAAAAAGGAAAAAAGAAACACACCAAAGCTATCGAATTAGCTCCTGAATATTAGACATGGAGTCCAGCACTGAAGTACTGCCGGGAAGGGAAATGAATGGCACCTAGAGACAGCGGGGTAAGTGCCTTCTGTACATTTTGTTTGGGGGTGATTCTTGCCACTGTGAGAGGATAGTGACGAGCAGGCAGACAGTGAAGCCTCGGTGGTGTGAACTAAAATCTGATACAAACCTTTTGTGGTCAATTGGAGCATTAGCGAGGGAATAGAAGATGGTGGCATTTAAAACGCCAATGTTCTAATGCTCCTGATTTCTATTTGAAATGTGGTTCTGCTTCTCTGACCTTTTCTTTACCCATGCATGGAACAGATTTCATGCACGGTGAGCTAGGTCTCTGATTAGCTGGTTTAGCCTACCCATTTTATAAATAAACATATACAACAGGTATTCGGGAAATCCTGTATGAGTTTCAAAACTGAGCTTGCACAATACTGAGGATCACAAGAAACATAGTCCAGCACTCACACAATAGCACAAACACAGCAGCAATAGAGAAAAATGATTCAAAAAAGGGGGTTCTGCATTTTCTCACCATCCCTTCCCTGAAGCAAGTAGGAGCACATACTGTGATATGCACTTAAAGGAGTACTAAAGTCAAAATTTGCAAATATATATCTTGTACAGTTTTTTTATGTGTGTGTGTGTGTAGTCCTGGTGTGTCCTTCCCTTTGATTGTTATTAGGAGTTTTTTTCTCAGTTTGCTTACTGGTTTTATGGCCTCTGGGGACCTCCATGTTAGCATGGTTTATTGCTCTTCTTTGTCCTACAATGCTTCCTTTCTCATGTTACAGGACCACTAATTCAGTGAGGGAAAATACTGCAGCAGTAATCTGCAGATAGGAGCTTGATTTTCTGGCCTCAACTAAATAATTCTGATTCAATATTTTTGTTTTCTATGTGTGTCTAGGTCTAGCCAGCAGGAGTAAATGTTTTGCTTTTAAAGCTTTTCCTTTAATTAAACTACAGCTAGCCATAAAAAGTACACAAATCACCATAAAAAGTACACAAATCACCCCAGGTCATTATTGCTATTTTTTTTTTGTTTGTATACTTTATATAGATCAGCAGTGCAGAGATGCTACAGAAAGCATTGAGAAATTACAATACATTAGAGACACAACACCATTGGTAATACATCAGTGAGAACTTTACATCCAGTATATATCAATAAGTAATGTGATATACCGTGAAGCGATTTAGCATGGAACATTTAACCATGGGCCTAGATTATCCATTTTGAAAGGAATAAAATTAATGTCTGAACTTATTATAAATGTCAAATCAAGTTCAAATCAAAATCAAAGTATGGGATCAGCATAACCATCATTTCTAAAAGGAGCTTTTAGAAATTCGGGAACCAAGTTTGAGCCAAAACCTCCTCCACTGGGGACCACATATCTCAGAACTTCCCCAACTGCCCCCTGACTGTACAGTATATTGTATCTGTTCATATTTCATACAATCTAAAAGGGAATTCAACCATTCAGATACAGTAGGTGTGGCTTCAAGCCTCCAGTATGTGGCCAACACCTTCAAATCCATAACATTACCCAGCCTCCAGAGGTCCAGATGAGGGATTTTCTGACCCATATTCTCATTAGGGGGAGACCCAGTAGGATTTCCGCAGGATCTAGTCTGAGAGGGATCCCCACATGGATTCCCCTCCAAAAGCACTGTACTCAGTGGCATTGCCACACCATGTGATAAAATGTCCTATTACAAACCTGACATTTAGGGCAGAGCGTGGGAATCACCAGAGTCTATTTTGTGAGCCAGCCAGGGGGTATGATATGTCCTGTGAAGAACATTATACTGGATATCCCTAACTCTATTACTAACTAAACATCTGGTGCTACTATTCAATATTACGACCCAATCCTCTCCTGTCAAACCATTAGGGTATAGGTCAGTTTCCCATTTATCTTTTGTCGCCTTTATATGGTCAGACAGAGCCCCCATCAGCAGCCTATACGTTCTTCTCAGGGGTTTAAAGGTCAGATCCTCATATTGTCCCCAGAACATCCTCCTCCTGTTGAGGGCTCTGTTAATCACCCTCCGCAACTTGTCATATAGGGGATAGTGGGAGCGGCTAAGTTTGTGGTCTGCTGCAAGGTCCATGAATCGGTGGAGTTTCCCTTCTCTTAAAACATGTTGTAAGAGGGATAATCCCTTCACAGCCTAGCTTTTTAACATGGGTCTATGTCACAGGGTCTGCCCTCCTTCCTGTAATACCCTACATATAGAACACTCGGGATAAACCTCCCCTCACCCCAATGATCTCATGAGCCATCTTCTAGGACAAAACTGTGGCCCTAGTAGCAGGGTTGGGCGGAACATCCAGGGAGTCCTCTCTCCCACACAAGGCCAATTTTCCATGGTACATGGAAGGCCCAGCAGACCTCTCCATCTCCACCCATACCAGCTGCTCTTTGTTTTGTTTTAGTGTGCCCTGAATGTGAGCTACCTGTGCAGCCACTGAATAATGCCATACACTGGGGAGCCCTAGACCCCCTTCTTCTGTGGGAGCCATAAGAGAGTTGCTATTCCAAAGCAACTGAGTAATAGTTTCCTGTACACCTTTGATATATTTAAGTGGAATTTTCAGAGGAACAGTTTGAAAAAAAATTAAGGAATTGAGGCAGTACAGACATTTTAATAAGGTTCACTCTCCCCAGAAGGGTCAATGGTAAGGCTTTCCAAGTTGTACAATCATCCTTAATTTTATAAGTCAGTCCTTTCATATTGACTTTCACCAGGGTAGAAAGCTTAGTTGGGATCTGAATGCCCAAATATTTCAGCTTTTAGTAGGTTGAACCAGGGTCTGGGCAATAATAATAGGCAACCCCTCCTCACCAAGGGGCATCCACTCACACTTAATCCAGTTAAGCTTGTGACCTGAAAGGGGGCCATATCACTCAAATAACTGGGTCAACACCACCATTGATTCCTGAGGAGAGCTAAGAAAAAGAAGCACATCATCTGCAAAAAGCGATATCGCATATTGTGTCCCGTGCAACCGAAATCCCTTAATATGAGCATTAGAACTAATACTCTGCGCCAAGGCCACAATTGTGAGTACATATATTAAGGGGGACAGGGGGCATCCCTGCCTAGTTCCTCTTGTCAAAGCAAAAGGGGTAGAAAGTACATCATTGGTGAGGATTTGGGCCCATGGTAACTGGTAAAGAGCTTCCAACCATTTCGTCATGAGGGGACCCAGACCGAATTTCCGCAAGACCGCCAACTTAAAGGGCCACTCGACTTGGTCGAAGGCCTTCTCTGTGTCTAATGCCAAAAAGCCCTCCGCACTCCTCTTAGGCCAGTTATCTATGATGTTCAGCACATGTCTGATGTTACGTTTTGCCTGTCTGCCTTTCATGAAACCTTCCTGATCTGGGTGGGCAAGTTTGGGGAAAAGGCATTCCAACCTGGTCGCCAAAACTTTGGCTACAATCTTGTAATCTGAATTAAGTAATGATGTTGGACGGTATGAATAACATTTCAGAAGATCTTTTCCTGGTTTTGGTAGGACTGTGATAGTTCCAAGGAACTGTGAGGGGGACAAAGTTTCTACATTCAAAGACTCGGCAACCACATCCAACATCAAATGACCCAGCTACTCCCAAAGCAATTTATAAATTTCAGCGGGTATCCCGTCAGGGCCCAGGGCTTTCCCTCTTTTGGCCTTCCAAACAGCTACTCTTAGTTCCTCAATAGTTATAGGAGAGTTAAGTTTCTCACTTTCCACCATATCGACCCTAGGCAACGGAACCTCTTTTAAAAATTCTTCTGGATTGGCCCCTGCAGAAACTCAGTAGTGTACAGGTGGGAGTAATAAGCTCTAAAGGCATCACTGATTTTTTGCTGGTCGTATGACACTCCCCCCACTTCCACTCCCATAATGGTCCTCTCCACCCTATGCCTTTTAACCATATTTGCTAACCATTTCCTCACTTTATCCCCTTCAAAATAAGAGTAAAACTTAGTGAGAATAAGGGCCGTTTCTATTTTCTGATAGGAGACTTTGTTCAATTAACCTTTCAGCATTTTAAGCTTTGTCAACTTGGACCTATCATGTGAGGACATAATCTTCCCCTCCAGCTTTTGAATCTGCCGTTCAAGGGATTGTTCCCTATTGAGGCTTAACTTTTTCTTGTATGAGGAGTAGGAAATGGTCTCACCTTGTATGAATGCTTTAAGTGAGTCCCAGATTATTTTAATATCGGTGTCCCCTTGTCTATTTATGGTAACAAAATTAGCAATGTGATCTTTTCATTGCAGAAGAAATTGTTGGTCCACCAGAAGGGTGTTGTCCATAGACCATAGCGGAGCCCTCCTGGGCCTCTCCTTCCCCTCCAGCACCACCTGCAATGGGGCACGGTCCAAAATAACTATAGGGCCATATCTGGCCTCTATAATATCATCCACCCTGGATTTTGTAAGGAATAAATAATCTAATCTGGTATATATTTTATGGGCATGTGAGTAGAATGAGAATTCTCTGGTAGAGGGGTGGTGAAATCTCCAGGCCTCTTGGAGGGCCCTGCCTTCCACAAGATGGTGAAGTGTTTTTACACTCCGTGGGACTGAGCCCCATCTCAGCCCGGAATGGTTTAATTGTGGGTCCTAGTAGGTGTTCATATCCCCCCCCCATTATAATATCATCAGGGAACGGAGCCAATGTGGTTTCTAAGTGGGTAAAATTCTCCCAAGAGTCTATATTAGGCCCATAAACTGAGATGAACATTGTGGGTTTACCCCCAATTTCAACCACCACTATGTGATACCATCCCTGAGGGTCTGTCATGGAGGAGAGAACCCTATGTGGAAAACCCAGTCAGAACCATATGGCTACTCCATGAGCTTTAGAAGTAAAGGGAGATGCCACCATCGTGCACCCCCAGGAGTAACTCAGCCCCTCCAGTTCCTCCCTAGTGGAATGGAGCTCCTGCAGAAACACAATATCACGTTTCATTTTTTTTTAATTGGGTCCACACCCTTTTGACCACAGTTCATAGCCTATTGATGTTCCATGTTACCAAAGTTATCTTATCCATATTCCCCGGTGAAACCAATGTTTTGCTCCATGTCTAACAAGCAATAACTACAAGAACCAAGAGCAACTCTGACTGCTGAAAATTGTTTTTGTTTTTATACAACCCCTGATTAGAATCCCCTTCCCTTCCCCCTTTAACAAGAAGGGACAACTTAACCATATTGTTAACTGTGATCAAAATCCCCAACTCCCACTCCCCCTCACTAACCTATTCAACAGCAACAAGTCCCCCAGAACAACCTTTTTACCCACCTCCCCCCTTTTAAACAAAAGCTCAAAGAACTTCCCTCTTCTTCTCGTGGATTGAGCATCCATCCCTTGCAATAATTGCTTAAAAAAAAATAAAATGACCAAAACGAATATTTCCCCAGGAATATCCTGACATTGTGATGGGGAGAGCTGGCACCAGGGGGGTTACCTCACCACCCCCACTGCCTGTGGGCTATGAAGGAGAGCTCAAATAAACCCCATTCACCCTGAGAGCTCCAAGGGAGATGCTGCCCCTCACTGAAATGCATTTGGGAGCAGTTCCTCCCCCCATAATGGATAGTACAGCTTTAACTCAAGTGCTCCTCCTCTTAAAACAAAAAATTCGGAGCACCCAAAGTATGGCTCCTTGTTAAGGAATCAAACATAAGAAAAAGCTCTCCGCCCAACTCTCCCTCCCTGAAGGGCTAATAAACAAGCTCAAAAGGGCTTATACCACATGATTACTCACTGAAACACCGACCTCCCCACATATCCAATTGACCTGTAGTGCTTTCCTGTTTCCAAATATAAAATCTTGTCAGGTCTCCAGGAGAGACCTCACACCTGTATTAACTGTAGGTTCAGCGTGCCCAGAACTTAAGTAAAATATAATGATACAACATTGCAGTTACTAATCAGAAAAGAAAATCCAACTATTGCAGCGTCACTTGCCCGATGCTGTGGCCTCACCATTGCAATGCTTGTAAAAACTCTGTGAGGAGATCAGGGAGACAGGGGAGAAGGGAACTCTCGAATCCAGCCCTTATAGGCCCCTATCGCAGTTACGGATTGGACAATATGCACCCTTCCCCCACTACCAACTGGCAAGCAATGTAAAGTACCTTCGGGCTAGGCCCTAATTCTCAGGTCGAGCTGTCTTTTGGCGCTCCAAATCTCAAACATATTTCAGAGCAGCAGCAGGGTCAGTAAAGGATTTCGTGTTACCTCCCAGTGGTCTAATAATTAAATGGGCAGGATAGTGGAGAGGAAGCTTTTGGATACACACAAGCTTTACTCTCCTAGAATTTTTCACTATTCTACCTCTGCATTACCTTCTCTTTTATTAAATTTGGTGGTAGGGGTTTCCATAAAGGTTCTGACTAAGCGTTTGAACTTCTTTGGTATTTCAACCAAAAAAGGATATGACACAACCTTTCATTTCTAACCCTAACATTAAATTAGTAGGCTTCCCGCTTTCTCCAGACTGGCTTCCTCAACTTCGGGATACTCTGGTGGAAGATCTGTTTTCTCAAGATTCTCTCCTTTCCTCAACTGATATAATAACTAAATTGAATATTCCTCAGAAATGTATATTTAAGGTCTTTCAGCTGAGACATCTCTTGGTCTCTAATTTTGGTACCACATTTACGACGTCCGGAGTTAAGCCCTTTTTAGACCAGATACAGGATTTCGCATACAGACCCCATGGCATCTCTAAGATTTATTCCTTCCTACTGGGCATTAAATTTCCCAATGCTCTTATTGGTTCTAAAATCTGGGCTCCACTTCTCCCAGATTCCCCCCCCTGATTTGGGATCAAGTTTGGGAAGACTTGCATAGATATCTCACTCAAGATAGGCACAGGCTTATACAGTATCATATTTTAAATGATCTGTACTACACTCTGGTTAAATTAGCCAAATTAGGCAGATTACCCTTGACTAATTGTACACGGCGTGGCGCAGCTGATGGGAACCTGATACACATTCTATGGTATTGTGACAAAGTGGCTCCATTATGGAACACAATTCAAACCAATCTGGACCCCCTTCTGGGGCTGGGAGAGCTGTATACTATTGAAATATGCATCCTAGGGACGTTTTCTACTATTAGGGTCCGGGGAGTGCAGGTATCACATGGCTCTAATTTCTATAGCAGTCAAGAGGCTGGTTCTCAAGCATTGGATGGACTAATTGGTAATATCATATGCTGAATGGGTGAAAGAAATGTCTCTTTGTTTTAATACTGAAAGGCTAATTGCTAGCTCCTGAAATTGTACAGCTTCCTTCAACCAGAAATGGGGCAAACTATATGCTTTATATTTGAATTAAGGCTTAGGTAATGCGCACCTCTGTCTGTTTTGGCATGTATCACTCTACGCTGTCGCTTTTCATTGGTGATGTAGTCTCATTTTTGATATTTTCTTGCCACGTTACTTTTGTTTTATAAGGCACACTCCTGGGGTGGGGGAGGGGAGGGTGGGTTAGTGGGAGGTTGGATATGTTAGTAGGTTATTTTTTCTTAGTATGTGACTCTGTGCAAGTCTGATCCCATGTTACCAACTATTGGATTCTGGATGTCAGTGCAATCCTGTTCATCCTTATTCTTGTTACATCTTGTGTGTTTGATATAATCTAATAAAGATGTAGAATTTCAAAAAAATAAATGGGCAGGATAGGAGAGTGTAAATGGGCAGTCAATGGAGTGTAGCAATCTCCAAACCTCTGCAAAGGCCTGCCGTTGTAGTTGTAGCTTATGAGAGTAGTCTGGAAATAATCTCATACGCCGCTGTGGTTCCAGTATGACTTCCTTCTTCCTCGCTGCATCTAGAACCTGTACCCTGTCCCAGTAGCACAGAAACTTGACAATAATATTCCTGGGCTTCTGGTCCGAGGTTGGTTTGGGGCCTGGAGAACTATGCGCCCTCTGGATCTCTAATGTAATGTCCTGCGGTAATTGCAGCATTGTCTTGAGCCAGGTTTGCAAGAATCTTGGGCAGTCTTTCACCTCCAGCCCCTCAGGGAGGCCTATAATTCTGGCATTGCAACGGTGCTCCCAATTCTCATGGTCATCTATGGCCTGCTTTAAAAACTCAATCTCTCTGAGTGCTTTGGCGAGATCGGACGCTTGAATGTTTGATCTATCTCCCTGGTCACTTAGCCATTGCTCCAGCTCCTCCAAACGCCTCTCATGGGTCTCGACTTGCTCTGAAGCGATGTTTATGGCCTGTTGAAGGTGCTGGATTTGGGCAGTGACATTATCAAAACCGACCTCCATCCTTGCGCCCAGATCATATTTAAGATCTTTTATCAGTCACTCCAGGCTTTTGTACAGCTCTGCCATTGTCTCACTGGGGGTCGACTTTCGGTTTGGGCTACAGGTTGTGGCTTTCGTTGATCTGTGCCCTGATCAGGCTGCTTTTGGGGTGAGGAGCTGGACAAATGATTGGGCCAAGAATGGCCTCTCACAGATGCTCCCTGCTGCGGGAATTTAAATGGCAGCATTGTTTGTTTTTTCCCCAGTTGTAGTGAGGACAGCATCAGCGCAATGTAGTGTGCTAAATTTAACTTGTAGATGAAGCACAAAATCAAATTTCAGACGGGATTGCAAGGGACGGTAGCGGAGCTCACGATTCAAGCTGCCATCTTGCTCCAATGCTAGGACACGCCCCCTCTATTATTGCTATAATTAATAAAAACTTTAGCTGTTCTCTTCCGGAATAACCCACTCAGTTAGCCCTCAAGTGTTTGCTAAACTGTAAGTGTAGCCTTCAGTGCTTACTGGATAAGGAAAGTTACTTAAAATCACAGGTCTATTTACCATTGTAAAATTGAATCTAAACTAGTATTTGCTGAATTGATGGTCCTGGATGCATCACTGTCATATGGGACAGGAGGCATTGGAAGGATAAAGAAGAACCATAGCAAATACTACTTGGAGATCCACAGAGGTCATAAAACTAGCAGGCAAATTTAGGACACACATGAGGACTACAGATACAAATCAAAATATTCTGCTCAACATATGCTTCAGCCAGCCCACTGGATCAGTGGCAGAGCTATCGATTGCGATGCTGATGACCTGGGTTAAGGAATGATCCCAGAGCATCAGAGGGCCAGCTGGGAGGGGGGATGAGGCTTGAGCAGCTGATGGACAGCTCACCTCCTCCGATTTGGGTGGGTACAGGGCATCGGCAACAGTGTACCTCCTGGCAGCAGCATGGTGGTACTGAGCCTAGAGCCCTGGTGAACATTGAGATTGATGGGGCATGATGGATGTCAGTGCATCATACACAGGACCATGTGTGCCATTCCATGACACCATTGCATGTCTGCTCCCATCAAGGGGAACTACGCATAAGCAGGACCCCCCACACACACACACTGTCTGGGCAGGTGAAGTTTCTCTACTGCCATTATTCCCATCTCCTGATCCTGCCCTCCTCGACCCCATTATATGTCCGTCCTTCATCTCTGGCTGCATCAGAAATTACATATGTGTACGGAGCACCAAAGAGCTGAAGATGGCCCTGCCTCAGAGGGAATAAGCAGAGGAAAAAAAGAATAGAAAAAAACATATGTTTTTGTAGATTTTGACTGTAGTACTACTTTAACTGGATTCCATAGCCTCCCTTTTCCACAGCCATTTTTCAGTACGTCTACAGGTCACTTGTCAGGCTGCACCTGGAACACCGCGTGCAGTTCTGGCACCCATTCCTGAAGAAGAACATTAGGTTGTTCAAGGGTGTACAGTGGAGGGCGACAAAGATGATCAAGGGATTAGAGGGATACTCCTATGAAGACAGGCTGAACATGTATTCCCTGGAGGAGAGGAGGGATAAGGGGGGCATGATCAAAATCTTTAAATATCTAAAGGGAATTAAAAAGGCTAGAAAAGAAGGGATTTTCCAGATACAGAGTGGGGGGAGTCACAAGGGGGCACCAGATGAGACTGGAAGGGGGAAGATTCAGGAGGGAAGTCGGGAGACATTATTTCACTGAGAGTGCGGTGGATAAGAGGAATATGCTGCTGAAGGAGGTGGTAGCCTGTAGCATGGTAGAAGGTTTCAAGAGGGGATAGGACAGAGTGAAGAGGGGTTAATGGTGAGGAGGGGAGGGGTGAGAGAGGCAGCTGCAAAGTGAAGAGCTAGTTGCACAATCGAGCAGACTGGATAGACTGTCAGGCCTGTTTCTGCTGGCACTTTCATATGTGAGGAAACACCAAATGGGATTCTGTAAGAGATCCAGTGAAAACCAGTTTTAGAGGATTCATTAGTACGATATAACTTAAGTTACTATGTGCTTTCACTGGAAAGTTGTTGAATTACTTACATATATATAAATCTCTACTTGTTATAAGACTTTAAATTGTTATTGTCATTGAAACTATGGTAATGAATTCTATTTCTTGTTCCTTCTGTTTTATGTTATGTACTTCTGTCAGTATAGGGATTACCTAGTATTGCACAGCAGTGTTTTTACCCAGACCCCAACATAATACAGAAAAAGTTTCATACCACAAGGTATTTGTTAACTACCCTCCCAAGCCATACAACAGCTATGGATTAGGTGTTTTTATATTTCTTTGTTTTTGTTGTTCATTGTCTATTTTTCTTTTTTTGTTTCTTCATGGTTCATTGTCTATTTCATCATGATTCATTTTGAATCTAATGTTAAATGCTGTTTACTGAATATTTGCACGTGATTTTATACTGAACTCTTTATATATAACAGATATCGTCTAAGGTTGTAAAAGTTCTAGCTGTTCAATAAATATTCTACCTACGAACCCTACCTACCTACTGTACCTACTTAAAAAAGTTAAACAACCTATACAGATAAATGACTTATGAATAAAGTGTATTATGGTACTACCCTTTTATATCCCACAGGAGTATTTTGAGATACTGTTAAAGTACAGTTTCTTTACAATACTGCATGTCTAGAATAAGTAACTTGTGCAATGTTTATTCAGTGTACTTACTTAGTGTACTGTACTGATTGATGGCTCCAACATACACATAGTACCTTTGACCACCATGCAAGAGTCATATATGTACATACGAACATACGAATGTGCCAGCAGAAACAGACCACCCGGTCTATCTAAGTCTGCTCAAGTGTGTAGCCAACACCCCTAGTTTGCAGCTGCCCCAACCCCCCTCCCTTTGTCATCACACTGCCACCCCCCACCCTCACTCTCCCCTGTTCCCTGTCCCATGCCCTTTTGAAACCGTTCACAGATTTACATGATACCACCCATTCTGGTAGGGTTTTCCATTTTGCTACCACCCTCTCTGTGAAATAGTGTCTCCTCATTTCCTTCCTAAATCTTCTCCCCTCTATTCTTAGTGCATGCCCACTGGTGACTCTCCCCCTCCTTAACTTAAAGACCCCATCTGTCCCATCCTTATTGATTCCTCTCAGATACTTGAATGTCTCTATCATGTCCCCACTGTCCCTTCTATCCTCCAGGGTGTACATATTCAGGTCTCTCAGCCTGCTGTCATAGTCTGTCCCTTCCATTCCACATATCATCTTGCCCTCCTCTGCACCCCCTCCAGTAGCCTGATATCATGCTTTAGGTATGGCCTCCAAAACTGCACGCAGTACTCTAAGTGCAGCCTTACCAGTGACCTGTAGAGGGGCAAGATCACCTCTCTTCACCTGGATGAAAACCCTCTCGCTAGGCACCCCAGCATTTTGTTCGCTTTTGCAGCCACTCTCCTGCACAGGGCAATGTTGTCCATGGTCCCTGTTATCATTACCCCTAGGTCCTTCTCCTCCTCAGTGATCCCCAGCGTAACCCCTCCCAGCCAGTATTCTCTCCTTGGGTTCTTCACCCCAAAGTGCATAACCTTACACTTCTTTGCATTGAACCCCAGCTGCCACCTCTCTGACCACTCCTGTAGCTTGCTTAGGTCCCCCTGCAGCTGCTTCCATCCCTCCTCTCCATTCTTCATTGCTCCAATTTTGGTGTCTTCAGCAAACAGACTTGTCTTGCTCACCACCCCATGTGCAATGTCTGATATGAAGAGCCCAAACAATACTGGCTCCAACACAGAGCCCTGTGGCACCCCACTCATCACCGGCCTTGGCACTGAAAGCTCCCCTCTCACCACCACCCGTTGCAGCCTCCCTGCCAGCTTGTAATCCAGTTCAGCATTTTTGCCCCTACACCAGTTAACTTCCCCCCAAACCACTCATGAGGCACAGAATCGTAGGCCTTGCTGAAGTCCAAGTAAAGAACATCCACTGCATGACCCTTACCCAGCTCACCTGTCACCCAGTTATAATATTGTGTGAGGTTGGTTTGACAAGACTTCCCTGAAACAAACCCATGCTGCCTCACATCCTGGAGGCCATTGTCCTCCAGGTACAACACCAGTCTTTCCTTTAGTATTGTCTCCATGAGTTTGCACACTATGGAGGTGAGTCTTACTGGGTGATAATTACCCGGTTCATCCCTTGGCCCACTCTTCTGTAATGGTACTACATGTGCCATTCTCCAGTCCAGTGGCACACATCCCAACTCCAGTGAGGAGATGTACAGATCCGCAAGAGGTTCCACCAACACCTCCGCCATCTCCCTCAGCACCCTGGGGTGGATACTATCCAGCCCTGGTGCCTTGTCTACCTTCAGTGCCCTCAGTCCCTCTAGGACTATACTTGCCTCAATTCTTCCATCTGTTGCCTTCTCTTCCCCATCCCCACCCTCCCAGGCCAAAGTGGTAGTGGCCCCCCCTTTTCTTCCATGAACACTGAGCAAAAGTATTCATTCAGTGCTTCTGCCTGCTCCTCTCCCTTTTCTGTCCACTCCCCACCCCTTTTTATCCTCACTATTGTCTCCTTGACCTTCCTTTTCTCCCTGATGTATCTGAAAAAGTCTTTCTCCCCCCATGAATTCTCTGTGCTAATCTCAGCTCCCTCTGGGCCTTGGCTTCTCTCTCTTTTCTGGTCACCTCCCTGGACCGTCTTGCATACTCATTCCTGTCCACTTCCTTCCCTGTCCTTCCATACCTCTGGTGCACCTCTCATTTTGCTCTCACCACCTCCACTACCTTGCTATTCAACCAGCATGGTTTTCTTGCTCTGCTCCTCTTACTCTGTGTCTTGGTGCAGGCTTCTGTTGCCTCTGTAATTCCCTTTTTTAATAATATCCCATTTCTGCTCTGCATTCATCTCCTGCCTTATGCCCTCTAGTTTCCCTTTCAGTACTTCTTGCATCCTCCCAAAGTCTGCCTCCTGATGTTTACTACCTGAGTGACTGATTTCTCTGGCTCCCCGTACATCATGATATTAAACCACACTGGTGATCACTGTCAGCTAGTGGGTCCTCCACCTTTATTTCTCTTACTGCCTCCCCATTCGACAACACCAGATCTAAAGTGTTCTTTAGCCTAGTAGGTACACTAACCAACTGTGTCAGGAGACCCTCCTGGATTGCATCCCGGAGCACTTGCTCCCTAGAACTGGAGGTGACTGGAATGCTCCAGTCAACCACCAACAAGTTGAAATCCCCCATGATGACCACCTTCCCTTTTCTACATACCATTCTGATTTGTCCTGCTAATTCCCTGTCAAGCTCCTCAGACTGGGACGGTGGCCTGTATACCACCCCAAACCTCAGTTTCCTACCCCTTGAGTCTAGGAACTGCAGCCAGATTGCCTGTGTTCTCCTTTCTTCCCCCTCATCCCTTGTGCATTTGATCCCATCCCTCACATAGCCTGCCACCCCACTGCCCCTCCCTTCCTTACGGTCCTTCCTGTATACTTTGTATCCTGGGATTGCCAGATCTCAGTCCTGGTGCTCAGTTGCCCATGTTTCTGTGACAGCTGCACTATCCACCCTCCACACTGCTAAGATTGCCTATAGCTCAGCAGGCTGGTGGAAGGGGTGGGTGGAAAGGTCACAGAAGCCCTTAAGCTAAATTATACTTTAAGCTAAATTAAAAAGAAAATTAAACAATATCAACATTTACAAAAATCCTCTATACATTAACTCCCTCAACAGCAAGTAGAATGAACTAATCCTTATCTCCTGTAGTTTAAAAAAAACAATAGCAAAACTTCCAGAAATCTTCTCCACAGCCAGCAAGCAGACTTGACCAATCCTTCCTAGTGGGCTAAGTTACTAAACTGCACTGTTTGTAATACAAATGGGCATACTAAGCAGTGCTGCAAATACAGGAACCCACCAACACTGATGCAGGATCAAACATACCTTTTTTTTTCCTTTCTTTCCTTTCTTTACTTTATTTATGCTCCTGCACTGGCCCCTTAAACCTCTCTCCAGTGCAATCTCATGGTCCGACCCTTCCTGCCTGGCCTGAGGTCCTCCCAGGTCTGGTCCCCATTCCCAGGATTGCTCCACCACATCCACAGACAACCCTTGCCCTCCAGCTCTGAGACCCCAAGGGTGGGACCATCCTAACTCCTTCGGCACTCTATTTAGAATCTAGAAGGGCAGCTGGGCAGTGGAGGAGACATGGAGACCAGCCGGGACAGATCCAGTTGAGGGTGTGGGGGACATCCTCTGGACCCACCTTCACCTGTCTGGGTGCCAGGGTCCATTTTTCCCTTTTCTGTTGCTCCCGGAGGGGCGGAAATGCAATCATGCCCAGCGTGCAACAGGCATGCTCCCGCACCCACCTGCTGCAGCCGCCAACCCATCAGCATGCTCTCACAAGTTGCAATGCCCCTAGTCTCCACTGGGAGCCACAAAGGCAGTGGGAGACACAACCCACCCACTCCCAGGAGAGGAGAGCAGTCCTCTAGACGCTCAATCCTCTCCTGCCCCTGCCGACCCCCAATGACCTGAGCTTGTTTCTGAACCCAGGTCGCCAGCATGACACAAGGTGTGGTATCCAGTGCCTCAACCCTCAGCACCTCCGGGCCCAGATCAAACATGCCTGATAAGGGTTTTTGGGACATTTCCTAATTATACTAATTTTTCATAATTATACTAATTATAACGTTCTGTGTGCTGCATTTTTACCGCCCCCATTTCCACCACTGATGCTAAGGACAGATACAGGCAAACTTTAGTAGCAGGGAGTGAAGCTGTTAATAAATGTGTACTGCTTAGGCAATCTTAGTATAAGGCAGGGGACAGTTAATTCATTGATACAGCACAGTACTTTAGTGGCTGAAATGCACAATATGTGCACTCAAGACACACACAGCATGTTAATACCTCAACTGGCAGACTGTGTTCAAACTTACATGCACATTTGCAATTAGTGGATATCACATGCACAATAAGAACAACACAAAATGCCATCCACAGGATAAAGAAAAGGGCTACTTGGAACTCCTGAAAATAATTAAAAGAAAACCAGTCATGGCAATGCATAGTCAATGTGATGACTGCCAGCATGGTTGCATCCTGAACTTAGCAGACTGCCTTTCATGATTATGGCAGAATCTAACATCCTGTGGGTCTTCACTGCACATACATACATACAGGCACACACACACACACACACATACACACACTCTTTTGAAGTTGTATTAGTTGATTTATTTACAAGATTTGAGGACATACTCTTCATCTAGTAAGAGATTAGTAAAGCTGTCTACTGAAAAATGTTATTTTCATGTCTGCTAACAGTTTAGTCACTGGTATGTATTTAACTGCATCTCAGTCAATATAAGGAATAATGTATGGGTGATCATACACAACAAGCCTATGTTTCCATCGAGAGGTAGAGAAACTGCAGATGGACCTCGAGAGAGAAGCTCGAGAGGTCCATGCTGTTAGCTCAGCCTTGAGATGGAAACACTGGGTGAGGTATGTATGGTCACCCATGTTTTATTTTCTGTAGCATATGGTTTATGTGTTACTGGAGCAGAGCAAGCGCATGAAAGTGAAAGTGGAAGCAGGGAAGCAGCAGCAGTTGGCATGAGAGGGAGTGTCAGGTGCACTGATTATAGAACGTGCACATCTTTAGAACATACACAACTTTTCAACTGTGCACAACAAGCCTTTTGAACTGACTGAATTCCATACACAATAAGCCTTAACCATATATTATAATATTGTGTCACCTATTACCAAATGCTGATATGATTCTTGGGCAGTATGTTGAACTGTTACATTTTAGTACCCACATTATACTTATAACTCATCCCTTTACTCAGATATGGGATAGTCAGGTTAATTGTTTAACAGAAATGGTCCCATAATCATTGGCACAGAATATTAGCTATTCAGAGTTATTCTGCACTTTTTCAAACTATACTTCAGTAGTCTCCCCCCTCCCCAGCATAGTCCTTACTAATGATTTCAATCTCTGCATTCATATTCCCTTAAACCAACTCATACACAGTGTTTTCTTTCTTTGATTATTTAGGCCTTGTTCAAGCCAACAACTATTATACACTACTACCCACAACTAAGATAAGCCCCCCCTTTTCTCTTCACCTTCTATCCAAAGCTATCTCCTACCAACATCTTTAATTCTATGCTTCCTATGTTAACAGTGGAATATTGATCCCTCAAATTTCGATACCACTCCCTTCCTGCTAATGGAATCCTGGAGTTGAAATCCAAGTCAACAGCCCTTCTATAATTTCTAACTCATTTCTCAAAAATTACAGTTTTGTTCTGTCAGCTGCACTTTATCACTTAGACTGTTTCATATTCTTTACTTCCTGTGAATCACTTTGTAAACCATCTTGTAAATCAATGGTGCTGATCTAGCAACTATCAGAATCTTTCAAGACTCTCCATGAAAATACACCACTCATCACCATAAATTTCATCCTACTCCTGCCCACACCCATACCCAATATCTTCTCTTCAAACAAATGCAAAGCATTTTATAACTTCCTCTGCTCAAAGATCACAGACATCAGCAACATCATATTCACTTCCTCTACCCCCTCAACTCACACAGTTCTATCAACTAACTCCTACCTCCATTAACCCATCCGTCATGCTACATGAATACCTTTCTCTATGATCACTTTTGTGACTGTTTCAAGTGTAATTCACTCTATGAAGAAAAATACCCCTATCCTCGACCCGCTATCCTTACACATTTCATGAAGGTGCTTCTACACTTTTGTTTTTTATTTGACTATCATGGTTTACTCTTTACGTCTCCTTTACCTCCAATGCTATCAAAACCACTGTTGTTGTTTTCCTTAAAAAATTCTTGTCACTCAGCCAGCTTCTTTCCAGCTCGTCTGGATCATGGTTCCGAAACTGGGAGAGGTTGCATTTGGTAATTCACTTTTTCAAAGATGGACAGAGATTGCCTGTTTGGGAATTACAGTGGCAGTATGCTTTGCACCCTCAGTACAGGTTCTGTTACTTGCAGGTGACATGCTTCATTAAAAAAATGACACCCCCGGCAGTAGCCAGCATAGCTGTCCCTCCAGTAGTGGCTGTCTTACAGTTAGCAACAGAGGGTGAGGCCCCCCCTTCCCCATATGATCTCTTACATTTATGATGGCTTACTCCAATTATGGGTTGATTCAGTTGATAGTATTAGAACAGCATGGGGGACAGATTTACATTACTACACCGATGACTAGCATTAGCACAGACATCTCAAATTTTTAATTCTATTACAACCTCTTATGGGTGGAAAGAATTTTCATGGAAGGTAACAGTTCACTACTTTCAAGTACCAGATATACAACACAAATAGACCACTGGCAGAAATCCTGTATGTTGGAGGGGTTGCGGACACTGTCCGGCTACTCATGACCATATTTTAGGGGATTGCCCATTGTTTAAACCTTTCTTGAACTTTCTGGCTACTGAGTTATCTGCCATGTTTGGCAGTCAGATGCAATTAACAGTGCACTTTTTCTTATTCACCTGCTACAGGGGAACATGGCCTTCACCACCTACTAGAAAATTACTCAACATTTGTTTCTTAGCTGCTAAGTAAGCCGTCATGAAAAACTGCCTTAACCTACCCATGATTTCTCTCTGGTACAATCTGATTATAGGAATATATAAAATGGAAAAACTTACAGCACAACTAAATCATCAGCTGGATAAATCTGAGATTTTGTGGACACCCTGGGTATTTTACATTATGAGACATCAACGGGACTTTGTTCCTTGAGAGAGTGCAAGTCTTCTTTTTATCTTTTGATTTTCAAGGGGGGGCAACCCCTGCAGACTGGTTTTATCATGTAAATCTCATAACCATAGGGGATTGTACACATAACTGTCCAAAACATTATTGGATATTCTGAGACTATTGATATGTTAGCCTCTATCACATAGAACCTTATCCTGGTGACACTGGCAGATTTCTTCCATGTCATCGGGGATTTTCCACTTTTTGGGTTTCAAAGAGTAATGTGCACTTACACGTAGTGTCAACTTTATTTCTGGGCCCTCACCAGGACCTTGAGTCTTATACAGCACAGATGCACTCTTCGCACTCATCTACAATAGTATCTTCACTGTATCAGATTATGTGTACTGTTTTTTGTATTTTTAAGGCAGCAGCCACAATTGTATCACTGTTTATTTTACTATGTTTTTCTCTTACGATAAACTTTAATAAAAATAAAGTAAAATAAAATCTTGTTAAGGCCACTTCTTACTGAATTTCTGCCCACTCAGATATCTTTGTTTGCACTGTAAAGCATTGGTGTAAACAATTTTTATCTATATCTAAACCCTTAATACATGTGACGAATTATAGAACTGTCTCTTATCTAGTTTCCATGGTGGGTGCAGCACTTAAATTATCATTTTCTGTGCTTTAACTGCCATACATCATATCAATAAAAAAAGTTCCTTCTGTCTTCTATTTTTTTTTTTTCAACATTGCTTTACAATACTTATACCTACCTAGAACAGTGGAGTTAAGATGTATCATCACATTTTTAGTGACAACCTGAATCTACAGAATTTTACAGCTTGGAGAACTGAAACACAAGGAGGTCTTTAAGGACACACAGATACTGTAGTGCCAGTGGTGGGGTTTAAGTCTGTATAATTTATGTTCTCTGTTTCACAACTAGATGTTTTAACCATGAAACCACACTGCTTTCTTAACTTGACTGCTGCCCATGATACAATCAAACATTCTATTCTCTGTATATATTTTTAATCTATAGGATACCCATTCCAGAGACAGGTGCAGCATTGCCCTTAGTATCTGTAATACAAAACAGCCTCTAGCCAGAGCCGATAGGGCAGTGATGAGCTGCCAAGTGAGCAAAGTTACATATGTGCATAGAAATTATTGCATGCCCAGGTGTAACTTGACCATTTTTTGGAGGTGTTACACCAAATTGATAACATGGCCTTTTTGGGACTCTTCCTCCTCATGAAGAGTGCCAGTGTCATTTGGTTCACTTGTCTTGAAAAGGTGATTTTGCAGAGTGACCATGCTATTCTGTGCCACAGGTGTGAAAACCTGTTTCAGGCAAGATGCGAAAAATGACAGCTGTACTGTTAAAAAGTAGGTCTGTAAAAATGCCAATGTTGAAAATGTTGAGTGAAAATATTCAAAATTGGTAAAGTTAGGAGCGTGTAGAGAAACTGCACAATGCACACTCATAAGGCAGTCATTTTTTTGAATTTTTTCACCAAATTTGCAACTTGGGCTTTTTAGGATCCCGTCTCATGAACAGTGCCACTGCCATTTTGTGAATCAGTCCTGAAAGGTGATTCTGTGAAGTGACAGCAAAATCACCTTTCAGGACTGAGTAACGTAATGACAGTGAATGTTTTCAAGAGGCAGGGTCCCAAGAACCCCATGTTGAAAAGTCTGTGCAAAAATTCCCAAAAATGACTGATTTATCAACATAAGTTGAAAACCCCATTGAATGGCATTATAGCGCACTTACCTTTGATTCTTCAGTTTGCGGTTCGGCTTTGAAGAGTGTGGATGTGTTCTGGTCCAGAGAAGATGTCAGTGCTAACCTCCAGAGGTAAGTATGGGGTAAGGGGTGTGTGGGGAGGTGGGTGCTCAGTAGAAGGGTGGGAAGGGGGACTGGGGCAATGATGAGGGACCGTTTCCTTTTTAACAAATAAAAACATGTCCTGGGATGGTTTTCTTTATTTTTAGGTGGAAAAAAACATACATCTGGGCACACTGGGGTGTGATCCCAGTGTGCCACATAAGTGGGGGAGTGGATACATGATAGCAACATGTGGATTGGGCACCCAGATGTTGGCAGGGGAAGGGGGAAAAATACATTTAGGCACACTGGTGTGGGCTCCCAGTGTGCCACATGAGTGGGGGGCTACATAATGCCAGTACAAGGATTGGGGACCCCGATGTCAGTATGGAGTTGGCAGGGGGGTGGAGGGAAAAATACATTTGGGCACACTGTGGTGGGTTCCAAGTGTGCCACATGAGAGGGGGAGCTACATCATGCTGACATGGGTATTAGAGACCCTGATGTCAGTGCAGAGACAGGAACAGAGGGAGCAGGGAGGACAGCAGCAGTGGGAGGGTGCAAGACAGTTTTCTTTGTTGCTGGTGCTGGCGGCGGTGACGCAACTGTGCATGTTAGCACTCATGCATGTATAGTTGCGGTGAATGGCATTTTGCCATTCACAACATGATGGCGTCAGCAGAACTGCACATGTGCATAAGTCATGCATGCACAGTTCATTTCCCAGAATGCAGAAGTAACTGCAGAAATAGTGCGGCTGTTATTCCATAGCATCCTATTGTGGCAGGAGGTTTCAAGCTCCATTGGAATTTCGCATGGATACTTCCAAAAGTCCAATGGAAGGTTCCACGATTGGCCATTTTTAGAGCTACGATCCCAAAACAGCTGTAGGCTATGCCCACAGCCCTAAAAATGAACTGGGATGGATCTGCTTGACATACCTCTATGTTCAAAATGTATTCCCCAGTGAAGAATAGAGATGTTGTGAAGTTTTACTCTGCCTGCGAATTCCCTGTGAAGTCACCAACTTCACACTGTGAAACATTTCACAAAATTGGCTTTTCGCTATGAAACGTCACTGCTAAACTTCAAAAACTTTGAAGTTAACTTCAACTTTTGTCAGTAAATTCAAAGTTAATGAAAAACATGGGTTGTCACATGATTCACTTACTGCAGTTCACATGGAAGACTCCAGGCAGGGAGGAAGTAAATGTTTCACTTTCATTTTGGCAGTTGCAGCTTAAGGAGACAGTCTCATAGACAGAGAGAATCAGCAATGGCAATATATCTTTAGAGTTTAATATTTTCCACCTGCGGTCTAATCTCTATATTTCTTTGTTTTCTGCATTTATTAATTTTGCTTGTGTGTCCTTTTGTTCTTTGTAGTTTCTCTAGGGGTGTGTGTGTGTGTGTGTGTGTGTGTGTGTGTGTTGTTGCGTGTGTGTTTCTTTCCAGATTCTTCTGACTCTCGTTCTCTCCCTTTCTTTATTTGGTAATGGAGGGGCAGCATCAGGGGTCCAGAAAGGGTGGGACTGAGGCAGCAGTTATTCGAATCAACAGGCGTGCTCTAAACCGAGGCACTGCTGGCCTGCCCCCAGATCAGAAAGGGATTTCTGCTGCTGCAGTACAGCAGTATGAACTGGAGCAGCAGGAACTGCAGCCACAGCAGCCAGAACTACAGCAACATGAACTGCAGCAGGAGCAGCACCTACAAGGTCCCCCACCCCAGGAGGAGCACGCCGCCTCATCATCTGCTGCTCCACCCCCCCACAGCATTCTGTAGTATAGGACTTTTTTGATATGGACCCTGCAGATGGGATGGACGCCATCTGCAAGGTCTGTGGGCACCGTGTGAGGTAGGGGAAAAAGGGGAGCTGTATTGGGACTGGTGGCCAGAGGATGCACCTCCGCATCCACCACCTGAAAGAGTGGAGGGCCAAGGAGCATGAGAAGGTTGCAGCACATGGTGGTGGTTTTGGTGGTGATGGCCATGGGGGCATTGTTGTGGAGCAGTGGCGGGTCAGCCGTAGTGCTGCTGCAAGTCAGCGTGGCAGCCGTAGGAATGACTGCAGCAGTACTTGGCCTGTAACTCCTAGACAGCAGCCTGCACAATCACATTATGGCAATGACCCCATGGCACCTGCCACACAGGGTGTTGTGGCAGTGGTATGGGATGTGCTGCACACGCTGTGGCAGGATTTCAACAACTTCTGGTAGGAAGTCCTGGATCGACTGGATAATTTCACGTCCAACCAGGAGAGGATCCTCACTCTCCTGGCCAAGCTGCGTGGTGGTGGTGGTGGGCATGGCTCAGTTTCTGGCAGTGCTATTTTATGTTTAGTCTCTCTGTAATCTGTGTTCTTAATTTCTCCACCCACTAGTCCCCCAGTAAAATTAAAAAACACCCAAAAAATATAAAAAGTTATAAAAAGTAAAAAATATATATTTTCCTGTAGTTGTTATCTCTTCTTTCTCTATCTTCTTTTTTAGTATTGTCTCATTCTTTCGGATGTCCCTTGCCTGTCCCGTTCTGTTCTTTCTTTAATCTTTACACATGATAAACCACTTTCCTTCCTTTTGTTTTCGTTATTGATTCATGTGTACTCTTGTTATCCACAAATGTCAAGTATTTACCACATTAAATAAATTGTTTCCTAATGCTATGTGATGGTGTATGACTGGTAGTTGTGTGCAACCACCGACCACCCAAAGAAGTGCAAAGCCATAACAGAAACATGAGCTATTTTCCCGAGAAGTTCAACATAAATCTGTTTTAATCAGTTAACATGTTTGCTGCGTTTGCCAGAAAAGTCAAGTTGTTTTCCCAAAGAGAAAATGCTTCCTTTCTGTCAAATACTGTTGCCGAACGCGCATGTGTAGGCAGTGCAAACCACACATGAAATTCGCAAGAGAACTTAAACATAATTATGGTACTAAGCAGTTTTGGGCCTGCCACCCCACCGCCATCACCAGCACTGTACAAGAAATAGAAAGTTGTGTCCCCACACAGAAAATACTTCCCTTCTGTCAGATACTGTTGCCGCACACACCTGAGTAGGCGGTGCAAAGCAGATGTGAAACTTGCAAGATAACTTAAACATATTTCTCATACTAAGCATTTTTGGGCCTGCCACCCCACCACCACCAGCCAGCACTTTGCCAGAAATGTGAGAGTGTGTTCCCAGAGAGAAAAATATCAAATGCCTGTGTTTTTTACATTGAGAATGGAGTAAATAGCTTAAGGAGAGGGTGCTTTGCTGCTGCTGCTGCCGCTGCTGCTGCGTGCTGCGTGCTGCGTGCTGCTGTTGTTCAAGGTTTGGAGAAATGGCCTCTTGCTCATTGTGGATTAATTTTATTTGTTAATCACTGCCTCTGCTGTTCTTCCTGACAGGTATTACTTGTGCCTGTAATTTTTCCAATGATGGGCTTAATTCACCAAGCAAATGATGTTGACTGAGTGACCCCAGGCTGGGGTATATGCTGACTTCCAATTCCATCAAGCTTGATCCCTGGTATTACATGTAACTTTCAAGGTGATAATGTTTTCATTTTTCTTTTCTGGAGGTGTGGGCATTTTCATTGGCAATTCTGCAATATTCAATACTTAATATGTCCTGTTGTTGTTGTTATAATTTCAGGTACAGTACTTTCCAGACTTTGTATGAGCTGCAATATACTTGACTTAACTGAGAAGATGGAGATGGCTTGCTTGCCTGCAGGATCTCTGCATGCACCATTTCATTCGAATTTCAGTCCAGATAGCACCTGTGAAGACAAGAAAGGATTTTTGTGAAGGAAAGGAAAAGAAAGGAAAGGAAAGGAAAGGAAAGGGAAGGAAAAACATTAAATCATACTGATACTTATTGTCAGAGTACTACTGCTGGCTGTGTAATGGTATATTTTTGGTGTCCGTGTTTACTAGAACCAGCGAAAGCTACATGAAGAAGAAATTACATGAAAATATTGTAATGCCGCACTGAGTCACATGGACTGATTTTCCGCCTCTAGTAAGCAGATAGAAGGGCTGCAGTTTCTGAAATATAGTGCAGGTGTCTTACCATCACATCCAATGAAGAAAGTCCTTGCTGCAGTGTGGTTTCATGTGATGAGGTCTTGCCGGCTTCAGTCAATCGCTTTATATAGACTGTAGGACCATCACTTCCTTGGGCTAACAGTTGCAATGTTGTGGCATGCTGTATGATAAATTTGATGAGGAGGACCAAGATGAATCTAGCAAGAGGAGTTTTGAGGAAGTACAGGAGGTGGTTCTGTTTATCACGTTGGTGGCAATGAATCATCACTACAGTGGTGGAAGTGGTAGCCAATACTGTTTCCTACTTACTGTGAGGAGGAGGACATAGCTGAAGCAGCACAGGGAATACAGAGGAGGTAGAGGAGGTGATTCTCTTTATCACATTTGGGTGACTGCCACCTGTGCCTTGCATGTATTGTACATTCATTATCCTGATGAATCGCTACGCTGTCTAGTAAATACCACTGTGGTGGTGGAAGTGCTGTGCCATGCTGTTTCTGCCTGTGTTGGAGGATCCAAGGTGACTACACACATGAGATGATAGGAGGAGAAGGTTGAAATGTTGAGGTCACTGCTGTACAGCCACAGTGTGTCTTGCTGGCTAGAGCGGGTGTTCATCGTAAGCGGCATAGTGCATTGTTTACTGGTGTTCCAATTGATGTAATTAAAAAGCATCACTAATTAATAGTTGTGGATTTATATCTCAGCACTGAATATGAACATTATAATTGTTATTAATTTGACATCCTGGATTACATAGTTGGGGACAGAGATGGAGAAAATAAATTGGAGAGTTTATTATTCTTCCACGTCATCCATGAAGCATCACTCACAGTCTTCAACTCAACCCAACTTTATTTATAAAAAAGCACAATTCACCAAAGTATCAAAACACTTGTACACAATTTAAAATTCTAAAATTAAAATAGCAATAAATAATAAAATACATATCTACTTCAGCAATGTATCTGAACTCAGAAAAGGCAAGATTGAAAAGATGTGTCTTTAATGCAGATTTAAAACTCTCCACAGTCAAGCACTCCCTTATCCCTTATCAAGAATGGAAAAGTTACCACGGGGGAACTCCCTCTCCATCACTGCTTCATCCACTTCAGTGCTGCGAGACAATGATGAGGTACATCCCGGTCTGCCAAAAGCACTTTCCTCATCATCACTGTCAAGCAGTAGTGTGACAAGGGACATTACTCTTCTTGATGGAATGTGAGCCTCATTCATTTTGTTCAATGTTTGGGTGAATAGAGTATGGGGTTAGTAGTGCTTACGTAGCTGTAGTTTACTTTTGGCTTTTATCTAGTCCCCCCTTGGTAGGTAAGCAGGGTAGTGAGTAGGGAATAGAAATCCCAGCACCAAGGGTAAGTAGAGTGCCAGACAAGATGGAGACAGGGGTAGATGGTGGGTGTTTCACAATGCGCTAAGCAGAGAACTGTCATTGGAGGCAGGCCTTTGTAGGGAATGTGGGAGGAGCTACACCCTCACATTGAACCTCGGGCTATAGCCCTCCTATTCAGTGTTTGAATCAATAGAGTAAGGGGTTAGTAGTGCTTATGTAACTGTAGTTTACTTTTGGCTTTTCTCTATTCCCGCCCTTGGTAGGTAAGCTGGGTAGTGAGTAGGGAATGGAAAGCCCAAAACAATTACTAGTGAATGTCCAAAAGAGTATGATTACTTCCTCCAACTCATGGAAAATATGACCAGTAGCAGGCAGAAGAAGAAAACCCCCTAGGTGGAGGAAACCTCTGAGGACCCATGGCTACTGACCCACCCATCCTCCAGGCAAATGAAGAGGAGATGAAGCTAGGTTCTAGCAACCATGAGCTAATTTCTGAGGATGGAGAATTTCTTGGAGAGATGACAGTCCATCTTCAAATCCATGGATGATGCATTCTGGAAGGATGATTCTGAAGCTAGAGAGGTAGGTCTATTCTGAAGGAACATCCAAATCCTAAGAGTACAGTAGGTCCAGTCGATAAAGGAGCGAATGTAGTCTAGGTTTCCAAAGTGATGATGGAAGATGGCCAATGGGATTACAAAGACAAAGTGAGTGTGAAGAGCATGAGTTAATAAGATTTACTACCAGACTTTGAATGGTGGGAAGTATGGTGGGTTATGAAGTCATAAGGTAAGCAATCTGACTTTGTAGAAGGTTTGACATTCAGTTTAGAGTCTGGAGGTTTGGAGTTATGCAGTGAGCAATAAGTTGCAATGTAGGTGTCCATGAAAATTAAGGGGTGAGACAGAAGCTTTATGTGCCTGGTAGGAGTAGTGATATGGAAGACTGTAGGCCAATGAAGGATGGTTGGTAAGTGCAGTAGAGATGGTAACTGAATATATATGGAAATAATTAGAAGTTCAGTACAATGAATGTGAGAGTTTATTTGAGTACTAATGCCATGATGTAAGCAATAAGACATGACAGGGTGTGCATGGAACATATTTTACCGAATGGCCAGGGGTGTAATAACGCACAAGACCCCTGACCAAGTGCCTTTATCCCCTGGCATGTGGTCAAATATGTTCCATGCACACCCTGGAGTCTCTTATTGCACTTATAAAATGGCTAATGTTTTTGTTACTATTTACAGTTACAGAAATAATCTTAAGTGGAAAAAGCTGATTTTTTTTATTCAAATTTGTGATAAAATAGTCCTTCTGCCTAATACAGAATAACATCATTGTAGTGGTGCTGGAATGTCCGTATCTCACATCAGTAGTAGTTGTTGTGATGTATGTGCACTCAGCCCCTCCCACCCCCCCACACACACGCATGTAACTGTGGCTGCCAAGGAATGGAAGACAGAACTGCATCTTTCTTTTTAAAACCGGACTGATTGCAACACAGAAGCAGAGCAGGAGCAGGTGGGGGTTTGTTTTATAGATGGAGGCGCAACCCCCCCCCACGTACTGTTGTGGAGTTGTAGTGTGTCTTTTTTTTCAACTAGGTATGGAGCTCTAGCTGCTACAGATAGACAGAATAGAGTGAGAGAACCATCTGTGTGATGACAGTGCAGAAATAGAGCATTAGCGGGTGTACGCTTTGGTAAGCAGTGGCTCAATGAAATCAGAGATGGCCTTTCCTGCAACTGTGCCAACCAGAACTGGGTTTCACTGGGAAGAAGTTCTTCTGTCCCCCAGACCACATATTGCCAAGAAGTGAGCCTGTTTTAAGGGTGGGGACTCGCAAAAGCAGTAGCAAAATGAGAGCAGAAGCAGTTTTAGCTTTTGTAGTGTTTAAGAAAATAAAAGATTTGTATGGCTGATTGTTTCGGAAACTGGCATTTTCTCAGCTTTGGATTGGAGGAAGGAGACGTGCTTCTGGAGCAGTAGCGCGATTAGTTGTGAAAAATAAAATAATTAGACTGTATGTAAAGACTAATGTGACACTTCTGGGCTAGCTTCTGTTTTTATCTCGCATTGGATAAAGAAAAGATGGCTGCCAGTAAAAATGCCAATGTTCTATAGCATCAGAATCTTGGCCTTTTATATGCCAGCTCTTTTTTTTTACCCATGCATGGAACAGATTTTAGGCATGGAGAGCTTGGGCTCTGATTGGCTGGTTTAGCCTACCCATTTTATAAGATATTTGTATAGGTTCCTGCTGTTCTGCTGGTGGGAAAAGTAGATATGGGTATTGCTGTGGCATAATTGCCAGTGATATGAACTGAGGTGGCTATGACTGCTTTGTCTTACAAGATGATCCAATGTCTAGATGCTGTAGGAAGCCTGAAAATGGGTCTTTGAATGAGTCTATAGACTGATGTGGCAATGGGAAGTTGAGAGTGGTGTAGAATGCCAGGGGTGCCTAGCATTTTGCCAGATATAGGCCTATTAAGAGGCATGACTGGGATAGTGAGACAGCCAAGTTGGTTGCGGACGTGCAGACTGAGGAATCAGTGGAAGCCTGCTCTTGGTGAAAGTCTTTGCTAGGAGGAGTATAGGAGGTGAATCACGAGGGATGAACTAGAAGAACTGTTGGATGGGCAGTTGACCTGATTGGTGGTAATATGATGTAGATGATTGTATGAAGTAAGGTGACATCCAGGGGCTAGAGAACAGTGGCTTGGATAGAGTCATTTTAATAAGGCAGCTAGGCACCATATATCCGACGACAGGAGTTCTGGGAAGGTTGCTGGGAAGATCTTAGGGCATCCAATAGCTATTGAAGAAGTAGGAGTTGAGTAACATGATGAGAGTCAGTGCTCATAGGAGAAGTTACGAAAAGGTAAAACGGATGATGCCAGTTCTGCTATGACATATCTTGCGGTTCCTGTTATCCAAAACAGTGATGATGATTATGGAATCAGTGCATTTTGGAAAGAATTAAATCATTTTCCAGATAGAAGTGAAGAAGGCTCCACTAAATCTTGGATCCTATGAGACTTAGGAGATAGGGATACCATACTGCTTGAATTCAAAGGATACGTAGTGAGCATCCTGTATAGTTGGTTGATGAATTAGATCTTTCTATGTTCCAGTTGAATGGGATTCTGGAACTGGTCCTGTGGAGATGATAAGTATTGCTAACTCTATGGTGATGTAAGAGTCTATCAGGCCTGATGTCCAAGGATGTTGCTAGAAGAAGTTTTCCTCAGGTGAATTGAACTAGTGCTCTGTAGAGTCATGGATGGGAGCTGTTAGGATGGCCAAGGTAGGAGTATGAAATAGGTGGACAGGAGGAACGGTTGACTGGGTAGGAATACAGGGCGGTGATAGGTATAAAATGCCACAAAAGAGCCACGGCACATGGGAAGGAGCCTCGAGCCACCAGGATGGTGAGGAGAAGGCAGCAGTCCAAGGATGGAAGGAAGGTCCAGAGAGGAAGTCAGTGGACTGGAGGGAGGAGTAGTAGAACAGGGTTTTATGTAACTCTAAAAACTGCTTAGCGTTTTGCTCATAAAAGTGCTAAAACATTGTGAAAATGCATAGCACTTGCCTCACTGTGTTTAACAAACATAACACTTCTAGAAAACCTATATAAATACTTTCTGTACAGTTACTATTGTCCCAAGAAAAAAACTGCTAATCAGTTATTTAAAACCCTGTAGAAGATTACATTAGAGGCCAAATCATACTGGCATTGCAGGTGTAGGAAGTAATAGAACAGGGGTCAGTGCCACAGCAAACTAAACTAGGATGTAACAAAGCTGCTGCAGGTCAGGACAGGGGGATCCATGGAAGACCAAGAAGCAAAATTAGGTATCAAGTGCCACGAAGGTGAGGTGCGAAAGTCCCACATCAGAAGATGGCCAACAGTAGGGACAGAGAACAAAAGGTGCTGCAGTGATGAAGCATGAGGTGCCCACTTCTGAAGGAGAAAGCAAACTTGCATGGTTGTCCAGGAAGAGGCAACCATCAGCAAGGAAGTCCAGGGGAGTTGAATCGAATGGAGGTAGAGGCTGATCAAGCTGGTGGAGTCCAAATCCGAAGCTTGAGGAGGCCGAGGTGGGGACGAGTATGAGGAGTCCAGAAAAGTGTAGGATGTAAACTGGTGAGGAAGGATATGGAAGGCAAATGGCATAAAGGGGTTCCATTTCTGAAGGGAAGTGGTAACCAGGTATCAGGAAGAAAATGCAGAAGGTTGAAACAGTCCAGTGCAGAAACAGGCACCTGTCCCTGGTATTCAAGGTGAGAAGATCTTCATGTGATGCCGCCAGGCAAAGGTAGGATGGAGAATGCAAATGGGTAAAGTGGACCCAGTCCCAGAGGGAAGCGGCAAATGGTATGCAGGTAGAGAATGCAAAAGGTTAAAAGAGTGGGTTGCAGACAGAGGTTTCCATCCCAGGGAGACAATGCGAGACAACCATCAGTTGATGCCATTGGCCAAAGGTATGATGTTGAAAGCAAATGAGGTATAGCAGTTCCGAGTGGCAACCGGGTAGCCGGTAGAGAATGTAGAAGGTGGAAGCAGTTGATTGCAGACACGGGCTCCTATCCCAGGAAGTCGAGACGAGATGATCTTTACTTGATGCCACTGTGCAGTGGTAGAATGGTGAATGCAAATGGGGGAGAGTGGTCCCTAGCTCGTGGGGAAGTGGCAACTGGGTAGACAGGTAGAGAATGCAGAAGGTTGAAACAGTCTATTGCAGACACAGGCTGCCATCCCTGGTAGACAGCATGAGATGACCTTCATGCGATGCTGCCAGGCAGAGTTAGGATGTTGAAGGCGAATCGGTATATTGGTCCCATTCCCGAAGGGAAGCAGTGACTGGTATTAGGTAGTAAATGCATGGGATGAAACAGCTGATTACAAACATGGCTCCCATCCCTGGTAGTCAGGAGTGCTAACCTTCACTCAGTGCTGCCAGGCAGAGTTAGGGATGGAGGATGTCATGTGTGGAAGTAGTAGATGGTAGTGATTGTAATGGAATCCCATCCCCCATAGACAGGGCAAGCCTACCTTCACTCAGAGCCTCAGAAGATATGAGTTAGGGACGGAGTCCGGAAAAACTGCTGGTATGGGCTAAGCAAGGAAAGGGCAACTGGCTGTGCAGTTATAGGATAGATAAACAGTGAGGCAGTATAAAGGGGAAGGCAGCAAGCAGAGTGGGATAACGGGAGGAGAAAGACAGCAGAAAATGCCGATAAGGGGAAGTCAGGAGTAATCCAGGAAAGCGCATGATGGTAATGATGGAATGCAATGAATGACTGAGTCTGAGTAGGCTGGAAGGGTAATGATCCATGTGAGAGAAGCAGAAGCCATGTAGGCAGGGAAACAGGGTAGGTCATATGACCAGCACAATGCAGTTGCCCGCAGAGCTGAGGTACGATGCCCCACTGGGATGCCCCAGGCCCCCGCTGTGGGGAAAACAAGGGGGCCACAGGCAGAGCATCATCAAGACCAAACAGGAATATGGTAGGGTAGGAACCTGATAGAGGCCGTGGACAGGCAGGCAGGCCTGAGGGGAGGAGAGGACAAAGGCAAGTCAGGGGAATGGAAGCAAACAATGCAGAAGTCGATGTGAAGTTGCAGGTAACTGGTAAGCAGGACATGAGGAGCACCATGGGAAGAACAAGGAAATATGATTCTAAAGCTGAGCAGGGTATAGGTGCTGAGAGCAAAATGGCAGGGGCGCAGTCATCGACTAGGGGTACAGGCAGAACAGGACTGGATGGTAGAAGGGACGTAAATGGATGCTGGTATGATGAGCGAAAGGCCCAAAAGGGGAAACCAGGGAGCACAGGACAAGGGCAGGAACAAGGGATGGGGGGGCCCAGGGAGAGACAGCAGGGGCAGACAATGAGCCAGGGGAAAAAGGAAGTGAGGGCAGGACAGATAAGGGAAGACATGAGTAGCATATGAGAGAGAATAGCACCCAGGAGGTGCATGCAACCAATTCGCAGAACAGGGGTAATGGAGGCCCGCAAAAGGCAGAGCACTCAGGCAAGACATGGCACAACCTAAGGGAAAAATGGGAATGAAATGCAGTCAGGAAATGCTGATGATGGGGAGGCAAAGTGTTGGAAACACTGCATTATATGAATGGACTGAAACTCAGAGTGGTGCTCAAGTGCTGTAGTAGATATCCAGAAACAGGCCGCTGTCATTCAGTGTGGTGAACCCAAAATAAAGAAAACAGGGACCCAACAGAACCAATCGTAGGACAAGCAGGAGGCAATGTCAGCACAGGAGGCTAAAAACCCGTAAGGTAATGAGTGGCTGAACCGGAAGCAAATGGCATCCATGACGCAGAAGCAGCAAACGAAAGCTAGACTGGTGCCAGTGACTGGTAGGTAAAATGACAGAGGTCGGAACATGGCAATAAGGGAGGCTCACAGAAGATTCAGTGCAGGACGAGAGACAGCAGCAGGAGGGCCCAAGGCTGTGGTATGGACCAGGGCAGTCCAGTAACGGGTGGGAAGTGGAGAAATGGCAGAACAGGCCAAAAGCAAGCAAAGGCCAATGCAAACAGAGGGGATCAGCAAGGAAACCAGCCAAAATGGGACCAAAGGCTTAAAACAGGAGAAATGGCAGGGTAAGATATGGGCCGGGGACTGGCAGTAACACACATGGAGCAGCAACCCAAGCCACTCGAACTGACACAGCCAGTTGAGTATAGAATCACAGGACAGAAAGGGAAGACACCAGGCAGAACAAGGCGATGCAGGGCAAGCAGGGCTTAGCAAAATATAAACACTCCCCGATGGGCAGACACACTGAGCAGCACTGTAGTCTCAAGCAAGCACTCCCTAGAACAGGCTCACGCAATGGGGAAGGCAGCAGGCATTAGGGGAAGACGCTACACCCAGAGGACAGGAAAGGAGCGCCGGCCCCAGAAGGAGAAGCTCCAAATGGAGGAGCTGCCCAAGGAGCCATCGGAAGAAGGAGAGGAGCGGCAACAAGGGATGGGGAAGGGAGGCTGAAAGAGAGAATAAATAGACAGGATTCGGGAGGGGGGAGAGAAGCAGGTATAGGCACATGGGGAGCAGCACATGTGTAAGGATGCAGAAGGTCAGCAGGACGCCACACAGTAGTGAGCACGGCGAGCACAGGGCAAGAAAAAGGAGCAAGGAGCAGAGTGGAAAGGGCTCAGCCCACAAGCCACACAGGAGGCTAGGCACCAATGAGGTGTTTCACAATGTGCTAAGCAGACAACTGCCATTGGAGGCTGGCCTTTGTAAGGAATGTGGGAGGAACTACTGTATAACAGGAAATAGTCACTGTCATTTTATTTTCAGTATATTCGCTGGTTCCATATTAGAGTAAAAATAAAAAGAGAGTGAATATTAGTTGGCTCATTATATATAGCAGCACTAGTGTTCCACCAGTGAAAATAAGAGGAAGTGAATATGTGGGGGGTATGCTTGGAGCGCTAAATATAAAGAACGTGAATATAAACTGCTATACCGTATTTCACCACATTGAACCTCGGGCTGTAGCCCTCCCAATAAATGTCAGAATGCCAACATTTTTGGGAGAGAGAGAGAGAGATTGGTGTGCCTGTCACGTACAATGGCACCCGCTGAACTGAACACCCGCTCAGCGCTGACACTGGAGGATGGACATCTCAGATACTTCAGGGCACCCCGCTGTCTGTGCTGACTAGTCATTTACCTTAGTGCCCCAGTATAGTAGTGGCTCATCACCAATGGTGAGGTTCTTTGTATCTGCAAAATATGCATCTACCATGCGTTTTGCCACTCGAAGATGTACAGCACTATCATACTCCTCCTCCTCCTCAGTTTCATCCATGTCTGCGACTTCCACCTGACTGAGGGCGGCCCAAATGGGATTCAGCATAGGTTCCTTTAATTTGCATGGTTTTTGTGCAGTTTGACACTCCTGGGATGATGAAGAGTAGGTGGCAGGAACACTGGCTTGCTGTGCAGTACCCTCATGTGGCTTTGACCCCTGTACCCATAGTAGCAACTGTGCACCACTTAGCCTCTGAGTGAGTAGTTCTGTCAGTCTCTGCAGCTACTGATGCCCACCTTGTAATATGGCTGCCAGCCCATGTTTATAACGTGTGTTAAGCATTGTGTCAATCCCAAACTCCTCAGACTGCATAATACACTTCATGTGGGTGTTGGAGTCTAATGTGGACAGCATGTGTTCCATCAAGGAGCAAATTGCTCTCTCACCTCCAGCTGTTGCTGCATGTTCAGTGGTGTCTGCCTTAGCACCCATAGCAGAGGGATGGACTCACTGATGCAGGCAGTGTCCCTATTCACTGCCTGAGTTGCATGCTGAAAGGGCCTTAGAATCGAGATGAGCCCATCCATTAGGCACCACTGCTCTGTTGTGAAACACATGGATGCCCCACTACTGTCACGACTCACATGAAGTAACAGATACTCAGAAATCGCCTTGTACTGCTGGTATAGATGCTCCACCATGTACAAAATGGAGTTCGACCAGGTGACAACGTCACGTTTTAGCCGATGCTGAGGCAACTTGTTCTTTACCTGCAGAGCATGTAGATGGTCACGCGCTTTTGCTGAATGTGCAAAGTGGGCACAGATGAGTCGGGCTTGAGTCAAAACTTCTTTTATATCCGGATGGTTGAAGAAGGTCTGCACAACAAGGTTAAGGCAGTGTGCTAAGCAAGGCACCCTAACAAATCTCCCATCAGTGATGCATTTCTGCACATTTGATCCATTATCACTGGAGATTAATCCAGCTTTCAGTGCATGGGGGTGGAACCATGCATCAGTCTCTGTTAGTACCACTTCCAGCATCTTTTCTCAAGTGTGTGACCCAGCGATACTCTTCATGGTCAGTGTTGCATGCTGCCTAACACCAGGCATGTTGCTACCACCACAGTTTGTCCTACTGCAATTCTTGCCTCTCCCCCAATCAGTCGCTAACCTAGGTACCTGTGCTGAATGTGCTGTAATGCAAAGGTAAGAGCTACCAGCTGTTTTCCCACTGGTCCACATGTCCATGCTCAGATGTACATACTGTGCTGAGGAATGCTGCAGGGCATGACGTACAATGTCACATACATCACTGTACAGTTCTGGGATGGCACTCTTTGAAAAGTATGTACGTGATGACACCTGCCATTTTGACAAGGCACAGGCATGAACCACCTAAATCCCACATTCTCACCAAAGGAGTGTAGTAACAAATCCAGAGCACGCATTTCTGCACATGCTGCATTCAACTCCCGTACTGTACCCTAATTAGGCATGAATTTAGATTGCCGATCCAAAATGGAATGCAGCGCTGGCTGAACTTTTCTTGATATTGCTGGTGGTGATGCACCTGGTGGTGTACCAAACAGCTTGCCTCATTGTTGTGCCATTAATGGGGTGCTCCTTGACTGGGGATTGCCAATGGTACTCACAGGTGCTGCACAACACACCTCAGCACCTTTTTTGCTTTTCATGACTGGGGTAGCAATCACACTTTGACTTGGGGTGGTAGTCTTGCTGCTAGGACCATTACTTGGCCCACTTCCAGAATTCTCCTCATCCAGCACCACATACATGTCCTCCTCCTCACCTGCACCTCCTTCCCTGTCATGTAGTGCCAGGTGTATTTGGCTTACATTGCCTGCTGATTTGGATGGACCAGAACCACTGGTGCTTGCTGCCTTCTGGTGCTGACGCCACTAAACTGAGTGCCTGTTTTTAAGGTGTATGTTGCCCACCTGTGTCAAGGTGACTACCCTTCTTACCCCTACTTGGGTTTGACACAGTTGGCAAATTGCCACTGTCTCGTCAGATGGGTCCGGTACGTAAATATCCCACACTAGGGATTTATGGGCTCTTGTATTTATTTGGTGCCAAAATAACTGGGATAGCAAAGGAGAAGATTTGCTCTTTGTTATGTTGGGGGGTGACTGGAAAAATGGGACAAACAGTGCTAGGGGGGGTCCTTTTCCATGGTGGTTATAGCAGTTAAGGCAAAAGGAAAGACACATTCTGTGACACCTTGTTTTGGCTTTTTCTTTTTAGGCTCCTATGAGGGATCCATGTCATCTGACACATCATCCACATCATAGTCTGGAAAAAAGCTGGCATTCTCATCATCCTCTGCAGGTCTGTCCTCCTCAGTAGCAAGAGGCTCTGTGACAGGCACAAGCACTGCCTCTTCATAGCTGGTGTCCTCACGTTGTTCCACATGTACCACCTCACCCTCACTCACTGCCACGGGCACACAGAAGGTAGCACACTCGCCTCTGAGGCCGGGAGATCAGAGGGCTGTGGGTTAAGTTCCCACATCTGGCACTTGGGTTAATATCCCAGTACTGACACTGTAGTGCAGCATGACAGGGGTGCTGCACTTCTGAGGTGCCGTCTTTCGGATGAGATGTTAAACCGAGGTCCCATCTGCCTGGATTGGTGGTAGTTCAGGAGGATGTTAAAGATCCCATGGCACTTATCGAAAAGAGTAGGGGAAAGTTTTATTGAAACAAAAGAAATCATACAGTACCAAAACAAAAGCAATTTGCAAAAACTCATGTGGACTCAAAACAGAAGTAAACAAAAAACAGAACAGAACTATGCATATCAAGAGACAATCCATCAGGTCACTGCAAATCAGAGTCCGTGATCCAAGGAAGAGATTTCCAAAGTTCAAGTAATGTCTCCTTGGAAAATAATGTACGTTCATGTACATAAATGTTAGTTAGGTCTGTTACGATTTTCTTCTCAAGCTCTGAATAAGAACAGGTTTTTTGCTGTAGAGTAAACAGACATCGAGCCATCCAAATATTTCATTTAATTACTACAAAAACTAGATTTAATGTGTCCAGAATCCAAAGTGACCACTGGGGAGAAAAAACACCATGCATAATATTCTGGTAAGAAACCGTTTGAAATAATGGAGTGGGCCAGACTCTTGCCAAAAAAACCCACCAGTGCCGAATAAAAGAACACTCAAAAAATAAGTGCGATATAGTTTCCAATTTAGAAATACACAGTAGTCTAGAACATTGTCGATCTTGAGACTGCTTGTGTTTATGATTATCTTTACGTTAATTCTTTCTAAGTGACACGACAGCCAATGAAAGTCCCACATGTGAGCAGGCACCCTTTTACACATCGAACAAACCAATAGGGAAGGAAGATGTTGGCTAGGGCACTTTTCAAAGGGCAACTGTAATGCACAAACGGTCAGGAGCAGATTATTATATAATACTTTATGAGAATTTGTTAACAACATCTGGGTAGATATCCTCCACTGTTTCAAACGTAAAAACATGTGTTTAATATATATCGGTATACCCAAAGTTTGTCGTATCACAGTTAATGAATCACATTCCCATAAATGAAACCATAATCTGCAAGAATCATAGAACCAAGGTTCCCACCCTCTCTGAGTATTTATCAATAGAGGCGAAGATTTGCAGTCAAAAATACATGAAAAATAACAGAGGATTAATCATGTTATACCCCTTCAGAAACAGGTAAGTAAGTAACATTCCGTTTACCGATTAAGCGGCTTCCCCACAGAGCTTGAAAGAAGAGACCAAGAACTGCAGTTTCTAATTGTTTAGGATTTGGGAATACATAGCTTAAATAAAGAAAAGTCGGTATCAAATAAGTCTTAATTAGGAAAACGCGCTTCTTTTTCCCAATCTGCCCCTTATTCCATGAGGCAACCTTAAGTTTGCCTTGTTGTATTTTAGCAGATCAATTAAAAAGGTCAGAATCTACAGTCCCAAAATAAACTCCCAAAATGCGTTGAGGCCCCTCAACAAGTTGTAAAGGACCACCAATATGTGAAAAAGGGGCTATTTTTGATCCTAACTGAATACCAAAACTTTTGGTCAAATTTAAACTCGCACCAGAAAAAACACCAAAGGAAGAACATTCCTGGAGGGCAGTAACCACAGAGGCTGCATTAGCCACAATAATGCAGACATTGTCTGCATATGCAATTGCCATATCTGCGAGATTAAATTAGAACTAGAAAGGGCATGAATCTGAGGATGAGTATTCAGACAGACTAGAAACATCTAGAAAAAATACACATAACAGAGGGCTCAAAGGACAACCTTGGTGAACCCTCTTTTTATGGGGATCATAGGTCCAACCCAACCATTCACAACAGGCACAACAGTGGCAGTCCTATAAAAAGTCTTAATCCAGCGAATCATTTCACCAGGCACATGCATAAAATGTAGTGCCTTCCATAAAAAATCATGGTTAACTGAATCAAAAGCCGCCTTCTGATCTACCGATACAATAAAACCTGAAACAGAGTCTGCGTAGCCATGAGAAAATAATTCTCGAAGGAGAATCAAATGGTCAGAGATTCTCCTCTTCGGTACAGAGCAGGACTGAGCAGGGTGCAAAACCACTTCAGCTATCCTCATAAGGCGTTGTACAATGATTTTCATTAATAACTTAAAGTCAGTGTTTAGCATACATAAGGGGCGCCAATTCTCAAGAGAATGTATATCTCCTTTCTGTTTATAGATATAAATCAAAGTACCCTTAGTAAAATCTAAAGGGATAAACTCACTAGCTAACAGGGAGGTAAATACTGCAGTTAATTCAGGGATCAGGTGGTCAGCCAGTACCTTATATAAGGCAGCGGGGAGGCCATCCAGACCAGGAGTCCTCCATATGGGTAAGGAAGAAATAACCAACTTCAATTCTAACTCAGTCACAGGTATACAGGCTGAGTCAGAACACGGCTGTGAAGGGATAGGGATGTCAAGGTCGTTATACAACACCACAGGATCAACATCTGCAGCTGGAAAGGAAGAAAAGAGGGCAGTCGTGTAACATGTCACAATCCGACAGATGTCCGACTGAGAGGTACATAAGGTGCCATCAGAATCAGCAAGACACAACATATTCTTTTGTGTAATTTGTTGAGAATTCAGCTCAAAGGGGCAAACAACAGCCCTCGTGCCTACCACATTAAATTTGTGTTGATGATAAAGTTGTTGTGATTGTCTAGATTGGAATTCAACATATCAGTCTGAATTAAGTGCAATTGTTGAGAAAGATCTTGTCCTGTCGTATAAGCTGTTGTCAACAAGGACTGAAAATGTATCCTTTTCTGTAAATATACCAAATATTCTCTTCAACATTTTTGATGACTATATCTTTTCAAAAAGAGCACCAAATCATGTTTAGTGTCTGTCCACCATGCAATAGGGTCTGCATAACAAATAAAAACGGATTTCCGGGCCTGAATAAAGGATAAAAGGGACTGCATGAAAGTCAGAATTTGCAACACAGATATGTTGAATTTCCAGAGTCCTGGTCCTTTGCGAACAGTGACATCAGAACCAAGGCCTACGGAAAGCAGTTTATGATCATAAAATTCACAGCTTGTACAGTAGCAGAGTAACTGGGAGTGGACAAAAACACAAAATCAATTCTGGTAGCCAGCTTACCCTTTTGAAATGTAGGAGTATGTTTTTTAGTAAAAGAGTAATAGACATCCGTGCGATGAGCAATACGAACCAACTTCCCTAATTTGTAGAAGTCACAAAACAATTTCTGGGTAGTAGCAAAAGAGCTTTTGTCAAGAAGACTTAAGCCACAGTTAAAGTCACCAGAAAATATCAACTGAAAGGAGATATGCAAATAAGGGTGGAGTAAAGAAAATAAAGCTATACATGCAGACTTAATTTGGGGAACATAAATATTAATAACCCGATAAGGGCAGGGCCCAATTAAAAATCTAAGACTAACACTCGCTAGGGGCTACGCTAATCAATTTTAGCAAACGAAAATCTGGGATATTGAATAAGATCCCAAGTCTGGAACAGAGTCCAGGCCAATGGACCAAAAGAAGGACCTAGAAGCCAGTCCTGTTGTGCCTGTCGAACTGTGGGTGGTATGAGTCGGTATCCTGCAACAGAAAGATCCCCTATAGGTAAAAGCCGTAAACAGGAAAAATCAATCTTCATTTTGCCAGACGCTTAATACTATTCACATTAATAGTATGACAAACAAAGTGAGACATAACACAAGGAAAACAGAGACACTTTATGATTTCCTTTCCTATCACCTTTTCCCTTTTAGCTTAATCCTCATTCTTCCGCTCTGAGAAAGACCAGTACCCAGTTGAATCTCAGAATCAGTAATACCATCCGGAGGGAAGACGCAACAGAGGAAGAGTCAGACTCACCTCCAGCATCATCAGAAACAGTTTGGAGTAGCTCAAAGACATTAGACAAAACCACAGGAGGGGGTTCCAAAAGCAAAGGAGGCGATGGTAAAGCCAGGGGGTAATTTCTCATAGACCTCCGACGCATAACTCTAGTGGGTACTCGGGGGGGTGGCATGGTACTCGGGCCTGGAACAGGGTCCAGGACAAGCTGGACAGATTGGACAGGGTCAGGGGTAGGAGGGGTCATCTCAGTAAGCGGTGCCACACAAGAGGCCACGGGGGGTACCACAACCTGATCTACAACAGGCTCAGGGACCTGCAATAGAGGTCGAGCGACTACTGAAGTCGGCTCTACTAAGGTGGTCTTAAGACGAGCCTTCTGGGCTTGCATGATTACAAAATGTTGATCAGCACCATCATCATGTGTGGCCTGATTATGAGCAGCCCACGGACAATTTTGAAACGTATGACCCAACTCATCACAAAGATTACATTTACACTCATTTAGATAGTGAATCCCCACATGACCCAATTTCTTCACAGGTATTACATTTCAGCTTATCACAGACATTACTAAGGTGAGAGGGGTCTCCACACCGGTAACAAGCTTTCGGTTGTCCAGGGTAAAACAAGACCCCCCTATCACGACCTATAAAAAAAGAATTAGGTAGGTGCACTAGACCAGAATCATTAGAGTGTAACAAAACCTTAACCTTCCAGCCTCCAGTCCAAATATTCTCCTTGTCCAATATTGCCTCAGGCTGACCCTGAACAGTACAACGTTGTTTCAGCCAATAGACAACGTCAGTGACGTCAACACCTTCATTCCAAAACAGGACGGTAATATTCTTAAAGGCTGGTTTGAAAGGGAATGGCCTTAAACGGGTCCACAGGACAGTATTTTAAGGCATGATATCGGTTAAAAACGCCTCAGCCACGTAGGCGTTTGGAAGCTGACATCAAACGTAGTTTCGCCGGAAATATGAATCAGTGCATATTTTCGTGAGAAAAGAATTTCAGAGAGTCCTGAGTAGTGTCCGAGCTACATACACTCGGTCCGGTGGCTCAAGTAAACCGCCCATATAAGCCAATCGTATCGCATTATGCGCTTTGCAGCCAGAATTGGAAATTAAACAATGAGGAAAAGAACGATGGCTCTTTGTTTTCTTTGAGGGGGCTCCACTACTGCAGGAGCTGTATTCTGTAATGGCAGCGGAGAAGCAGCACAAATAAGAGAACCCTGCTAAGGTTTCAAGACTGGTGCTGGGTAAGTTCCAATTCCTTGAGAGACACGAGGGTCAGACATAGGCAGACTTCTGTTTGGTGAATGCTGCAGCTCAGGAAAATCATTGAGACAGGGGACCGAATAGGGACGGACCAGAAACCCACTTCCTCTGTAGGTTCCTGCACCCAGCCAGCTCCTTGCAATGCTGTTTCTACAGACCAGGTAGGTGTTGTAGCAGGATTGGTATCAAGAGATATAGCAATTGAGAGGGAGAGGTGTCACAATAGCAAACTAGGCACTGTATGCAATGATGTCTCTGTAGTCTGCGAGGGCAGCTGAGAAGCCTGGCGGGAGTATTCCAGCTGAGAACTCGCCAGGATGGGCTGCACAGGGTGGCACCTCAGCCGCTTGAAAAGGCAATGTAGGCTGTTGCAAAGTATTATTGTGGGCTGCAGGAGACATACATCCTGCCAATCTGACTTCACGAATCCGTTGCAGTTTTCTGTTCAAATTCTTCTTTGTAATCTCAAATAGATGTTCTGCATCACCCAAACGGTCCTGAAGCTCCTTTTCAACCAAACAGACAGTAGCAGAGTCAAAAGTGGAAAAATCCCTCATTGGGACGGCAAGGGGTAAAGACGTTTGAGAGTCCAAGTCAGGGTGACCCAGCAGAGGTTCTAAAGTTGTAACCTGTAGTGTAGATTCATTTTCTGCAGTAGACACAGAAACCAGCTTTGCTTCAGTAGTTTCAGATGGGTCTCTACACACACAGAGGCAGGAGTTGAGACCAGGTCTCCCACCTCCATCGCCACCTCCTCAGCAAGCAAGGGTACGTCTGCCATCTTGGACAGAGGTTCCCCCTCTGAAGAGTAGGGGAATTTCCCCGGTGTCCTGGCCAAATTTCCCTCATTCACTAAAAATACCACCAACAACTTAATCTGGTTCAAGGTCAGTTGGCATTCATCTGTATCCCCCTCCCCCGGGTCGTGCCTGAAAATAGGCAGGATTTGTCTAGTGCACTTACCCGGTCAACAAACACTAAATAAAAAAAAAAAAATTATCAGGCTATGCCTCCGACCCACTATCACCAACAGCACCATTTTCAAATTGCACTTCAAAACCAACTGCCTCCAGGCCCCCAGTTGTTTGTTTGGTGGTGGTACTGCTGCTTCCTGTCACTGTGTCACTTGACATTGACACATCCGTCATCGTGTCTGCCACAGATTCGACAGAGAAAAACATAGAGGCAGGAAAGCCAACACCAGGGCAAAATACCTTGCTACTACTGCTACTGCTTGCCAGAGTTATCTGAATGCTGTCCTTCTACTCTCACTGACATATTTTGGTTTCTGTACCACTATTAGGGACCACAAATTGAGCAATGTTCTTTGTAGGTGCTCCACATCCTCTCCCTTTAGTTGCCCTTTTCTTCCCAGTCATTCCTCAGTGCATGCAGGGACACACAACAGTCACTCTGGTTAAATCGCAGTCAGGAGGACAGTGATTTTTGTACTAGACCAGGTGTACACGCAGGGACACACAGCAGTCACTCTGGTTAAATTCGTAGTCAGGAGTACAGTGATTTTTATTTCTATCCCAGGTGTGCATGCAGGGACACATAACAATCACTGTGGTTAAATCGCAGTCAGGAAGACAGTGATTTTTTTTCTAAATAAAGGTATGCCGGCAGGGAAACATCAATCACTCAGGTTAAATCGCAGTCAGGAGGATAGTGATTTTTTTCCTAGCACAGTTGTGCACGCAGGGACACACAACAATCACGCTAGTTAAATTTGCAGTCAGGAGGACAATGATTTTTTTCCTAGCACAGGTGTGCATGCAGGGACACACAACAATCACTCTGGTTAAATCGCAGTCAGGAGAACAGTGATTTTTTTTCCTAGCACAGGTGTGCACGCAGGGGCACAGAAGAGTCACTCTGGTTAAATTGCAGTCAGGAGGACAGTGATTTTTTTTCTTAAGAAAAGACAGGGCACTGGACCACTGATTTGGTTCTGAAGACCAGTTGCCTTCTAAATTGCTCCTACCCTCCCCCACACAACCCACCAAACCACTACTTCTCTATTAACAGAAAACGAAATACTTCAAGTAACGAATACAGGAGAAAATCAACACAAAAAGTACTGTGTGAGCAAAGGGCACTCACAAACACAGTTATGAAGCAATTTGACAACTGGGGTTTAATGCAAAGAAGTGCAAGATCATGCACATAGGGAAGAGAAACCCTGAAGCCACTATAGGCTGGGAGGGGAGTTGCTGGCAGTCACAAGGGAAGAAAGAGACTTGGGCATCATCATCACCGATGACCTGAAATCATCCAAACAGACCACTAAAGCAGTAGGTAAGGCTAGGGGGATGTTAGGGTGTATTAGTAGGGGTATTACAATTCAGAAAAGGGAGGTAATAATCCCTCTTTACAAGAAACTGGTTAGGCCCCATCTGGAGTACTGCATACAGTATTGGAGGCCACACCTTCACAAGGACATTAACCAAATTGAGGCAGTCCAGAGAAGGGCATCCAAAATGGTGCAGGGACTGCATCAGAAAACATATGAGGACAGATTAACGGAGCTCAATATGTATACCCTACAGCAAAGGAGGGACAGAGGTGATATGATCGAAACATTCAAACACCTTAAGGGCATTAACAAGGTGAAAGAGTCTGACATGTTTCAATATAAGAAAAATAGCAGGACAAGAGGACACAGCATGAGATTAGAGGGAAGCCGATTAAGGGATAATATGAGGAAGTTCTTTTTCAAAGAAAGGGTGGTGGATGCATGGAACGGCCTACCTCAGGAAGTAGTGGATATGAATATGGTGCAGGGCTTCAAACAGGCATGGGATAGGCATAAGGGAGCAATACAGATGAGTATGAATAGATAGGCCAGTGACAGAGCAAAGGTCGATGGCACATTTATAAGGTAGAAAAAGAAATGGGCAGACTGGATGGGCCTTGCGGTCCTTATCTGCTATCAACTTCTATGTTTCTATGTTTCCACAGTATACATATGTCTGTGGTACTCTGCTGTGTTGGTTCCATTCATAACTGGTCTGCTTCTGCATCCCATAGGATTCCATCCTGGATCTTGGACCACTGCTCCATCCTGGATCTTGGTCCACTGCTCCATCCTGAATCTTGGTCCACTGCTAGTTTTCATCTACTTCTCCCCCACAAATAATTAAACTTCCAGTTCAATCATTGCATTTTTTCTATGATAAAATCACTCATCATTATACACATTTCAACCACTTTGGTGAGATATGTTATCTGGGTCTTGAGGCATAGTTCAGTATCAAAGAGGGAGCCACCTGCCGGCCCGGTGGAGCTGAAGGTTGAGGCACTGGACGCCACACCTCACTCCACGCCAGCGACCCTGATTCGGAAGCAGACTCAGGTCAGCGGTGGGTCGGCCGGGAGGAGAAGGATTGAGCGCCCAATGGCTTGCTCTCCTTCTCTGAGGGGGGGAGATGTGCAGCTTACTCCGCTGCAAGACAGCCACCTCCTGAGTATCCAGGGGAGGTTGTTGCATAAGGGAGCACAGGCAGCAACACAAGGGATTGACGCTGTCAGGGAACTGGGACGAACACCCGTCTCAGCGTAGGCCTGATCCCTTGTTCCCATTGCACGCTAGCGTCAGGGGCGGAGAAGAAAATTCCTTCACCTCTCCTAGGTGACGATCTCTCTACCAGGGTGTGCCACCACCGACAACATCAAGGCAGACTCCGTTGTGCCAAAGCCCTCTCCCTGAAAAACTTTCAGGAGAAAAGGTAAGGGGGAGCCTCTCCTCACCCCACTTGGGGGGCAATCCGAGCCATCAAGGTTGTAACAGGAGAGTCAAGCGGGAGCACTCTAGGGGCAGACCTTGAAGTCGGGTAGATGGTTAACGCTTGTCGTATTGAGAGCTCTGACTGAGTGGAGAGTGAGGGTGGAAAGAGGTGGTAGGGGGATAAAAAGAAAGTAAAAAAAAAATAAAAAAGAGGGAGCCACCTTTTCGACTGTGTGATCCAGGTCAAAATCATAGTTCTTGCTACCCTAATGCATAAACTGCAACATTTTGAACTGTCCTAATCAACCCTGGCTTGGTGTGAGGTGTGTCTAACTGCAGTAATTGATCTCAAGTAGTTAAAGTCAATAGTGAGACCTCTTCTAAATCTCTCAACCTTGGTTTACCTCAGGGTCTGTCCTCTAACCATTACGTTTTGGCTTATTTCTCCATGTGTACAAACTAGTATGCCAGTATCCATCTATACTCTGATGACATGGTCATAAATGCCAAGTCCAAATCACAGGGGTTGCTAGCTTTTTTCTTGGTGAAGGGGCAACGTCTTGTAAAGGTCCTGTTTTTTCAAGAAATATGAAACCAATGGACTGGGATTTTGTGTCTACATAGGCCTCGAGAAGCTACAGGATTTTAGACTAATTCGGGTGCATCATTTTGTTGATGATTCTTTTTATTAACATTTTCAAAACACGGCAAACAACAGTAACAGTACATACAATATCACTAATAAAAGGCTAACTTTTACAATTCAGTAAAGTTTAAATAACTTCTATCTTTTGAATAAGAATAAAGTATGTTGTGGGGGTATAACTGAATGCATTGATGCTGGGTAGGTAGGCAAGTTAATAGCACGAAATAGGAGAGAAAGATTATCTCTGCTTACCAGTCTAGCTGCAGATTGCCTATTAAGAAAGGATGATTGTTGGTGTACCCCATGCCCTAGAGTGAGAGGACAGGTTGGGTTGGAAATGGGGGGTAACCATGTTAGTGATAGCCTCCTTAACTACATAAGCACAGGCTTCCTGCATCTTTGCCCAGAACCCCATCGGGGAGGTGTTATGGGTACCCAGACATCTGTCAGTCTGGGGGAGAAAGACAAGGTGTGGTCTTCCCTCTGATCAAAAGGAAGAGAGTGGAGGAAGACAGGCTAATTCTGGTGTATTACTTAATAAAAAAAGTGGAAAACAGTATGAGTCTGGGATGCTATAAGCAGCTGACCCTACTAAGCTGTGTGACTTCTACAGGCCTTGCTGGGCATCAAACAGCTTTCAACATAGGCCTCTGATCTTCTCTGAGTAGTCATGCCAGTGAGCCTATACTCACTGCAAACAAGCACTAGTACTGATGCAGCTCACCAGGCCAGCCCCGACTCACCATATTGTATTTTGATTTTCAATTTAAAGTTTAAACTCACTGCAGGGCAACTAAGCACTGGAACACAGATCACATTTTGTCAGTCAAAGAAAAGGTAATGGATTTGGGGTCATGTTGCCGAGTACAGAAATGCAATAAGTTCGTATTTAGGCACTCTCACAGTTACTGCAGATTTACTTCACTTTAAGTTTTTTCTTTTACACATTTGTTTGGCTTAGCAATTGGCTTTGTTAGTATGAGTGGAGCTCATGTTGTCTCCTCTGTGTGAGTCATCTCCTGAAACGACTGTATAACTTGCTGCATATGTTAATGTGCTCTCCAGGCAGACTGATGAAGCAGTACCAGCCAATAAGCAGGCAGGATTTAGTCTTTTCTGATCTAAGTTACTTTTTCTCCTATGATATTATGTATGCTGCTGCACAGCACAAACTGCTCCCTTGCACAAATAGACCTTCAGAGGGACTCAGGGCTGGAATTGTAAAGACTTATGTCACAGTTGCAACACCATTGCATTAATTGCATCAAGACTGTCAGACCGCCAAAAAGATTGTCTAACTTCAGGATGCAGTTACTGCAAGATGCACACCAAAAATGATGCATGTGTCAAAATATTACATAGAAACATAGAAACATAGAATTTGACGGCAGATAAGGACCGCTTGGCCCACCTAGTCTGCCCATTTTCCTACCTAACAGATAAGCTTCAGATCCTAATTAACCAACAGCTTACTTCCTCCTACCCACCACTAGGACTGCCTTATGTATGTCCCATGCATTCTTAAGTTCCCCCACTGTTCTTGACTCCACTACCTCCTCAGGGAGGCTGTTCCATCCATCCACAACCCTCTCTGTGAAAAAATACTTCCTCACATTACCTCTGAGCCGTCCCCCCTCTATCTTCAAATTGTGCCCCCTTGTTCTTGCACATCTCTTTTTCTGAAAGATGCCACCCTCTTGGACTTTGTTGATTCCCTTGATGTACTTGAAAGTTTCTATCATGTCCCCTCTCTCCCTCCTTTCCTCAAGGGTATACATATTAATCTCATTTAATCTTAAAGGAGGCAGTATAGCGCAGTGGTCTAAGGCTCTAAGCTGCAAATCTGGTGACATCCAACAAACGAGACCTGGGTTTGAATCCCACAGCTTCCACTTGCATACTGTGTGGTCCTGAGCAAGTCACTTAACCTCCTTGTGCTCCCAGGTGGCTCCTGTAAAAAAAGCTTCCAGCTTAGTGTGCTATACCTGGTTAAACAAATAAATAAATAAAAAAATCTTTCTTCATATGTCCTCTGGTGCAGACCCTGCACCATTTTGGTTGCCCTCCTCTGGACAGCCTCCACTCTGTCTATGTCTTTGCGGAGATGGGGTCTCCAGAACTGCACACAGTACTCCAGATGGGGTCTCACCAACTGTCTGTACAGAGGGATAACAACTTCCTGTTTTCTATTATTGATGCCTCTCCCTATGCATCCCAGTATCCCCCCAGCCTTCCTTACTGCCTTCTCACATTGCTTGCCCACCTTTAGGTCATCTGATATAATTACCTCCAGGTCCCTTTCCATTTTTACTGTTGTCAGTATCTCACCCCCCATTGTGTACTCTTGCCCTGGGTTTTTGTTTCCCAGGTGCATTACCTTGCACTTCTTTGCATTGAGTCTGAGCTGCCATACATTTGACCATTCCACCAACCTTGCCAAGTCCCTTCTCATCCTTTCCACTCCATCTAGTGTATCAACCCTGTTGCAGAATTTTTTGTGTCATCTGCAAAGAGACATACTTTTCCTTCCAGTTCCTCTGGAATGTCACTTATAAAGACATTAAAAAGGACCGGTCCCAGTACTGAACCCTGCGGTACCCCGCTAGTAACCCTCCTTTCTTCACTGTGGACTTCATTTACTACTACCCTTTGCATCCTGTTGTCTAGCCAATTTTTTATCCAGGCTACCACCTTGGGACCCACTCCAAGGCTGGCTAACTTGTGTATTAATCTTTTGTGTGGGACTGTATCAAATGCCTTGCTAAAATCTAGGTTAGCCATGTCCACAGCCCCTCCCTGGTCTACTACTTTGGTCACCCAGTCAAAGAAATCTATTAGATTCGTCTGACACGACCTTCCCATCGTGAATCCATGCTGCCTTGGGTCCTGTGCTCCACTGGCCTCTAGGCACTCAACAATTCTTTCCTTCAGATGTGATTCCATCATTTTACCTACCACTGAGGTCAAACTAACTGGTCTGTAGTTTCCTGCCTCTGTCCTGCTACCACTTTTGTGAAGAGGAATCACATCCGCCCTCCTCCAGTCCTCAGGTACCACCCCATCCTCCCATGATTTGTTAAAGAGGGTAGTCAGTGGTGTCATTAGTTCTACCCTTAGTTCTTTTAGCATTCTTGAGTGAATCCCATCAGGCCCATTGCTTTGTCCACCTTCAATTTTATTAGTTCTTTCAGAACCCATTCTTCTGAAAATGGACTGGAATCAACCCCCGTCTTCAGAATGTTTCTCTTGTTTGGTTTAGGTACCTCCCCCTCCTCTTTCTTTGTGAATACTGAGCAGAAATATTCATTCAGTATCCCTGCTTTTTCATTGTCACCCTCTACCCACATTCCCCCCTTTATTAAGCCTCAGTATCCCTCCTTTGGTCTTTCTTTGCTCCCTAATATACCTATAAAAGGTCTTATCCCTTCTTAACAGAGTTGGCTATCCTTTCCTCAGTTTGGGTCTTTGCTATTCTGACTGCCTTCCCAGCCTCTTTCTGCTTTAACTGATAAAGTTCTCTGTCCTTCTCCTTCTGTGTTTCTTATATTTTCTGAATGCTATCCTTTTCTCCTTAACCTTCCCTGTCACCTCTTTTGAGAACCATAGCGTTTTTTTCCTTCATTGTGTTTTGTTGATTTGCTTTACACAAAGGCTTGTTGCCTCTGTGATGGCTGTTTTGATTACTCTCCATTGTTCCTCCACCCCTCCTTCTTGCCTGTTTGGTAGTTCTTTTCTGAGGCACTCTCTCATTTTCCCAAAGTCAGCCCTCCTAAAGTCTAATACTCTTGCTTTTGTAAAGCTTGATTGTATGGCTGCGTTTATCATGAACCACACTCTTTGGTGGTCGCTTGTTCCCAGATGGCTACTCACTTCTAAATCTGAAATTCTTTCTCCGTCCCCATTTGAGAGTACCAGGTCTAAGATTGCTCCCTCCCGAGTGGGTTCCAATACTAGCTGTCTGAGGCATGCCCCCTGTAGGGCATCAAGAATGACCCTGCTCTTGGATGCCTGCAGCAAAGGTACTCCAGTTAACATCTGGCATATTCAGGTCCCTCATCAACAATAATCTCTCCCTTTTTCTGCCATTCTAAGGAAGCCTTCTATCATTTCCTTGTCCATTCCCTCCCCCTGAGATGGGGGTCTGTATACAACCCCCATGTGGATTGTGGTGCCATTTCCTGTCTCCAGGGTGACCCAGAGTGTCTCATCTGCTCCCTGTTTACTCTTTAGTTCTGTTGCTTTGATCCCTTCCTTTACATAACGAGCTACTCCTCCTCCTCTTTTACCCTCCCTGTCCCTCCTGTAGATTGTGTATCCTGGTATGTTGACATCCCAGTCATGGTTCTCTGTGTACCATGTTTCTGTGACTGCCACAATATCCAGGCACCCTCTTCCATCAAGGCCACTAGTTCAGGGAGCTTGTTACACAGACTACGGGCATTGGTACTCATCACCCTCCACTTTTTGATGGCCTTACCCCTTTTAGCCCCATTCTGTCCTTACGCCTTTGCTTTTTTACATTTACTTCTGTCCTGCTACCTAATGACTTCTCTGCCTTGGTTTACCTCACTAATTACTGTTGTTTGTGGGGAAGGCTGGGATTTCCTGCCCTTTTCAGTTCTCCCTTGGCTAGTTTAAATGCTGCCAATGAAGCATTTAAACCTCTCACCTAGGATCCTGGTTCCCTCCCGGACAGATGCAGACCATCGCAGCAGTATAGGTCTGCATCCTCCAGGTGGCTCCTTGTGTCCCCAATGAAGCTAAACCATGAGCTCCACACCAGTTTTTTCAACCATTCATTGAATTCACTGGTGAGGAGTACCCTAGCATCACCCTTGCGATAGACAGGCAGCACCTCTGAGAAGGTTACCGTATGCACTACTTGTCTAAGGCCCCTCCCCAACTCTACAAACTCCTCTTGCACTGCTTTGATCCCATTCCTAGCCAGGTCATTTGTCCCTAGGTGGACAATGACATCCAGCTCCCTCCCTCATGCAGCTGCTCCCATGATCCTGAGGATTCGCTTCCTGTCCCTCCAAGCCGTGGCACCAGGCAGGCACCTTACCTCCCTCTCCCCTTCCTCCCATTTCTACCCCCTAATGATTGAGTCCTCCACCAGGAGTTGTTTCCTTCCCCTGTGGGGTCTCATGCCACCCTCCTGTGGGTCTCCTTTGTGAAGGTTCCCAGCATCCTCCTTGGTCTCCACTGCAGGTGCCTCCATAGAGGAACCACTATCCACCAGAAGAGCGAATGAATTGTAGAGAGGTACAGCTGGAGGGATGCAACTCTGTTCCACCACCCTCTCCCTTTCTGAGCCCACCCTGGTCCAGCCTGTCCTCTTTCTTGGCAACCTCTGAGGCAGTGGCATTGGCCCTGGTGGTCCCTGGTTGGGGGAGGAGGTTTCACGAATTCTAGCCAGGTCAGCCTGGAGACGGGCAACCTTCTCCCTCAGACCAGAGAGCTGCCTGCAAATAGGGCAGCATCGCAGCCTCCAGAATGTCTCCTGGAACACTGCTGCCCCACAGCTGTTGCACTGCACCACTCCTATCATGTCTTATTTTGTGTCCCCTCTCCTGTTTCTCTCTATGCTTACTCTCTCCTCTCCTTACAACTCTCACCTTTCCTGTTCTGGCACAGTAACTTCCTATATTCTTCAGTAGCCTCCTTCTTCCTTGCTCAGTGTCAGACTACCAGCAGCTGGGGGGGGGAGAGTGAGCTACTTTTTTCCTTTAGGGTTGACAAAACCAATGTTTCTCTATGATCAGCAGCAGCCAAGGCCAACAGGATGCTGGGATGCATAGCTAGGGGGATCACCTCCAGAAGGAGGGAAGTGATACTCCCTCTGTATAACTGCTTGGTGAGGCCGCACCTTGAGTACTGCGTGCAGTTTTGAAGGCCACACTTAAAGAGGGAAATTACCCTCCTAGAGAGGGTCCAGAGGAGGGCAACCAAAATGATTTGGGGTTTGGGGACAGGACCTATGAGGAGAGGCTCGAAGAGCTAAATATGTACACATTGGAAGAGAGAAGGGACCGGGGGGACATGATAGAGGTCTTCAGGTACATGAAGAGGGTAAATAGGGGAGGAACAGTCAGGGTGCTTTGAAGGAAGGAGGAGGGGGCCACTAGAGGGCATGGGTGGAAGCTGGAGGGGGGAAGATTCAGGGGAGAAAGGAGGAGGTGCTACTTCACTGAGAGGGTGGTGGAGCCATGGAATGCGCTGCCTAGGGGGCTGGTGGAGGCAGAGACAGTGGAGGGGTTCAAGAGGGGGTGGGACAGGTACAGGGGAAGGGTTCTGGAAGCAAAATCCAATGCAGCAAGAATATCCAGAACTGGGAAGGAAGAAGCCAGAGGAGGCGAGGGGGGCAGCAAGGTCAGCATCCAAGGTGGAGGCTGACCAAACGAGCAGACACAAAAGACCGTTAGGCCTATTCTGCTGGCATTTTAGTATGTTAGTATGTTAGTATGATCCTTCACTTCTTACTGCCAAACAGGAAGTTCCTGTTGACAGTCAAATCCAGTGGCTATAAAAGTAGAACTGGCTTAGGTGGGTGGAGGGTGGGATGGAGGGCAATTAGTAAGAAAAAAGGCTAGCAACAGGAAGTTGTAATTTGAGTCACCTGCTTTTATAGTGTCTAAGCCACAACCCCAATTAAACTCTCTCTCCTCCTACTGGTTTAGCAAAGTAAACTGATACAGAACCCTTCCCAGCACAGAACACACACTGACTTTCTTTCTTTTCTTTCTTTTTTTAAACCCTAAATAAGACCCCTTCTACGTCTAATAAAGTATCTGTTTGCTTAATCACAACAGACACTGACTCCTGCTAAGATATAAGTGTTAAATTAATAAGAAAATGTAGCTTCTTTTAGTTAGCTGCTTTCTGCTCTACAAGGCTAGCAACAGGAAGTTGTAATTTGAGTCACCTGCTTTTATAGTGTCTAAGCTACACCCCCAATTAAGCTCTCTCTCCTCCTACTGGTTTAGCAAAGTAAACTGATACAGAACCCTTCCCAGCACAGAACACACATTGACTTTCTTTCTTTTCTTTCTTTTTTTAAACCCTAAATAAGACCCCTTCTACATCTAATAAAGTATCTGTTTGCTTAATCACAACAGACACTGACTCCTGCTAAGATATAAGTGTTAAATTAATAAGAAAATGTAGCTTCTTTTAGTTAGCTGCTTTCTGCTCTACAAGCAAGGCTAGCAACAGGAAGTTGTAATGTGAGTCACCTGCTTTTATAGTGTCTAAGCCACACCCCCAGTTAAGCTCTCTCTCCTCCTACTGGTTTAGCAAAGTAAACTGATACAGAACCCTTCCCAGCACAGAACACACACTGACTTTCTTTCTTTTCTTTCTTTTTTAAACCCTAAATAAGACCCCTTCTACTTCTAATAAAGTATCTGTTTGCTTAATCACAACAGACACTGACTCCTGCAAGATATAAGTGTTAAATTAATAAGAAAATGTAGCTTCTTTTAGTTAGCTGCTTTCTGCTCTACAAGCAAGGCTAGCAACAGGAAGTTGTAATGTGAGTCACCTGCTTTTATAGTGTCTAAGCCACACCCCCAGTTAAGCTCTCTCTCCTCCTACTGGTTTAGCAAAGTAAACTGATACAGAACCCTTCCCAGCACAGAACACACACTGACTTTCTTTCTTTTTTTAAACCCTAAATAAGACCCCTTCTACTTCTAATAAAGTATCTGTTTGCTTAATCACAACAGACACTGACTCCTGCTGAGATATAAGTGTTAAATTAATAAGAAAATGTAGCTTCTTTTAGTTAGCTGCTTTCTGCTCTACAAGCAAGGCTAGCAACAGCCTAATGATTTTGATAAACATTGTTTTGCTGTAAAATGGGTGAAGTGTCATACTGTAAATGCATCAGAAGGTTTGAAAATAGGGTGCAAATATTCTGATGCATTTATCATGGCGCAGCTGCATCAGAATGAATGACACAAGTGTTGCATCCTGACATTTGAAGATGTAGCCCTTGGTCTCTCGACTACCATACTTGGGTTGGAGGAACAGCTGGGCCCTGACCTGGGCAATGTGAGTGGCATATGGAATAAGAACAATGATGCACAACCTAATGGCACTGTCTGACACATAGTGGAGTTACAGTAGTGGAGTTCCTTACTGGCTCTGCCCCCTCACACACATCATGTAGCAGGTGTTGCATTGAATGCTACTTGGTCAGTGAGTCAGCTCTATGAACCAGAATCACCTGAACAGACCCACACCAATAGATTGACAAGTCCAGTTCAACCAATTCAGCCAACCAGGAAAACACTTTTAAACCAGCAAAACATGTCCTGGTCCTGGCAATTAGGAAACACATTTGGGGGAATCACAAAATCAGAAAAGAGTAATGCACACAAGGCAAGTCAAGTAAAGGGGTAATGCTCAACTGAGTTTATCCAAATAGCCATATAGTGCCTTAAGTGCAATAAATGGGCAAAGCAGTACAATGCAGAGCAACAGAAAAGAAGGCAGGCGACCAGGCTCCCTACTAGTTACAGGAAAAATGCCACTCACCCACTATTCAACGTTCTTGTACTTATTTAAAACAGATTACAGATACTCTGTATCAAGCTACCTATGTTTCGGGGTATTGAGAGACACCCTTCCTCAGGGTGTGGTAGTGTATCTAAAAGTAAATTTATTTACATCTGAATAATCCACAAAGATTCCACTTGCTGTATCAGAGTTTTCTCAGTAACTGCCAGGTCCAGTTCTTTCACTACATCAACATCAAGAAAATGCTTCCATTGCATATTGCATCACCTTACAGCATCCCTCCATCCATTACTTCTGGGTTTATGTCCATCTCATAGGTTGCAATGCACATGTGACCAGAATAGAAATCTGATCCTGCCTAGGTCTCGTCCCTTCCCACAGGTCTCCAGTTCTTTCATGTGCATTGCAGAGGTTGCATGCTCACTGCCTTGCTACTCAGAAGACTAAGGTAAGAATCATACTTCCTAACAATATATATATAAAAAAAAAATTATATTACAACAAAGCAGGGTATCAACTTAGACAGTGAGTGCTCTGCGATGCTATACAGGGATATGTTCACAGGTTATATATATATATATATATTTCAGGATATTTAGGCAACAGATAAGTAATACCACAATGGGAAGCAGGGAAGATTCCATTCTGATCCCTAAGCCAGTAAATAGACAAATGATTCACTGATAATATGTATAAATGCTATAATTATTATCTGACCTTCATTATAAATGTTTCCTTGCTAGCCATGATAATGATCTGCCATATATTTCAGTCACTAACGTTGTGTAACTGCTCAATTCACTGTGTTGCATATAGTCAGAACTAGATTGATCATTTGTTTCAATGACATACGTCCATTATCGCGACCTGTTCTAATAAAATGACTCCCAAATGCAGAAGAAGAAAGCTAGTTCAGCTATTCGGAAAGCTGCAAATAATCAGGCCAGTCCATCATCTCCAAGACCAGGGCTCAGATGGAAATGGCAGCATTGCAGTGCTTCCTCTACTACAGTTGCACCGACTTAATCATGAGCCCCCACTGCAACTGCCACTTTCAAGAGCTGTACAACGGCTTAATTCAGCCAAACTTAAACCCAGGTGTTTGGTACAAGAGCCCCTCATGAGCAGCTCTAGTAACCCCCACCACCAGTTGGGCCCCCTTTTGAGCGGGCCCAGCTACCATGGAGGAAACACACCAGCCCCAGATTAAGAGAATTGCCACCACATTGAGACACTTACACTCCTGTTCCACTCCAACAGTGATGTTACAGGCTCCCTCTCCAATAAATGGACATTTCTCGGGCAACGGTGACCACACTAATGCTGGCTGCGCTCCAGACACATGAGGAGCAAATATCAGTAGCTCTACAGACCCGATCGCCATTTTGAAATGGCAAACGGCTCTCGGAACGCTGAACCTCATGCGGGCACATGCGTACTGGAATCCTTCGGCGCTATCCCTAGTCGTGTACAGCAGCAAGCTGCTATCAGTCACGAGGGACTCATAATATATGGAACTCTCTCTAAAAGCCAGCAACAAAGCAATAAAGCCCCCATGCATAGCACCAGACAAGTGACAGCAGATACTGGAAACGAGCATGGTTGGTGCATAAAGGGCATTTCCATATTTAACTATCTGAATTAAAAGGGGTGCAAGACTGCATTTTTAATTATTTTCTTTCTTATGGGCATACATAGTAATACAGTAATACACCACAGTAATATTACTATTATTATTAGTAGTACTATAGTAAATGGGCAGCATAGTAATATTAATGCTGCTACAGTCGCCCTCTGACATCCACCCCCCTAAGCTACCACCACCATGCAGGCTGGTGTTGGGCACTACTGCAATTTCCATGACACACACTAACCATATATATATGTATTATAGCTCTCTCTCTCTCTCTCTCTCTCTCTCTCTCTATATATATATATATATATATGTATATATAGTAAATAAAACAATACATTGCTGTACATTGCACTATGTGTAAAACCACATACAAACCCTGTTCCCTTACACATCTACACAGGACAAAAACATGGGCAAAACAAAAAAATGCCATTCTTGCCACATTGCCCTACTAGGCAATCAATCAGGACCCCTATGCCCTACCTGCTCACAGGCAGGACCAAGTACACCAAGCGACGCAGATGCGGAAATGGAACAAGAATCAGACTCTTCCAATTCCCTCACTAATGATCTTCCCTCTACGGCACAGGAATTCTTCAAAACACAACAGACAGTGATGCTAAAGATACTGGAAAGGATGCAGGAACTTTTCCAAGCCACCAAAGCAAATTCCCCCCAAAATGATACAAACAAGGACAAAGGGAGCAAGCTTCCCCCTAATGCTCCCGACAATACAGACTCAGACAAACCAGATAATTTAGACTCTGATGAGGAGGATACCCAGGAAAAGGAAGAGGATGAACTCATCCTCACAAAGAAGCTCACTCCAGTGGAAGCTCCCCAGGAGCTCCTACGGGTGGTCAAGGAGACCATGGGATTTGAAGTACCCGAGACACCACCTCAGCAGTCAAAACTAAATCCCCTCATTTGAGGTAAACAAATGAAGGATGAATCCTTCCCCATATGTGAAGCCCTTCTGGAGGTCATAGACAAAGAATGGCAGTTGTCAGACCCCCCCTAGGATCTCTGAAAAACACACATTCGATAGATTCTACCCTATCCAAGAAGACATAAATAAAACATGGTGCAACCCACCAATGGTGGACCACCAGGTCATGGGATTATGTAAAAAGACAGTCCTACCGTCCAAGACCACTACCACACTCCATGACCCAACTGACAAAAAGATGGAAGAACTTCTAAAACGGGGTTTCGAAATGACAGGCTCGGCATGCAGAGCCAACACGGCAGCCACCTACACAGTGAGGGCACTAGTGACTTGGCTAGAGAAACTGGCATCGTCCCTGGACCCCAAATCCAAACAGGCAGATCTAGCAGAATACGCCATACAAGCTGCTAAATACACAGCTGACGTGTCCGTTGACTAGATTGGCAGCCCTGACTAACAAAACAAGACACCACTTATGGCTCAAATTGTGGAATGTCAACTCAGAGTCCAAGGTAATGCTAGGGAAGTTACCCTTTAAGGGTACCCTACTATTCGGAGAAGGATTAGGGAAATATGTTAAACAAAAGGGCGATGGGAAGAGCCTAGACAAGGACAAATCATCCAGGGCCAACTACCTGCCAACATTTTGTGGCAGATTTCGACCATTCCAGGGTAGACAAGACAGGGGACAAACCTTGAACTACTCGCAAAACAAATCATTTTCATTCAAGCCTATCTATTTTAACAACAGTGCAAGGGGCAAAACCCATGGTCAATATCAAAGAGGATGCTACAATGCTCCCTTCAGATGAGGCAAATTCAATTCAAATTAACCATCATACTCAACTCTACCCAACGGAGCCACAACCAACCCCCCACCAGTAGGGGCAAGATTGAGTCACTTTTTCAACATATGGCGGACATCAACCTCAGACAGATGGGTACTAGAAGTAATATCCCTAGGATACTCCATCAACTTCTCCCTAAAGCCACTCACAAACAGACCCTTGGTCTCTCCAGTGTCACGACAACTGCACAAAATACAAGTGGTAAAGGAGACACTCAGGTCCCTCCTAGAAAACAAGGCAATAGCAGAGGTACCACAGAACCAAATAGACCAGGGCATCTACTCCATCTTCTTCCTGGTACCCAAGAAAATGGGAGATATGAGACCGGTGCTAGACCTAAAATTCATCAACCGATTCATACAATACAAACGATTCAAAATGGAAACACGTCAGACGACACTACAAGCGGTAAGAGAAGGAGACTACCTCACATCCATCGATATGAAGGATGCCTACCTACACATCCCCACACATCCAGCCCACTACAAATATCTCAGATTCAAGATTCTTGGACAACACTACCAGTACCAGACGTTACCATTCAGCTTAGCATCATCTCCAAGGGTGTTCACAAACGTATCTATCACACTCGCAGCAAGCCTGAGACAAAAAGGAATACACATCATCCCATACTTGGATGACTGGCTGATCAGGGCCAGAAACCCAACTACAGACCAGCAACATACACAAACAGTAGTCTACATGCTACCACCACACGGATGGGTGATCAACTGGAACAAAAGCAACCTACACCCCAGTCAAACGATAGATCACCTAGGGGGCCACCATCGACACAGCTACAGGGAAAGCACGACCATCCCAGCAGAGAACGAAAAAGGTATTATTACAAGTATGAACCCTAATGAACAGGCAGAACCCCACACTACATGCAGTTCTGCAAACTCTGGGATCCATGGCGTCCTGCATCGGCCTTGTGCCCTGGGCACTTTGGAACTTGCGCCCCATTCAGGCTCTCGCGATATGAGAAGGGCACAAATTAAACCACGTCTTGTCCAAGACATTACAACTAGACAACAGTGCCAAGGCGTCACTGAAATGGTGGGCTCAAAGAAACAATATTACCAAGAGAATGGACCTCAACAAGCAACACAACATAGTAATCGACACAGACGCAAGCCTGAAAGGTTGGGGGGGGGGGCGACACTCAACCAAATCCCAGACCAAGGCAAATTGTCGCAGATGGAATCATGCATGCAGATCAATCTCCTGGAGATGAGGGCAGTTTATCATGCGCTGCAACACTTCCAACAGCACATCAAATACAAGAAAGTACTCATCCGATTGGACAACAGGGCGACAGTAGCTTACATCTCCAACTGAATCTCAAATCCATTACAGCAATCCATCTAGCAGGAAAGCTAAACATAAAAGCAGACTGGCTAAGCCACCAAGACATAGCACCAGGTGAATGGGTGCTTCACCCCCAAGTCTTCCAGCAGATAAACCAAACATGGGGACCACTGGAAATAGACCTAATGGCAACAGCGTCAAACAGAAAACTACCAACATACTATTCCAGATACAAAGAATCTGGGGCCCTAGGAATAGACGCACTAACACAAACCTGGACCTTTCAGACAGCATACATATTCCCTCTCATACCACTCATACAGCAAGTTCTGAACAAAATTCAGCAATCACAAACCACGATAGTGATGATCACACCGCTATGGCCCAGGTGACACTGGTTGCAACTCTGGTGTCAATGTCCATAAGCACCCCATGGACACTCCCCTTGCATCCAGACCTACTGACACAAGGTCCCATCAATCATACGAACCTAAACCCACTCCATCTCATGGCGTGCCTACTGAAGGGCAGAGACTGCTAGACAAAGGATACAGCCCGGCAGTGGTCGACACATGCTCCACTCTAGACGCTTATCCACCAATATCTCCTACAAGAGACACTGGAACATTTTTGAAAGGTGGTGCACCGTAAACCACATCCAAACAGACTCGATCAACATCAAACACATTCTAGCATTCCTACAACAAGGCATGGACAAAGACCTGGCAACATCGTCACTCAGTGTACAAACAGCCGCCACAGGAGCAGGCACAGGCCTCCTCGAGGGATACACACCGGGATCCCATCCTGACATACTCAGATTCCTGAAGGCCACATCCAACATACAGCCCAGAAAAAGACAAATAATAGCACCATGGGACTTAGACAGGGTACTCGGAGCACTAGCCTCCCCACCATTCGAACCTATGACCACAGTGGACCTCAAATGGGTCTCACTCAAAACTATTCTACTACTGGCAATTTGCTCCACCAGGAGGATAGGGGAGATAAAGGCACTGTCATGCAGAACACCGTTCCTAATATCCCATAATAACGGAATCACCCTACGAAACAATCCATCATTCATGCCAAAGATCCAGTCATCCTTTCACACTTCTCAGACAGTGGAATAACCGGCATGGCCAGAAAAGGAAGAAAACAAACATTGGGACATGAAGAGGGTGATTTCCACATACTTAGACAGAACCAGTGAGTTCAGACTATCGGATGGACTAGTCATCATCTACAGTGGACCCAAGAAAGGACAAGCTGCAGCCACATCCATCTTGGCCACCTGGATCAAGCAGGCCATCATGGAAGCCTACAAGGCATTAGGACTTATCCCTCCACAAGGAATCAAGGCACACTCCACCAGGGCATTGGCTACCTCATGGGCTGAAAAGAACAATGCCTCAATACAGGACATCTGCGCTGGGGCCACATGGTCCTCAATCCATACTTTCACCAGACACTATAAACTCCACATTGACAATGCTAACAGAGCTAATTTTGCAAGAACAGTCTTGTTAAATGTCACTGATACTTAGCTACGCAGTCATCCGACCCACCCTGTATTACCGAATTAATCACTGCTTCTTACAACCCAGAAGTAGTGGATGGAGGGGATGCTGTAAGGTGATGCAATATGCAATGGTAGTTTACTCACCTGGTAAAGGTGATTGCATGAGCATCACCTTACAGCATCCCCGCTGCCACCCAGGTACCTTGGATGACAGCCCAGCCAACACCTCTTTAACCGCTAGATAGAAAACTTACTACCAGCATGCCGTACGGGCTGGTATTACATAGAGTGTAAATAATAGGAAATAAACAGATGTTATGCTTAATCACTCTCTCCACAGTCAATATCTTATCTACCTAGTTAACCTACGTTAGCTCACAATTTCATTCTCAGACAATGTGGATATATAGCATGCATGTACCATAACAAAATTCTCTGTAGATACTCAACAGAAGACACAGCTTTGGAGAAATCGAACTGGAGACCTGTGGGAAGGGACGAGACCTAGGCAGGATCAGATTTCTATTCTTGTCACATGTGCATTGGCAACCTATGAGATGGACGTAAACCCAGAAGTAATGGATGAGGGGGGATTCTGTAAGGTGATGCTCATGCAATCACCTTTACCAGGTGAGTAAACTACCATTCCTCCTGGCACCCTTCCCCATGGTGAAGTGATGCAGGGGTAAAGCAGACTGTCATATTTAAATAGTGGGACAATAGTGTCAGCTGGTCAAAGGAACTAAATAAGTAACTATGAGAGTCACAAAGTCAGCAATGGGCACCAGGAAGCATCCAGGGTTTATACTGGGATGAATTAAGAGGAGGATCACCTGTAGAGCAGGGGAAGTAATCCTGCCACTTTACAAGGTCTTGATCAGACTCCACCTAGAGTACTGTATGCAACTATGGGCTCCTCAGTACAAAAAGGGTAATGAGGCTGACAAGAGAGTGCAATGCAGGGACTCCATTATTGTCAGGGACTTGGAGGACAAAAGCTTAAAGTGGATGCTAAAGGCACTTAACATTTTCCCTGGAGAGAAAGAGGCTGAGGGGCACATGATCTGAGTCTCCTGCATACCCAAGGATATTAACAGAATCAAACAGATGGAGATGTTCAATCTGTTATACTGCAGTAGGATGCAAAGACAAGCCCTAAATCTCAGAGATGGAAAATGTAGGGCTACTGTAAGGAGGCATTTCTTCTTCCATAAGGTGGTGAACATGTGAAACAGTCTACCAGTAGAGACAGTGGATATGAAGACAGTACAGGCCTTCAAAGTAGGGAACATCCAGTGATGTCATCGGCTTAATAGCAAGGCTCTGAAGTAGCTCCTGACCTGCCAGCTATCAATTTACCTCCCAACTGCAAACCAGTCCATCCAAAACTTCTTCAAAAGCTAAGCATATGTATGCCGATGATACAGACCTGTATGCATCAGGCTCCTGTCCTGGTGAGGTTACAACCAGCTTACAACAAGACTTCAACAAGGTTCAGCTCAGGTTTGCTAACCATAAACTTTTCCTCAACACTAAGAAGACTGTCTCCATGACTTTTGGCACAAGGCAGAGACTCTCTAGGCTTCCCTTCCTACCCACTTTTTACACCTTTGAAGGGACTTTACTTGAGGACACATCCTCCTTCAGGTACTTAGGTGTTTGGTTGGACCAACATCTAAACTTTTCTGGACATATTGACGCCATCCAGAAAAAACTGTGCCCCAAGCTTGGTGCCCTGTTCAGGAACAGTAGCTGCATCCGTTCTACGGCTAGGCGTGAACTTGTTCAGAAAATGATACTGCCCATTTTTGACTACTGTGATGTAGTCTATGGTGCTGCCACTAAGTCCTCCCTGGCCAGACTGGACACCCTCTTCAATTCCTTCTGCTGCTTTGCCCTGGATGCCCCCCCTTGCACCCATCACTGCGATATTTATCGTGCCCTATCCTTCCCCTCTCTTACAAATAGGTGATTCTCCCACTGTGCTAAATTCACCTCCAAGCACTGGTTGGGTGAGCTCCCTTCCTACCTCACCTCCTCCTTCATAACATCCCCACCCTCCCATTCCTTTAGATCAACCGACTCCCATACCCTGGTTGTCCCCCGCAGATCCAGCCAAATCGGCCAATTCTCACCGCCTCCCAAAAATTTGGAATTCCCTCCCCCCTCAAATCCGGCCATCATCCTTCGCCTACTCCATCAGCTCTGCCCTCAATAATTACCTTGCACTTAGCTGCTCCTGACGAGTACCTCTAAGCCCTGGACAAACCCTACCCTCTACCCTCACCTTCATTTTACCTTGTGCACACCCACCCACCCAAATCTCTAGCCCTCCCCTCCCCTTCCCCAAATTGCTCCCCCTTACTAGCCTCCTTTGATCTCTCACAGAATGTAAAGGACCGCAGATGCACTCCATGGGTCCCTCTCCTACCCCCCTAAGAGGCTTGTATCTCTCATCTACTCCTTTCCCCCACCATCTTAAAGGGGCCTCTCTGGGGCACTGCCATATTCCCTTGTCTCTGGTCCCCCCAGTCTCCTTGCAGGGTTTCTCGCATCCTGAAGGGGACTCCAGGAACATGACTCTTCCTCCCCCCACCTCACCCTCCCCTCCCTCCTTTTCTTTCACGTAAGCACTTGTTTACTTATTAACCCGGCACCTATTATTGTCCACTCTTTCTACATGTTATGAGCAACACTGTTGTGTTGTAACAATGTTTGCAACACCTGCCTTACAACTCTATGTTAATGTTGATCTTGTAACTTGAATGTTTAATGTCTCATTCCAATTGCACCCCTTCCCCCCCAGGTCACACCGGGAGATGAGTGACTTGTTGCTCAATGTGCCTTCCTGGTAAAACATTTCAATAAATAAATAAAGACAAAGGAGAGGTATTTATAATCATGGTGAAAACACTGAAGGGTGAGGAGCAGGTGAAGCATCTAGATGGCAATGGATAGGGGGCAGAACAGTCTGATTCAACTCTCTCACAGGCCTCCAGCATGGCAGCGACACAGTCCTGCTCCCCCACAAAGCTGAAATGGATGCAGAGAAAAGGCCATAAGTTTGACATTATTTTGAGGGAGCTCCAGGTGATTGGACTGGAAATGAAGGACTTTAAAGAAATGCCAGACCAAGTTGTCAGCTTAGTAACTAGGGTGGAGGAGACAGATAATTATGTCAGTGAGGCAGATACCCGTCTCGATAGTTTGGAGGCTGCTATGGAGCAAGTTGTCCTCAACACAGGCAGCTATACATGAGAGATAGGAGAACTTGGAAGTCTGTGCTCATTATAAAAATCTGTGGATGTACAGCTTCCCAGAATTCTTGGAAGCCACCCCCTGTTCTTTTCTCCTGCTCCTCCTGACATTCCCCCTCCCCATTCCTTTTCTCCCTCTCGCTCTCAAACAACAAGGCCATCATTGGCTGCTCTATGTTCACCTATTTTATACTTATTCCAAAATGTATTCTTATAGTCTACCCTTTAGTGCCGGTCAGAACAGTGTACTCTTGTTATAGTAACACTGGAGCTAATTATTGTATTGTATTGTATAACGTTATATTTTATTATTTTTGTCTTTCAACATGGAACCTCTGTAAAAGCGCCTCTGGCTCAAAGGTATTGTATTCTGAAAAAAAAATAAATAAAAATATATAAATTCTACCCAACATTCATAAAGACCTTCTAAAGTTACCATCAAATAATGACTGGCACAGAAGGGGCTCATTGGGCATTAGGGCAGAAACCCATGTCATCAAAACAATGCCCCAGATCAATTACTGTCAGATTTCACAGATACACTAGTAAAGAGAAACTACTGAAAACAGCATGGTAGAGGAAATTTCTAAAGTGGCAGGAGGTTCAGATTTTTGTGGATGTCTACCTAGCTAAAAATCATACAGCTTGGAAGGGCCTACATCCCTTTGCTTCAAACATTGCAGAACATTCAACTCTACTTTAAAACCCCATACCCAGCTCATAGTATCCCGATGGACAGTGCAGGTAGTATTGGAGGCCCACAAAGACATGAAAACCTGTGGTCTCAATGTGCCTTCACAGATTGCCGAGAAACAACCTGGACCTCCATCACTGCACAATGGCAGTGTCAAATTCCATCAGGCAACCGGAAAAGTCAGTTTGCAGTGGCAATCACAGAAATTATCAGAAGCTGCAGGAACTAACAAAGAAGAGACATTGCTAAGTTTTCATTTGCTCTATGTTGAGTGAGTCAGGTACCGGGTTATGGGGTGGGGGGAGACCTCCACAGTCTATGACAACAGGTATACTGGGGAGGGGAGGCAGAGAGGAGGGAGAATGCAATTACCAAGAGATGGCCATGTAACAGAGGGCCAGGGAGGACCGCCTCTGCATGTGACCCCAGTTCTGAGAGAATATGAATGCGGTGGATTGAGGATAGGATGCTTCAGGAGTCTGTCCCCCAACCCCTCACTATACCATAGAAGTAGGGGCACAAGCTTAACTAAGGACCCAGGAGGTGAAGCACATGCATTACTAGAGAGCCCTTACAACAACCCCAAGCCTGTTTTGTAGGGTCCCCTGGCAACAAAGCAGTCACTTGCTCATCATTGGGAGGGGAAACATAGCATTGCCTGAGGCTGTAACCACAGGGTATGCTAGCTGCTCTTGTACTGTTGCTTCTGTCTTCCACATCCAGCCGCCCTCGACCCTCCCAGATCACTACTAGCATGTTGATTACTCCTACTTTGACTGTGGGGCTATGTTCCTCTCTGCTCCATCCCAGATCGAGGTATGTCATCTCTTCCACATGTTGCCTTGTTAGCGAGTAGCTATCTTTTTTTTTTATTTCTTTATGGCTGATGTTGGGGTATTGGTTACGAAGTCACTGTGTATGACCTCATTTTTGTTTCTGCTTGGACCACTTTCAGCACCTCATCGCCTGACTGTGCTGTATATGGGATAGGATTATTTTCATGTGGGGTGCTTTCCTTAGGGATTTATTATTTGTGGAACCTATTTTCATAAGGGGTCAAACATCAAATCCCTCCACGTTTTGAACACTGACTATTTCAACCACCCTAAGGAATCTCTGGGTGTCGGTGACTGCACAGGGACTCCTGAGTTTATTAGAAGCTGAGATGTCGAAAGCTTGGTGTTACTCAGCCCCCCCCTCCACCTCTTATTTGGGGGTGGATTCTGTTTTGCTGTTAAATTGAACTTTTGGACATTTGCTATTCCTACTATTTAGATAGGACAATAGTGTAAGGTGGAATGCTATTGAGCATGGAAATCCATGCTCAGAACAGCGTTATTGTGCTGTCTTGGCTATGACATGGATGTTATGCTGCACTGAGTATGTCACCAGTGCAGCATAACAACATCGAACGTAGTCACGCATGCGTGATAAAGGGGCCTTTGGTGAGAGAAGGAACGGAAGTTACCAGCGCTGGAGCAACGCGCCACAGTAAGGATGTTAAAAATTATTTGAGGGACAGTGTTTGCCAGGAATGAGTGCCCACACACTATAAAAGACTGTGTATGAGCACTCATACACAGATAAGATTATTTTCTGATCTCTGCGCTCTCGAGGTCTCTTGTCACAATGTAAACCACTCAATCAGAAAATAACCTTGTTGTGTATGAGTGCTCATACACAATCCTCTATATTATACAATGGTATAACAACAGCATTTGAGGTTCAGACTAAGGGACTAGAACTATAAAGGGGGAGATGTAAAGAGAACCTATAGCTATGTAATGACAGTTCTTCTCACCATTCGTATATCTTGGAGTTAGGCCTGCTGTTAGCCCTGCTGGTCCTCAAGCTGGCTCCACTCCTGCTAGATACCTCGCTGTATATTGACTAACCTTTGCTGTCTCCTGACAGGTTTTCTAAGCAGCTGGTGGGGCAGAGATGGATGAGACCTATTCAATCCCCTGTCACAGCTGATACACATATTTTTCCCCTTTCACCTACCCACTGCATTATTTTATTTACCCTATTTATTGTTTCCGTACTCCCCTCCCCACTCCATTTGGTCACTGGACCCACTTCAGGTCCAGAGGAGCCTCAGGACTTTCAGTCCCTGGACTACTCCTAGATGCACTAGATAGGACATCATTAAGGTGGCTAAATACACCCCTCCTCTACCTTGGAAGTCCACCCAGTATGCAATTACCTGAGCTATAGGATGCAGGTATTCCAGCTACTTCAGGAACAGTCGAGGCTGGTCTCAGGGCACCCTACTGGGACTATCCTTGTGTAACCCGCCTGTGGGGGTGTACCTGCACTTGCCCCTCAGGGCTGCCCTATGCCTCTCGTTTGATCCCTGATTTCCCTTGTTTTTGCTTCTGATTCCCCAGTCCGGCCTCCACCTGGCTCAAGCTCCCTTATTGTTCCTTGAGTCTCTGTCCAGCCTCTGCATCATGTTTGCAGCTTAAAATGGGACTAGAGGAGCAAGCTATGGAGCCGCTGCTCTGTTTTGCACTTCGGTGCAGTTCTGGTGGCCCGTGCATGCGCGTTGGCACCTGGCTGTTATGCAGCTGTTTCTATGGCCAAATGGACATCCCTCCAATGGTCTCGGTCCCAAAAAACAGCTAATCATGGACTGTAGACCTGGAGGAGACACTTGAGGAGCTGTTGTTTATTGTAAATAAAGAGAGCCAATGAGCATTGGTGCCAGCTCATGAATACTAATGAGGTGCGCTAAATATGAATGAGGAGCCTTCCTGCTGCCTGGGGTCTGTATATTTCAGCAGCAGTGACAGGCTGGGGGCAAGTTAAATGTCTATAATGGAGCAGAAACTTTATAGGGCACAGAGACTGCTCTAAGATGGTGAGGAAATTGTTAAATAAAAATGTTTCTTTTGGCTACACCAGGACAGCAAAGTTGGGACTATAGTGGGACTGCATATAAACTGTTTACAGTGGCAGCCATGATTGTAATCATGAGACATCAGCTCAGCCAATCAGGATGCCAGGTTTTTGCAAAGGACTTGTGGGACAATAAAGTGGGGTTATGTGGGAAAAGGCTGGGGACTGTTGTGGCACCATTTTGCAGGACCAATAAGGTGATGAAGGAGATTCATGCATATTAATTTTGAGAAGGGACAGTCAATTCAGCCAATCAGGAGCTTCAGTGAGCTCCCAAAACCCAGAGACTTTGATTCTGGTCATAGTTTGTCGGGAGTCTCTGTAGAGGGAGGGGGAGCTCCAGTCCCTTAGTAGAAGGATGGGGCTGCAAGGCTGGGGAACAGCCTGCCTGGGGGTTGCCAGCTACCTGTCCCCCAAGGCCTGAAGGGTGGCCTTTCCCCATTTTGGAGGGATTTGGTGAAGGAATTCTTCTTTGCAACATCCTACTGTGAGAGACAACAAGTATGTGAGAGGGCAGGAAGAAATCTACACTTCAGTGGTGTGTGGTAGACCTGCATTCTACCTGATGAAATGATTGGGCAGAGGGACAACTATCCTAGATTCTTTTTTTCCAGCTATTAAATCTGTTGTGCAACAGTATCTTCTGAAACCTTCCTGATCTTTTTCCAGCACTGAAGTAGGTTGGCCACCGACAACAGCCTTTTTTTATTCTCCCTAAATCTTTTTCTTCCTTTCTTTGTTTCTTTTTCAACCTTTTGTCTCTCACCATAAAACTGTATGCCTTGCCTAAGAAACAACAGCCATGGCTATGAGCAAATACAGTGGCAGCCTATAAGGAAGAAGGCTGAAACCTGAATAAAAATGTATAAATACATAAAGTACTTCTAGTGCTTTAGATATTATAAATATAGTGCTTATTGTACCTTATAAAATGAAAATTGATGTTTAAAAACATTGTTAGAAAGTGCTGTCAAAATAAGGTGCTTACAGTACAGGTTGAAATGTTTAAAGTGCAAAGTGCTTAAACCTGAGAAACCTTGCTGAATATGTTTGAAGGTTTATATATGCATTTAATAGTAACTTTGCTGTAGTAATACATAATAAAATGCATAAATTGAGAGGAAATGGCCCAGACAGAAGGAGATATGGGCTTTTACTTTCACTTTTCATTGCAGCAAGCCACTCCACATGTTAAATGTTGAGCCGTTTAACCCTATGTTTCAAATAACAGAGGCTAATGGAATCTGTTTGTTTGCTTGGAAAAAGGATATTTATTTTATGCTTACAGGAAATGGAATGGAATGCAGTGGCTTTTCTCTACTTTTACTTTTCTTTTCAAAAAAACGCCACTCCGAATGTAAAATCATCCCCGTTCACCTCAGTCCCTGAATTAAAGGAATGGAAGGGTTTAGCTGAACAGGGAAAATAGCTGATACATGTAAGAAGGAGGTTTCCTTTTTGCTTATATATGTGGCCATTCGAGCTAAGAACTGAAAAGAGAACAGCACTGTCACGGAGTAGCTTCACTTTTACTTTATAAAACAGAAGCCACTCCCTTAAAACATTCCCTGGTTCTGTTGAAAGACATTATAGTTATTTACTGCATCTTTAAACTGAGTGGTTGCTTGCAATAAAAATTGGTATGCCTGTTTTAAGAGAGAGAGGATGTGTTTTAATCTGCAAGCAGGAGCGTGCTCGCACCTCGCTCTCTCTCCCCCATGCAGTCTCTGGCAGAGTAAAAGTGGAGCGGCTTCACTTTCACTTTTAACTTTGCAGAAGCTGATCCACTAGCAAAGCCTATCACACAGTAAATGAAGGGGGACAGAAATGTCCCCAAAAGGTGCTGCCTTAGTCCTGTTGGTTCCCCCTTCAAATAAATACAATAAATAATCACTAAAGGGTACATAAAAGAAAATAAAAGAAATGTTTAAAATAAAAGAAATATAGAGACCCTGTATGCCTCCAAGGTTCCTTCCCTCCTATTTTAAACCCTCACAAATGTGTTTTAGAGGGCTGCACATAATGAGCAGTAAAGGTACTGCAGAACTGTGTGTTGTAAATATACATAAGCTGGCTGATACGAAAATAGGAGCCTACCTGCCGGAGGTGTTAATTCTGATTGTTCCCTTTGGTGTGACAGCAGTCTGTAGGGACCATTTTTATAGTAGCAAAAATGCCAGTCATGTTATTCAAGGGGAGGAGCTAAAATACATTAGTGCCAGCTATGTATTCATGGCACTTTAATCGGTAGAAATATATGTTTAGTACTGCTTCTAAATAGAAAATATGATTGTTGCAGTACAGATAAAAATACTAACCTTTCCTTTCTGTATAAAGGTATGTTTAGTAGCCCAGAAATGCCTAAGTGTGATAGGTGGGTAATCACATGTTCAGGGGGAGAGGTATGAAAACCCCTGTGAAGAGTGAGTATGTTAGATTAGCTGTGATAAGTTTTACTTACCTGAAGTAAAGGTAAGAGGAGAACCTACAGGGAATAGGTTCCTGGAAAGCCCAGAAGAAAGAATCAGAAGCATTTTGCAAGATCAGGACTGTGTATATATACTGCTAAAAATAGTACATTTTGCTCCCATTATTTTTTTAGTTTACTATTTTTATTTTTTCATAAAAATAAAGCCACACTGAGGTGTGTTGTACCTGATTTCTCTTGTCATGTGTTATCCTTTACCCACACCCTATGACACAGTAGGAAGTCCTGCTATAAAGGTTTTGGAGTGAGAAAGTTACTGTGGATTTCCAGGAAGATGGGAGATCTTCTTGGGGGCCGTGTGACCGCCCACTCAAGAAGGTACTATACCCTGGTTCTACTCAACGTCACCAGAAAAGGGATGAACATGTGTTCAAAGGAATGGTCATAAATGGTTCTGGTTTTTGGAAAGCCTGTCTGTCAGCCTGGTTTGACTTCATGTCACAAGGAAGGGGATGGACACTGGTCTAAAGGTTAAAGGATTAACACAGGATCGTTTGGCCAAAGGAAAGGCTATGGACAGTATTGATTTACAGAAAAAGAGTACTGGAACCCCTCGATACACGGGGTCTGCCAGTAAAGCCAGGTTTATCTTCAAAAAGGGGAAGAGAGAGAGAGACTCTTCTGGTTCGTGAACACCTGCACAGTGAAGGAAAATGATATCTGGTAGCATGGGACTGTCCAAGTAAAGGTCTGCATCTCAATGCCAGGTTCAGGGTCCTCGGACAAACCCAGTTGTGTGTACCCCAGTCTCACTGCGACTGGCTCCAGTGAGCATCTAGAGACTGTTCTGTATTGAAAGGGCCACAGCTGCCATGCTGGTAGTGTGGCTGAAAATGCCTTTAGTAACCAGATGTGCCTAAACTTCAAGATTAAAATTTGCAACTTGATATAAAGCTAAAAGAGACTGTAGAAAAGGACTGGGCCACAGGGAGCCACGGGCACGTGCCTGGGTGCTAGGGCACTCTGGACTCATTTAGGAAGCTGAACCAACGGGTCTCTCCTGGGTCTGGGTTCCCTTGTGGCCTAGTAGGCCTTGCATTTGTGCTCTGCAGTCTGGCCTGCTTGGTGGCCTGAAGGTGACAAGCTGCTAGAGTCTACAAGCAAGTCAGAAAGTCCAAGCTGCAAGGTGCCTGTTTCATGTCTCAAGCTTTCCAAGATCCAGAGTTCTGCTGTTCTAACTACCCCAGAGCTACAGTCCCAATACCACCTCAGACTGTCTGCAGAACTGTGAGTACAAGCAGGGATTGTCCTGCACCTAGGGAACTGTAAATAGTTATTTTTAAGCGTGTGCCCAATGGTGTAGTAAAGTCTGAATGTAATCAAGAGAAAGGTAAAAGCAGATTTGTTTTACATCAAGTGCACCAACGCCGGCCAACCAGCTGCATCACAGGCCTGCAACAAGGTAGTGCTGGGTACCCAGCGACAGAATAGTGGGGGCCTTGTCTGGTCTGGGGACTAGTACCAGTTGGGGTTTGTTTTAATGAGAAAAACTTGCAGCTGCTAGTTAATCAGAGGGCTAAATCTGAACCATTAAGAGGTCGGTGGGTGGATTACATAAAGAAGGTATTGAACCTAGACAAAGCAATATGATTGTTACTGATGCTAATTTCTAAAAAAAAAATAGTCAAAACTGTATTTAAACTCTGACTCCATTTAGCCATTCCTAACCCTCCTCCTGTAAATAAATGGTGTTTATTTGTTTCGGAAAATGTTGACTCAAGCATATTTTTAGCTTAAGCAAAAAATGCAACATGTTGAAATGGGGGGTTTTGGTTTACGGTAATTCCATGTGTTGGGTTGACTGTATGGGGAGGTAGACTGGTACAGCATTCCGGGAAGGGGGGTTGTACTGTTATAAATTAGGCCCACTTGTAAAATATACTCTGGTTGGAGGCACCACACTTTTATTTGTTCTACAATATCTTGGGGGAAAAAAACTTGTAATTCAAAAATGGGAACCCAGGCCCCTTAACCTTTGTCAGGCCTACAAGGAAAGGGTAGAATTAGCCCATGGTGGATGGCACCCCCGGGTTACACTTGTGTCCCCTGGTTTTCCGGGTTTTTTTCTGTTAAACAGTTCACTTTGAGGGATGTATGCCCAGACTAGAAATAACACCCCTTGGCTTATAGTTTTAATAGTTCCAGGTTTCCCTTTTCTTAATAATCATAGGTTAGTTCTTAGAGCCTCAGTTTGGATGCTATATAATTGGATTTCTTTACATGTTCTACACTATTTTACCTCAAGAACCAAGAGCCAAGTTGATTTTAATTGTTTATTTTGGTATGTAGTCATGATTCACGAGGAGGTGTGCCCATTCTCGAGGGCTGGCCCAGATAATGTTTCACTTTTCACATGATAAAATTTAACATTCTCTCTTAGAATGTTAATGGGCTCTCAAACCCAGTCAAAAAAGTGAAGGTACTGCAGGCTCTAAAGAAACAAGTGTTGCAATTACTTCTTCTACAGGAGATACACGTGAGCTACACTTAACATCAGCAACTTCTCAAATTTGGTTTTGAGCAAATTATTGAATCAGCCTATTGTAATGGCCACAGAAGAAGTGTAGCCATTCTCATCCCTAAGCATGCATCATTTAAATTAAGCACATCTTATAAGGAAGGAAAGCTGGCCATAGTTACAGGCACCATTAATGACAAACCTCTTGCAATGGGGAACTTACACATCCCCCCAAGTAGTGATGCCTTGACGATACAGCAACTCATGGACTCTGCTGGAGCATCAGCAAGGGACCTTGATGTTGAGGGTGATTTAAATTTTTTACAGAAACCAGGGCTGGACACTTGTAGTCCTTCTCCAACAGCATCTATAGCTGGTCAGATACATCTCAGGCATTTGTTGAAGGATTTAGGTTACATCGATGTACAGCATTCTTTGCACAGTAGGGACCAGCAGTACATGTTTTACTCATTCCCACCATATTTATTTTTGTTTGGATTATTTTTTTAATCACTGTGGAAGATCTAGACTGAGTGGTCAATGTGAAAATTGACATTATTCTCCTCTCAGACCATGCACCCTTTACACTATCTTTGTCAACACCGACAGAACAGAGGACTACTCAGTGGCAATTCAACCCCTCACTGCTGAGAAACCCTGAGTTTCTCCAAATATTGAAAACCTGTATCTCCTAGATAATAAATGACAATACTATGGATGAATCAGAGGCTACATTCAGTGATACTTTAAAAACAGCCCTATGAGGGGTCATTATAATGTTTGCTGCCTGCCCCCCCCAAAAACCTAAAAAACTCAGGGAAACATGACTGTCTGAACCACAAAATTCCTTTAATTAGCATATATGCAGGGAGATAATACCCTGATGGAACAGTTTAAGTGAACACAAAACACAAGAACTACTGAGCTATTTAAAACAGAGCAGGCTATGCTCTGGCTCCATCAGTCCTTTTATGGTGGTGGTACCAGAGCAGTCTAACTGTTGGCACATCGACTGAGAGTTAATTGTAAAAATGTTACCATCACTAAACTGATTGACCCAAGCTCAGGCCTCCCTTCCACCTGGCATAAAGATATCCTACAAAGATTAGTGAATTTCTGTACCCAACTATACATGGTGGACCCTTTTCCCTCCAAACAGTATCTAGTTGCTTTCTTCAACACAGTCCCCCTTCCTCAGCATATACAGGAACACAGAGATAGTCTAACACATCCTATCACTTCAACAGAACTCATCTTTAGAATCAAAGAACAAAAAATTGTAAGAGCCTGGATCCTGATTGCTATGGGGTGGAATTTCATGAAGCATTGCTGAAACTGCTCCATGGACTACTCCTTGAAACTTTCCAAGAGGCTCTCACTACATCAGAATGCCCAGATACCTGGAGATAGGCTACCATATCAGCAATATTAAAACCTCCAAAAGATCCTACCAACTGTGAGTCATACTGCCCCACCTCAGTGCTTAATAGTGTTACACGAGGTCCCTGCACCCTAATTGGTCCCCCCAGAAGTACACCACAGACAGCTAGCATTTATGTATATGTTATACTAACATACAGGGCTAAGGGCATCTACCATATAAGAGTAGATGTCAGGAAATGTATGCATACAATTGCTATACGCTTTACTTTCTAATATACACATGTATTTCTTGCTTACAGGATGCTAGGACACCTGTGTCCTTGTAGTGTTATGATATATGAGTCCGCATTGCCATCTTCTGATGATTTTTATTACTACATGGCTATGTACAAACTGCACTTCTTTGTTTCCACAAAGTGATAACTATAACAAAATTGTATAATGCTATCTAAGACTGAGGAACCACCTCTAATTTAGCCAATAGGGCTCATCTCTGTAACTAGCAATGTTTCTGTCTTACAGCAACCATGATAATTATCTTAGGTATATAATGCAAGACATTACATCTTCTACCTCGGAGACCCCAGGAGACACAGAGATTCCTCGAGGTATAGGGAATGCTTAGTACTGGCTCCCAGTTCCTAATGGTAAGAACTGCTTAGGGCAACTGTGATTTTCCTTTTGATAGTAATAAACAAGCTTTATTACTCTTATACAACATGTCCATGATTCCTTGCATTCCCATTATTGCCAAGAACCTGCGAGTGAGGTTTAGACCTCCTGACAATTGGCGACCACGTGCAGGCAATATTTGGAGTTTGCAAAGTTTTCACTTGTTGCTACAACTTTCTCTTCCCAACGGGGACAGTAGGTGTGCATACCCACATCACCTCTCCCATTCTTCACTCACTTTGTAATCACTTGCAGAGTCTGGCTGCTTACTGGGTGTGGTCGATACTGACTCACCTCACCCCACAACAGTTTTGAATTGCAAGCTTACAAGTGCACAGTAGCCCGTCTGTGAACTAGTGCACCTGTTGTGGATCGATACACAGCACGGTGCCTTTTCACAGTTTGATTTTACGTTCCTTCCCACACAATGGCCACTGTATCAAATATCTGCGCAGACTTGAGACTCGATGTCTTGAACTTCCTTGCCTCTCATGGAGAATGGGATGACTTTGCGCTAGACGCAAGTCAATCCGAAAACCCCGTACTGGGGATTTCAACACAGTACTCAGAGAAGAGGCAAACAGCCAGAGAGCGAGACGCTAAAGGGCTGTTGGTCGCAGCTCTCTACACTGCTTTGGAAGCCTCTGAAGCGAGGTTTCAAACCCTTGAACTGCAAATCTCATCTCTTAAGTAGAAGATGGGACCGCAGGAAACTGGATGTTTGAGAAGGGAGCAGGATTTGGAGTTACAGCTCCAATCTCTGCGGAATGAAAAGGATTCTCTTTTCCATCATTCTGCTCGGGAAAATAAGCAGGAACTTTGTATGTTGAAGCAGGAGTGTAAAAGTTTGAGACAGGATAAGGGGCAGGCATTGCAAATGAATGATTTATTGAGTAGAACTAATGATCAGATGCATGAGGAGTTGGGAGAGCTTCAGGACAAGATAAACCAGGTACATAATGACTTAGGAGTAGCTACTAAGGACAATCGCGAATTGAGTGCCGTGTACAGAGTGTTACAGAAGCAGTTACAGGATGATGTGGATCAGAGTGTTACAAAAGTTTGTCATGAGGATTGTGAGTATAAAATGGCGAAACTGCGCCATCAGTGAGAGGTGCTGGCTGGGCACGTCAAGGTGATGGGTGGTATAGCCCCCGTCTTGATGACGTCATCTGAAGAGGAGGAGTCAGATGATGACATCTCACAGTACAATGCCCAGTCATGTCCCTACTATGGCCCAGTGACCATGTCCCACCATCCACAACATGGTGGTTCCCCATCACATGACACCACATCCCTACGTCATCAACAGCATGACAATCATCATGGGCAATGCCATCATGGTGACCCCTATGATGGGGGGGTACACTGATCGCCGTTATTTCTGTGGACGATAAGTAAGAGTTAGAGAAAATGACTGATGCTGTCTTAGGCAATGTGACCCTACCCGACAGAAGCAAGTGGACTCTCTGAACACAGATTAGACAGATGCTGCAGAAGGCCGCAACTGTGGATGGAATGGTCCACACTGTGGCTGAAGCCACAGCTCTGGCAGCCCTGCAGGGCACCCGAGACAATCTACCGCCGAACGATCGTCCCAGCAATCCCCTACAAATGGCCCACTCGGTTCAGCAAATAGCTGACAATATTGGTCAGATGAGCCCATCCGACAACCTCAGTTGCCACTTGGAAAAGTTGCATGCTAAATGTGAAATGCTTAGTCTCACTGCAGACTATCAGGTCTAGATCCTATGCCAGACCATTGATCCTGGCCTATGGGCAACACTCCTCGATGCTGTCCGACAGGACAGCCATATCACCTTCGACGAAGTAGCATCTGAACTCATCACTGCACACAACACAGGTGTGGTAGGAGTGATGCTCTCATACCCTGTGAAACAGAATCTGAAGAAAAGTCCAGCGACCTACCACCAGAGGCTTTGGATGACCTACCGAGCAGGGAAGAACCTTGCAGGAGAAGCCACTGATGCGGACCTCATCGAGTATAAAACCCTGTTCCTTCGGAACATGATCCCTGCAGTGCGAGAAAATGTAGAGACAACTACCTATCCCACCATGGAGAGGTGTGCCAATATTCTTCGGAAAACATAGAGAGTCTATCAACTCTACATCCGTGACTCAAGCTCCAGCTCCAAGAATGTAGCTGCCTTAGAAACCATTCCGGAGGCCACAATGCACTACACGGTGGAGGGGCAGGCCCAAGAGAAACAGCCCCTCCCCACAGATAACCAACACCCCCAGCAGGTCCAACAATAATCCTGGGGTGGGAACCAGAACTACCACAAAAACAAGAAACACCAGAAAAACAATAAGGGTAAACAACAGAGACTAGGCCCTTCATATAGGGAAATAGCTGATGAGAACCAAAATCTCCGAGACTTCCTCAGGAAAGTGTACTCCATAGCGGACGCTTTTCCGGTACGGGCCCTTGCTGCAATACAACTGGGAGAGCAGGCCTCCACAGGCCATGGAGATACCAGAAATCTGGGCTCTCAGGCCCCTGCAGGCCTGAACCCGGAAGTGGCTCCCTATATAGCATCAGTACAGCATGGTGAGATGGTTCACAGAAACCAGGCCCAGACTCTCTTTCAAGAGATTCCCCATGCTTCTACTGGTACAGATTGACAATTACAGACCCCAGTCTGTATTGTAAACAAGCTTGTCTTGGATACAAATGGAAGGCCCTGCACAGAGGCCGAGATCGGTGGCTGCCTACTAACAGTACTGTTGGATACAGGTGTGGCTGTGTCTGTATTACAGGATGACAATCCAGACACATCACCTTGGTCTACCGGATGGAAGACCAACATGTCTGGTGTAGACGGAACTAGGCTACCTGCATACCGCTCCCTGCCACTACCTGTGACGCTGGGACACCTGAAGGTGTATCATACCTTTCAGCTGACAGTATTGCATGATCACCCTAGCATAATTGTAATTGACTTTTTGGCACCACACAGCTGTGTGGTGGACTTGGCCAACATGTTACTGATACAGGTTCAGGGACAGTATTACGCCATCATGATCCCTGGCTCACATGTGGTTGCAGCAATATCCGCAAATGACAAAGAGTATGACATCATAGGCTGTTTCAGAATCACGAGCTTTTCCCAAAGCTCCTTCCCATCCTACAAAGGCATCTGGAGGCATTTGCCACCAATAAGCATGATTGTAGCAAGATGCATACTGTCATTGAAGTGACAGGCCCAACGCATGAGAGGCAGAGGCAATACCCCTTTCCACCCGAGGCCTTGTCTTCTCTTAGAGAAACAATTAAATCACTCCTCAAACAAGGTGTAATCAGGACATGTGTTTCCACTGCAAATTCCCTAGTGTGGCCTGTGAAAAAACCCAAGGGCACCTGGAGACTTACTATTGACTACAGGAGACTAAACCAGGTCACCCCTAGTTGTGGTCCAACAGTGGCATCAGCACCAGATGTGCTATGACTACTGACCCCTGACCAACAACGTATTTAGTTATTGAATTTTGTTGACCTGGTAAGCCCACTGGGCCTAGAAGTCCCTTTTTCAAGGGCGACCGGGGGAGGGGGGATACAGATGGCAAGCAACTGAAATTGAGCCAGATTAGCTGTTGGTGGTATTTTTAGAGAATGAGAGAAATTTGGCAAGGACACTGGGAAAATTCTCCTACTGCATTGTTGCCAGTAGGGGGAACTGCTGGTCTACTGAGCACTATGGCAGACAGTATTGAGCCACCGGTGGAGATGGATGTGCAGCAAGAGAGCAGAACCAAGGAGTTTTCTCAGACCTTTCTTTCAGATTTGCAAGGAGATTTTATCAGAGAAATTCAGTCGGAGTCCACTAGTGATATGCATGGACAGAACCATGCAGTGGGAGACATGGAAGGTGTTTCCATCATTGTTGAGCCCGATGGAGTGGATGACGTGCGAGCAGCAGGTTCACCCGACCAGGCTGAAGCCTTAGAAGCAGCAGCTGAAGTGGTGGAGAATGACCTTTCAAACAAACAGCTGAGCGCTGATGTGGCAGCAAGAGGAATGCGGAAGGAGAGCACAAAAGACACAGATTATCCTGACAACCGCTGGTCAAAGGAGAAAACACAGTTAGATGCTGGCTGGGTGTCTTTAAACGGCAAATGGATTCTGGATTCAGAATGGCTGTCTTCACAGACACAAGCAGATCTACAAGGGGCCCCCAACAATACAGGTCAGAACTCAAAAGTAACTTTTGATAAGGGGAATAGGGAAGAATCAAATAAAGAACATACAACTGCTGAGACTCCTGATGTGTCTCCAACTACATCCCCCCCTCCACAGAAAGACAGTAGGCAGCCAGGACCTCGGTTCTCTGATTTATTTAGGCATAATATCTTGGAACAGGCACCTCGCAGAAATGCTGTGCGATTGCGATATAGGGGAGGACTACAGGACCTCCTGACAGATCCTATATCGCAAGAAAACTTATAAAGGACTCGATGAACTTCATGGCATCAGATATTTATGCACTCATTAATGTAAGAAGTGAAGACACATTTGATGTTAGTTTCAAAATGTTTTCAGGACTTGATAAATTCTGGCAAAAGTATGAAACTGTCAAAACTACAGCTTTATGGTTACCTTTTTTTGCAGTGCCCTTGACTAATCCATTATTTAAAACTGTACATATTACAGTATGTTTAGGAATGAAAGGGTAAATGTGGGTGATATACAGTTCTGGCTAGAACAAAAATGTAATGTTCTGGGGCCACCTGAGCCAGTGATTGATGATGAGGGAATATGGACCGGGAGCTGGAAATTCAAAGCCAAACTGCATATAACAGGCAATGAAGTACAGCATATTCCAAATAGTTTTTTTCTGGGAAAAGACAGGAGGGTTGTTTTAACCCCGGTCAACCAAAGACCTCCTACACATGTGGGAGTAGAAGGCACCTCAGTAGTGTGTGTGAAAAAATGAAGTGTGCACTTTGTGGGGAATTTGACCATGATAGCGGAACATGTAGAAATACATTTCGCTGTAATCTCTGTGATGAGCAAGAACATGCTTACCACCAGTTCCCTTGGGCAGGACAGAATAGGCAAGGTGGGTTGGATAAAGAAGAGTTAATAAACTAGGCTCAAGAGAGGTATAGGCCACACTTTTCTGAGCCTGCCCCACTCCAAACAGAGCCTAGCACAGCAGGGCCTGTTCACTCAGAAACTGATTGTTGTACACCTGACACAAACACAGATGCAGGGCAGACAGAGATAGGGAGGGGTAAGCAGGACCAGAATCAGACAAGGGGAAATGGGGACACTGCCCCAAGGAATGCAGACAGTAATGTAATGCCCTCTCCAAGCAGAGCAGACCTTCAAACACCACACCCAAGAAGGGTATTCAGGGCATCAAGAAAGCAGAAACCCTCAACAATTAATATCACCTACAAAATTCCTTTCAAGTGTTACAAGAGCAGGATGGATACTCGGGCCCAGATATTCAAACTGCGCCCAAAATGTGCACAATAGTAGGAGCAAGCACAAATCCATTGCACACATGCGCAATAGACGCGATATTCAAACATGGAGCAAGGCAAATTGCGCAACCAGCCAATGTCTGAATATCGCACAACCTGCGCCATAGCGCAACCAGGAAGGGGAAGCTGAGCAGATACGATGCGCTATAGCGCAACAAGGGCAGCCCAGCTGAGCAGTCCAGAGGCTCCATAGCGCAAGCAGGGAGCCCCCCCCAGCAGCAGAGCAATGGAACTGCACAACCAGGAGGTAGGCACGGCCCACCACCCATTCCACAGATGGGCACAGGAACACACTGCAGAACTAATAATGCACCCCACACCCCAAGCACAGCATAACTGGGGAGGGACCTGAATATCCACTGGCCCATGGGGACAAGCAAACAAAGCACAACCGGGCCATGTTGCCTCAGCACCCACTGGCAAGCTGAGACTGCCACACAAGGGGCGGACCCACCCAGTGTACATCAGCCCCCCTTGTGCACAGCACACCCTGCACTGTGACCCCTAAGACACTGACCCATGAGCAGTGACCATCACTGCAGGAATCCCATGCATCCCCCATCACACTGCAATCTCATGTACCACAGAACCATACAAGCCAGACCCACCATGAGCACCCAGCAGTGGTGGCAGCACACGCAATACCGACTGAAAGCCACTCCCCACACCAGAAACACCCCATGCACACACACACATACCCATGACCATACCACCCCAGATGCCATGCACACCACTGCAACTGAGCACCTATAGCCAGCTGCAAATCAGAGACCACCACAGTATTCATATCAAAATATATATTTCAAATATAACAAGAATAAGAAGAACAACAACTATAACTATGTACAAATATACAAAACAGGGGTGGGGGTATGGGTACAAGGTAGGGGTGGGTAAGGGGCAGGGGTGAACAACTGGGAGAGGGAAGGCAGGGTGTGAGGGATAAGTAAAGGGGGGAGGTGATGGGCAGCTATTGCCTGCCAGCCTGCCCTTCTGCCACCTGGTGCTGGTCCCGGGGCCTCCTGCTGCACCTCAGACCATGTTGCTGTAGGGTCCAGCAGGATGGCGAGTGAATCCATCACCAACTGTATCAGCTGCTGCATCGAATGTTCAATGCGGTGCAGGATCCGGACACCTAGGACAAGGGATCAGAGTCAATGGCTGTGACTGTCCATATCCCTGAAGCCCACCCATCATGCATGGCATACAGCCAAGTGCCCCGCTCCTGTGATGGACTGCACCCACCCACAGTGACCGTGCACAAGACATGCCCAACCAGGCAGCAACAGCCATGTGTACCACTGCACACACACACCGCCCATGTCCAGCACAGCACAACCAAGGCTGTACAGTAGCGTGGCTACGTGTGGGCAGGAAGTGCCACAGCCATGTGCCCAGTGCATGCATGGACCACCATTGGCGCACTCCCAGACATGCAGTGCCACTGGACAGTGCTGACTGTCACAAGTCGCGGGCATGGCAGTGGTGTCCATGGATGGTGGCCATGCCCTGCCCCCCACCCTGTCACACAGCATGCTACAGCATTCATGATATCATGGCACTCACCTTCATCGTGCTGCTGCTGCTGCTGCTGTCATGGCTCACCACCACCTGCAGCTCAGCCACCGCTGGCACCACTCCCTGCACCTCAGCCCCTGGCCCTCCTCCGCTCCGCCACGCCTGTGGGAAACAAAAGTGAGAAACACATCAGTGCAATCCCAAAGCAGATTCCCCTGCCCAATGAGTGTGCCCGCCAAGCCAGACCCATACATCACATACTCCTGTTAACACCACCACAGCCAACCCTAGACCAACCCTCCCACATGTGCTGGACACAATAGACAGTGTTACCCATATGGACCATACAGATGCATAGACGGATCACCCACCTGGCCGAGGCACCACGCCCCTCCTGGCACGTGACCACGTACCGGTGCCTGCACTGCTCCACGGACCTCCGCCGGCCAGTGGCCTCCTCTAGCTCAGTGGCCACCTGCTGCCACACATGTGTCCTGGCCATGTTAAGGGGATCATCCCCAAATAGTGGGCCATAGTGAGGCTCCACTATGGCCACCAAGTTTGTGAGCTCGAGGGAACTCCACTGGGGGGGGCTCTTCTGCGTGCCATCCCTGGATGTATAGTAGGCAATATGGCACTCCACAGCGCGGCAACCCCACATGGAATTGTTGCGCAATACAACGCCGCTATTCCCTATCGCGCTGTTGGTACAGCACCGCCAGTCCCTATCGTGCTGTTACCAAACAGCACGATAGAGCTGCAGACATGCCATACGTACAGCAACAAGGGGACAAAGGTCGGGCACAGGGTCATGGGTCTCTGGCGCATGGCCACGCACAGCGCCATCGGCCGTCTATGCGTCCAGCGTGATGGGTCACCTGTGTGCCATTGCCACAGTGGACTATTGCGCAGTTGTGCCAGAGCGCCATGTAGTGACCGTCGCTGTATTGCCACTGACACAATGGTGGCCGTGCCCTGAATTGTCTACCGCACACAGCACATCATCAGCATGGCAGATGCCTGAGTAAGCTACCTGGGCATGTGCAGTGCGGTGTACTACGCAGTCACAGAACTGCGCCATTGACTCAGCCAGTTCAACCATATTGCGCAAAGCGCAACAGCGCGATATTCAGCCATCATATGCAAATCATCCGATCAGCCATTCAATGGCGCAGCAGTGCAATTTGCATCTTATTAAAGTTGCTCCAGTCCTAATTTGCATGGATTGCGCTATAAATATGCGACACTGTTCTGCAGTGGCCATATTTGTTAACTGCAGTTGATAGGTGAGTTGCATGCATTGTGATGTTCTGGACTATGGCCTCAGATAATTGCTGTGTACTGCACAGTCACAGGTGACCACTCTCACCCATACAGGCTGTGAAATGACTGAGCAAGGACTGGGTGAGGAGGAGGATGGTGGGCAGAAGAGGAGGCCTAACTTTATGAAGGCTGGGACGGAGGCACTGTTCGAGGCCTACCTGGATGAGGAGCCACTTCTCAGTGGACGGTGGGGCACCCCTCAGGCCAGTGCTGCTGCATGGGTGGGGTTGGCACGTGCAGTCAATCTGCATGGCAGCCACCAGTGCTCTGTGCAGGAGTGTAAAAAGAAGATGGGAACCGACAGGAGGAGGGTGAAGGAGAAGGTTGCAGCCATCAGGGCGGCACGTGCTGCAACAGGTGGGGGCCAGCCGGAGGTGGTGCAGCTGACTCCAGCAGAGGACATGCTCGCTGCAAGCATGCAGCGCAGTGCCATTAAGGGTGTTCCTGGAGGTGGCTTCCAGACCGGTGGTAGCCCATCACTGCATGGTATGTCATGGTCGGGGGGAAGGTAGATCACATGCACTAATGTGTCCTTCCTTTCTGTTACAGATCCTGTGCGTCTGCAGGGGCCAGCGGTGGAGGGTCTGTCCACTGTGGACAGCCATCCAGACTTGAAGGAGGGACCATCCACCTCCGCAGGTTGCCGGCGTGCACTGCGCCAGTGTGCACGCCTGGCTACCATCACTGATGTCGTTGACACAGGTGTGGGGGGTGCCCTTTCTGTGTCTCAGCGGTCTGGCATGCAACATGCCAGCATGCTGTGGCTGTGGCTGTGGCACAGACCTGCACCATTGATGATGCACCGACCACTATGGGCATTGACATGTGTGTGTCACAGAATGGACACACAGCAGGACAGCTCACGCCCATGGACCTAGCTGGTTCTGACGTGTGTGCCAGCATGTCAACACAGTCCCAGGCTGTGCCTGTCAGCACCGTTGGGGCAGCACCGGTGGCTGTGCAGGTCACTGGCACTGTTGTGGCCACAGCAGTGGAACAACTGATCCCTTGGGCACAGCAGGCGGAGGGGCAGCAGCAGCAGGCACCCGCTGGGACTGGGAGTACAGAGCTCAGCGGTGATGTAGGTGCATCACCTGTGGACATGCCCATACCTGGTCCTGGTGAGCAGTGCCCACCCTCAAGGGGTGCTGTACATCAGGCCCTTCCATACCCTGAGGGACAGGTTGCTGATGTGGCAGATGACCTCTTTGACGAGCACACCCGCCTGCTGCAGGCATCAGTACAGCAGCAGATGCGGGTTGCAACGTCCGTGGAGGCACTGTGTGTGGCTCTGCAGTGGCACAGCAGGGACAACAAGAGGATCCTGTCCCGGATTGACCATTTGCGGGTGGATGTGACTGCCACCATTGACAGGCAGACACAGGCATTGGTCGCTGTTGTGGCCACATTGGGCACACAGTCAGGTGCCCCATGCTGCTCACACCACACAGTACGCTATCCACTCCCCATTCCCGGCATCGTGCGACACCCACCCTGTCGATGCCGGGTTCAGCTGTGGGAATCCCGAGCACCCCTGGTGCAGGTATGTTCGGTATGCTGCAGACCCCTGTGCGGGCAAGGTCACGTTCATGCAGTGGGACCCCTGGTGGTCCATCGGTGCCACCCCATGAGGCCCTTGCTCAGCCTGCCAATGCCACGCATCCGAGGCGGCCATGGCACTGTGCCGCATGACTGAGCTGTCTCCCAGTGCGGGCCCTGTCTGGTGCTGCCCTGTGTGCAATGTGTGTTTCGGTGGGCAGTGCACCAGTGGGTGCCATGCCCTACACGCAGACATACAGACCACCTGCACACCCTCCCGACTGCTTTCCACAGGTGCGTGTGCATGATGATGCCTGCATTATGCTGTACACCAAAGTGCGAAGGTGCCCAGCATCTGACACACGTACAAGGACAATAAGTGGAGGTGGTGGCCTATGGACATGTGTGTTTTTAGTGTCTGTGTTCCTGCTCTGTTGTGCATCTGACCCCTGTGCACTTTGTGCCTATTGTGTGTGTGTGTGTGTGTGTGTGTCTGTCCATGTGGCATGTTACTGTTCACCCTTCCCTGATTGTATGTGTGTGCTTCTGTGCCCTGCCACTTCCCTTGCTGTCATGCACCCCTGGTGTGTTTCCCTGTGTGTATGTGGGTTGTGCCCTAGCCACTGTTGGTTGCACATGGCCCCATGACTTACCTGTGTTGGGTGAAGTGCTCCTCTGTGATGGTGTCCCGGTGCAGCTGGGCCAGCCGGATCAGTCGGGAGTCACGTCGTCCAAGGAGGGGGCTGCTCATCCCCATCATCACCGGTGTCACCATCGTCCCTATCACTGTCCCCCTCTTCAACCTGTACGGCTATCCCACAGTCTTTGGTCATGTTGTGCAAGATACAACAGGCCAGGAATATCCCACAGGCCTTTGAGGGGCTATACTGTAGGGCACAGCTGGAGGTGTCTAGGCATCGGAAGCGCGCCTTCAGCATCCCAAACACCCACTCAATGATGTTGCGTGTGGCGGCGTGTGCCTCATTGAAGCGTTGCTGCGATGGGGTTGTGGGCCGCCGGTAGGGTGTGAGCAACCAGGGATGGAGTGGGTATCCACTGTCACCTGTGTGGAGATAGTGGAGGTTAGTGTCTTGTTCAGGCTCATATTGCCCCTAAGTCTGTGTGCCACACCCATGGCACCTGTGGCTTACTCACCCTTGCCCCCGATTTGCCAATTCTACATGCATACTCACCCACTAGATGTCCTGTGGGGATGTCCCCACTCTCGAATCGATGGCACAGTGCCGACTGGTACCATATGAATGAATCGTGTGCTCCACCAGGGTGCGTGGCACAGACTTTGATGATGCGCCCACTGGCATCACACACCACCTGGCGGTTGACATTAGCATATCCCTTCCAATTCCTATAGGCAGCCCCATCGGGGCCAGGTGGTGTGCAAATGGCCACATGGGTGCAGTCTATTGCCCCTAGCATGCCAGGCATACATGCTACCCTGTGGAACTCCTGTATGTTTGCTGTGTGCTCCGCCACGGTGCTGGGGAAATGGATGTACTCCGCAGCATGTGGCAGCAGTGTGCTGAGGAATTGGGTGAGGATGCGTGACATGGCCGACTGTGTTATGACTGTGGTGTCCCCTGTTGGTCTCTGGAAGGTACCTGTGGTGAGCAAGCACATGCAGGCTGTTACCTTTGTCTCCACTGACAGAGCGTGACTCCGTCGTGAGGGTGCCTGCATCACATCACTGCACAGTTCATAGAGCCACCTCAGTATTGCCCTGCTCAGGTGGTACCGGCCCACAATCTCGACATCTGAGTAGAGCTCAAAGCTGATGCGGGCTCGGTACTGCCTATTGGGGGTGTACCGCCAACAGGCTCTTCCACGGCCACGTCCCCCTGCAGCATGCCTTCTCACTCCCCTCATTACAGCTTCCGTGTGGAAGCTGGCACTGTCCATGTCCCTGGCTTGTGTTCTCCCCCCTGGCTGTTGTTGCTCTGTTCCCCCTGCTCTCCTGACTGCTACCTCCACTGCACCGGGTACACCTACTGGCCTCTGCACTCTGTGGCCCCACACACCTTCCCTTGCCCCTATTCTGTCCTGTGCTCTCCCTGGCCTGCACTCTTTCTCCCTCTGGCCTTGTCTGTCTCCCTGCCTCATGTGGCTTCCCTGTAGCATTCTTGCACCTCTTCCTTGAGCCTTTTTATTTTGGCTCATTTCCACTATGGTGCAACTTCCGCCTGAGCCACTGTTGCGCATTGCACAAGCCTTTGAATATCGTATTGTGCACTTTATGCATGGTTCCACCCCCTTCGGTTGTGCATGCCTTAATTAGCATTGCGCTGTTGCTCAGCATGTTTTCAGTGACGCAACTGCCTCCTGCTGAATATCGCAGAATGGCGCAATTTCATACTTGCGCTGGCGCAACCCTATTGCGCATGGCGCAACCCTTTTGAATATCCCACCCTCTGAGTCTAATGTTTCCTCGATTTCTGGTGCAATCTCAGAAATGGACTGTGAGGAGGAGGGAGGGAAAGATGTTTCTAGCAACAAAAAAAAGAACAAGAAAGGGAAAAAAGATGTTTAATCACTAACTGTTAAAATATGGCTATAGTAAATCTAGTTTCCCTGAACACCTGCAGTATGAAGAATTATAAGAGAAGGCTGGCATGTTTACATTATTGTTGGTGTCTAAAGGCAGATTTAATTTTTCTGCAGGAAACTAGATTTTCAAATTTAGGGGAAATTTCCCTGGCTAAGAGGAGCTGGTTTCATGGGCCCTCGTTTTGGTCATATGGCCCTGATCTAGCTGATGGGCTAGGGAGTTTGATTGGAACCCCACAAGTACAGGTTACTAGGCTGATTGATTTACTACCTGGGAGAGCTCTTCTACTAGATTGCACCTACAAAGGATTAGCATTAAGGTTAATTAACACATATGCACCTCAGCTTAAATCAGCAACAGTTGATCTTTTTTAGGCAATAAAACCTTATTTGTTCACAAAGAAAAACATCATTTGTGGTAGGGACTTTAATTGTAGTCTTGACATTAAAATAAAAGACCAGTGCCAGAAAAAAGTCTATTGTGACACACACGCATTAGAAGAAATTTTGCACAACACTTCATTAAAAGATGTCTGTAGGACCATATATTCAGATGCAGGGTATACATATAAAAGAAATATATACCAAACAAGCATAGACTACTTTTTTGCATCTAAAAATTTAATACCAAACGAAGTTCAGGCACAATGTTGTGAATTATCTGACCACAAAGCTTAAGTATGTCAGTTAGGACTCTAAAATACCTCCTAAATTTCCTACCATTACATATAGATGGAAGTTAAATTCATCCCTTTTAGAACAGTTATAAGTTAAAAAGAAAATACAAAATCTGCTTAATATAAGGAAAACTGTGGCAGAAATGTATGAGGATTGGCAAACATGGTGGAAAGATACCAAAAAAGAAATTAAAAGTTTTTTTGAAACATTAGGAAGATCTAAAAGTAATGAGGATTATTTAAGCTATTTGAATTACAGAAATCAATATTATAGACTGACTTCTTTGACAAATTTCACAGATACAGAAGTGCAGAAATAAATTCAACAAATGAAAGAAAAAATGCAGCAATTACAATATGATAGGGCACTATCATTACAGGCTGAAATGCAATATGGCTTGAAAAAAACTCCCTATGCAAATTAGACTCCGGAGTCAGTTGAAAAACCAATTATGACTGACTTACCACACATTATGACTGATTTTTCAACTAGTTTAACATTTATAACTTCAGCTAACGAAAGGAAATCCAACCAATTTTTTCAACTTCCACAATTGTTGAATTGTATTTATGTACTAGGAAGTCATACTTTTTGAGTGCAATTAGTGGAAAACCTTTACAGTACATTCATTTCTGTTTACTCATTATTAGTACAGCAACATCCTCTAAATTATCATAATAAACCGCTACCTACCCACGCTACACACATGTACATAATACACAGAAAGGGTTGCAGCAAAAGTAGTACACTTGCAAAGTCACATTCACATCAACAGCCTTAGGGTGTGGGCCCGGGATGCTGCTGTACACACCCAAAGCAATAAGTCTCATAATCAACCAGCCTTTATCCTTCCAGTGTGGGATGTTGCAGTACTGCAGTGCACCCTGAAGCTTCAAGCACATAAACAGCCTTAGACCCTGATGTTTGTTACTACAGTAGTAGTACTACTACACTAGGACACCTTCAGATTTAATCAACATAAACAGCCTACTGCCTTAGACCTTTCTGTGGGATCTTGCTATACTCCAACATCACTGAAGCAAGCCACATAAACAGCAGTGTGCAGCATCATTACAGTGAGTGACACTGGTGAGGAATGCTCCAGTAAGTACACCAACATGCCCTGAATCAGTGAATTATGAAAAAAATTAACATAATCTTATTTTTGTTCACATCAGACACCACCAGTCACTCACTCTCAAGTCAGTCAAGCCAAGGCAGAGGCATGAGGCAGGCTTAGCCCACCACTTCTCTACTCTCAGCCAGTTCAGTTGCCAACCCAAAGAAAATGCCACAACAGCTTAACGCCCAACATTTGAAAATAAAACCCTTCTCTGCCAACAGTGCCAAACAGTAGTAGTTTCTTTAGTTAATGCTGCTGCTTTCTGCCTGTGCCTGACAGAAATCCTCACTGCCTGTAGTCTATATTAATGCTTCAGAAAAAATGTTATAAGACAAAGCATCCAAACAGATCAGCAAAGAAGAAAACTCAGCCCACAATGGTTTTAATTAATTGTATTTCTCACACACAAATAATAAGGAGGCAGTATAGCGCAGGGGTTTAGGGCTCTGAGCTGCAAACATAGAGACCTGGGTTTGAATCCCACAGCCCCTACCTGCATACTGTGTGACCCTGAGCAAGTCACTTCACTTCCCTGTGCTCAGCTTTCAGCTCAGTGTGTCTCTCCTGGTTAAAAAAAAAAACAACAAAAAAAAAACAGTTCCAAAAAGCTTGAGTCTCTTAGGTTGTACAACTGTACAGGGCAAAACACACACACACACACACACACACGCACACACACACACTGCCAGAAGATAAACAAATACAGTAGCATAAATAATGCAAAATCTGATCTTGGAGTTTGTGAAGTAGCTGATTACTGTAAAGTGCATAGACAAAGAAGCAAAATAAATTGCTTTCATAAAATGCAACAGAATGCTTTCTTGAAGTGCAAAAGCAAAACTGCTATATTCTTAAACAAAAAACTGCAGTTATTTAATCAGTCAGACTGGAGTGATTGCAAATTCAAAGTCTACAACACGTCAGCACAATGACAATTGGACACATACTGTAAATGACTGTAACCCATCTTGGCAGAGATACAAGAAATTTGTTTAGTGAACATGTTTCAGCTCCAAGAATGGAACTAAGTACAAAACACAGCTTGCTCAATCACAACACTAACAGTAACACTATTCAGAGCATAATGTTAGGAAGACAAAGTCTCATAAAGTAGATGTAATTACAAAATGTCTTTAAGGATCTGGTCAGATAATATGAAAAGTGGCTCCAACTCTGTCTCTCAGAATAAAATTAATAAGAAAATCAACATTTTGGGTTTCACTTACTAGTCTGTTGTTGACCCACTTGAGAGCTCTATCTGTCTCTTTCTCCTGTCCTCATTGGCTCCAGTCTCTGTTGTCCCTCCGGTCCACTTGACTTTCTTTAAATTCTTTTTCAGAGTGCCTTCTATTTATTCTTCTCAGCTGCAGTGCAGTGAGCTTGCTGCCATCTGTCACCCACAACTGCCCACCCGCCCGCCACATGCCACGTGGCCAACTTAGTGAGTGCCCACCAACCGACTTGACAAGGCCAGCCCCACAAGGTCCCTGCTTGACTTGCTTGCTGTTTTTTTTTTTCTCGGTTCTTAGTTGGTTACGGCCTTCTCATTGACCGTCGATGATGACTCCCTCCCTCCTCCTTAAAATAAATTTGCTACTACTGTGCCTTTTCTCTGATGGATCTTCCAGCAAGGCCACACCAACGATGGGCAACTACTCCATCTGAGTCCTTTCCTCAGTTCAGTATACTCTCTCCTAGCCATTGGCTATCTGTGGTGGTCTATCTGGTGGCTGGCCTGCCTCGCACCTGCTGGCCTGACCTTGTGGCTCACTCCTGCTGAGCCTGTGGCTGGATGTTGTGCTCTGTTTTTCTCCTCGCTCTCCTCTCCTACACTGACTCCTGGCTGGCCTGCACCTCACACTGACCCACTTACACACAGTTACCGATCCAGACCACTGAGTAACTGACAGTCTGCTGGCACTCTCCTTCTCCGTAGTCCATCCGCTCTTCTGATCCCCCTAGCCTCAGCCTCCTCCTAGCCTAACTTCTCTCCCTCAAGTCAAAGCCTCTGATGCTCTGACTAGACTGACTGGTGTTAGACTCGGTAATGGTCTAGCTCCCAGCCTCTCACGGCCTACAGGCTGCTCCCCCAAGTCCCCGACCAACCCACCTCGCCTACAAGTCCCAGACATGCTGTGCCTGCTGCTTGCTCCTGTGATGTCCTCAGTCCTCCTAGTACCACTACCTCCAACACTGCGGACTGGACACCTTAAGGGAAAAAAAAAGTTTTAACTTTTGCCCCGACACTAACTCTCTTTCTTTGATGACCACTTTGCCTCAGCTCGCGCTGCTACCCAACTCTGTCTTGCCATCTCGTGCAGTCCTAAACTCTGCGCACACAACTCTAGGCTCCTCCCTCTCTCTTTACCCATTGGCAGAGAGTTGTTGACCAGGAGCCAGGGGTGTGTATCAATTGGTTGAAGGAAGCTGCACAAATAAAAAACAAAAGGAGTAAACGCAGACATCAAGTTTGAATGTCTCAGTCAGGCAGCACAATTCAATCAAGTCAGAAGCCAATAAGTCAAGATGGAAACTTTGACTTAAACAAAATACAACTGCACTGAATTGCGGCTGCACTTCAGTGCAATTAGAACCAATTGCAACTGCATTAAATTGCAAACCACGAATCTGACTACTGATGGCAGCTCAGGGGTCTAATGCAGATCCTTTCTCAGCAAGCAAACACAGTTTGGAGAAAAAGTTAATGGAAGGGCTACAAGACAGTCAGGGCTTTATTAAATGTTCAGATATAGGAATGTTAGAAATAGTGGAGAAGGATTTGACAACACAACATGGCCGGGCTTTCCCGATGGGAGATCAGTGGAAATATTTATTAAATATATCACTCCCAGAACTGTCAGTGGACCAGAAACAGGCAGTGGAAGCTCCAATTACACTGGAGGAAGTTGAGGACACAATTACAAATTTGAAGTTAGGGGTATCACCTGGCCCTGATGGCATTACAAATGAGTTCTATAAACACTTCACAAAAGAAATGAGCTACATCCTTTGTAACCTATACAATGAGCTATTAAGTACAGGAATAATCTCCACAAAATTTTCAGCTGCCATTATTGTTTTTTTGTTTAAAAAAGGAACTAAACATGTTTTAGGGAATTGGAGACCAATTAGCCTTCTCAACTAGGATTACAATATTTTAACAATATTATGTCACGGAGTACAAACTTTAGCAAAATCAGTGACATTTTCTGCACAAACATGTTCAATACCTGAAAGGAACATTCAACATAATTTGCTATTTTTAAGAAATAGATGTGAATTTGGGAAGCAGAAGAAACTATCAGGTTATTTAATAACCCTAGATCAATCTAAGGCTTTTGATAAAGTCTCCCATGAATTTTTATTTAAAATATTAGAGATTTATGGGATGCCACCCACAGTTAGAGTATTGCTTAAACATATATATGAGGGTGCAATTAGCTTCCCAACAGTAAATGGATTAATTCGCAAGGGACTGCCATTTTTAAGAGGGGTAAGGCAGGGCTGCCCACTCAGCCCTGTCTTATATACCTTTTTTTAGATCCTATAATTAGGAAGGTAGTTCAGACTGTAGACATAAGCGGGCTTTCACCAGCATTACACATAGAACCCCCCAAAACTGCTGTGTACACAGATGACATATGCTTAACTGTCAAAAATGAAGAATCAGCATTAAGAACATTTAATTTATTAGATCAGTACACAAGAGTAGCAGGGGCTGAGAATAATTATGAGAAAAGCTCTGGGGTACACCTGGGCAGAGGCCCATTTCTCACTAGTATAGGATCCCTACAGATCACAGACACGACAATCAAAAATTTTAGGTTGTCAGTTTGGAAACAGGGATCTAGCACACGTAAATGGGAAGATAGACTGGTTTTGAGTGAAAGTAAAGTGCAGCCATGGAAAGCATGGTCATTTTCAAAACAAAAAAGGATTATGATAATTAAAAAGTTTTTACTGACTAATGTTTTACATATTAGTGCAATATATCCCATACCTATCACTTTGGAAACCAGGTTGTACAGTTTTTTTTTTCAGATGGTGTGGGGAAGCTGCCTGAACCCAGTCAAAAGGGATTTTACCTACCTAAAACAGAAACAAGGTGGTCTTGCCATGATACACCATGTTGTTTTTTACCTTACTTTTTTTCTTAAAGCAAATCTAGGGGAAGTAAGCAACAGACTTCCCTGGGAAGAATGGACTACCGAGCTATTTCTTCCTTTTATGGGAAAATGGGAAGAAGAAGTCCCAAAAATAACTGTTTCCTTAGGTATCCCAGATTTTGCAAAACCAGTAATTAAAAAATTAAGAATGTGGGATATTAAGAAAATAACTATCCAAAGTTATCACAGAAAGAATTTATATAATGACATAGTGACAAGACATTTTGCGGTACAGGTAGACTTCACAGGATGCATGCCATCAAAGCTGAGTATGGCTCTTAAAATATTAAATGATAAAAGGATACCCCCTCCCCCATGATGTGGGATGTACAATGGCTATATTGCCATGGAAAACTGGGGGTAAACGGGAACCTTAAACATAAACCCAGATCAGAAAGACAGTGCATAAGGTCCAAATACTTAGGGAAGGAAGAAACAATGTCACATTTTTTTCTGGAGTGTTCAAATACCAGAAATGTTTGGAGTGCTTTGAACAAGAGGTGGCAATGGTGGCCAGTACAACGGGTTACTTATGGGACATTAATCTTAGGAGACTATACCAGTTTTGGTACCAGGTATCACCCAAGCACACTAAATCTAATCTTTGCTTGCATAAAATATTTCTTATGGCAAGTCAGATGTAAGTTTTCAGTACAGCATATAGATATACCTATGCTGACCATAATTAAACAAATTCAGAATGCTGTGATGAAACAGAAAGAAAAAGAAAACTTAGGTTTGGAAGATAGGATTTTTCAGACATTATGGACAAATGTCACATGGACTATGTAACAAATAATGTATGAAAATGTATTATTTTTTGTGATCTTCTGTATATATTGCAAAAGTGTTGAGTTCTGATGTAATGTTTTAGTTTCAAAAAAAATTCCCCTACTCTTTTTCGATAAGTGCCATGGGATCTTTAGCATCCACCTGAACTACCACCAATCAAGGCAGATGGGACCTCGGTTTAATGTCTCATCCGAAAGATGGCACCTCAGAAGTGCAGCACCCCCCTCATGCTGCACTACTGGTTTAGTGCCCTGGATATCTTTGGTCATTGCCATTGGATCCCAAAAGTCAATATAAGTTTGCCTTTACCTTCGAGGGCAGGCAGTACACATGGACCTGCTTACCACAGGGGTTCCACAACAGCCCCTCCCTGTCCCATCTGCAAATGATGGACGCCCTTGAGGGTTTCTCCATACCCCAGTGTCTCTTGCAGTATGTGGACGACCTGTTGTTGGCCACAGCCACACAGGAACAACATTTGGATCTCTTAGATGAACTACTGACCTTCATTCAGAGGGCAGGTCTAAAATGTAACCCAACAAAAGCACAACTGTGCCAGAAGGAGGTACTCTTTCTGGGCCTGAGAATAACAGACAAAGGCAGAAGCCCTACCTGGAAGGAGATACAGAGATTTCAGGATTTACCACTGCCCACCAGCGTGGTCACCCTTAGGAGGTTTCTAGGTATGTTAAATTATTCCAGAGATTTCATCTGTGATTTTGCTCAGAAGGCCGCCCCTCTGTATGAACTACTGAAAAAGGATGTCCCTTGGATTTGGGGTCCTACTCATACCCAAGCTGTGATGTTATTGAAGCAGGCCTTGGCCTCAGCTCCAGCTTTGGTCAACCCCAATCCAGCTCTGCATTCCATCTGGAATCCGTCACCTCTGACATTGCCATGTCTGCAGTGTTGGCCCAGAGGGTCCATGGCACCCTAAGACCCATTACATATGCATCACAGCTCTTGACCCCAGTGGAACAGAAGTATAGCCTTTGTGAAAGGAATCTTCTGACCACCTATTGGGCTGTCAAGCACTTTCTGTATATCATTGGGTACTCCCCCCTGATCATCAATACAAACCATACTCCAACAATCTTTTTGCTATCAGATAGAGTAAAGGATGGGTCAGTCTCCAATACCAGACTGACACACTGGTCCCTCCTTCTCCAGGATAGAGACATCAAGGTCCACCCAACCAAAATGCCATCCATGCTGGCGCATGGCCTCCTTTTTCCAAGGAGAACCCCATGACTGTACCCTGCAGCCACCAGATCTACCATATCCTGGCCCTTTCCTACCTGCTACACAACAATTACTTGACAGCACCTCACTGTCATGTCTTTACAGATGGATCAGCTTCCTATTGTCAGGGAGAACAGATAGCATGAATGGGTATATTCGTGGTTTACCCTTTTGGTAACACTGTTAAAATCTCCAAACATTGCAGTGTAGCATCATCACAGTATACAGAGATGGCAGTGGTGGCCTGTGCCCTCGAGTTCATCCAGCATGGAACTGAGGATACCATCATTTTCACAGACTCTAACTGGGTTTGTTGTTCTCTTACATAATTTCTTCCTTTCTGGCAGAAGAACTCCTTTACCTCTTCTGATGGCACACTGGTGAAACACAAGGAACTGGTAATGTACATTCATTCACTGGCACAGAAATTTGCACACAAACTCTATGTACACAAAGTTAAGGCCCACGCCATACATTACCCCTATCATGCCTTCAATGACACTGCTGACACCCTTGTTAAGGAAGGGGCCCGAGGGGGGGATATCTAGATGATGGATCATCCAGAGGCCAGAGCAGCTGTGCACATTGCAGACGTCAGTAGGAAACCTGAACCCTTCTCCCCCTTGGATTTGTCAGAAGCACAGCATGCTGACTCTGAGCTCAAAGATGTGTTCAGATTTTTGGACAAAGGCACCAAGATGAATCTACCTGCCCACAACCCATACCGAAGGTATGAAGGTAAGTTACACCTGTCCCCAGATGACAAGCTCATCTTGTACTAACCAGATGACACCCCCACCAAATTGTGGGAGGTCCCGCATCATTTTAGATCCAAATTTTTGCACCAAGTGCATGATACCCCCACTGGTGGACACCAGGGAGTGAAGAACACACTCCAGAGACTCAAGACCACCGCATGATGGCCTGGTGTCACCAAGGATGTCAAACAGTACATAGACAACTACCTTGTTTGTGCACAAAACAATGCCATTCCTACCAAATGAAATGCCAAGCTACTACCACAAAGTCACTCTGGCCCTTAGCATGCCTTACAGATCGATTTTATTGGTCCCCTTACCAATACTAGTAGAAACAACAAATACGCCCTTGTGGTAACTGATCTCTTCTCTAAGTGGGTTGAAGCTTTCCCCACTAAGACATGCATTGCAAAAGCCACTGCCAAAATACTGGTGGAACAGATTTTCTCCAGGTGGGGCCTACCTCTTAAGGTGGACTCTGACAAAGGAAACAGTTTTACAGGTGAGTTGATGAAAGAAGCCCTTGAACTCCTGGTTCCATATATAATACCACCCACAATCATCAGGTCAAGTTGAGAGGGCCAACAGCTGGATTAAGCAAATGCTTTCCAAATTTATTGAGGACAATCCCAAGGACTGGGATTCCCTATTGCTGTTACTCCTTATGGCAACTAGGGGCACACCCTTAGCCACCAATCAGTTGACACCCTTTGAGGTGATGACTGGTAGAAGTGTGAGATTACCTGAACACCTGTTATTTGACCTGCACACTCCCTCTGCAGATCGTGTATCTGTGGATCAATATGTGGAAAAGTTGAGAAAATACCTAATATAGACTCATTTGTATGCTGCAAACTGCATGGGCAAGGCCCAGCAACAGTCCAAAATTCAGTTTGACAAACACGCACAAGAAATGGATTGGCAAGTTGGAGATCAGGTAATGGTTCTCAGATTTGCGCATCCAACACACTCTTTCTCCAAGTGGGAAGGACCCTACCCAATTATCAACAAGCTCAGTCCAGCAGTCTATCAAGTTAGACTCATGCAAAACAACAAACTGACTTGCAAATGGTTACATGCAAACCAGTTGAAACTGTATAAAGGAGTATAATTACTTTTCCTCACCCCATTGGGTGGAATAGTACTAATCTGCTAATGTTTGATTTTCCTTTTCAGATACACTGACAAGATGGCTATCTTGTTCCATTTTCTCCTCATCTCAGGAGTTATCCCCTGCATCCAAGGCATGGTAAAGCACATCCTTCCTCATCTTGATCCACCTGCAACTACCCCAGAGGGAGTCTCCATCAATGTCCCAGACAATTTGATTACCGTTCAGGAAGGTTCAGATGCCTACCTCACTGTCTTGGTTGTTGCTCCTGATAAATCTACCATACAAATTGAGTGGCAAACCAAGTCTCAAGGACAAATCCTTCCGTGGCCAAACTCTCCAAGGGAACTTTCCATGGATGGCCCATTGCAAAATGATCCCCTAATGGTACTTTGTCCTTGCACCAGACCTCTCTTAGACATTCTGGTTTATACAATATCACTGCTTCAATTGATCCCTCATATTGTGATTCACTTTCTAAAGACTCTGCCAGGAAATTTTGTGCTGTACACAAAATGGCCTCAGTTGCCATGTATCTATCTGTGTTACCCCTACTGAGAAACAACTTTTGGAATGTCTAAAACAAACTCCTGGTCTGCATAGTGGTCTTACAGCCACTGCTTTACCCAGCTCATTGATTAACAATTTACAATATATGCATATACCTGTTCTGTTTAACTTGACTTACTGGAATATGAAAGAATATGGTATGTGTCATACTACTAACACATCATTGTTTTATAGTAATTTTTTTAGCATAACATTCTGTGGTGATTTGCATATGCAGCCCATGATGCTTTGCATTGTGGGGGTATGTGTGATTTTGTATTTTCTAGCAGCTTTTTAGATTCATAACCAAGATCCTATTGCCGGGGTGCATACCACCAAGCATAGAGGCAATTTTAGGAGAAAACCTGTTTCTCAACAAGATGATCAAAGTAATAAAAGAAATACATGTGACACATCTGATGCCACTGGTGCTACAGGCACAGTTACTGGTGTTTTTGGTACTGCAATGTCTATCTGAAATAAAGCGGGCATTGCTACTATCAAAGCACATTCACAAAAGTTTTAAACTGGTATGATCAATGACATCATACCCCCTTTATTGCATGGTGTGGATGACCTTAGTCAGGAAGAAAGATATACTGTATATAATATGCATGACATTACTAAGGCATTTACAGATCCTAAAGACAAGAGTAACGCCATTATTGCCCAAAACAATAAGGAAGCAGATAAGCAATACATCGCCTGTGAAATATTATGTTCGGCATATAGATCATACATAATCACTACCATCAACAATCTCTTCCATGATCTCGAATCTGGGAGAATCCCCGATATCATTCATGACAGACGTATCTCTAAATGGTATTGCCCTCGCTGCAAATCCCATAACTGTTTTGCCACGTGTATGTTACAATCTGTTTCTATTCCTGTTTCTGCTGCTAGAATTTGGGATTTGTGACCAGGCACCCTAATACTGGTCCTTGCTTTACTTCAAAGAAATGTTTCATTAAGGACACTATGTTTGAGTCTTTTACTGTTTCTTTACCAGGTTTTGATCTCAACACAGCTATATTTGATAAACTAACATCCGTACACTCTATTGGGCACCTTGATGAAGACATCTACAGAGAATGCCTCGACTTGCCTCTTCTTCTGGTTTTTCATCCTCTTCTGGACATGTGGGTCTCACCGCACACGGACTGCTGTGTGAAGAAAGGGTATATTTATTTGTGTCGATGTGACATATTTGATGTTATTAAATCTGTATGTGGATATTCCCCAGATAGTATCGATTGATCCTTTTCCATGGACAATGACATCACCACCAATGGCAGAGAATACCAAGACTCAGCATCTGCTCCAGACGCTTCCCAATTGTACCAGTCTTACCGGAAGGAGGTTCATCGCCTGTCAACACTGATTTCCAAACAGACTTATACTTGCCCAGTACAACTACAACAATGGAGACTACCTGCCATTAAAATGCAATATAATTTGGATAGTGAATATTGTGTAGTAACTAATTTTAGACAGTTTACATACAGTGACAAGACATGTTTTATTAATGAATCTAACTTTTGCTTTGTCCCTCATCAAACAACTATTATTGGGCACACAGTTATTACCCCTGTTCCCCTTATAGAACCTGACATCATTGATGGTAACCCTGATTATCTTCTCACTCTTTCAGAGTACTGACCCTACTTTAATGTACACATTGATCCCTTGACTTTAACTCTGAAGTCACTTTCAGACAGGAAAGACACCCATCTCATCCACATTAACAATAATATTTCCAACGCAGATGAAGCGGTATTTGACCTTATTAATGATGGTGATTTTAATAGTGCACTTACTAATACTTGGTTAGAGATTACCTTCAAAGGTTTTGTTATTATACAAGCATTTTTTATCTTTTTCCTTATTATTATGCTCTGCTGCCTCAGGCGCACTATCCGCCAACACCATGAGCAGCTGGAATTCCTTTGCAAGGCTCGTGTATCGGATCTGTAAATGACACCTGCTCCCTCTCCACTTCCTTACTCTCACTTGTGTTGCCCCTTGAGAGGCAACCAGGGGGGAATGTTACATGAGGTCGCTGCGCCCTATTTGGTACCCCCAGAAGTACACCACAGACAGCTAGCATTTATGTATATGCTATACTAACATACAGAGCTAAGGCATCTACCGTATAAGAGTAGATGTCAGGATATGTATGCATACAATTGCTATACGCTTTACTTTCTAATATATGCATGTATTTTTTGCTTACAAGATGCTAGGACACCTGTGTCCTTGTAGTGTTATGATATATGAGTCGGCATTGCGATCTTCTGATGATTTGTATTACTACACGTCTATGTATAAACTGTACTTCTTTGTTTCCACAAAGTGATGACTATAACAAAATTGTATAATGTTATTTAGGACTGAGGAGCCACCTCTAAATTAGTCAATAGGGCTCATCTCTGTAACTAGAAATGTTTCTATCTTACAGTACCATGGTAATTATCTTAGGTATATAATGCAAGACATTACGTCTTCTACCTCGGAGACCCCAGGAGACACGGAGATTCCTTGAGGTATAGGGAACGCTTAGCAATGGCTCCCAGTTCCTAATGGTAAGAACTGCTTAGGGCAACTGTGATTTTCCTTTTGGTAGTAATAAACAAGCTTTATTATTTTTATGCAACGTGTCCGTGATTCCTTGCATTCCCATTATTGCCAAGAACCTGAGAGTGAGGTTTAGACCTCCTGACAATATGGACTGAAAGTTATTTACCAATATCCTAGCCCACAGATTAGATCATATTCTCTCTCAGATTATACACCCCAACCAATCAGACTTTATCAGAAACAGACAAACAGCTGGTAATATGAAATGTTCCCTATTAATTATTGACTGAATAATGACTGGCGAGTAATTTTTTTGATGGGCTCAGCCAGTTGATATTTACCGTAATACCTGTGGGTTATTTAAGCAATAAGGCACAACAGGGTGTGGGTTATTGGGGATTTATCCACACCTTGTGTGGTGTGTCACGAGGCACAGGCTCTCATCCTGTGCATGGGTGAGCTGAACAGTTCTTCAAACATGGCAGCTTCAAATCTCCATTAGTGAGGTGCCACCACAACAAGAGTCCTCACCTTCTCATAATCATTTTCTTTATCTATCTGGTTGATTTTGCCTTTAAATTATAAAAAAACCTTATCTGGTTGATCCTATGGTTTGCCAGCTTCAAGCAATACAGACTGCAAGAGGGCATAGGTCCGTGTGGTAAGCTCGACCACGATCGCAATGTCAACTATAACTTTTACAACAAATAGAAAAAGAAAGAAAGAACAAAACTGTAACTGGAAAAGGAGGGAGGGAAACAGAGCGACTGTGTACAGTATATGTGTGTGTGTGTGTGTGTGTGTGTGTGTGTGTGTGACTACATGAGTGTCACACAGGCTCACAGGACTCAGGCTGGAAAAAATAGCTAATCAGCAATAATATAAAATAAAAGATGGGGAAGTATGTGAAACTCAAATTTAATGCATGCCCTCAGTGTGGGATGCTTTAATAAACCTCTCGAGCTTTATCCTTGGGGTTTATGTAGCAACGCACACCTAGGGTGTGCACTAAATTCTAGTATCACCCACTTCCCTTTCCTTTATTCTATATTTCAATTTACACAAAATTCCATCTCTAATTTTAAGCCTAGATGCACAAAAAGCATTTAATAGTGTGGCCTAGCCCTTCCTGCACTGTACCTTGAGACACTTTAACTTTCCCACTTCCTATCTAGACCAGTTACTGGGCTTTTACTCAGCTCAACAGGCTGCAGCGATGGCTAATGGATCCCTCTCCCCACTCTTTGATCTTTCCAGGGGCACTCATCGAGGCTGCCCCTTCCCCTTACTCATTCACACTATATGTAGAACTTTAAGCACAGTGTCTTCAGCAAACCACAGCTCTTCTGTGAATAGAAATTGGGGGACATGTATACGGTGGTGTATTATGCTGATGACCTTCTTTCACATCTTACAGACCAGGAATGCTCCCTAGTAGCTCTGAAAACCTGTGTGTTACAAATAGAATGATTAGCAGATTACAGAATACCGTTAGTTGGCATTTAAAAGCTCGTCCTGCTTTTAAATGCCGACTAACATATTTCTGCTCATCCCTGTCCCTGCCAACCCCCCCTTGACTCTTCCCCCCCTTACTCGGCTCTACACTATGCTGTTGCCTTTGTGACTCACCCTACTGTCTGTTTTCTCTGTACGCTGCTTGCACTGTCACCTACCCCATCAGGTACTGAGCACTTTTGCTGACTCTTTCATGAGTGTCTATTTTTATGGTGGTACACATTGTTGCTGCTTTTTACATGTGGTATCCACATGCTACATCATCTGTTAAGATGCCTATTGAAACCACCATTTAATTGTAATCTCAAATATTTTTCTGTTATCTGGATACAATTCTCAGATATGGTATGTTATTCTCTCTGTATTCCCTTCCCCGGTTCGCACATGGAAATGAGCCTTGGCTCAGTGTGCGTTTCCCGGTAAAGAAAGAAAGAAAGAGAGAGACAAAGAAAGAAGGAAGGAAGGAAGGAAGGAATGAAGGAAGGAAGGAAGGAAGGAAGGAAGGAAGGAAGGAAGGAAGGAAGGAAGGAAGGAAGGAAGGAAGGAAGGAAGAAAGAAACAAATGAAGATAAAACTGAAGTGCTTCAGGTACATTACTCCCCTTCATAAACTTTGAAAGCACACTATCACTATAAGTGGGGCAGACTGCAAATTAAATACTTAGGATTCTACATAGTATGCAAGACCACCTTCCTATTTGATCATAATTACAGTCAGACCTCGATTATCCAGACACCGATTATCCGGATAATTCATTTATACAGACTAGCTACCTGGTCCCAAACAACGTTACCTCATACAATCAAACCTCGATTATCTGGACAATCAATTATCCAGACAAATTCCACATCCCTAGCTGGTCTGGATAGTTGAGGTTTGACCGTACCTGTCATAGCCAGGCATTTCAGGTAGATTTATAATGATGGGCCCAACTCCACCTAACTTTATTTCAAAGAGTTGATTCTGTTGCATAAACATTCTGCCCTGATTCCTACATTTGTTGCAAACTTTTCCATTTCTTCTAGACTGAAACACTTTTAGCAAATGAAACAAATGACTCTTCTGCCTCATTTGGAGTGAGGGACCACCATGTACAGGATATGGTATATTACAACAGCTGAAGGATAAGGGGGGGGCTTGCTGTACCTAACCTCCTACTATATGCTCAGTCAGCACTGTTTGGACATATCCTATGCTGGAAGACATACTGTATACTCCTACAGCCAGGTTGGTAGACTTGGAGCTGGGTGTGCTGGACATGTCCCCTGATGATTTATTATATGGGATCCCATACCCCTTATCCAGACCCTGTGATTAAAGGGAGTACCACCAATACATTAATACAGTTCTGGTGCACCTTCTTCCAGCAGCAGGCCTATTACATAGGCTCCAACTGACTCAGTTTCCCTGCCTTTAATGCTGCTTTTCCCCCAGCCACAATGGATCGCAAGTTTGGGAACTGTACAAACAAGGGTCTGGCATATTCCTTTCAGTTCTATGAAGTGGGCCAAATACAAACCTTTGAAAAGTTAAAGGGAATATGTCAGTTAGATAATAGAGACCATTATAGTTATCTACAAGTAAGGCATTATCTTACTACTAACATAGCTTTATATATGGATGAGACAAAATTACCCCTTTTAATACCCTTTATCTCTCTATTTCTTAATGGGGTCTAGCTGGATCATTTTATTTCCTTATGTTATCAGAGGCTATAGGTTGTCCAGTCTATAGACATCTCATAGATGCAAAAAATATGGGAACCTGAACTCTTTATAGCTCCCACCACATCACAGTGGATGTGTATTTGGCCTCAATAACATAAGGTTACCAGCTCTCCACAATGGAGGGAGTTTAATGGGAAATCAGTGATATGTTTTTTTTCATATGCAACAAATCACGGTTAAATTTCTGACCACTCTCAACTCTTCATGCGGGAGAGGTTGTGAAGTTGCAAGCCATACTCACATCTTCAGGTTTTGCCCAGTCTTCACCACATTTTGGAGAAGAGTGTAATCAGAAATCAATGCTATGATTCAGAATTATGGAACACTGACACCTGAAGTGGTCCTACTTTTGTATTATCCCTCACATATTAAGAACCAAGTACATTTATATCTGCAAGGCATCCTTATGGCTGCCGAGAAAAAAGTTATTACAAGATTATGGCATAAAACAGATTTTCCAAGCATATCATAGCAGGAAGACACAGTGTGGGATGTATATAAGCTGGAAAAGCTCCTCCAAACATATCACAGTGGGAAGACTCCATGTGGGATATATATAAGTGGGAAAAGCTCCTATAAACATATCATAGTGGGAAGACATACGGTGTGGGACGAATAATACCTGGAAAAGCTCCTCCAGATATATCATAGTGGGAAGAAACAGTGTGGGATGTTTATAAGCTGGTAAAGCTCCTCCCAACATATCACAATGGGAACATACAATGAGGGATGTATATAAGCTGAAAAAGCTCCTACAAACGTATCACAGTGGGAAGACACAGTGTGGGATGTACAAAAGCTAGAAAAGCTCCTACAAACATATCACAGTGGGAAGACATACGGTGTGGGATGAATATTAGCTGGAAAAGCTCCTCCAGATATATCATAGTGGGAAGAAACAGTGTGGGATGTTTATAAGCTGGAAAAGTTCCTCCCAACATATCACAGTGGGAAGACATACGGTGTGGGATGTATATTAGCTGGAAAAGTTCCTACAAACATATCACAGTGGGAAGACACAGTGTGGGATGTACATAAGCTGGAAAAAGTTCCTACAAACATATCACAGTGGGAAGACACAGTGTGGGATGTATATAAGCTGAAAAAGTTCCTCCAGACATATCATAGTGGGAAGACACAGTGTGGTATGTACATAAGCCAGAAAAGCTCCTACAAACATATCACAGTGGGAAGACACAGTGTGGAATGTATATGAGCTGGAAAAACTCCTACAAAAATATCACAGTGGGAAGACATAGTGTGGGATGTACATAAGCTGGAAAAACTCCTACAAACATATCACAGTGGGAAGACACCATGTGGGATGTATATAAGCTGGAAAGGTTCCTCCAGACATATCACAGTGGGAAGACAGTGTGGGATGTATATAAGCTGGAAAAGCTCACTGTACAAATGGACAAATGGAGCATCTGGCTTCTCCATATTATGGAGAAGAAACCAGAAATTATCCCCCGAGGAGCCAGAGAAACTAAAACTTTCCAGCAACTTATGGACCTGGACCACTAGGAACCAGTGGGGAACAGAGGAAGGGGAGTGGCCACAATGGACAAAAGTCTCTGGGAGTACATCAAACAGTCAGGGGTTTTACTGGGGGCAGGCATACCCCAGTCATAACTGACTCACTTCAGTTATTAAAGTGAAATGTTCTCAATGTTGCATAACTGAATTTGGAAGAACATATTTATGCTTATTTATGCATATTTTCCTAATAGACTGATATTTGGGAGAGACATCTTACAGGTGTTGGAGTGAGCAGAAGGAAATGGAATGAAATTCTACGAGGATAAATGTGTTATAATGCACTTGGGAAGGAATAATATTCACCAAAATTATAACATGAAGGGTATAAAATTGAAGGTCTCTACTTGTGAGAAGGATTTGGGGGTATACATCCAGAATGATTTAAAGAATAATGTACAGTGTAGAAATTTATCAAAAAGAGCAATATATGTGGTAAGTAGTATTAGAAGAGGTTTTCAGTCTAGGAGTGGCGAGGTACTGATGCCATTGTTTAGGACCTTGGTCAGGCCCCTATTGGACTACTGTTCCATGGTATGGAGTCCTCATCAAATGGGAGATGTTAGAATGGTAGAAAGGCCACAGCGGACTTACACAAAAATGATTGAAGGATGTAAAGGTTTGGATTATGAAAGAAGACTAGAGAAGTTGGGACTGTGGACCTTGAAGGATACATAGATACATAGACAGTGTCGGCAGATAACGGCCTATGGCCCACCCAGTCTGCCCATTTGAGCTTATAAGTTCAGTTTGTTTTCCTAGAAGTCTGTTGCCCCTTACCCCTGACCTCCAGAATTCCTTTATGTCTATCCCATGCAAGAAGTAGAGGGGACATGTTATGTCTCTATAAAATCCTAAATGATTAAATTATAAGGAAGGAGATGGAAATAGAATTTAAAGATCATATATATCAGATGAGAAGTCATAATAGGCAGCTAAGGGAGACAAAAAGTAGGACGGATATAAGAAAATATAGTTTTAAAACTAGAGCTGTTAGAATGTGGAATAAATTACCACAAGTGGTAGTGGAAGCAGAAACAGTTGAGGTCTTCAAGGTTCGGTTAGATCAGTACCTAAATGATGTTGGCAACTTAGGTTGCCACCACTGAATTGTGGGGAAACTTTTTACATGGGCTATGCCTTTATAACTTTCCTATATTCCAGTATGAAATCCAGTATGAAATCCAGTATGAAACTGTAGAATTAATTATGTTATAATGCCTCATGAGTGCTCAGAAAAATCTTCAAAAACTTACGTTTTAAAAAAAAAGTACAGGCCGTCAAAGTAAACCTGGAAATCTTTCTGATTACTTAATGCATTACAGGGTACCCTCAGTAGTAGAATGACTTAGGTATCCCTATAAAATGTGTACTTATTTGTACAGCTGCAACAATTTGTCATATATTTTTAGAGCATGTGTGTTTGTGTTTCTTTTTAAAAATATTTTGTTCCTATATCAGCCATGCTTAGCAGCTGAGGTGACAAGGTCTTGTGTTGCTAGGAGATCACAGTCCTGAATAATCAAAGGTTGGGTGGAGGCAGCTACTGTTCTGCCCCTGTAGGAAATGTCTTTTGTTTTGTGTAAACATTAGGGCCCCTTTCCAGTTAATAGATTCTTGTCTGGGTGGGTGGGGGTGGGATCTTTAAAAGTGGCTGAGCTCTTTTCATGTCAAACGAGATGTTATGGTTTCAACAGTGACCACACAGTCCCAGCTGGGCAGACTGGGGTTAGAACAAACAAAGTTTATTCTAATAAACAAAATCCAGTTTGAACCTGTTTTCCATAGGGATGGTTTCCAGGGTTCAAAGGGGTAGCCCAGCAAATGATGTCAGAGAAGCACATGGGATGAGGTGGGTGGGGTCAGTCTTGCCAACATAATTATGAATGGGTATGATGGGCCTGAGAAGTTAGTTTTGATTTGAGACACTGAGCGAGCAACATCAAGGGTTTAAGTCTGACTTAAAGACCAACTCTGCACTTCAGCATGTACTTTCATAAATGAGACATTTCAGCTATTACAATTTACTAGAGAATACATTTTTTTGGTTTTAATGTTACATTTCAAAGATTACAGCACATCTTGTTAGTCTAGCTAAAAGGTCTGTATAAAAACATTTGCCACTTCCCTATTAACCTCACAGAGCCTTTGTTTATGGCATCATAGTGCTCACCAAGACAACAAATTGTGATGTCACAAACACCAATTGTGGGGTTAGAAGGGGAGAGTCAGATATTTTTTGAAAGATTCAGTGAAATAAGTACTGTGCTATCTACAATATTTAGTAGACCATTGATGGAATAGTAAAAAAAAAATGAACTAGAAAACAATAAAGTTAAAACATAACTGATGTAAATCTAGTGTTTTTAAGGTTTATATTATAGTAGAGAATTGCTCTTTAACTCACTGAGTTCCCAGTTGTGGTAAATGTCTACAATGTATTTAGTATTATATTGGTGGAAAACTGGCTGAAGGACAGAACCCAGAGGGTGGTTGTGGGGGGAGAGTTATCTAGCAAAAGGCAGGTAACTAGTGGGGTCCCACAGGGCTCGGTGCTGGGGCCAGTGTTGTTCATTGTCTTCATCAATGACATTGGAGATGGCATTAAGGGCAAAATGTGCCTATTCATGGATGATACCAAGCTCTGTGGGAGAGTGGACACAGCTGAAGGGATACAGGACTTACAGAAAGATCTGGAAAAGCTAGGGAGGTGGTCCAGGATCTGACAGCTTGGCTTCAATGCCAAGAAATGAAAAGTTTTGCATATTGGAGCCAAGAATCCTAGGACAGAGTACTACTTGGGTGGAGTCCAGGTATCTGCAACAGAGGAAGAGAAGGACCTGGAAGTGATTATCACTAGTAACCTGAAGCACTCCATGCAGTGCAAGACATCAGCAGCAAAGGAAAACAAGATGCTGGGATGAATATCTAGCGGGATCAGTAGTAGGAGAGAATAGGTTACACTGCCCTTGTACAGGTCATTGGTAATGCCGCATCTAGAGTATGGAGTTCAATACTGGTGCCCACACCTCAAAAAGGACATTAACCTGCTGGGGAAGGTCCACAGGATGGCTACAAAGATGACAGCTTGTCAGTAGGGTAAAACATGCGAGGAGAGGCTGAGGGCACTGAACATATACTCCTTGGAAAACAGGAAAGAAAGAGGGAACATGATTGGGACCTTCAAGTACTTGAAAAGGATAAATGAGATTGATAAGGAGAGTCTCTTTAAGCTGAGTGGCAACCATAATATGAGGGGGCACAGTCTTAAGCTGGAGGGTGGGAGGTTTAGGAGGGAGGTCAGGAAGCACTTCTTCACAGAAAGGGTGGTGGACACTTGGAATGCGCTGCTGGAAGACAGAAGGAAGTTTTAAGAGAGGCTGGGACAGGTATAGGGGTGGGTAAGGCTCATGGGTAGGGAGCGTGGGAGGAGTGGGGAGAGGGGGCAGGGACAGTAGCTCAAGCTGTGGACCCTGCAACACAAGTAGACTTGATAGACCAAATGGCCTTCTTCTCCTGCCTTCTTCATATGTTCGTATGTTCATATTTAGATAAAAGTGAATTACGATATTCTATGTGTTTTTCACCTGTTTCAAAAGTGTTTCTTTTAATTTCTGCAGAAATGCTGATTTCCAATGGTCTTAGTGTGTAGTATCCTATAACATACAGTATGTAAATATCTTAAAGTATCAAACATTATTTTTATATACTTCATGCATTCTATGACTGAGTCATTTCTGGCACTGACAAGTGGGGTATATTGACAAAAACGGTGATCCATTTTTGACGAAGAAAGCTACAGTTGCTATAAAGTGAAGTGTTCACAGCTGTGACAGAAAGGATGGAATGTTTGCCCTTTGGTAAGGAGCACTGTACTGTGTGGGCAATGGTTCTGGTGGGATTTGACCTACAGATACGCTGAGTGAGAATCAGGCTGAATAGTAGCAGCATACCTAGGTACCCTTGTAGGTGTCTGAAGAGTTGGGAGAACTGGTAACAGCTGCAGAAAGAGTTCTGGGAGAGAATCAGTATGTGACATACTGGAGGTAGTGGTTGGGATATGTAACAGATTGTCAGTAAAAAGCTTATCTATCCAGTCACAGAACAGGATACAAAATGGGGATACTGTATATTTTACCAGTTTTATTTTGTTTAAAGCAGCACTGCAATGAAAAAAGTTATTCCAAAATGATAATTTCCTGCTATGGTTATGAAGGCATGGGGTCAGAATGTTGCACAACATTATGCCACATGGCAAGATCGTGCTGCCGGTACAGCGTGATTCTTGCCATGCGGCATATTTTTTTTTTCTGTGGGGCACCGCCCCCACCCCCCATTACTGGGGCTGTGTCTCCCAACCCCGCTATAGATTCTCAACTCCGGGTGGGGGTTCAAGTCAGGAGTGCACAAAGATGAAAAAATAAAAGTTCCTGGGACCAGGAATCAAACCCAGTCCCAGCAGCACTGCCTGGGTTTCCTGCTGCTGTTGCTCAGTCTGTTGAGCCCCAGCAGCTGGTCGGCAGAACCCACTCCCAGCAGAGGTCTTATCCTCTGCCTGGGAGAGTGTAAATGGTGCAATACCACATACAGCAGTATACGAAGTATTGCACCATTCGCTCACTGGTGCAGCACTGTACCAGGTAAGCCATAATGTCATAGGCTATTAGGCATGCGACCCGGTAGGCTTTATGAAAAATATTGGCTAAACTGCTGATTTGGGTTTTCTGCATGCTTCATGTGCTGTGTACTGTACATTTGTGGCTGGATTCTTACCCTCCTCAGATCTTCAGTATTATTTCTGTGCAAAAATGAGGCGCCATCTTTTTTTTCTTGAGAAGTACTTATTTTAAAACTTTCATAAAATTCTTAAAGAGCTAGTGTACTGCCTAAAACTAATATTAGATTTTAAAAGCAGCCAATCCATTACATTTTATATCTGAGGTACTTTTTCTTTTCCCTTTGTTTAATTAGAAGATTGTTTACCTGATGTTAGTAGGTGTGATGTGTAGAACAGCTCTTAGCCTGGCAGCTGACAGATCTTGTTATATTGCCCCACACTACATCATCAGCATTGTGACCTCACTGACTGTAACATCACTGCTACTTAGGAACAGCAAGTGAGTGACTGCCAGGTTGTTCACCTGTGATGTCACAGTCAGTGAGATCACAAGGCTGATGATGTTGTGTGAGGTAATAGAGTTAGATTTTCAGCTGCCAAGCTAAAAGCTGTTCCACACATCCAGCATAATATTATCACATAAAAGATTTTCTAATGAGCAAATGGAAAAAGAGACATACTTCAGAAATAAAAAGTTACAAGTGACTACTACTTACAATCTGTATTATTTTCCTGTCTGCCTGTTTTGGCTCCACTAGCTCTTTAAATTATAACAGAAACTGAAAATGTTAACACCAAAATAAACTGGAAGACATCTGGCATTGATTAGGAAGAAATTAAGGTGGGGTCAAATGTCAGCCCATTTTTGTTGCACTGCTACTTTAAGTAAGAGTTGATAGCTAGAAGTCACTATGTCTAGACCATATGGGAGAGTGCACACTGACAGACTTTGAGGAGATATGCATAAGAAAAGGTGTTGTCTTTCAGGAAGGCCAGCCGGGGGCAGAATAGACATCCTTGAGAAAAGTGACCAGAGAAGCAGTGCAGAAGTGGTCACTGCTAGCAAAGTTGCAAGACGGAGGCTAGGGAGCGTGCAAGTATGCCAGAGCTTAGAACTGAAGCAGCTGTGCAGATAGAGATGATGCAGCTGGCCAGCCAGCTGGTACAGTGGTAGCACTACTGCTCATGAAGCCGGTTCAGAAGCAAGTTCAGGATTGGGAGAGATGGCCAGGGAGGGCATTGAGCATCCTATGGATGGCTCTCCTCCTCCAGGGGAGGATAGGGAAGCACCCAGTGCTCGAGCAGCCCCTTGTGAAGGCTAGGAAGGCTGGAAACCAGAGCTTGTATACTTGGGGGGGCATGCCAGATGATCAGCTGGAAGCCACCATGTCATTGCATGTCAGTCCCCCCAAAGGAACAATCAGCCACCAAAAATTACCTGGCCATGCAGGAGGATGTCTGCTCTGCTGAAATCCACACAGCTTTCTGAGGCACCCACCCTCCTGGATCTGTCTCAGTCCTTCATAGAGGAGAAGAGAGAGCCTCTCCAGTGGCCCCACCCTGGGAGGTAAGCCAGGGTGCACTCCAGGGAGAGAGATAAGTCCTAGGGGATTGGGTGGCAGGAGACAGATCAATGGCTAGCCAGCCTGTAGCCAAAGAAAAAAGAGGTGATGCAGCTGAAGCTCACCCTAGTTTAGGCAAGGGCAGAGGCTAAGAAGCAACAGGCAGATGCAGAGCTGCAGAGGGCAAATCTCAAAATAATGTAGTAAAAGAAAGAGAGAGTGGAGTGAGAGAAAGAAAGGCAAATGAGAGAGGCAGCACCAGATAGAAAGAGATCAACATGGAAGAGAGAGATGAAGATTCTGCACCAGAAGACAGTGCCACAAACTATAAGAAGTGACATCAGGGGTTCTACCCAAGAAGCTAAAATTAATTACAACATGTTTCTCAAGTGTCAGGAGGGTGATGACCTTAATATGTTTTTAAAATGTTTTGAGAGAAGTTTTGGGCAATTTGAATTGGACAGGGTTCTTAAGCAACTCACCTTTTGCTAGTCCTTACAAGCAGGGCATTAGAAGCCTTTGCCAGGATAGACAATGAGGACTGTAAGAACTATAACAAAGTGAAAATGCCTTGTTAAAATGTTTTGAATTGACTCTCGAGCTCTATAAACAAAAATTTAGAGGTTTAAGGAAGGCATCAGATGATAACTATTCTGAAATGTGTGTACAAGTAGATCTGGTTAGCCTGTGATGACAGCAATGCAAAAACCATGACTGTGAAAACAGTGATGGCTTGATGGCAAATGGAACGACAGTGACAGTCGCATTCCCCCCTCCCCGAGGTGCTACGACCTCAGAGTTAGTATATTTACAAATGGGGGTGTGGGGGGGCTAAGCCCCTAGCAATGGGTGGTGCGAGCGGCTAAAAACAACTGTCACCATCTTTCCGGTTCGCCTTCAAGCCATCGCTGTTTTCACAGTCATCGTTTCACATTCACAGTTCTGAACACTAGTTAGAAGGTACAAAGGCAAGCTCTGTGAACAGATAACAGATTCGTTCCTCATGGAACAGTTCTTAAAGACTGTATCAGAGGAGTTGAGAATGCATCACAGGAATTGAGGATATGGTTGCTGGATAGGACTCTGAGCCCCGAAGGAGGCAGCCAAGAGGGCTGATCAGTTTGTATCCAGCCGACTGTCCACTCATTGCAAAAACAATGGGAGAGGGACAGCAAGTGGTTTTATGGGAACCCCAGGGACAACCTAAGGGAAGCCAGCCTGTGTCTGAACCAAAAGGAAAGCTAAATGGTTTCAAAAATAAGGAGTCAGAGGAACGCAAGTGCTATATCTGACAAAAACTGACACCTGTTGTATGTCTGTCTCAAAAAGTACGGCAAAAGCTGCAAGTGCAGCTGGAGGGGATACCTCTGGAAGCTCCAAGCAGCTAGTGGCCTGTACCCAGAGTGCAGTTCCCACTAATTCCATGCCACATGTGTCCTCTGATAGTAAACTGGATGGTAACCCAGAGACTGAGGGACACTGTGGCCTCCATTTCCATGGTAAAACAAGATGTGATTCACAAGAAGCAGATCCTGCTGGGCCAGTTTTCCAGAATTAGAAGAGTGGTGGGTTCTGCCTTCTCAGTGCCAGTGTCCCAGATCTTTCAGAGCTGGGAAGCTGACTGAGGCATACAGGTGGTGGATGCTGTACTGGACCTGCCCGTTGATGTAATTATGGGTAATAACTTTAAAGTCAGGCCAACATTGTGTGCATCACTACCCATAGTAAGGCTTGTGGACTAGCTCCTCAAGACACAGAGGGGGCAACGCAGCTGGAAGCAACCCCTCCCTCAGCAGCAGGGGAAGTTGTAGCTGAAGAATGAGCTGGGCGCAGCAGTTCTGAGCCATAGCTGCAGACTGAGAACAGCCCAGCCCTGGGTGATTCTCACGCAGAAGAGTATGTTTTAGGGAAAGTCAGGTGTGCAGAGCTTGGGAGAGCTCAGCAAGCTGAGTCATCCTTACAGAAATTGAGGCAGTTAGCCACCAGGGTGGCAGATGACTCTCAGGGTTCAGAGAAAAGGAAGGTATACTGCAAGAATGGTCTCCTATAACCTTAGTGGATTCTAAAGGGAGGACCAGAGGAATGGGCGCTCCAGCACAGACTAGTTCTTAAGGAATATAGGAAGCAGCTTCTGGCCTTAGCCCATGATATACCCTTTTCCAGACATTTAGGAGTCAGCAGTACAAAAATGCGGCAGACTAATAATTTTTACTGGCCCAGTACTTTTAAAGATGTGGCTGACTACTGTGGACTTGCCCTTATTGCCAGAGAGTGGGAAATGTTGCGGAGAAGGCTATGATGGCTTTGTTTCCCCTAACTATAATTGAAGGGCCATTTTAGTGTGTGACTGTGGACATTGTGGGACCACACAGCACCCCAAGTTGCACAGGCAACAGGTACATTTTGGTGGTCATGGATTACACCATGAGGTATTCAGATGCAGTGCCCTTGTCCTCCATTGAGGTGGAAGAAGTGGCCTAGAAACTGTTCAGGATATATAGCTTGGTGGGTTTTCCCCAGAACATTCTATCACACTAGATCACCAATATTGGGTCTGCCCTAATGGTTAGCTTTTAGAAGAAGTGTGGAGTGAGGCAGCTCAAGGCCTCCCCATACCACCCTCAGACTAACAGTTTGGTTGACTAATTTCATGCATCACTTAAGACCATGTTAAGGTCATTCATTGACCACCATACAAGACAGTGGAACAGGTACCTAACCCATCTCTTTTTTGTATATAGAGAAGTTCCCCACAAGATTACAGGTTTCTCACCCTTTGAGCTCCTGTTTGGCCCTAGGGTAAGGGATTCTCTGAATTTGGCAAGAGATGAATGGAAGGGTGAGCTTGATTCCCAAGGGAAAACTGTTGTGGAATATGTGCTGAATTTTAGGTCAAGACTCAGGGATCACATGGGGTTCATCCAGGAGCACCTAGCCACTGCACAACAGAGTCAGAAGACATTGTATGACCATGGGGTTGGCAACTATGAGTACTAAGTCAAGCAATGGGTGATGGTACTCATCACAATTGACAGAATAACTTGCAGGCAGCTCAGGATGGTTCTTACTCATTGTTCAGGTGGCTGAATGATGTTAATTACATGGTGAAACTACAAGACAGGAGGTACAAACAGTGACTCTACCATGTGAACATGATAAAACCCTATCATGACTGGGATAAGATGGTCCAGACTGTGTGTAGCTATATGGGGAAAGAAGCAGAAGCAGACCCACTGGTGAATCTTCTGAGTGAGGTTGAGGGAGAATTCTCTGTCAATGCTGTCGCCCTTCTGGAGCGGCTGATATCTGCCCAAGCTACTGAAATGTATGGGGTGCTGCATACAAATGGGGAAATGTTGATGGAGGAGCCAGGATATACCATGCTGGCTGAGTATCACATGGATACAGGCCCCAGGCCCTGCTGAGGCAGCCACTATACAGAATCCCAGAGGAAGTGAAATATGCCATTAAGGGGTAGATCAAGAACATGCTGGCACTTAGGTTAACACCCAGTTGTGTACCTGAGCAGGAAGTTGCTGTCCAGAGAAGAAGCCTATGCCACAATTGAGAAGGAGTGTCTGGGCATCATCTAAGCTCTGCAGAAGGCAGTGTAATTTTATTTACAGAGCTCCCTCTCCCAAGGAAACAGTGTGCTTCACAATAACAATGATAGTAAAATTCAGAAACATTAGTGGAGATAGCAAAAACAGCCGTAAAAATAGCTGTGTGCAATTTTTTTTCGAACAAAATTAAAACAGTAATTAATTAAGCTGCAACAATATTTGCATGAGAGGGAGTTCACAATGGTCACCAACCGCAGCTCCTTCATATTGCCCCACTGGACCAGTGGAAGGAACCCAAAATTGTTAAAAAGGAGCCTGATGCTGTAATCTTATACCATGGACATCAGGCATTACAGTGGGTCACAGCATGGCCATGTTGATGGTTTGTCTAGGCAATAAGTAGTGGCCCAGTAAAAAAGGAGGTGCTTCAAAATATTAATGTCTTGTTAGAACCAGAGGAGAAAACTGGGGTCATAGTAAATGATGCAAACCTCCTAACATAAAAACACATAATTTAGGATCACTGCAAGATGTGTTTTTCATTTTTTCAGAGGATGAATATGTAACAATTTGCCATGTATTTTTACAGTATGCGTGCTCCCGGGTTGCCCCTGAAAAAGGGAAACTTAGTCTCAGACAGCTTATTACCCAGCCAATAAAATAAATAAATAGTTTATATATTCAGCTACTGTCAATTCTTTGCCCAGATCATAATCATGTGTTTGTGACATCACCAATTATTGCTGTAGAAATAATTGTGATATCCCAAACATAGTATTATGATTTTAGCAATGGTTTAAGCAGAAGAAACTAATAACCTGTAAAAGACAAGAATCTTGCTTCCATTCAGCGACCCTAGTAATGAAGAACAAAAAATCCCTCCTCAAAGGAATTTATCTAAAATAATTAACACTAATTTCTGTGTTTTTCCCAATACTCAGCAGACTTCATTTCCTTTGTGAGAGTTCAGTAGTAATCATTGCTTTAAGTATGTAAAGAATACTGATGCAAAAGTGTATGAGACATGCTACAGTATTTAAAAATAAATTGTAATGCATTGCATTATAGTGTGTGCACTTGTGGCAAAAATGCTATTGCTAATGAACAGGTGATTGGGTAGTCATAGTCACCATTATCCTTCCTTCCTTCCTTCCTTCCTTTCTTTCTTGTACCCAGCTGAGTCCTGTAAGTGAGAAACACTCTAAAACTGAAGTTAACCTTCAAGTTTTGTGTATAATTCTATATTTGTATATATCTGTATATAACGTATCAACACTTATTTGCTCTTAATGCCTGATGTTGTGCCTGCTTACTTGCTCAGCCCTACAGTTTTTATGCTTTGCTGATGTATACTGCGTGTACTTGCATTTGGAAATGTTTATTGTAGTGTATTTTGTATCTTGCAATTGTATTTTGTTTGATTTTGTAAACTGTTTCTACTATCCATGTACTCTTGCCACTGTCCCGTTTGATTGCCCTCCAGGACACATCTGGAAACAAGCAATCCTGCTCAGTATGCTTTTCCTGGGGAAACTTTTAAATACATAGATAGATAGATAGATAGATAGATAGATAGATAGATAGATAGATAGATAGATAGATAGACGGACAGATAGATAGATAGATAGATAGATAGAATAGATAGATAGATAGAGAGATATGCCTGATGCATCATATGCATCAGGCTAAAAAAACAACAAGCAAAGCCAAATGTTTGCTGCTTGCATTGCTGTTGTACTGGGCCCTGCTTGTACTGATTTTTACTATATATTTATTTAAGATAGACCAGATGAGAGGCAATATCTCATTTACAGTGGTGTCCTGCTTTTACAGATTTTTAGATTGTATATTTTTTTAACCAGGAGAAACACATTAAGCTGAAGCTTGTTTACAGGTGTGACTTGGGAGCACAAGGAGGTTAAGTGACTTGCTCAAGGTCACACAGTATGCAAGTGGGGGGCTGGTCTCCATGTTTGCAGCTCAGAGCCTTAAACCACTGCACTATACTAGCTCCGCATAGCTAGGGCAATCTCTAATTTTCATCAGTCTCACACATTTTGACCCCAAATTTCCAACATAGTCTTTTTGTGGCATGATGTTAGGATCAAGATGGATGGAATTTTTTAAATCTCATTTGAAAGGTGATTTTGTAGTGCAACTGTGAAAACATAATTTGGTGGGGATTTGAAAAATGACACCTTCTATGTTCATGAGATCAGATAACACAAGGGATATGTTGAACATTAGGGGCCAAAATCTGCAAAATTAAAGTTTTGTACTGGGTCGCACCTGGAAACAAGCCCCTGCTCAGAGTGCCTTTCCCGGTTACCAACTTTTTAAATCAACAAAATAAATAAATAAATAAAGTTAAAAGGAGTGGAGCGGCTGCAAAATCCCCTGTCAGGCTGGATCTGAAAAATGCCACCTACCTTGTTCATGAGTTGGAGTCAGAAAAAGGCCATGCTGAAAAATTTGGGGGAAAAGTATTAAAAATGAACAAGTTATGAGTACAAGTTCAGAACACATTGAAATACACTGATGCATTTACCTGATTTCCTCAGTTCCCACGATTAACTTTCTGTACATACACAGTGACCAATGCTCCCCAATCCTGTTTTTGACAGAAGAGAACTTTGGTTTCAGAGCAAGAAACAGCAGTCTAGAACTACAGATTTTTACTGATAAATCACTTCTATCTCAACAGGAGTTAGTACCTGTTTGGATTAAGTAAACAGATACTTTATTAGAAGAAGGGGGTCTCATTTCAGTAAAAAAAAAAAGAAGAAAGTCACTGTGTGTTTCTTTGAGGAAAGGGGCTGTATCAGTTTAATTTACTGAGTCAGAGCAGAGGGTGAATCTAATTGGGGGTGGCTTAGCAGTTTAGGAGTACAAAAGCAGCTGTCTCCAATTGCAGCTTCCTGTTGTTTTTGACAGAAGAGAACTCTGGTTTCAGAGCAAGAAACAGCAGTCTAGAACTACAGATTGTTTACTGATAAATCACTTCTATCTCAGCATGAGTTAGTACCTGTTTGGATTAAGCAAACAGATACTTTATTAGAAGGGGGTCTCATTTAAGTAAAAAAAAAAAAGAAGAAAGTCACTTTGTGTTTCTCTGAGGAAGGGTGCTGTATCAGCTTAATTTACTGAGTCAGAGCAGAGGGTGAATCTAATTGGGGGTGTGGCTTAGCAGTTTAGGAGTACAAAATCAGCTGTCTCCAATTACAGCTTCCTACTGTTTTTGACAGAAGAGAACTCTGGATTCAGAGCAAGAAAGAGCAGTCTAGAACTACAGATTTTTTAATAACTGCCCTCCTTCCCACCCCTCCACCCTGCCACCCAAAGCCAGTTCTACTTTGATAGCCACTGGATTTGACTGACAACAGGAACTTCCTGTATGGCAGTAGGAAGGGAAGGATCACTGAGACACATTAGTTTCATCATCCTTGAAGGAACATAAAAAACAACTCTTTCTCTCCCCCTGGCTGCTGGAGGTCTGAATCCAAGCATGGAAGAAGAAGACTACTGAAGACTACAGGAAGTTCCTGTCCCAGAACAGGAAGGGCGAGAGTTGTAAGGGCACATAGGTAGTAGGAAAGTAAGTGTAAAAATACATAGAGGGAGGAGACAGTAAGCAAACAAAGCAACAGGAGAGGGGACACAAAATAAGTCAAGATGGGAGTGGTGCAGTGCAATGGCTGTGGGGCAGCAGTGTTCCAGGAGACATTCTGGAGGCTACAATGCTGCCCTGTTTGCAGGCACCTCTCTGACGTGAGGGAGGAGGTTGCCCGTCTCCAGGCTGACCTGGCTAGAATTCATGAAACCTCTTCCCCTACCCAGGGACCACCAGGGCCACCACAGTTACCTCAGAGGTTGCCAAGAAAGAGGAGTGGTTGGACCAAGGTGGGCTCAGGGAGAGAGAGGGTGGTGGAACAGTGGTGCATCCCTCCAGCTGCACCTCTCCACAATTCATATGCTGTTCTGGCAAAGAGTGGTTCCTCTATGGAGGCACCTGCAGTGGAGACCAAGGAGGATGCTGGGAACCTCCACAAAGGAGACCCACAGGAGAATGGTACAAGACCCAACAGGGGAAGGAAACAACTCCTGGTGGGGGACTCGATCATTAGGGGGGTAAAAGTAGGGGAGGAAGGGGATAGGGAGGTAAGGTGCCTGCCTGGCGCCATGGCTCAGAGGGACAGGAAGTGAATCCTCAGGATCACGGGAGCACTGCACGAGGGAGGGAGCTGGATGTCATTGTCCACCTAGGAACAAATGACCTGGCTGTGAATGGAATCAGAATGGTGCAAGAGGAGTTTGTAGAGTTGGGGAGGGGCCTTAGACAAGTAGCATGTATGGTAACCTTCTCGGAGGTGCTGACTATGTATGGCAAGGATGATGCTAGGGTATTCTACACCATCAGATTCAATGAATGGTTGAAAAACTGGTGTGGAGCTCAGGGTTTTGGCTTCGTTGGGGACTGGGGAGCCACCTGGAGGGATGCAGGCTTATAGTGGTGCAATGGTCTGCATCTGTCCAAGGGGGGAACCAGGATCCTAGGTGACAGGTTTAAATGCTTCATTGGCAAGCATTTAAACTAGCCAAGGGGGGAGGCACTGAAAAGGAGCAGAGAAATCCCAGCATCCCCCCACAAAACACAGTAGTTAGAGAGGTAAACACCAAGGTAGAGAAGTTAGTAGGGCACAGGACAGGCATAAATGCAGAAAAAGGCGGTAAGGACAGGGATGGGGCTAAAAGGGGTAAGGCCATAAAAAATAAATGGAAGGTGATGAGTACCAATGCCCACAGTCTGTGCAACAAGCTCCCTGAACTAGTGGCCTTGATGGAAGAGAGATGCCTGGATATTGTGGCAGTCACTGAAACATGGTACACAGAGAACCATGACTGGGATGTCAACATACCTGGATACACAGTCTACAGGAGGGACAGGGTGGGTAAAAGAGGAGGAGGAGTAGCTCTCTATATAAGGGAAGGGATTAAAGCTACAGAGCTAAAGAGTAAACAGGAACTTGATGTGTCGCTATAGGTCACCCTGGAGACAGGAAATGGCACCACAATCCGCATGGGGGTTGTGTACAGACCCCATCTCTGGGGAGGAAATGGACAAGGAAATGATAGAAGGCATCCTTAAAATGGCAGATAAAGGGGAGATATTGTTGATGGGGGACCTGAATATGCCAGATGTTAACTGGAGTACCTTTGCAGCAGGCACATCCAAGAGCAGGGTCATTCTTGATGCCCTACAGGGGGCATGCCTTAGATAGCAAGTGTTGGAACCCACTCAGGAGGGAGCAATCTTAGACCTGGTACTCTCACATGGGGAAGGAGAAAGGAACTCAGATTTAGAAGTGGGTAGACATCTAGGAACAAGTGACCACCAAACAGTGTGATTCACAATAAACACAGCCATAGAGTCAAGCCATTCAAAAACAAGAGTATTGGACTTTAGGAAGGCTGACTTTGGGAAAATGAGAGAGTGCTTCAGAAAAGCTCTAGCAAATGGGCAAGAAGGAGGGGGGTAGGAACAATGACGAATAATCAAAACAGCCATCGTAGAGGCAACAAGCCTTTGTGTGAAGCAAATCAACAAAACAAAATGAAGGAAAAAAACACTATAGTTCTCAAAAGAGGTGGCAGGGATGGTTAAGGAGAAAAGGATAGCATTCAGGAAATATAAGGAAACACAGAAGGAGCAGGACAGAGAACTTTATCAGTTAAAGCAGAAGGAGGCTGGGAAGGCAGTCAGAATAGCAAAACCACAAACTGAGGAAAAGATAGCCAACTCTGTTAAGAAGGGAGATAAAACCTTTTATAGGTACATTAGGGAGCAAAGAAAGACCAAGGAAGGGATGCAGAGACTTAATAAAGGGGAGGGAATGTGGGCAGAGGGTGACAGTGAAAAAGCAGGGATACTGAACAAATATTTCTGCTCAGTATTCACAATGGAAGAGGAGGGGGAGGTACCTAAACCAAACAAGGGAGAAACTCTGAACAGGGGGGTCAATACCAGTCCATTCACAGAAGAATGGGTTTTGAAAGAACTCTTGAAACTGAGGGTGACAAAGCAATGGGGCCTGATGGGATTCACCCAAGAATTCTAAAAGAACTAAGGGTAGAAACTAGTAACACCACTGACTACTCTCTTTAATTAATCATGGGAGGATGGGGTGGTACCTGAGGACTGGAGGAGGGCAAATGTGATTTCACTTCACAAAAGTGGGAGCAGGGCAGAGGCAGGAAACTACAGACCAGTTACTTTGACTTCAGTGGTAGGGAAAATGATGGAATCACTTCTGAAGGAAAGAATTGTTGAGTACCTAGAGGCCAGTGGGGCACAGGACCCAAGGCAGCTTGGTTTCACAGCAGGAAGGTCATGTCAGATGAACCTAATAGATTTCTTTGACTGGGTGACCAAAGTAGTAGACCAGGGAGGGGCTGTGGATATGGCCTACCTAGATTTTAGCAAGGCATTTGACACAGTCTCACACAAAAGATTAACATACAAGTTAGCCAGCCTTGGAGTGGGTCCCAAGGTGGTAGCCTGGATAAAAAACTGGCTGGACAACAGGACACAAAGGGTAATAGTAAATGGAGTCCACAGTGAAGAAAGGAGGGTAACTAACAGGGTACCGCAGGGTTCAGTACTAGGACCGGTCCTCTTTAATGTCTTTATAAGTGATATTGGAGAACACCTGGAAGGAAAGGTATGTCTCCTTGCAAATGACACAAAGATCTGCGACAGGGTTGATACACAAGGTGGGGTGGAAAGAATGAAAAGGGACTTGGCAAGGTTGGAGGAATGGTCAAATATGTGGCGGCTCAGATTCAGTGCAAAGAAGTGCAAGGTAATGCATCTGGGAAACAAAAACCCAGGAGAAGTGTACACAGTGGAGGGTGAGTTAATAACAACAACAAAAATCGAAAGAGACCTAGGAGTAATTATATCAGATGACCTAAAGGTGGGCAAGCAATGTGAGAAGGCAGTAAGGAGGGCTGGGGGGAAACTGGGATGCATAGGGAGAGGCATCAACAGTAGAAAACAGGAAGTTGTTATCCCTCTATACAGACAGTGAGTGAGACCCCATCTGGAGTACTGCATGCAATTCTGGAGACCCCATCTCTGCAAAGTCAGACAGAGTGGAGGCTGTTCAGAGGAGGGCAACCAAAATGGTGCAGGGTCTGCACCAGAAGACATACGGGGAGAAACTAAAGCAGCTTAATATGTATACCCTTGAGGAAAGGAGGGAGAGGGGGACATGATAGAAACTTTCAAGTATCTCAAGGGAATTAACAAAGTACAAGAGGGTAGTATCTTTCAGAAGAAGAGATATGCAAAAACAAGGGGGCACAATTTGAAGATAGAGGGGGGACCGGCTCAGAGGTAATGTTAGAAAGTATTTTTTCATAGAGAGGGGTTGTGGATGTATGGAACAGCCTTACTGAGGAAGTTGTGGAGTCAGGAACAGTGGGAGAATTCATGAATGCATGGGACAGACATAAGGCAATTCTAGTGGGGGGTAGGAGGAAGTAAGCTGTTGATTAACTAGAATCTGCAGCTTATCCATCAGGTATGGAAATGGGCAGACTAGGTGGGCCAAGTGGTCCTTATCTGCCATCAAATTCTATGTTTCTATGTTTAAGTCAGTCACAACCAACTTAAACAGCTTAAAAATTTAACAATACCAATTTATAGTGTTAATGAATCACCACCAGAGCTATGGAGACAGGGAACAGTATTTCAAACATTTTAAACATGCCCATGCATCTTAGCAATTGAGGTGGTTCAAAGCACAATAAATTACATGCCAGCTTAACAGGTATCATGTAATAATAGTGACCCAAAATGAGCGACTACAAAAATAGCGACTCATTTTGGGTGTTATTATTCTGGGCTACCCCTGCAGAATAGCGAGGGTATGGGACAGCGACTATGGGGAAGGGCGAACGGAAGGGGGAATAGCGAGGGGAAGTGGAGGGACAGGAAAGGAGTTGCCAGCAACTGGAGTACCTGCTGCTGCCAAGCTAGTCATGTGGTGTGGTGGTGTGGGAGGCTAGCTCTGGCAGAGCAGGTACTAGGTTCGGGACCGGAAGTGAGTTACATTTTCTGCAGCACTTAATTTTTATGAGATCCGGATTTTGACCCTTCCCTGACATGCACCCCTCTGGAGTTGAGAATCCTAATTCACAGGAGTGCAGGGGCGTGGGCACAGGGAGGGGCAGCCCCCCCACCAAAAATGTTTTTATGTTAATTGCATGCAGCGCAAACAACATATTGCAGCAGCTTTCTCAGTAGCAGGCTGTAGAGGCGTGGCACTGTTGTGGCCAATGCCCCCACAGCCTGCAAAGGCTTGTCCCGCTTCCCCCAATGCCATTGCAGGCTGCTGGTGACAGTAGTTTGGAACATTCGCACCAACTACTGACAGTTTTGCCGCTGAAAGCGGGGGCTGCCTCGTCATTGAGGCGTCAGCCATCCGCTGCAATGAGGGAGCGACCTGTCATTGCAGGCGGGATGTCGCCGTGTTCACAAACAATATAACCCCCCACCACCGTGTTTATGTGCCGACGGTGCCCCAAACCCTTGGCCTCAGTTCCATTGTTTCTGGTGCCGATAGAGCCTCCCGTCGGCATTCTGCTCTTTACCTCCACTTTAATTCCTGCCGACTGGGTGCCCAATCCCCATCGGCACAATTAATCTCCCCTTGTGTCCGATGGGGTGCCCAATCCCCATCAGCTACTGCTGCCCCAAAAGAAAGCCATTGGTGGCATGTTGGGAGCCCACTCCAGCGTACCACATGCCCCAGTAAAGGAAAATTGTCCCGAAGTCTTTTGTTTTTTTACCTGCAAAAGGAAAGCGGTCCCTCATAGTGTCTCTAGGCCCACCTGTAACCTGCACCACCACTGTGCCCTGCCTCCCACACCCCTCACCCTACTTACCTCCGGAGCTTGGCGCACGATCTTGGTGGACGGGAACAAGTCTGCACTCTTCAAAGCCGACCGCAAACTGAGGAAATGCCGGTAAGCTGTATAATGTAATTAACAGGTTTTTTTCAATTTTAGTACATATCTCGTGCATTTTTGGGACTTTTTCCAACAAATTTTCAACATGGGGTTTTTGGGACCCCTCCCCATGAATTCTTGAACTGTCATGGCGTTAATCGGCCCCGAAAGGTGATTTCGCAGTCACTGCACGGAATCACCTTTCAGGGCTGATTAATGAAACGACAGTACCAGTGTTCATGAGGTGGGCTCTCAAAAAGCCTTTGTTGCAAATTTGGTGGAAAAAATCCAAAAAATTACTGTTTTACGAGCATGCGCTGCGCAGTTGCTGCACACGCTCGTAACTTCGTGAATTTGCAATATTTTCATACCAGATTTTCAACATTGCCATTTTGTTCACACCTCCTTGTGAGCAGTACAGCTGTCATTGTTCACATCCTGGCAGAAATGTGTTTTCACACTTCCAGCACAGAATAGCGCGGTTGCTGTGGGAAATCAGTGTTTGGGACAGATTAAGAAAATGACAGTGACACTGTTCATGAGTAGAGGTCCTGAAATGGCTGTGTTGAAAATTTGGTAATGATACTCCATAAAATGACCGTGTTATGAGCGTGCATTGCACAGTTTGCACGCACGCTCGTACCTTCTCGAATTTATAATATTTTCACTCCAGATTTTCAACATTGCCATTGTCCCACACCTACTTATGAACAGTGCAGCTATCATTTTTCCCATCCTGACTGAAATGTGTTTTTGCACTTCCAGCGCAGAATAGAGCGGTCGCTGTGGAAAATCACTGTCCGGGACAGATTAAGAAAATGACAATGATACTGTTCATGAGTAGAAGTCTTAAAATGCCTGTGTTGAAAATTTGGTAATGATAGCCCATCAAATGACTGTATTACAAGTGTGCATTGCACACTTTCCACACACCCTTGTAACTTCGCAGATTTGTAATATTGTCATGCCAGATTTTCAACAGTGGCATTTTTTCACACCTCCTTATGAACAGTACAGCTGTCATTTATCACATCCTGATGGAAATGTGGTTTCACAGTTGCGGCACAGAATAACACTGTCGCTGTGGGAAATCAGTGTTCAGGACAGATTAAGAAAATGACAGTGGCACTGTTCATGAGCAGAGGTCCTAAAGGCCCTATGTTGAAAATTTGGTGACGAAACTCTATAACATGACTGTGTTACAAGCGTGCGTTGAACTGTTTCCATGCACCTTTGTACCTTCGCACATTTGTAATGTTTTCACATCACATTTTCAACAGTGCCACTTTTTCACACCTCCTTATGAACAGTACAGCTGTCATTTTTCACATCCTGGCTAAAATATGTTTTTGCACTTCTGCCGGAGAATAGCACGGTCGCTGCTGGAAATCAGAGTTTGGGACAGATTAAGATCGAACGAGTGAGAGGAGGGAGTGACCGAGCGCAACTGAGCTCTGTCAGGACTGTTGCGGATTTGTTTGTGGGTGGAAAAGGCCCCAGCACAAGAGCCCATTACAAAAGGGCAGCCTGCAGCACTGGGAGAAACAGAATGAGAGAGCGAGTGAGGGAGGGGGAGTGAGCGAACTCACCAGAGCGCTGTCAGGACTGCTGCGGATTTCTTTGTGGGCAGAAAAAGGCATCAAACAGGCAGAGGCCCAGTAGAAAAGGCCAGCCTGCAGCGGTGGGAGAAACAGTATGAGTGAGTGAGACAGGGGGACTGAGTGAGCTCAACGGAGCTCTATCAGGACTGCTGCGGATTTCTTTATGGCCAGAAAAAGGCGCCAATGCAGACAGGAGCCCCGTACAAAAGGGCCACTTGCAGCGCCAGGACAAACAGAATGAGCGAGTGACAGAGGTAGACTGAGCAACCTCAATGGAGCTCTGTCGGGACAGCTGCAGATTTCTTTGTGGACACACAAAGGTGCCAACGTAGCCAGGAGCCCCGTACACAAGCGCAGCCTGCAGCACCAAGAGAAACATAATGAATGAGTGACAGCGCGGTAGTGAGCGAGCTCAACAGAGCTGTATTGTGACTGCTGCGGATTTCTTTGTGGGCAGAAAATGCGGCAACGCAGGCAGGAGCCCAGTACAAACAGCCAGCTTGCAGCACCGGCAGAAACGGAATGAGTGAGTGAGAGAGGGGGAGTGAGTGAGCTCAATGGAGTTATGTTGGGACTGCTTCAGATTTCTTTCTGGCCAGACCAAGCCACCAATGCAGGCAGGAGCCCAGTACAAAAGGGCAGCCTGCAGCGGCAGGAGACACAGAATGAGTGAGTGAGTGAGGGAGGGGGAGTGAGTGAGCTCAACGGAGCTCTGTTGGGACTGCTGCAGATTTGTTTGTGGGCAGAAAAAGACAGCAATGCACACAGGGGCCCAGTACAAAAGGGCAGCCTGCAGTGGCAGGAAAATCAGAATGAGTGAGTGAGAGAGGGAGAGTGAGCAAGCTCAACGGAGCTCTATTGTAACTGCTGCAAATTTCTTTGTGGGTAGACGAAGGCGGCAACGCAGGCAGGAGCCCAATAGAAAAGGGCAGCCTGCAGCGCTGGCAGAAACGGAATGAGCGAGTGAGAGAGGGGGAGTCAGCAGGCTCAACAGACCTGTGTTGGGACTGCTGCAGATTTCTTTGTGGGCAGAAAAAGCCACCAACAGAGGCAGGAGCCCAGTACAAAATGGCAGCCTGCAGTGCCAGGAGAACCAGAATGAGCGAGTGAGAGAGGGGGAATGAGCCACCTCAACGGAGCTCTGTTGGGACAGCTGCGGATTTCTTAGTGGGTAGAACAAGGTGCCAATGCAGGCAGGAGCCCAGTACAAAACACCAGCCTGCAGCATGGGGAGACACAGACTGAGCGAGTGACAGAGGGGCAGTGAGTGAACTCAACACACCAATGCAATCAACATTCAGCATTGACAAATGCTTGCTTATATCTGGAAGTTGGGTCACCTTAAAGTGTATATCGCAGATTTGCCTTTCAGCGATATACACTCGCCATAATAGCGATCACTGTTTCGCAATCACTTATTATGACATGGAACCACTTAACAAAACCCCACAAAAGTCAGACATGAGTACTGACCATGAAGACCAATTTACAGTGCTAATGAACCACCACCCGCACTATAGAGGCAGGAAACAGTATTTCAAACATTTTAAATAAATTTCTGTGCATCTTAGCCCTTGTGGTGGTTCGAAGCACAATAAATTACATGCCAGCTTAACAAATCCCCACAAAATCCAGCCATGAGCACAGCCTATGGAGACAAAATGGCTTAAAAATTTAACAATAACAAATTAAGAGCTTATGAACCACCACTAGAGCGAATGAGGCAGGGAATAGAATTTCAAACATTTTAAATATGTTTTCATGCATCTATACCCTTGTGGTGGTTCAAAGTACAATATATTACACTCTAGTCTAACAAAGCCCCACAAACGTCAGTCATGATGACCAGTAAATAGTTTAAAAATATTCTAAATACCAGTGGTTCGAGTCAGCGCACAATTTAACTTACACTCCAGCCCCAGCCAAACAAACAAACAATCATAAAAGCCATCCACCAATGATGTCTTAATACAGCCTGTAACAAACAAAGCTGGATTTGTAGTATTTTTAGCATTAAAACAAACACAAGATATTCAAATATATAATTATTTGTGCCTTACCATTAAAGCTGACCCACAAGATAACTTCTGGCCTGGAGTCACTGAATGTTTAGAGAAGCCAAGGACAACACGGCAGGTAAGAACACAGACTGGCAGGGGCACATCAGGCAGCCAGCAGGAACAAGGATTCAGGATGGCTCCAGAGGATGTTCAGGAGGACAAGAGCCAGTACAGTCCAAATGGTCTGAAGTGAGCAGCCAGGAAGGAAGAGGTTGTGAGGACAAACTTCCTCACCTCACTCCTTATATTGGCACACAGGGCCCTTGCTAAGGAAGCTGCCATCTGGCTGGCAGGTAAACCTGCTCAGCCTGCCCCACCATCACTACAAGTATTGCTGGTAAGGAAGCACAGTCACAGCCACCCCCCCACCTCACCAGCAACATGAGATGTGTATTAAAAGACCACCACTAGAATTTTTAAATATTCCTTTTATTTCCCTAGCAGCCAGCCAGAACAACCCCATCCCCACCCAACCCCTCCCCTGCTGGCACAATGCGAATTCAAAACACGCTGGTGAGGTTGTTAAAAACACAGAGATGCAGCTGATTTGGTCTGAATAAGGAGGGAGTAACAGAAGGAAGTAGTTGGAGTTGAAGGAGTAGGGTCACACCCACCAGCAGATCTAGCGGCAGTGCCACTTGTGAGAGTGACTGCAATTCTGCTGGCTCAAGGCTGCAGCCCCCAACCTCAGTATCTCAGCATAGTGCCAGTCACTCAAAGGCGAGTAATGTCTTTTCCAGCTACTGCCAATTGGAACTGATGATGTTGTAGAGACAAAGAGGAGCCAGAACAATGACAGAGAGAGGACATCCAGAGGGAGGGAGGGTTATTGTCAGTCAGGGAGGGTCATGTTTACATTTTTGTGGTGCCTTGTGATTCAGTCTTAGTAGGCCAGCCAAAGATGAGATCACATGGGATGAGAGATCACAGGCAGCACACAGGCTGAAATCACTAACACTATCACTACCAGAAAAAAAGAGAGTCAAGACTGGAACAGGAAGACACATGCTGTGCATGCATAGCTGGAACTGGACTGAGAGGAGAAGCCAGGTAAGTCTTGTTGGCCAAAATCGGGGCTTTTGGCATCCCACACTTTGCCACTGCAGATGTTGGGATGGGGGAGGGACAGGGTTGTCCCACAGGAAATGGGATGTCTGGTAACTGGGGAAAAGCAGTGAGAGGATGAGGGTGATCATGATGCTAATCAGCTGTGCTTTCTGGGCAGCATCTTGCAGATCAAAACAAAGAGCCCCACTATGATTTGGGCGGCTTTTTTCTTTGAACTTCATAAAGTCTCCACCACACAGCAAGCCTAGACCAGTGTCATGATCAGCCTGGCTGATGATTGGTCTGACACTGTTGAGCCCATTGCAGACTGCCCTGCATTGGACTGAGTGACACACCTCTCAAATCCAATATCACAGCAACGTGTTTGCTTTGTGCAACCTTGAACATAAAAACAGGTACAAAGGACGTCAAAATGTGCAAATGATGCAGATGTAAAAAGTATGAAACGAGGATTATCTCAATGAAAATGGCAAGATGATAAAACTATTGTATTAAATTTTCTAAATTGTATTGCCAGCAGTAGTGGAAATGTGGTGGGGTGCGTTAGCTGAGTACCAGAAGTGAAATTAAACATCTGACTCAGTTCCAGGAACAAAATTGAGGAAGTACTAGTCTTGTGTCAAATGTTGTATAGGTATAGAAGTAAGCAATTACAGCATAAAAATACAACATATACTGACAAAATATGTCCTAGACCCCCATCAAAAATGTTCAATAATACTTCAAAGGAATGGGTTTCATTAGTAATTTTTTTCATTTCTAACACTGATTGTCAACGTGCAGTTTAAGTACGTGCTGTAGGAACAACTAGTACACATTTTGTAGAATAACTAGATAAACATTTAGACTCTAGCAGTCAAGGATTCCCACAAGTGGGTCTACCAAAAGGGGAAAAATACAGACTGATTGTGGCTCCACCTGTTCTACGGCAAAAGCCCATTCTGGTCTTAGGAAACACATGATGAGTTGAACAACCGTGTGATAAGTCAAACTTGCAAATTACTTAATTTAGGGTAGAATTCAATGACGTGGTGCTTGGATGTCTCAAAGTATTAATACATCAGCTGCTGAGTTCTATAAAACATAAAATATGTAACCAAAGTCACACTTGTTAATAAAAGTGCAGTTATGTGTAACTGTGACGCCGAGATATAACATCTGTTAAAAATATATATTCTTAATGCAATTGCATTGTTCAGAAATATATATTAGCTGCTAATAAAACTCCATCACAGATGTTTTACCTTAATGCTAACTGTATCTTGATGTTGGAAAGCCACACATTGTGTTATGCAAGCAGTGCAAATTTGACTTCATACTGTCTTCCAGAATGATGGCTGTGGATTTAGGTGCTGTGTGGTATGACTGAATCATAACAAAAATCTCCAGTCTGTGCAACTGAACAAACTGGTACTGTCACAAGTACAGTGTCTGTATAATCAAAATGAGTCAGAAAGAGTCAAACAACAGTTATAGACTAGAGAGAAAAAAATCTAAGTATCTGATTGGCTGAGAGTTCATCTCAGCCATGACTAAATCTGAACACATCATCATAATTGGAAAAAAGTTCCTGACAACAGCTTGTTTACATTGCTACATACTGCTCTACTGCTCCACCCACACTTTTCTGACATGGATCATGGCTGCCCAACCAGCACTGACAGCTTTACCCCAACTGAGACATCACAACTTTGCCAGGAGACAGCAGCCACCTCACTGCCCAGCTCTATGCAATACACAATCCCACTAACAGGGAGGCTGTAGGCATACAACAATTACCTGGGACCCCTTCCCGAACCCGGGATTTGTAGCAGGCAGAGAGACATTCTCTGTCCCTCTTTCTGGAGGCTCTCACACAATGCCCTTATTTTATAAAAGTCCATTTTGAATTGTATTTCACACCCACAGCATCCCACTTTTTTAACTGCAAATGTGCTCACAAAGCAGACACTGTCACATGACCCCAACCTGCCACACAAACCTCATTACAACAGTTGGCATCATCAACTAGATCTTTACACATTCAAAAAAATACTCTGATCGAGACCATGGCTATTCTAGCAGCCGTATTTGGCAGTAATTATATGTTTTTTTCAGCAATGTTTGTCTGGCAAAAATATCAGGATAAATACTGTATTATTTTTTTTATAGATACATAGACACTGTCGGAAGATAAGGGCCTATGGCCCACCCAGTCTGCCCATTTGAGCTTGTAAATTCACTTTATGTTTTTCTAGAAATCTGTTGCCCCTTACCCCTGACCTCCAGAATTCCCTTATGTCTATCCCATGCATTCTCAAATCCCGTAATTGTTTCAGCCCCCACTGCTTCCTCTGGGTAGGTGTTCCACTTGTCCACCACCCTTTCTGTGAAACAATGCTTCCTCACATTTCCTCTGAATCGCCCCCCCTCATCCCATGCCTTCTAGTCCTGAAACATCTTTTTCACTGGAAAATAGTATATTCCTGCACCCTGTTCCACCCTGTAAGGTACTTGTATGTCTCTATCATATCTCCTCTCTCCCTCCTCTCCTCCAGGGAGAACATATTCAAGTCCTTCAGCCTGTCCTCATAGGACTTCTGATGCAATCCCTGTAATATCTTGGTTGCCCTCCTCTGAACCTTCTCTATCCTGTCTATGTCCTTATGTAGGTAAGATCTCCACAACTGTACACTGTACTCCAGGTGGGGCCGCACTAGTGTCTTGTATAGTGGAATTATGACCTCCCTTTTCCTGCTGGTGATGCCCCTGCCTATGCATCCCAGCATCCTATTCGCTTTACCTGCTACCTTGTCGCACTGTTTCCTGACCTTGAGTCATCAGAGATGATAGCCCCAAGGTCCCTTTCCTGCTTGGTGCATGCTATGTCCTCACCTCCCAACTGATATGTTGTTCCAGGGTTTTTGTGCCCCATATGCATTCTCTTGCACTTTTTTGCTTGAATTTCAACTGCCAAACCCTTGACAGTTCGTCAAGCTTCTGCAGGTCCCTCCTCATTCTGTCTACACCCTCTGGCATGTCCACTCTGTTACAGAGCTTTGTGTCATCTGCAAACAAGGAAATTCTGCCTTCTTGGTCCTGAGCAATGTCACTGATGAAAGCATTGAATAGGACTGGTCCCAGCACTGATCCCTGTGGTATTCCACTGGTCACTCTTCCCTCTTTGGAGTGAAAGCCATTTACCACCACCCTCTGTGTCCTGCCGCCCAGCCAATTACCTACCCACCACACTACTGTCCTGCCCACTCCCATATTCCCCAGTTTGTTTAATAGCTTTCTATGTGGCACAGTGTCAAAGGCCTTGCAGAAGTCTAGATAGGCCACGTCCACTGCCCTCCCCTGATCCACCTCCCTTGTCACCAAGTCAAAAAATTAAATGAGGTTGGTCTGGCATGACCTTACCCCAGTGAAACTATGCTGCCTTGGGTCCTGCAGTCCATTGGCAACCAGATGTTCCACCAATCTCTCCTTCAGTAGTGCTTCCATGATCTTCCCCACTACCAAGGTCAGGCTGACTGGTCTGTAGTTCCCTGCTTTGTCTTTGCTCCTGCTTTTGTATAAGGGGACTACATCTGCTGTCCTCCAGTCTTTGGGTACCTCCTCTATTTCCAGTGATTGGCTAAACAGGATTGCCAGAGGTTCTGCCACCACCTCTCTTAGTTCCTTTAGGACCTTGGGGTGCACCCCATCTGGCCCCAATGCTTTATTGACTCTTATTCCTTCCAGTTTTTTTAGGACCCTTTCCCACGTAAAGGGACTTTTGTCCATTTCTGCGCTGTTCCCGCCCTTTGCACTCCCTTCAGGCCCATTACCTTCCTCTTCCTCAGTAAAGACTGAGCAGAAATATCTGTTCGGTAGATCAGCTTTACTGTTGTCATCCTCCACGTGGCCCCCATCCTCCTTCTTCAGTCTCAGTATCGCTCCCTTTGCCCTTCTTTTTTCACTTATGTACCTGTAAAAGGTTTTGTTCCCTCTACCCATTGATTTTGCGATGCACTCTTCTGTCTGAGCTTTGGCTTCCCTTACTGACCTCCCTGCCTCCCTTTGCTTCTCCTGGTACTTCTCCCTATCCCATTCTGCCTGCATATTTTTGTATTGCCTGAATGCGATCTTCTTGGCTTTCACTTTTTCCGCTACCTCCTTGGAAAACCATAATGGCCTCCTTTTCCTTTTCCCCTTGTTAACCTGTTTATGCATAATTCTGTTGCTCTTGTAATCCTCATTTTAAATATTGCCCACTGTTCCTCAATCCCTGATTCCCTCCCCATTCCCATTAATGCCTCTTTTAAGCATCTCCCCATTTTCCCAAAGTCTGCCCCCCTAAAATCCAGGATACGTGTTTTTGTGCGGTTTGGTTCTGCTCCTTCTGTGACTTCAAACCACAATAATCAGTGGTCACTGTTCCCCAGGTGGTCCCCCACAGTTACCCCCATCACACTGTCCCGTTTGTGAGCACAAGGTCCAGTATTGCCTTCTGCCAAGTTAGTTCCATGACCAGTTGCTTGAGGAATGCACCTTGAAGGGAGTCCAGGATAAATCTGCTCCTGTTTGATGCTGCTGATGGGAGGCTCCAGTCCACGTCTGGAATATTGAAGTCTCCAACCAGCACCACCTCACCCTTGCCTGCCATCCTTTGGATGGCTAGCATCAGCTCTCTGGTTCTTCCTCCTGGGCAGGTGGTCTGTAGACCACCCCCCTGTGTGGATGGCTGACCCTAATTTCCTTTCCAGCTTAACTCACAGTATGTCTCCCCCATTTTGTTCCTCCTGGATCTCTGTGGTCTTTATGCCATCTTTCACCTTAACATGCCACTCCTCCTCCTCCTTTCCTGCCTGCCCTGTCTCTTCTGAATATGCTGTAGCCAGGTATGGCCATCTCCCAGTCATGGTTATCATTACACCAGGTCTCTGTGATGGCCACAATGTTCAGGTCCAACTGCACCATTGCAGCCTCCAGATCCTCCATCTTGTTGCTAAGGCTCCTGGCATTGGCACACATGGCTTTCCATGATGTGAACTCCCTGGACTGTTTAGCTGTTCTACTCCAGCCCCCTTCCTGGTTGTCCTTTATCCCTGGTTCTCCCTGCTGTCTGCCCTTCTGTTGAATTTTGCCCCCTTTCTGCCTATCCACCCCTTGGGTGCTTATCTCCATCTTTTGCACACTGCTTTGTAGAGCTGTTCACTCCTTCTGTTTACTGGTTTCACTGTTAGCTGTGGGGGGTGGGCAGTTAGGTACCCTCCTTGCTGGCCTGCCATCCCCCTTGGCTAGTTTAAATATTTATCCATGTGGCATTTAAACTTATCATTGAGTGCTTAGATTCCCCTCCAGGATGGATGCAGGCCGTCAGGCTTGAACAAGCCCCCATCCCTCCAGGTGGGTCCCCAGTCACCAATGAATCCAAACCCTTCTTCACAGCACCAGTTTTTCAACCATGAGTTAAAGTTCCTGGTGCATGTGCCCCTACACTTTCACAGGTAGTACTTCCAAAAAGGTTACAGAAGTAGCTACTTGCTTTAGACTCCTCCCAATTTCCTAAACTCTTCCTGAACTTCCTTATACTCCCCATTTTCCAGATCATTAGTACCTAGGTGGCTAATGACATCCAGCTCACCCTTCCACCTTGCTTTCCCAGTGAGCCCCAAGATCTTCCTCCCATCCCTCCATGCTGTGCCATCTGGTAGGCACCCCACCTCCCTGTCCTCCCCCTCCTGTGTTCCTAGCTGGATCCCTCTTATGATAGAGTCCCCCATCAGGATTTGCTTCCTCTTCCTCTGGGGTCCACTGCTCTCCCCACTAAGGTCACTTCCTTGGTTGACCTCCACATCCTTCCCTTCCACATCTCTGGGTACCTCTGTTTGGTTGTCCCCATTTGCCAGTGTGGCATATTAGTTCTGGAGTAGAATAGGATTTGGGATGTGCCTCTGCCTGACCAACCTAACCCTCCCTGAACCCACCATTATCCAAGTGCTCCTCGTTCGTGGCATCCTTTGAGGTAGCGGCACTGGACTGGGTGGTCTCTGGATAGGGGTGAAGGTACTGCTGACCCAGTTTACTTCCACTCTGAGTCTGGCCACCTCATCCCACAGACCAGAGAAATGCCTGCAGATAGGGCAGCACCTCAGCATCCAGAAGGTCTGCCTGAATACGGCTGCCCCGCATCCACCGCATTGCACCACTCCCCACATTATACTGCACTTATACTACTATTCCAGCACTTTTATGTTACGGAAGCTCTCCCTCTAGTTCCCTCTTTATTATTTACTGTCCTGAAAATCCTGCCACCGATCCTCAGATACTTTTTTTAAAGAAGGACAACAACAACAAAAAAAAAAAGAGTCAAAACACTTCTTGTGCCGAGGGTGGGATTACTCCCCTTATGTCCTTCCTACTCCACAACCCCTGCTACTCCCTGTGCTTGGCTCCTCTCAATCAGATTTAACAGGGCATATAATTAAGTGTGGGGGGGCACTAAAAGCCCACAAATCTGGGTTTAAAACAAAAACATCAAGTAAAGACAGCAAAGGAAAACAGCAGCACTAAAACCACACCAAACTAGGTTTCAAATTTTCAGCAGCCTCAAAACAATTCTCAGTAAAGACAGCAAAGAAACAACAGTACCACTAAAAGTCTACAAATCTGGGTTTAAAACTAAAACAAGTAAAGACAGCAAAGGAAAACAGCACTGCTACAAGCACACCAAACTAGGTTTTAAATTTTCAACAGCCCAAAAACAATTGAAAGTAAAGACAGCAAAGAAATAACAATACCATGAAAAGCCCACAAATCTAAGTTTAAAACAAAAACAGCAATGAGCAGTTACTGCACTGCACTGAAATTATTTTTTTTGTTTTCTTTCATTCCTAAACCAAGATACAGGATTTTGAAGTTTTTAAAATTCCCAACTCCCATGCGATCCCACTGTTAAACAATTAAATGTCTTGGCGCAGTGTTGTGCTGTTTGCAATCAGAAACATGTGGTAGCATTATCCCAATAATTCTACAACATGGATATAGCATGTACATTCAATAGGTAACCTCAGTGGAAGAGACTTTTAAAAATTGCACGTGATGGACATCTTTAATGATGTGAGTCATTAAACATAGAAACAGAGATTTTGACAGCAGATAAGGACCGCCTGGCCCACCTAGTCTGCCCATTTCCCTACCCACTTTAAACTCCGGATCCTAAATGATCTGCGGCTTACCCTCTGTTTCCTACCACTAGGGTTGCCTTCTGTCTATCCCATGCATTCTTGAACTCACCTATTCTTTTAGCCTCTACAACCTCCACTGGGAGGCTATTCCATGCACCCCCCACCCTTTCTGTGAAAAAGTGGCAGTGTATTAAAAATTTGGCTGTGAAAGCTGTTTTAACAATATCTGAGAAAACTAAAAATTCATTGAGCATGAATCTTAGTATGTCATAAATACATTTTTTGCTAAAAAAAACTATAAGATGAAATTTTTTGCCAACTAACAAATACTGCTGCTTTAACATCAAACTGCAATGACTTGACCACTTAGTGTCTCACAATCTATTAAACATTTTAGTGCAGACCAGCTGCTGGTGGGGGGGAGGGTGCTACTGAACATACACTGCCACTAAGTACTACTACTATTAGACACCTAGTGGACATAACAAAACATTACATAACGTATTTATTTTAAAAAAGTCTAAAGAAATTTAATTAAAAAGTGTTTAATTATTATCAAAATGGATCCAGTTAATAATAGCAGTAATACACTCCAGGGTGTGGTATATCATGGGATATCAACACTTCTTGGGTGCTTAAGACACTTGTCCTGCAGCCTCATGCCTCACGATGCATCTGAGGTATGATGCTGTCTCATGATATACCATATCCTGTCATGTGTTATTTCTTAATTACACAACCTACAGTACCAAAATGGATCCAGTTCATAATAGTTGTAATACACTCCAAGGTGTGGCGTATCATGTGATTGACTCGGTCTGCCCAACACCAGACCGTTTAGTTGTTCCCCCAGGGATATACAACTAAATGGTCTGGTGTTGGGCAGATCGAGATCAGTCATTGACAGTCATTTAAGGGTACCCAGTTGCTGGTGGATGCTCCCTAATAATGATGGGACAATATCAAGGTTTATCATCATTCTGACCTGATAACCCTGGCCAAAATTCATTTATCAAAGACAGGGTCGGATTGGTATTTGGGGCATGTATTTGATGTTTTAGATAAGTCTTCTTATAGCTCAATTTATTTTTTTAAAATGTTTACTCTCCAGAATTTGTATTTTACTGGGACTACTTTTGTGCTGGGATGTTTCACCTAATCCAGGTCCCCTGCCTATTTGTTTTAAAAATAAGAAGGGTATTTCATTTTCACAGGCAAATGTAAGAAGCATTTTACCATAAATGGATATGATTAAGGAATTTGTGTTGGATAATAATCCAGATTTTATGATGTTTACTGATTCATGGCTGTGTGCACAAACTGACGATACATTTATAGACATACAAGGGTACAACTTGATGAGGGCTGACAGAAACAAAAAGGGAGGGGGGTTTAGTTTTTTATTATTTGGAGAAATGTACCCAAAACATTTATACTTGGAGGTGGGGCCTAATAGCTGTGAGTACTCAGGTGCTGAAGTAAAATTACATATGGGTAAACCTTCACTGATTTTTGGTGGTTTTAGACCACCTCATTTTTCTATACACCAACTATATATCATTACTTCTGCACTTTCTCCCTTTGTCTCATCCCCATGAACTTTTACTACTGGCTAATTTTAATGCTGATTGGTTGTGTCATATTAAATCTAAATGTTTTAAATCAATCACTAGGGAGCTCGGGCTATCACAACTCATAGATGAACCCACTCGGGTTAATGTAAAGAATTTACAAGAATCTTCCTTACTGGATGTAATTTTAACAAATCACCCACATCTGTATACTGAGGCAGGTGTCACTGTGGAAATGTTTAGCGACCATCATATGGTGTACTCTTTTAGACAGCATACTAGAGTAAAGGGCCCAGCAAGATATATAACATTTCGATCTTTAAAGCATTTTGATTATCTAGCTTTTATGGCAGACCTTGAGGGAATAAACTGAGATCGCCTGGAACTGATCCCTGATTTAGATTTAGCAAGGGATTATTTTCAGGGGGAGTTAATAAACACTTGACAGACACATGACTGTAAAATCTAAAAGGGTTAAAGTAAATTCAGCAGAATGACCCCGCTTTGAAAAAATCTGGTCTCCTCTGGAAACAGCTTACAAATAGAAAATCTTGTCCAGAGAAGCCCTTACTTTCCTTGTTTGCCTTTGATTCAACTATTATTTGCAGTGCCTTTTCTGGGGGTGGAGGGTTGGGGTGGGGTTGGGAGGATTACGGGAACTATGTGATTTCTTTTTTCGCTATAAGTAATCTTGAATGTTGGCTATATATAACTAATTGCATGTTACCGATTGTTTTGGTATTGTTCCCGCAATTGTATGTTTAAAATGTTCAATAAAATATTAATTGCAAAAAAATAAATTCAGCAGAATGGTTTTCCTCCTCCCTACAAAAACTAAGGAGGGACAAAAACAAAGCTTGGGGTACTGCACATCAGTCAGGTACTGTCCTGGACTAGCAAAAGTATAGGAAACTTAGAAATAATTATGTGGCAGGGGTCAGGGCTGCTAAAATAAACCATTTTAGAGCACAAACTGCACAGGCAAAGGAAAATTCATCCAAGTTCTGGTTTTTGATTAAAGATTTGAATGGTACCGTAAATCATAAACATACTATTCATTTGGCCACTGAGGGATTATTTGCAACTGGCCATAATGTGGCAAATAGGTTTAATATTTTCTTTAATGAATCTGGAAAATGTTTTGATGACACTTTAAATGCCTTACAGAGTCCAAGAATAAACACCTGTAATAACTTGGCCCCCTTTTCCTTCAAAAAAATGGAACAGCATGAGGTTCTTGACAAGTTATTGGGGCTTAAGACTGGTGGAAGTAGTGATCCTGACAGCATTTCTTCTGCAATGTTGAAGTACTCTGCACTGAACATAGCTAATCCTTTGACCTACTTATTTAACCAGTCTCTCATGTTGGGTATTTTTCCCCAAGTTTGGAAGACAGTCAAGGTTGTACCCATTTTTAAGGGTGGCAGCCCTGGCTTACTTTCTAATTTTAGACCTATATCCCTACTCCCAATTGACACATTGGTGCTGACTTGCTTCCACCTCTCTGCTGTACTGCTTACTGGGATGAGGCTTCACCTTATGACCGGGCCTCATTGATTAACCTTGTACCTTGTTTTTATTGCTGTGTATTGTATTACTTTGCCCATTTGTGCTATATGTTCTACTGTGCTACTGTATTATTTATTCTGTACCTACCAGGCCCTCCTTGAAAATGAGTTTGCTCAATGGAGTTTCACCTGGCTAAATAAAGATTGATTGATTGATTGATTAGTAAAGTTATGGAGAGAATTTTAGCGGATCAGCTGGTTGACTGCTTGTCAAAGCAGAATTTATTTGATGAATTTCAGTCAGGTTTTCGAAAGGTGCATGGTACGATGGTCTCTGTGTTGAGGGTCTTGGACGACATTGGTAGGGCTAGTGATCTCCAGCAATATACAGGAGCCATACTGATTGATCTGTCCAAGGCCTTCGACATGGTTGACCACCAAGCCATGTTGCGATTGCTCTCTGAGGTAGGTTTAGGTAAGGAAGCCTTAACTTGGTTTTGTTCCTACTTAAGTAACTGTTACCAGTATACTAGGGTCAATGGAACGGATTCTTCTCTGAAGGTGGTAAGGGGCGTACCGCAGGGTTCAGTACTGGGGCCACTTCTTTTTCTAGTTTATTTAAAATATATTGGTAGGAGTGTGAAGGGGGTAAATTACCACCTCTACACAGATGACATGATCTTATACTATTCCAACAATTCTGTTTTGAAAATTCAGTCCACTTTGCAGTCTAAGTTTGATTCATTACAGAAATTTTTTCATCACCTAAAGTTAAAATTGAACACCTCCAAAACGAAGTCAATTTTATTTGGTCCAGCATCTAAGTTAAAATCAGATATTAAGCTAGAGATATCTGACCTAGCAGGTGCACATTTAGAGTGCATTAAATCATATAAATAACTAGGGTACTGGCTGGACCAGTTAGGTTCAAGAAACACTCATGTAGACAACTTGGTAGTACAGGTGGAGAAAAAGGTGGGTTGTTTATTTAGGGAACTGGCCAGTAACATCACGGCCGAAATATCATGGCAGTATTATCACGGAAGCAACCTCATGGCACAAAATACCGTGAAGTACAAATCAAAGTGGCTCAACAATCTCGCCGGGAAGAAACTACATAGATAGTAGAGATGTGCACAGAAACAGTGCACAGGCAAAAGAACGAAGGTAGCAGTAATGTGCGGCGGTGGGGGGGGGGGTTTGAATGAATCTGCACACGTCAGACCCAAACGAACCCGCACACATTGGGAACCCCAGGAAAACAGTGGTATAATGGCAAAGGATGGAAAGGGTCCGACAAGAAGGCTGAAAACATGGAGGAAGAAGTAGTGGCCAGGCAGGACTGCATACAGCAGTGGCAACAGTGACTGCAGGCTGCACCCAGCAGTGCACAGCAGCAGGAGGACTTGGCTGAACATGGAGCTCACAGGACGGGGCACAGAGGTACGGGGGGTGATGGCATGGTGCAAAACAATGCAAGGGCCCACAGGAGGCAACCCAGTGGAACAGGGGTTGGGGGAACAACAGGCCCACAGCCACACAGTGCAGAGAGCACACAGGACAGTGCTTGGAGGTGTGGGGAGGGCCAAGGCCAAGGGGAACAGTACCACTGTGTGGACAGCTTGATGCAGTGCCAATCAGAGAGGTGCCGTGACATGAACCGGCTGCAGTAAAGGGGCGGAACTGTGGACACCCATGAGATGTGGACCATTTGGCAAGGCTGGTGTGATGCACAGCAATAAGGTGACACAATAGGGGAGGAAATGTGGCTGGTGGGGTGAGTGTGTGGAAGGACTACAGAGGGGGATAGTAAGCAGCACATATGCACAGGCAGTGCACACTGTTGTACCATGGAATGGTGCCTGAGTGAAAGTGCACAAGTATGACTATGGCATGTGGCTGCACCCCATAGCGTTCCACATGTGTGTGTCCCCGAATGTTGGTACTCGTGACAGTTGGCACACTGATTATGTCCTCTGTTACCCCACTCACCCTAGGTGGGGTGGGCGACACTGGGCTGTTTTGATCCATGGAACTTCCGTGGCTGTTAATGAACCATCCCAGACATTTCTGCACATCCGCCTGTGGCAGAGTGGTGGACTTCTGCAAGGGTTCTGTGTGACAGTTCACCCCCTGTTCTTGCCCTGGTGGCTACTGGTCCTTCCACTACCCACGCCACATGTGTGGACTTATCCCTGATGGCTAGTGGTCCCATCCCCACCCACACCACATGATTGCTACAATCCCTGGTGGCTAGTTGTCCCTCCCTGTCTCCCAGACACTCGCATGGCCGCCTGCCCCAAAGGTGTGCTGTCAGCCCCCCACCCTTGGACCACATGTCCGTGGTCTGTACTGTACAACACCCATCTCATTCCCGAACAACATGGCCAGCACACACATCTCTCGTGGCCTAATGCTCCCAACCCAACCTCCTTCGCAGGTGTCCACCTTCCCACATCCACCCCCTGTGACACCCAGCTGTGACATGTGGGCCCAAACAGCCCTGGCTCCTCCTATCCCATGCCATCCCACCCCATGAGCTGTCAATCAATGAGCACATTCCTGTACAGGAACATGCTCATGCATTCACAACTCACAGGTAACCCAGCCGTGGTGGAGTGGAGGGCTCAGGCTATTCCAACCACCACTGCCACTAGGGTAAGCGGAGTATGGGAGTGGGGTGGTGGATGCCTGCCAGATGAGGGTAGGGGTAGTGGGGAGCTCTGGAACATCAGGGATGTTTGTGTCCAGACATGATTGACTGGGGGGCTATGGGGGTTGTACAGTACTAACTTCTTCTGGACATATGGTGCTGGGATGGTGGGTTATGGGTCACCTCTGGGTGGGCAGCTGAATAGCTGTCTGGGTGGCGGAGAGGGTCCACTAGCCACCATGGGTTTTCTGTCAGATGTGTGGTGGGTGGTGGGGTGTTGGTTGCCCCCTGCACAGATCCCTCACCATGCTCCTGTGTCCTGTCAGGGCTGGGTCCAGGGTGGGACACATGGGACATATGCCCCGGGACTATCGGGGCTTGCACTGCACATCTGTGGTGTTCTCCTTCACCTGCTGCTGCGCTTGTCCAATGGGTGTCTCTGTGCAGTGGGCAATGCTCCCTACTCGCGTCTTGTGTGGCATGCACTGTTACATCCCGCGATGTTTTGTTCTGCCGACAATGTGGGTGGCGATGTAATGTCTGCTTTATTTTGGTCCACAATGTTTTTCTACGTGATTTTACTGGCCAGTTCCTCTTTTAGAAATCAAAAATGTCTTGACTCGGACATCACGAAACATAATTCAAGCACAGATGTTACCTTTAATTCACTATGATACTCTATTGTACAGGGGTGCCTCTCAAGACAGATTGCATAGGTTGGATGTACTTTACAATAAAATGGCTAGATTAATTTCAAAATGTTCTATTACCACTCACCTTTGTGATTTATATAAATCCGTAGGTTGGACTTCCCTCGAAGTTAGGAGGGACATACATATGAGTTTATTTGTGTACAAGTCCGGTTTGCATTTAATTCCTAAATATCTGAGTGATAGGTTAACATTCTGGGATATTGGTCCCTCTTAAAGAAACTCCAAAATTTCTCAGCTAATTGTTTCAAAGTTTTCTATTAAAAGGTCTATGCAGTACTTTAGTCAACTGCTCCCAATGTGTTGAAATAGGCTACCACACTGTTTTAGAGTTCCTAATACTGAATCACCGGCTGTATCTGCACTAAAAACACATTTGCTCACAAGTGTACAGATTTGCAAATGTTTTAACTAATGTCTGTATTTATTATCTATATGTTGTATTATATATGATGTGGATGTATGCATGCTTGTACGTATTGTGCACACTAAGTTGCTATTGTGTATGAGCTTATGCTCAATGGTTATTCTTAAAAAACAACAGAAAAAAAAAAAGGTATATCGAAACTTCTGAGGCACACAAGACACTTGGCCTGCGACCTCATGCCTCAAAGTTCACCAAAGGCATGACACTATCTCAAGACATACCATATCCTGTCATGTACCATTGCTTAATTACACAACCCATAATACTCAGATGGATCCGTTGTCTCACAATGCACCCGAGTTGTGACACTATGTCAATATACCATATCCTGTCATATATTATTAATTAATTACATAGCAAATGTTGGAAAATGATGCCTTCTGATTGACTGACAGCATTCTACAATGGTTAGCTGAAAGCAGCAATGCAGGTTACAGAGAAAATGTCGACTTATACCATTTTATTCTATTTCAGGTTGTCCTTATTCCCCTGTCTTCTATATTTTTTTCAATCATAAAAAGGAGCAATCTTTTCATTATGGCTATCTACATGTTTGCATCGGTATTCTCAGCTATCTGTGAACACCCATTATCCCAGAAGGTCAGAGAGCAGTATCTTTTTTAATATTTAACATTTTTATTTAATTGCAAAATTGCAACATGGTTGTGTAGCATTTAACAGCATGCCAAGTATTTAGTACAAACACCATACATCTTACAGAAGAAGAACTATATATTTTCCCACTTCCTACAGAGGTTTGAAGTTTGATTCTAAAAGATTATCTTGGCTTCTCTCTTTAATCCCTAGGAGACTCCAACATACAGCATGAGGCAACATAGACCATGGAGACCAAAGCAACAGAAGGGAGCAGTGTCTGTTGTAAGCAAGTTTGTTCACCTTAGTCACAAGAAAAGTGATATCAAACTATGGGTATTCAAAAAAGATGAGAAAGGGTACATTATAAAGGAGAACATTTTTTTTTCAGTTAATTATTTTATTAAAATTTGCAATAAATATTCTAACACACAGACATGCTAGCATTCATGGATATATTAAAAATTCACAGTACGGTACATTAAGGAACCAATAAGCAGACAAGCTACATACAGGCAAGAGAAAAAAAATCATCTAGCGTGGGACTAGAGAAAAGGTTGATCTAAAATGGCATAAAAAAGTATAGGTTTAACATGCACTGCTTTAATTAAGCAACAAGATAGGACAAGAGGTTATATTAACAGTCTAGTAATCACCCTTTGGAGGTATAATGTGGCACCAGGTGCAGCTGAGGGCCACATAACCATAGGGGGTGACAGAATGACTGTTACTAAAGCCTCTGGCAGTGCCTTATTGCAATCATGAAAATAAGGTTGAGTAACAAAATGATTTATCTTCGAATTTAGTGGCTGGTTTGCATTTTTTGTGTCATAAGTCTCTGCAGGTATAGTATAGTATAAGATATTATAAAATGGGTAAAAGAAATCCTTCACCCTGAATGGTCAAAAGGCGTGTCCTTACCTGTCAACAAACTGAAAGGTGGCACTACTTTCCTAATACCTTAACCTCCATAAGTGAAAGGGCAGCAATATCATTAACCAACTGATATCTTCCATCAGTCCCTCTGCAAGCAGAACTGATCTTCCATCACAAACATGGCTGCTGCCTTTACACTGTAAAACCCTTGAACTGGGCCCTAAAAATAAAACTACCTTAAATAAAACATAAAACAAATGAATTAAACATTGTTTCCCTGATCATCACACTCACCTTACACACATAAACAAATTAGAAACATTAAGTATTGTTTATAGTTTTCATTACAACTGTTTCTTTACAAACAGTGAAAAAATCCCCCTTCTGACTTTATCTGCTCATCAGGGAAATCTCTTCTGCTTGCCTTGACAGTGAGATAATTGAGTCACTGGCTCTAAAACAGGCCTTTGTTGTCTGTGTGTACAGTATGTTGGGAAGTAACATTCTACCAGCAGAACTGAGCAGAATTTTGAATCCCTGTATTCCATGGTAAACATTCCATGATAAACATTCTGGCCCGGATATTCAAACTGCACCAGGCTGCGGCGCAAGCCTGGGCACAGCTCAACTTTTTTGCACAGGGGTGTGGCCGGGCGATTTCAGAGCTCAACGGAGCTGGCGCCATCAGCTTTGAATATCGCACCCTGGCCACTCTATCAGTGCATGGCGGCACCGCACCAGCACAAGTGGCCAGAGTGGAGCATGGAGATGCGCTAGCGCAAGTGCCACTGCGCCATGCACAGCACCTGTGATATTCAAAAGGGGACATGCAAATGGGGCCACAATTTATGCAAGGCACACAGGGGGTCATTTGCATCTCATTATGGCCCTATTTGCATGCCATTAGCATGCAGGTGCATCAACACCCGACGACTTGCGCCTGGCGCCCTGCCAGGCAGCAGCTGTCGGGGACCAATGCCCCCTGCAGCCCGATCATGGGCATTCATCTAAAAGAACCCCCCGTCCAATATCCCTGGTGGTCCAGTGGACTGCTATGTGCCTGATCGCGGGCATTTGTCTAGAAGAATAAGCCCCCGTCCTATACCCCTGGTGGTCCAGTGGACCGCACTCTGCCTGATCGCGGGCATCAGTAATATAACCCCCCCACGTCCAATATTGCTGGTGGTCCAGTGGACCTCTATGTGCTGTCGCGGGCATCGGTATAAATACCCCATCCAATATCCCTGGTGGTCCAGTCGACCCGATCGCTGCCTGATCGCGGGCATCTGTAAATCATAAAATACTCCTACTACCCTGGTGGTCTAGTGTACCCCTCCCCACCCACCACTGGGCCCACCGCCCGCTCTCCCCGTCAGCGGCGGGCAGCAGCACCCTACCCGCCTGCCTCCCGCAGCCTGCCGACTGACAGCTCGGTGGGGCTGCCGCCCGTGGTTCTGGCATGAGCCAATGGGCATGCCAATCACGTACCACTCAGTCCAGATATGTGAATGAATTCATTCACATATCTGGACTCATGTTATGGTATGGGCTGCAAGCCCATTGGCTCACGCTGTGAACCATCGGGCTGCAGCCCCACCAAGCTGTCAGTCGGTGCGCAGGGTGGCAGGCGGTAGGTGCTGCTGCCCACTGGCTGATGGGGGAGGGTGCTGGGGCTCAGTGGCGGGTGGGAGGGGGCACCTAGACCACCAGGGTACTAGGAGTATTTTATGATTTACAGATGCCCGCGATCGGCAGTGATCGGTCCACTGGACCACCAGGGATATTGGACATGGGGGGGTTATATTACTGATGCCCACGATCAGGCAGAGTGCGGTCCACTGGACCACCAGGGATATAGGATGGGGGCTTATTCTTCTGGACAAATGCCCGCGATCGGGCACATAGTGGTCCAGTGGACCACCAGGGATATAGGAAGGGGGATTTCGCTACACGGATGCCTGCGATGGGGCAGGGGGGCGCCGCCACGTGCGGCAGGAACTCAGGTGGCCACCCACAGGTGGCAGCTGTCGTGTTGCGCCCTGCATTGCAGCAGCTCACCTGTGGGTGGCCATCACTTGTTCCTTTTTTTTTTTTTGACTTAACTTTGTTCAGGTGCAGGTAGGGGTTGCGCATGCATGACTCTGCATATCCCGGGCTGAATATCGGGCTGTGCAGGTTATGCATGGGCATGCCAACCCCCCACCTGTGCCTGCATACATTACTGATGTGCTCTGGCACATCAGGATTTGTGCGGCGCACTTTTCCCTTTCGAATATCGTGCCAGGGTGCATCAGTGGGTTGTGCATGGCGCAGCACTGTTGTGCCATGCGCAAGCCTTTTGAATATCTGGGCCTCTGTGTCTTGAATGAGGGAAAAAATAGAAAAAAAAAACAGGATGAAGAAAGTAACCAATACAGTAATACTTTATAAACAAAAAGAAAGGGTGGGAAAACACAGTTACAGAGGCAGACCCAAACTGCTCAAATAATACATTGCTGTCTCTCCAACTCACTGGTTTAGCATTTTTCAGTGAGTTGCTGTTCAATCAATTTTATCACTCCTCCACCCAAGTCTGGGGACTATTTTATCACCATATTTAAATAAAATAACATACTATTATTAAATCTTTAATAATGCTTCCAGAGTTTTGTTTGATTGTTATAGAAATAGTTGTTACCCATTTTATAAGAGCAATAAGATACTTCAGGGTGTGGTTTGTTGATTGATAAAAGAACTACCCAGCTGCTGTACTCACTCAGCGCAAGCACCTTGTGCCTAACAATGCACCTGGGGGCGTGCTGTTATCAATCAACAACCCACACCCTGTCGTGTCTTATTGCTTTCTTAAGTTAAAGAGCAACTTTATTCACTTTTGTAGAAATTTCCTCAGAAACGCTACAGGTGCCTTACCTGCACCAAACTCCATGTAACCCAGAAGTACAATGGCCAGATTTTGGGATGGAAGACATCATAATTTGGCTTCTTGGAGCCAAGCCACAGATCCCTTCCACTTCCTTGTCTTCAGCACCATCCCCACACTAGCATGTTTTGTGACATATTTATGTGGAGGGCATGGGGACATGCCCCATAGTCATCTATAAGGGTTGACTTTTAGATATCTTTTTCAACAGTTCAGGGTTCCAATTCAGATATATCAAGGCCACCATTCAACTAACAAGAGCCTTGTTAGTTGAACGGTAGTCTTGTTCTATCCTAATTGGAACCCAGCACTATTAAAACAAGCATTTGTCAATGCCGAATGTTGATTGCGTTGGTCCGTTGAGCTCGCTCACTGCCCTGTGTCACTTGCTTGTTCTGTTTCTCCTGGTGTTGCAGGCTGCTCTTTTGTACTGGGCTCCTGCCTGTGTTGGCACATTTTTCTACCCACAAAGAAATCTGCAGCTGTCCTGACAGAGCTCTGTTGAGGTGGATCACTCCCCCTCTCTTACTCGCTCATTCTGTTTCTACTGGCGCTGCAGGCTGCCCTTTTGTACTGGGCTCCCACCTCTGTTGGCGGCTTCTTCTGCCCACAAAGAAATCTGCAGCAGTCCTGACACAGGTCCGTTGAGCTTGCTCACCCCCTCTCTCACTCGTTCTGTTTCTGCTGGCGCTGCAGGCTGGCCTTTTGTACTGGGCTCCTGCTGCATTGCCGCCTTTTTCTGACCACAAAGCAATGCACAGCAGTCATGATAGAGGTCTGTTGAGCTTGCTCATTCCCCCTCTCTCACTCACTCATTGTGTTTCTCCTGGTGCTGCTGGCTGCCCTTTTGTACTGGGCTTCTGCCTGCGTTGGCACCTTTTTCTGCCCACAAAGAAATCTGCAGCTGTCCCAACAGAGCTCCGTTGAAGTCGCTCTCTCCGCCTGTCTCACTCGTTCATTCTGTTTCTCCTGGTGCTGCAGGCTGCTCTTTTGTACTGGGCTTCTGCCTGCACTGGCACATTTGGCTGCCCACAAAGAAATCTGCAGCGGTCCCGACAGAGCTCCATTGAGGTGGGTCACTCCCTCTCTCTCACTCGCTCATTCTGTTTCTGGTGGTGCTGCAGTCTGTCCTTTTGTACTGGGCTCCTGCCTCTGTTGGCAGCTTTTTCTGCCCACAAAGAAATCTGTAGCAGTCCTGACACAGGTCCGTTGATGTAGCTTATTCCCCCTCTCTCACTCGCTCATTCGGTTTCTGCCGGCACTGCAGGCTGCCCTTTTGTACTGAGCTCCTGCCTCTGTTGGCAGCTTTTTCTGCCCACAAAGAAATCCACAGCAGTCATAATAGAGCTCAGTTGAGCTCGCTCACTCCCCCCCCCACTCGCTCGTTCTGTTTCACCCGGCGCTGCATGCTACCCTTTTGTACTGGGCTTCTGCCTGCGTTGGCACCTTTTTCTGCCCACAAAGAAATCCGCAGCTGTCCTGACAGAGCTCTGGTGAGGTCGCTCACTCCGCCTGTCTCACTCGCTCATTCTGTTTCTCCTGGCACTGCAGGCTGCCATTTTGTAGTGGTCTCCTGCCTCTGTTGGCGCCTTTTTCTGCCCACAAAGAAGTCTGCAGCAGTCCCGACAGAGATCCGTTGAGCTCACTCACTCCCCCTCTCTCACTCACTTGTTCCATTTCAGTCGGTGCTGCAGGCTGCCTTTTTGTACTGGGCTCCTGCTTGCATTGCCGCCTTCTTCTGACCACAAAGAAATCTGCAGCAGTCATGATAGAGCTCCAATGAGCTCGTTCACTCACTCCCCCCTCTCACTCATTCATTCTGTTTCTTCCACCGCTGCAAGCTGCCCTTTTGTACTGGGCCCCTGCATGTATTGCTGCCTTTTTCTGCCCACAAAGAAATCTGCAGCAGTCCCAACAGAGCTCCGTTGAGCTCACTCACTCACTCCCCCTCCATCACTTGCTCATTCTTTGTCTCCCACTGCTGCAGGCTGCCCTTTTGTACTGGGTTCCTGCCTGCGTTGCCGACTTTGTCTGCCCACAAAGACATGTGCAGCAGTCCCAAAACAGCTCCGTTGAGGTTGCTTACTCCCCCTCTCTCACTTGCTCGTTCCATTTCTGCTGGGGCTGCAGGCTGGCCTTTTGTACTGGGCTTCTGCCTATGTTGCCGACTTTTCCTGCCCACTAAGAAATCCGCTGCTGTCCCAACAGAACTCCGTTGAGGTTGCTCACTCCCCCTCTCTCACTCGCTCGTTGTGTTTCTCCCAGTGCTGCAGGCTGCCTTTTCTGCTGGGCTCCTGCCTGTGTTGGCACCTTTTCCTGCCCACAAAGAAATCTGCAGCTGTCCTAACAGAACTCCATTGAGGTCGCTCACTCCCCCTCCCTCACTCACTCATTCTGTGTCTCCCACTGCTGCAGGCTGCCCTTTTGTACTGGGTTCCTACCTGCATTGGTAGCTTTTTCTGCCAACAAAGACATCTGCAGCAGTCCCAACACAGCTCCATTGAGTTCGCTCACTCCCCCTCTCTCACTCGCTCATTCCGTTTCTGCCAGCGCTGCAGACTGGCCTTTTGTACTGGGCTCCTACCTGCATTGCTGCCTTTTCCTGCCCACAAAGAAATCCGCAGCAGTCACAATAGACCTCCATTGGCTTGCTCACTCCCCCTCTCTCACTCGCTCATTCTGTTTCTCCTGGTGCTGCAGAATGCCTTTTGTACTGGGCTCCTGCCTGCATTGGCACCTTTTCCTGCCCACAAAGAAATCCGCAGCTGTCTTGACAGAGCTCCATTGAGGTCGCTCACTCCCTGTCTCACTCGCTCATTCTATTTCTCCTGGTGCTGCAGGCTGCCTAATTGTACTGGGCTCACGCCTCTGTCGGCATCTTTTTCTGCCCACAGAAAAATCTGCAGCAGTCCTGACAGAGCTCCGTTGGCCTCACTCACTCCCCATCTCACTCGCTCATTCCATTTCTGCTGGTGCTGCAGGCTGCCCTTCTGTACTGGGCTCCTGCCTGCATTGCCACCCTTTTCTGCCCGCAAAGAAATCCATAGCAGTCATGATAGAGCTCCGTTGAGCTCACTCACTCCCCTCTGTCACTCGCTCATTCTGTTTCTCCCACCGCTGCAGGCTGCCCTTTTGTACTCAGCCCCTGCATGCATTGCTGCCTTTTCCTGCCCACAAAGAAATATGCAGCAGTCCCAACAGAGCTTCGTTGAGCTCACTCACTCACTCCCCCTCCCTCACTTGCTCATTTTGTGTCTCCTGGCACTTCAGACTGCCCTTTTGTACTGGGCTCCTGCGTGCGTTGTCACCTTTTCCTGCCCACAAAGAAATCCGCAGCAGTCCTGACAGAGCTCAGTTGAGCTCGGTCACCCCCCCAGTCGCTCGATGCTAATCAGCCCCAAATACTGATTTCTGACTGCGCTGGAAGTGTGGAAACACATTTTGGCCAGGATGTGAAAAATGACAGCTGTACTGTTCATAAGGACACGTGAACAAATGCCAATGTTGAAAATCTGGCATGAAAATATTACTAATTTGCAAACTTACAAGGGTGCATGGAACCTGCACAACACACGCTCATAGCACAGTCATTTTATGGAGTTTCATCACAAAATTTTCAACATAGGCATTTTAGGACCTCTGCCCATGAACAGTGTCAGTGTGATTTTCTTAATATGTCCTGAACAATGATTTCCCACAGCGATCCCGCTATTGTGCGCCAGAACAGCAAAAACACATTTCGACCAGGATGTGAAAAATGACAGCTTCACTGATCATAAGGAGGTGTGGCAAAATGGCAATGCTGAAAATCTGGAGTGAAAATATTGCGAAGTTGCAAAGGTACGAGTGTGCGTGGAAACTGCGCAATGCACATTTGTAACACACTCATTTTATGGATGTTCGTCACCAAATTTTCAACATAGGCATTTTAGGACCTCTGGTAATGAACAGTGTCACTGTCATTTTCATAATGTGTATCGAACATGGATTTCCCACAGCAACCACGCTATTCTGTGCCAGAACTGCAAAAACACATTTCAGCCAGGATGTGAAAAATGATAGCTATACTGTTCATAAGGAGGTGCAGAACAATGGCAATGTTGAAAATCTGGAGGGAAAATATTATAAATTCATGAAGTTATGCGCATGCGTGCAAACTGCACAACGCACACTCGTAACACAGTCATTTTGCGGAATATCATCACCAAATTTTCACCATAGGCATTTTAGGACCTCTGCTCATGAACAGTGCCACTGTCATTTTCTTAATCTGTCCTGAACACTGATTTCCCACAGCAACCATGCTATTCTGCGCCGGAAGTGCGAAAACATTTCGGCCAGGATGTGGACAATGACAGCTATACTGTTCACAAGGAGGTCTGAACAAATGCCAATGTTGAAAATCTGGCATGAAAATATTTCAGATTCACAAAGTTATGAGCATACATAGCAACTGCTCAATGCACTCTCATAAAACAGTCATTTTTTGGATTTTTCCCACCAAATTTTCAACATGGGGTTTTTGGGACCCCATCTCATGAACACTGGCACTGTCATTTTGTTAATCGGTCCCAAAAGAGGATTCCATGCAGTGACCGCGAAATTACCTTTCGGGACCGAATAATGCCATGACAGTGGCAGAATTCATGAGGAGGTGTCCCAAAAACCCCGTGTTGAAAATTTGGTGGCAAAATTCTAAAAGATGCCTGAGATATGCATCAAAGTTGAAAAAGCCCTATTTATTCCATTATACAGCTTACCGGCATTTCCTCAGTTTGCGGTCAGCTTTGAAGAGTGCAGAATTGTTCCCGGTCCACTGAAGATCGTAGCGCCGGACTCTGGAGGTAAGTATTGGGTGAGGGGGTGTGGGGAGGCACAGTGCACAGTGGGTGGGTGCGGGTTGTGGGAAGGGGGCTTGGAGACCGTCGTGGGACTGTTTCCTTCTTTAAAGGTTAAAAAAAAAAAATGACATAGCAGGACGGTTTTTTAATTTTACTGGGGCATATGTCACGCTGTGGTGGGCTCCTAGCGTGCCAATGGGGGATTGGGCACCCCCGTCGGCACACAAGAAAAGGGTGTTACATTATGCCGATGAGGATTGGGCACCCCATCGGCAGACAACATAAGCGGGGGGTGCAGTTACATAATGCCGACTGGGAGTGGGCTCCCCTATCGGCAACATAAACTTTATGGCACTGAAGCCGATGGGGATTGAGGCCCCCATCGGCAAACAAAGACGGGGGGACACATGCTGCCGAGGGAGATTGGGCACCCCCTCGGCGGGGGGGTGGGTTAATATTGTTTGCGAACACAGCGGCAAGCCGCCACCATGTTCACAAACAATATCAATGTTTCAAAGTTCTGCCCTACAATGACGGGTCGCTCCCTCATTGCAGCGAATGGCTGATGCAGCAATGACGAGGTGGCCCCTGATTGCAGCAGCAAAATTGTTAGAAAGTTGTGGCATGCTGGCTGAACTAGTGTCAGCAGCAGCATGCCACGGCATTGGGGGAAGCGGGCCAAGCCTTTACAGGCTGTGGGGGCATTGGCCACAACAGTGCCGCACCTCCACAACCTGCTTCTGGAGAAAGCTGCCGCAATATGTTTCTTGTGCATGCGCACAATCAACATAAAAAAGGATGTATAAATCAGCCCCTATAGTAATCTATGGAGCGTGTCCCCATGCTGTCCATGTAGTACATCATAATAGGTGCTAGCTTGGGGGCGGTGCTGAAGATAAGGCAGTGGAAGGGATCAGGATCTTGGCTCCATGGAGTCAAATTACGATCCCTTCCATCCTCAAATCTAGCAAAATTGTACTTTTGGCTCCCATGGACTTTGGAGGAGGTAAGGCTCCTCTCAAGTTTTTGTACTAAGCACCAGGAGAGGTGCTGTTTAAGGCTCTTGGAATGTGAGGAATGAGTTGAGAGGCTGCATTCTATAGTCCCATTTTATAATGGCTACAAAGTCTCATGTACAACACAGCAATCTGAATTTTAATTATAAAAACATTAATTTAAAAACGACAAAACATTTTAGTTTAATAGTACCATTAAGGCTTTCCAAGAGTAGGGAAGATTTCTGTAGATTGTGCAACAGACATCTGGGGCCAGTTATACAGACCTTAGCCCAGGCACTAAAGGATGTTTGCCTGTGCTAACCAGTTTTGTGCCTGATTTGTGGGTGGGGACTATATTTAGACACCCCCATAGTGTGGGAAAAAAACTTTTAGTGCTTGACTGCTACTTTACTGCTGTGCCCATGCAAGTGAAGGGTTGTGCCCTGCATACAGGCACAGCGGTAAATTCAGAGGTTTTCACAGGCGATAAATGCCACCCAAATGGAAACATGTTACTGCCTTTGCAAACCCCAATTTAACAGGGTGCAAGGCCCTGGTGGGGGGCACAGGTACTGCAGCTGCCCGCTGCCCCACCCCTGACCCTTGCCTGTGTACACAGTCGAAGCCCTGATGTCCAATGGTATCCCCTTCCCTCCAGTGGCTCGCTGCCATATCAGAAATGGTGTCCCTGGTGTTTAGTGGCACCCCCAACCATCCAATCACTGGCCCCTTAAATGTTTAGCTTATCCCTGGTGTCTAGTGGAACCCCAACCCTCCGATCACCTATCACTGTGTACGTTATGTATGCCATGGTGTCCAGTGGTACCCCCCGCCAGCAAAGTACCCATCCCCATTCACCCAGCTCTCTGGTGGCTCCCCAACACTGCCCACACAGAGCACACCATGCTTCTCCCATACCACTGTGTCCAGTGCCATACAGGGGATCTGATATGGCAACTGGCACAGCCCTCCGTTTACCACCTTGGCTGGCCTCCGTATGGAATGGCATGGAGCACGTGTACTCTGTGCTATATAGTGTCCATATCACTGACATCTTCCTCCCTCATTCCTCAGGCAGTGTCTTTTCTTGTCCCAGATTACCTCAGTAGCACTGTTGATTAGGAATGTAGACACACTGCCTAACCTCATGGACACAGCGGTCATCCCACTGAGTTGCAGTCAGCACCCTCCTTCAAAGCTGATCTTAAAATGCACAGTGGCAACAATGCCTAGCACTCCTTATCTCACCATAAGAAGCAGCTGTAGATCCATGGTTCACATCCCGCCACAACCATTGACTCACTGTGTGACCCTAAGCATAGAATTGTACCACCCTATGCAACCATCCGCCAGCTGTAAAATAGGAAGAATTAGAATGCCACTGAAAACCAGATCCTGTATCTCAGCTGGACTCATTTGTATAATGAAATGTAGCATGCTGTGACTGGCTGGTACAACACATTAAAAAGGAGGCAACCCAGACATGTACGGCAAAAAGGAGCATGAACGCAAGAAAAAATGAAATTGCAAGAAACAGAAATGTGGCCAGTGCTTGGTGCTGCTGCCATAATGTGTACGCTATTATGTTTCTGCCTGATTCCTGGTGCAGTTTACCCAAGGGATACAATTATACTGAAGCCTCCTACATAAGGAAAGTAACTATGGCACCAAGCAGGGCTCTTCAGTCATTGTCGATACCCCCACCACACACATACACCATACAAAACTTGTGAAACATTAGGGGCATATTAATCCATTCCCTATATCTGTAGAACCACATCATAAACCCACGGCCAGTGATTAGAGCAACAGAGCACAGGGATATCTCAGCTTATCTCTCTCCAACTCACATGTACAGCACAATCCTTTGTAAAGCATGGCAGTATCAGCAGCTGCACTAGCTGCTACAAGTGGATTGCCCCTGTATGAATACCATAGATTCCATGATGGATTTGTGAGTGTCCAGAAAGGCAAGAGAGATTTAGCTAACAAATTCCGCTAAAGTCCACTGCTGGGTCATTGTGTTTTTTGTTTTGTTAGACAGCAGAAGCATTCAGGTATGGGACTGTATTTTAGCGGAATGCTTGGTGAGGAGTTACTTCTATGGGTAGGTGAAAAAACAAATGAGTGGCTATATATCCAGTACTTTATTTGTGAACTGTGCATGCTGTTGCTGTAAAATGTGCACTCAACAGTATGAGCAATACCCAAAGTATTCTCATCCTTAAGTCCAGTTTAAATGCATCACCTGCAGAACAGTACATAAACATCATTACTGAAGTGCAACAACAGATGAACACTGCATTGAAACCATATAGTGGTGAGCAGCGGTATGACCTAATGGACCTAATGAAGGGAGAATGTGTTTGTGTGTGGGAGGGGTGGCAGGCATGGTGTGCTCATTGTGGACATTGCGAGGGGGGCTGCTAGACACCAGGGACTATGAGTTATCCACAGGGACAGGTGCTCAGGAGCAAGGGGTGCCACTGGACACCAGGGAATACCATCTTCCTGTAGCAACAGGTGATCTGGGGAGGGAGGTTCCACCAGGGCATATCTGCAATGGTGACAAGTGCTTGGAGAGAGAAGGGGCCACTAGACACCAGTTAAAATCTTGGAACTCACATGATGGGTGATTGGCAGGCAGGGGATGCCAGTGGACAGTAGGAAATATCATTGCATTTCTGGGATGGGTGATCGGAGGGCAGGGATGCCATTAGACACCAGGGCATATCCCAGTAAGTAGGGGGATGGGGTGATTGGAGGGTAGAGGGGATGCCAATAGACACCAGAGACTACATGTCTTTACAGAGGATGGATGATCAGAGAGTAACAGGAGCCACTGGAGACCAGGAAGGACATTTAAATTGCAGGGACAGGCATTCAGGGTGTTGGGTGGCCACTCATCACCCTGCATGACAAGGCGCGCTGCCACCGCAGGAGCATAAACCTGCCAGCACTTCCCATGCAAATGAGCCCATGATGGGCATGAATATGGCTCTTAGTGCCTTTTATGCCCCATGGGCTCATTTGCATGTTGCTGACTGAATATTGTGCTGTGGCTCCTGATGCTAACAGAGATGAGGGTGCAGTTCCCTGCACTTCCCTATGGCTGTTTATAGCCCAGATCCATGCTGAGGCAGGGCTACTCGACTTTGCACTACTCTGGCATGACACTGTATTTAGTTGGATAGTGCTGCTGTGTTATCCAACTGAATATAGCATCTTCAGGGTCAGGAACAGGGACAAGTGCAGCACAAACCTTTGTGTTCTGCTTTTGCCCATATTTCAGTATCAGGCCCCTGGCTTTGTTGTTTATCTCATGATCTCCTTGGGGTAAGATTAACAAATAGTAACCTAAACTCTAGTCATACCATAATGCTAAATATTAGTGCAGCTTTTTTAAAATTAAACAGGCTTTTATTACAATTACAGAGTCAAGTGTCCCTCCGACTTTGTCTATCTCATTATCAATATGGGCTAGATTCTCAAAACTCTGATGTTGATATAAGGTGCCTGTGTCACACACCAGTGATGCAAAGGACACCTTGTATCAAAAGTTGCAGAGTCCCCAATTCAGGAAGGTCCCCCATGCCAATCCAGGCTGGCCCTGTGCCAGTTCTGTGCCAAGCTGCTGGGTGCAACAGGGTGCTAGGAAGCTCGCAGCAGCTGCAACTGCCATATCCCCAACACTGGATTTCAGGAAGCCCTCCCAGAGGACACACGTTCAAGTACCGTTGGACCAGCCAGGGCTAGTCTAATGATCAATGCACCACCCCTAGCACTCTCTCTGGGCAGGAGGAAACATGTGCTGCCACCCGTCCACAGTCTCCCATGCCCCCTATGACAGCATGGTATGTGCACTGGCATTATATTTGCCTAGTGCACCAACCCAGAAAACAAAAACTAACTAAATAAATAAATCTGGAGCCCTTTGTGGTGTGGTGCCCACAGTGCTCCCCATGATGCCCAGCATGTGGGCACCCCAACACATTGGCACTGCAGCAGCCACTCTAATACCCCATTGGGGTGGTGGTGCCACTCCTCCCATTACCCACCTGTGTGTCACCAGCCTTCCCAAATGCACTGCTCCATCCCCCATAACCCCAGCAGCCTCCCTGATGGGTGTCTTTATCTGGGCGCAGATACTGCCTGACGTCCCGCTGCTTGCAGTAAACCTCTCATGTGTGCCAATTTTTTGTCACATGGTCACATTAGCTGCAAACTGCGGGACTTTGGTGCCAGGACCCTACCTGATAGTGAATCGGTTTCAGGGTCCCTGGCGCACCCGTGATCGGTGCAAGCCACTGTTGGCATGGCTTGCACCAATATTTGAGAATCAAGCTCTATGATTCTTGAAGCAATGAAAAATAGACTGATAGAAAACAAACTGCCTGCCAGACACATTAATTGCAATGTTTGATTTTAACACATCTTGTTTTTGAACCAAGTGGTATGCATATCAGTATGTTTTTATTAATCACAAGAACATTAACTCAAAGCCTTTCATAACTTATTGAAAGATGGTTGAGCTGCATTTTTCTAATTGTCTGTTCTCAGAAATCAATCTGGTATCAATGTTAACCAAGATATCAGTCATTTTCTATATGTTGTATTACCACAAGAGTAAGACGGAAGCCCTAGTAAAAGATTAATGTTAGCATTCTGACCACCTACCAGAAAATCTCTCTTTTTTTTTTTCTTTAACTGTACTTTCATAGTCCCCATTTTAATAGTTGTAAATAGCTTTGGAAAACCACATACTCATACTTTCCATTGTTGTCATCAAAGAGTACCAGTTGAAATACAGGATCTTGCATTGTTAGAAATGCAATAGTCTAACAGCACACATTTGCCCAAGTTCTTGATTACATATGACAGATATCAAGTTATACATTTGTTGCCTTATTGTGATTGATTGCAATTTTATAATGGTGAAAAACTTAACTTTGTGCCACCTTCACCAACAAAGAGATGCCTTTAGATTCATGGCTGAGTGTAATTGCGTAACTATTAATATAAATTAGTTAACATACAGAAACTGTATTTTGTATAGAATTTCAGAATGCTCTACACTCCTTGTGTATATTTGACTTTCACAGATAGGAAAGTAATAATCTTTTCATTAACCCATGTGACATACTAAAGATGTTGCTATATTAACATTAAGGTTCTCCAAGGGTACAGGATACACTCATAAAGAAAGGACAGGGATAGGGAAAGGACCTCAGAAAGGACAGGGGTTGGCTGGAAACAGTGCAGAGTAACAAAAATGGTTCAGGGCCAGCAGAACAGATCCTATGAGGAGTGCAAGGCACTTAATATGTACTCACTGGAAATCAGAAGGGAGAGGGGAGATATGATAGAGACCTTCAGGTTCCTTTAAGGAATTAACAAGGTAAACTGTGGTGAATTATTTACCTTGAATACCAACTTGAGGTCACATGGCCATCAGGAAATGGAGGGTAATGAGTACCAATGCCCGTAGTCTGGGCAACAAGCTCCCTGAGCTGGTGGCCTTAATGGAAGAGGGATGCCTGGATATCGTAGCAGTCACAGAAACATGGTACACAGAGAACCATGACTGGGATTTTAACATACCAGGGTACATAACCTACAGGAGAGACAGGCAGGGGAGAAGAGGGGGAGGAGTAGCTCTCTATGTAAAGGAAGGGATAAAAGCAACTGAACAAAAGAGTAAACAGGGAGGAGAGGAGGCACTGTGGGTCACCTTGGAGACTGGAAAGGGCACCACAATCCGCACAGGGGTTGTGTACAGATCCCCATGTCAGGGGGAAGGAATGGACAAGGATATGATAGAAGGCATTCTTAGAATGGCAGAGAAAGGGGAGATACTGTTGATGGGAGACCTGAATATGCCAGATGTTAACTGGAGCACATTTGCTGCAGCCACATCCAAGAGCAGGGCCATTCTTGACGCCCTACAGGTGGCAGGCATTAGACAGCTAGTTTCGAACCCACTGTAAGGGAGCAATCTTAGACCTCAGATCTCAAACGGGGCAGTGAGAGGATCTCAGATCTAGAAGTGGGTTGCCATCTGGGGACAAGTGACCATCAAACAGTGTGGTTCACGTTAAACTCAGCTACAGAGTCAAGCCATACAAAAGTGAGGGTACTGGACTTTAGGAGGGCTGACTTTGGCAAGATGGGAGAGTGCCTCAGAAAAGCACTAGCAAACACGTTAGAAGAAGGTGTGGAACAACAATGGGGAATTATCAAAACTGCCATCACAGAGGCAACAAGCCTTTGTGTGAAGCAAATAAACAAATCAAAATGAAAGAAAAAGCCACTATGGTTCTCAAGAGAGGTGGCTGTGAAAGTCAGGAAGAAAAAGATAGCATTCCGGAAGTATAAGGAAACACAGAAGGAGCAGGACAGAGAGCTGTACCAGTTAAGGCAGAAAGAAGCAGGGAGGGAAGTCAGAATAGCAAAGGCCCAAACTGAGGAAAAGATAGCCAACTCAGTTAAGAAGGGGGATAAACCCTTTTATAGGTACATCAGCGAGCGTAGAAAGACAAAGGGAGGGATAGTGAGGCTGAATAGAATGAACGGTGGGTGGGCAGAGGGGGACAGTGAAAAAGCAGGAATACTGAACGAATATTTCTGCTCAGTATTCACAAAAGAGGAGGGGGAAGTGCCTAATCCAATTAACAGAAGCACTCTTGATAGGGGGGTCGATCCCAGTCCTCATACAGAAGAAAGGGTTCTGCAAGAACTCCTAAAACTGAAGGTGGACAAAGCAATGGGTCCTGATGGAATTCACCCCAGAATTCTAAAAGAATTAAGGAAGGAACTAGTGAAACCACTGGCTACTCTTTTAATAAATCATGGGAGGATGGTGTGGTACCCGAGGACTGGAGGAAGGCGGATGTGATTCCCTTCACAAAAGTGGGACCAAGACAGAGGCAGGAAACTACAGACCTGTCAGTCTGACCTCTGTGGTAGGGAAAGTGATGGAGTCACTTCTGAAGGAAAGAATAGTTGAGTACCTAGAGGTCAGTGGAGCACAGGATCCAAGGCAGCATGGGTTCACAGTGGGAAGGTCATGTCAGACTGAATCTAATAGATTTCTTTGACTGGGTGACCAAAGTAGTAGACCAGGGAGGGGCTGTGGACATGGCCTACCTAGACTTTAGCAAGGCATTTGACATAGTCCACACAAAAGATTATTAGTCAAATTAACCAGCCTGGGAGTGGGTCCCAGGGTGGTAGCCTGGTAAAACATTGGCTGGACAACAGGACACAGAAGGTAATTGTAAATGGAGTCCACTCTGAAGAAAGGGTGGTTACTAGTGGGTACCGCAGAGGGTTCAGTATTGGTCCAGTCCTTTTAATGTCTTCATCAGTGACATTGCAGAGGGACTGGAAGGAAAAGTATGCCTTTTTGCAGATGACACAAAGATCTGCAACAGGGTTGATACACAAGGAGGCATGGAATGGATGAAAAGGGACTTGGCAAGGTTGGAGGAATGGTCAGACGTATGGCAGCTAGGATTCAATGCAAAAAAGTGCAAAATAATGCACCTGGGAAACAAGAGCCCAGGGGAAGAATACACAATGGGTGGGGAGGTAGTAACAACAACAAAACAGGAAAGGGACCTGGGGGTAATCATATCAGATGACCTTAAGGTTAGCAAGCAATGTGAGAAGGCAGTAGGGAGGGCCGGGGGTATACTGGGATGTATAGGGAGAGGCATCAGCAGCAGAAAACAGGAAGTTGTTATCCCTCTGTACAGACAGTTGGTGAGACCCCATCTGGAATACTATGTCCAGTTCTGGAGACCCCATCTCCGCAAGGACATAGACAGGATAGAGGCAGTCCAGAGGAGGGCAACTAAAATGGTGCAGGGTCTGCAAGAGAAGCCATATGAGGAGAGACTAAAGGAGCTTAATATGTATACACTTGAGGAAAGAAGGGAGAGGGGGGACATGATAGAAACTTTCAAGTACCTCAAGGGAATCAACAAAGTCCAAGAGGGTAGCATCTTTCAGAAAAAGAGACTTGCAAGAACAAGGGGACACAATTTAAAGATAGAAGGAGGGCGGTTCAGGGACAATGTGAGGAAGTATTATTTCACAGAGAGGGTAGTGGATGCATGGAACAGCCTTCCTGAGGAAGTTGTGGGGTCTAAAACTGTGGGAGAATTCAAGAATGCATGGGACAGACATAAGGCAATTCTTGTGGGGGGCAGGAAGATATAGGCTGTTGGTTAACTAGGATCTGCGCCTATCCTGTAGGTAGGGAAATGGGCAGACTAGATGGGCCTAGCGGTCCTTATCTGCCATCAAAGTCTATGTTTCTATGTTTCTATGGTCATGAGTGGAAATTAACAGGAGGAAGGTTCAGGAGGGACATGCAGAAGTACTTCTTTACGGAAAGGGTTGTGGAACCTTGGAACAGTCTGTTAGCTGAGGTGGCCACTAGCAGCCCTATTCAATGAATCACTGGAAACAGGAGTGGTTCCAGAGGACTGAGGGAGAGCAGATATAGTCCTTCTGCACAAAAGTGGGAGCAGGGAGGAGGCTGGAAACTATAGACCAGTCAGCCTGACCTTGGTGGTGGGTAAAATAATGTAATCACTGTTAAAGAAAGGATGGTGGAACATCTTGAATCCACTGGAACACAGGACCTGAGGCAGCATGGATTCACAATGTGAAGGTCATATCAAACAAATCTGATAGATTTCTTTGACTGGATGACCAGGGAAGTGGATTGGGGGAGTGGTAGGTGTGGCCTACCTGGATTTCAGCAAGGCCTTCGACACTGTTCCACATAAGAGGCTTGTAAACAAGCTAGGCAGCCTTGGAATGGGTTCCAAGGTGGTAAACTAGATTATAAACTGGTTGAGGGATAGAACTCAGAGGGTGGTGGTAAATGGAGCTCAATCCCAGGAAAGGAGGGTGACCAGTGAGGTGCCACAGTGGTCGGTTCTGGGGCCAGTCCTATTCAATGTTTTCATAAGTGACATTGCAGAGGGGTTGGAAGGAAAGGTATGCCTCTTTGCAGATGACACCAAGATCTGCAACAAGGTAGACACTCCAGGAGGGGTGGAAAAATGAAGAGGGACCTAGGTAAACTGGATGAATGGTCAAGAGTGTGGCAGCAAAGATTCAATTCAAAAAAGTGCAAAATCATGCATTTGGGGCACAGGAACCCAGGGGAGGCTTACATGATGGGGGAGAGATACTGACAGCCTCCAAACAGGAAAGAGATGTGGGGGTAATCATATCAGATGACCTAAAGGTGGTCAAATAATGTGTCAAGACTGTGGGGAGAGCCAGTGGGGAACTGGGGTGCATAGGGAGCGATATCACCAGCACAAGAAAGGAGATGGTGATGCCTTTGTACAAATCATTAGTGAGACCTCATCTGGAGTACCGTGTTCAGTTCTGGAGGCTGCATCTCTGTAAGAACATAGACAGGCTAGAGGTAGTTCTGAGAAGGGCAACAAAAGTGGTGCAGGGCCTGCACCAAAAGTCATATGAGGAGAGACTGGAGGACCTCAATATGTATATCCTGGAGGAGAGGAGAAAGAGAGAGGGGGAATATGATAGAGACCTTCAAATATCTCAAGGACATAAACAAGGTACAGGAGTGTAGCATCATTCAGAAAAAGAGATGTTCTAGAACAAGAGGTCATGACATGAGGCTGGAAGGGGGTAGACTAAGGGGTAACATGAGGAAGTATTTCTTCACAGAAAGGGCGGTGGGTGCATGGAACAGCTTCCCAGCAGAGGTGGTGGGGCAAATTTGGTAGGGGAATTAAAAAAAATGAATGGGATAGGCATAGGGGAACCCTAGTGATAGGAATGAGAACAAGGCCAGAGATCAAGTAGAGTCTGTGGTTTTTGCAGCAGGTAGAAAACATGGGCAGACTGGGTGGGCCTAGCAGTCCTTATCTGCTGTCAATTTCTGTGTTTCTGTGTTTCTTTTTTTCAGGTGTCGGGTGCAACACAGTCAGAGGATTCAAGCAGGCATGGAATAGAATGAAGTGAATAATGGTTGCCTGGGTTGACAAGGCCAGGGAGGAGAATGGGGATAGGATGGGGAGGGTTAGTACCTTGGAGGAATAATAGGTTCCAGGGAAGGCTCCAGGGATTATAGGCAAAATGGGCAGACTGGATGAACCTCTGGTCTTTTCTTCCCTCATGGTCTCTGATTCTATGTGTCTATAAATCTAACCCAAGAGGCCTAACATACTTGGCGTTGTCTTGCATCTCACGATCTCCCCAGGGTTAGATTAACTGATACTAACCTAAACTCTAGTCATGCCATAATCTTAAACTGTAGCGCAGGTTTTTAGCATTAAGCAGACCGTATTATGATTTACAGAGCCACAAATCCAACTGATTTTGGTACTCTCAGGATAAATATGGATCTCAAGGATATAACTGCACTCTAACAAGACTCCCAATCGAACAAAATAGACAGATGGCAAACACGTTGACTGCCAGAAGAATTACTTGGAATGTTTGATTTTAGCACATCTTTTTTTAACCCAAATTTAGGCATGGTATTACGTTTCGATTACTCAAAAGAACATTCACTCAATGTCTTTCATAACCTACTGAAATCAGGTTGAGGGCCAGTTTTCTAATTATTTGTTCTCAGAAATCAAAATCTATTTTTACAACCTATATGCACTTTCCTTCTCCAACACCTCTGCCAATATCAGCTTGCTATGTAATATATATATATATATATATATGTTTATATGAGTATATATATATATATATATTTAAATTTGTAGATGTACAGTGCATACATATTCTGATATTATCAACATCAACTCTGAAGATATCAATCATTTTCTATATGTTGTATTACAGCAATAATAAGCTAGAAACCACAATAAAAGATTTGTATTAGCATCCTGACCAGCTACCTGAAAATATCTGGTTTCTAATCTCTTTGACTGTGCTTTTCAGAGGCCCCAGTTTAATAGCTGTAAACAGCATGGAAAACCACATCACTCATTTTCATACTTTCCATTGTTGTCATCACACAGTATCAGTTGGAATCCAGGCTATTACGTTGTTAGAAATTTAACATCTATAATAGCATTCTCTGTACAACTGTAATTACAAATACCAGCGATCAGGTTATACATTTGTGACTTTATTGTAGTTATCTGCACTTGTATACTGATTAAAAACTTAACTGTAGCCCAACTTTACCAACAGAAAACTGCACTCTGGTTCACTTCAGAAATGTGGATGAATAACTGTTAGTACAGAAACATAGAAAAAGTGTAGGCAGATGAGGATCACCTGATCCATCAAGTCTGCCCTATAAACTACCCCTTCCCTACCTACTCTGCAGGAGTTAGGATACCTTTGTGTTTATCCCATGCTCTCTTGAATGCACTGATCATTTTGACTTCAACAACCTCCCAGGGGAGGCTGTTCCATGCATCCACCACCCTCTGTGTGAAGAAGGACTTCCTTGTGTTACCCCTGCACTTCCCCCCATTAGTCTCATTTCATGATCTCTCTTCTTGCTATTATTTTTGAACTTAAAAGCGTTATTGCTGTGCATACTGTTAATACCTATGAGGTACTTGAAGGTTTCTGTCATGTCCTCCCTTTCCCTATGTTGCTCGTGGGAATACATGTTAAACTCCCCCAGCCTCTCCTCATATGGTTTCTCAAGCAGCCCTTGATCATCTTTGTCACGTTCCTCTGGACAGTCTCTAGCCTCTTTATGTCCTTTCTAAGGTGTGGCCTCCAGAACTGGACACAATACTGCAGATGCGGCCTTACCAAGGACCTATACACTGGCAATGTGACCTCCCTCCTTCAGCTGGTGATGCCTCTGTTTATGCACTTCAGCATGTCACTTGACCTTAACGTGGCTTTTTCACATTGCCTGTTCACCTTTAAGTCCGTGGATATAATAACCCCTAGGTCTCTCTCCTGTTCTGAGGCAGCCAGCTTTTCTTCCCCCATGAAGTACTCCATCCCAGGGTTTCTTCTACCCAAGTGGATGACTTTGCACTTTTGTGAATGAAATTTTAGCTACCAGTCTTCTGACCATTTCTCTAGCTTTCTGAGATCTTTCTTCATTTGATTTAGCCCCTCATCTGAGTCTACACCATCGCAGATCTTTGTATCATCTGCAAACAGACAAACCTTCACCCCTAACCCATCCTTAATGCCACTGTTGAAGGCATTGAATAGTATTGGACCCAATACAGGCCCCTGTGGCACCCCACTAGTCATCTCCTTCTCTGATAAGCTGCTGTTTATGACTACCTTCTGAGTTCTGCGTATAACCAATTTCTCACCCAGTATACTATCGTCTGCTCTAATTCCAGGTTATCCAGCTTGCCTACCAATCTCCTGTGGGGTATGGGATCAAAAGCTCTTGCTGAAGTCAAGGTAAATTATGTCCACCGCCCCCCATCCCCCACTCTGGTCACCATGTCAAAGAACTCTACCAGATTTGTTTGGCAGGCTCTGCCTGCAGTGAAGCCATGAAGTCTTGGGTCCTGCTGACTGCTAGATTCAAGGAATTCTAAGATTCTCCCCTTAAGAATGGATTCAATTATCTCACCCACTACTGAGGTTAAGCTGACCAGGTGGTAGTTTCCTGCCACCTCCTTATGCCTGCTCTTGTGAATAGGGACCACATTTGCCCTTCTCCAGTCCTCTGGAACCACCCCACTATCAAGGGACATGTTAAAAATCTTTGCCTGGGGTTCCTCTTGCTCATTCCTCAGTTCCTTGAGTATTAATGGGTGGATGCCATCAGGGCCCATAGCATTGGTCACATCCAGTTTGCTGAGGTCTTCCAGCACCATTTTTTCTGAGAAGGGACTGGAGTCCACTTCCCCAGTGATGAGATATCTCTTGCCCAGCTTTGGATCTGCATCCTCTTCTACTGTGAATACCAAACAGAAGTACTCATTGAGGACCTCCACCTTTTCCCTGTCTCCCTTGACCTGCCCTCCATCCTTTTTTTTTCAGCCTAACAATCCCTCCTTATTTTTCCTTTTTACTCTGATATACTTGAAGAAGGTCTTGTCTCCCTTCTTGATGCCCTGTACAATTCTTGCTTCAGTCTGTGCCTTTGCTACCTTGATTGCCTTGCTGGCTTCCCTTAGTTTCTCCCCATAAGTTTCCAAATCCTTTTCAGATTTAGTTTGCTTAAACTTAGTAAATGCTCTCTTTTATCCTTGATCTTTTTGGTGACCTCCCCAGAGAACCACAAAGGGTTTTTCTTTTTTTTTGGATTTGCTAACACGCTTTACGCACATATCAGTGACCTTTGATATTGCCTTTTTTAGGTTAGCCCAACATCTCAACCCTCTCACCCAGCCCAAGTTTTCAACTCTCCTTGATGTACTTCCTCATTTGTAAGAAGCCAGCTTTTTTGAAATCCAGAGACCTAATTTTGGAATGGCTTGTGTCTACTGCTGTATTTACCTTGAACCACACCATGCTATGGTCACTGGATCCCAAGTGGCTCTCCACCTCTACATCTGTAACATTGTCACTGTTTGTGAGTACTAGGTCTAGAACAGCATCACCTGTTGTGGGTTGCTCTACTAGCTGTTCTAGTCCTGCTTCCTGCAGGGTTGCTAAGAAGTCCCTGCTCCTTACAGATGGCACTGTCCATGAGCTCCAGTTGATGTCAGGGAGGTTGAAATCCCCTAGCTGGAATGCCTCCACTTTACCTGTCATTTTGAGGATTGATTTCAATAACTCCTTGTCACTTTCATCCCTTTGTGTGTGTGTGTGTGTGTGTGTGTGTGTGTGTGGCTATAGACCATCCCTACTCATATAGCTTTCCCATTACCCATCTCTAGGGTGAACCATAGTGTCTCCGTGTCCACCATAGTTCCTTAAGCCATAGTTGCATTGGTTCCCTCTTGATGTACATTGCTACCCCCTTTTGCCCATTCTATCTCTATGGTATAGGTTGTAGCCAGGTATTGCTGTGTCCTAATCATGGTTGTCATTGAACCAGGTTTCGGTCATGGCAACCCAGTCCAGACCGTCCTCGACTATTGTGGCAGTAAATTCAGGTATTTTGTTAGCCAGGCTAAGTGCATGAATAAGGACTGAAAAAGAAGAAAAGTGCACACAGTTAAGGTCGGGTACTGTAAAATGAACAACTCAGTAAATAAAATACACAGCACTCCAGGCTAGCTTTCATAAAAATGTTTTCATATCTAAATTAAATGTAAGCAAAAAATAAGCAAAAACATTACATATTTAATATATATTGTAAGGGTTCACATGCCAATAAAGTGCAAACATGCATGAATAACTTAATATAACTACGTGCATGAATAAGTTAATATAACTAAAAAATAATATAACACTATCTAAGGTAGGGGTACAGAAATGGTTCGGGAAAGACAAAAAGGGAAGGTTAAGTAAAATGCAAGTAGTAAGGAGGCAGAAGGGTACAGGGAGTAATATACCAAAGTGAGTAAAGGGGAATGCCATAGTAAAAAAAAGGGGGGAAGCAAGAAACACCCTTTCTAGGATAGAGTGAGAAGATAAATACCAATAGAAAGTGTTGGCGGGAAAGAACCAAACAACAGGAAGGGGGCAATAGGGACAAGGCAAGTTGACAGCAGTAGATAGCAACACATTTATCATGGGAGAAGTACAGTGTAATGGATGCAGAGCTGTAGTTTTCTAGGAGACTTTCTGGACACTGAGGGGTTGTCCCATCTGCATGTACCTCACTGGGTTGAGGGAGGAGGTTGCTGCCCTATGGGCTGAGCTGGTTAGGATCCAGAGGACCTCTCCCCCACCAGGATCCACTGTCTCTACCGCCATTGCCTCAGAGGTTGCTTAGAAGAAGAAGAAGGAGGGCTGGCTGGATCATGGTGGGCTCTGGGAGGGTGTGGATGGCAGGTCAGGGGGCACATTCATCAGCCTGTGTTACTACAAATTTCCTTCACTGTTCTGATGGGATAGGACTGTTGGGAGTAGGCACCCAAAGTAGTGGCATGGAAGGATGGGGGGGTCCTCTGCAGGGGATGCCCTGAGGTGGGAGGTTAAGGTCCTAGCAGAGGAGTGTTGTTGAGGCACAGGACAGGAAGCATAGGGAAAACCAGGAGCAGTTGTAGAATTCACCCAAAATATTTATTTACGGTATCAGTAACATAATAAAAAATGTTCAGTATAATTATTAACAAAGGCAAAATAAAATAAAGTTTTCTTTCAGTCTCCATGCCCCTTGTTCTCCTAATCCTTCTTGCAGTTGCAGCTTAGATCTTTTACAAGTCTTTTCAACCCCCCATTCTTGACAAACATCCTGTTCTTGTAAGTTTCAGAAGCTGCTAGAATACAGTTTGTTTTGAGCTGAGGCCCCCTTTTGCAAAAGGCTGGAAGATTTGCACTCAAGTAACCTCTGGAGTTTTCCATTAGCTTTTTACAATCTCAAATTACAATTATATATATTTCAACAGTAATACTATACTTTTTCCAAACAAAAGGGATCCCGATATCAGTTATATTTCCATATAATAATTTGCACATATTTTTACATGAGCTGATCTAGATATGCAAGGGAGAAAAAACAGACAGCATGAGTAAACTGAGAGACAATGAGAGGCAAATGACTGCAAGATTGTAGGGGTGATCAAATCTGAAGTCCCACAGAAAAGTTTGGTTGTGCAACCAGACAGACAAGAAACAGAAAAGGAAAGAATAGATCCTTGCATTTAAACACTTTCTCCATAACAAATGGGACTGGTCCTATTCTACCCTGTCACAAGGAGGAAAAAGCTTCTGGTGGGAGACTCAATTGTTAGGGGTGTAGATTTGGAAACAGGAAGGGGGGAGAGGGAGGTAAGGTGCCTACCTGAATGGGACAAGACTGGGGGGACAGCACTGTTATGTGAAACAACACCCCAGCCAGGAAAGAAAATGTGCAGGGTTGCCCACACAGATCCAAATGCCACATAGTAAATATAATGTTTCTTATAGCATATGGCCCTATAGCTGTACACCTGGAGGTAGCAGATGGCCCTGGGCATTGGCTGAGAGATGGACTCTTTGCCCTGTGCATCTGTATCTGCAACCACATGGGTTCAGAAGAATGGCAATGGATCCTAAGGATCACTAGGGCAGCAGGGCAGATGGGGAGTTGGATGTCATTGTCCACCTAGGAACTAATGACATAGCATGGTCTGGAACTAGGATTGTGCAGGGAGAGTTCAGGGAACTGGAGATGGGTCTGTGTCAAGCAGCATGGATGGTGGCTTTCACTGAGTTGCTGCCTGCCTATGATTGGGGCGAGAATATGGTACACCACACCAGGAGCTTCAACTCATGGTTGAAGAAATAGTGCAGAGAAGAGGGGATCAGCTACACTGATGACTGAGGACCAACCTGGAGGGATATGGGCCTATACAGAGGTGATATCCTGCATCCATCTGGGAGGAGAACCCAAGTCCTCAGCAGATGGTTTAAATGTTATTTGGTGAACATTTAAACTAGCTGAAGGGGTGGAGGAAAGACAAAGGAAGGCATAAACTCCCCTCACACAGACTAAATCAGTAGGAAAGGAGCACCCAAGGGGAAGACCATCACACAGGGAGGAGGATAATGGGAGGATAATGGGAACAGCAGTCAAGTAGAGGATGGGGGGATGGGAACAAAAGTTGCAAAAAGAGAGGGGGAAAAGAGAGGGGGAAGGTGATAAGTCAGAAGGGGAGGAAGTGGGGTTGCAGGCAGAGTGGAAGCAAGGTGTAGATGGCCATGTGTTCAAATGCAAGGAATATTGGAAACAAAATTCCAGACCTAGAGGCCATCATGGTGGAGGCAGACCTGGATATTGTGGCCATTACTGGGTCATGGTGCACAGGCAGCCATGACTGGGAAATGGCCATTCCAGGCTACACTCAGTTCAGGAAGAACAGGGTGGGACGAAGGGAGCAGGGGTTGTGCTATGTGCAAGGGAGGGTATAAAGGCAACAGAAGCACAGGAAGAGGGAGGGGTTGGAGGTACTGTGGGTCACCTTAGAGACAGGAGCCAGAGCCACTATTTGCACTGGGGTGATGTGCAGACCTCCACCACAGGGGGAAGAAGTAGATAAGGCACTGGGAGAAGTCATCAGCATAATGGCAGAAAAAGAGGAGGTGCTGCTCGTGGGGGAAGTTCAATGCACCAGATGTAGATCTGAGCTCCCAGCCACATCCTCAGCTAGAAACAGGAACATCCTAGATTCTTTGCAGGGAGCATTTCTCAGGCAACTAGTCAGGCAGCTCACTTGTGGTGGGGGCAATACTGGACCTGGTGCTCACAAGCAGGGACATTATTGCAGATGTCAAGGTGGGAGGCCACCTGGGGACCAGCGATCATGGTTTGGTGTAGATTAACATAAGGATGGCTGTGGTTCAACATAAGGATGGCAGCAGAAGCAAACCACACAAGGAAGAAGGTCTTTGGAATTGAGGTGGGCACATTTTTTTAAAATGGGTGAATACCTCAGCGATGACCTAGAGGGTGTGGCCTGGGTTGGGTGGAGCATCAGTGGGCCAAATTAAAGGATGACAGTGAAAGCAACAAACCTCTGCAAAACAGAAGTAAGCAAAAACAGAAAAGAAGAAAGAAACCACAATGGTTCTCAAGGGCAGTGGATGTAAAGATTAAGGCTAAAAGGCAGTATTCAGGAGTTACAAAGAGAAGCAAAGGGAAGAGGACAGGGAAGCATACCAGGAAAAACAAAGGGAAGCAGGGAATGTGGTGAGGGGTGCAAAGGTGCAAACTGAGGAAATGACATCTAAAGGTAACCAAGGGGAAACAAGACCTTTTTTTAGGTACATAAGTGAAAAAAGGAAGACAAAGGGAGGAATTCTGAGGTTGAGTAGGGCATGGGAAGACTGCAGAGGAGAATCAGGAAAAGGCAGATATCCTGAACAGATACTTCTGTCCAGTCTTCACAGTGGAAGGGGAAGGGGAAGGGGATGCTCCACATAAAAGCAGCAGAAACACCATGGGGGGGGGAGATAGTCATAAGTCCATTCACAGAAAGAACTTCTGAATCTGAAAGTGGATAAAGCTATAGGGCTGAAGGGGGAATACCCAAGGGTGCTAAGGGAGCTCTAAGAGGTACTGGCTATACCTCTGAAAGCCCTATTCAACAACTTACTGGAAACAGGAGTGGTTCCAGAGGACTGGACAAGGGCAGATATAGTCCCACTTCAGCAAAACAGCAGCAGGGAGGAAGTTGGCAGCTATAGTCCAGTCAATCTGATGTCAATGGTGACAAAATTAATGGGGACACTTTTAAAGGAAAGGCTTGTAGAGTATCTTAAATCCAGCAGGTTACAAGACCCAAGGCAGCATGGATTTATGGGGCAGGTGAGGTCATGTTCACCAAACCTCATCGATTTCTTCCACTGGGGGACCAGGGAATAGATCAGGGTAGGGTGGTGGATGTGGCCTACTTGGACTTAAGCAAGGCCTTCTACACCATGCTGCATAGGAGGCTCATCAGGAAACTGGGCAGTTTGAGGGTGGGTTCTTAGGTGGCAAACTGGGTTAATAATTTGTTGATAGGCGACAAAGGGTAGTGGTGAACGACACCTACTAGGGGGAGGTGATAGTGACCAGTGCGGTACATCAGGACTCAGTACTGGGACAAGTTCTCTTTAATGTCTTTATTAGTGCCATTGCAGAACAGCTGGAAGGGAAGGTTTGCCTCTTTGCAGATGATACCAAAATCTGCAATAGGGTAGACACTCCAGATGTAGAGAGAATGTGTAGAGACCTGAGAAAGCTCAAGGAGTGGTCAAGAGAATGGCAACTGAGTAGTGCTGTGTGAAAAACATATTCCGCTGGTGGAATTTGTACGAATGTTGGACTTTCACATCTGCGAAAGTTCAGAAATCATTTTGGCAACTTTTACGGAAATTCTGACTTAGCATGGTGGGCAATTCATACATTCTTTCCACAGCTCAGTGAGTCACTGAACTGCAGAATGAATGTATGAATTGTAATTGTCCCTCCCTGGTGTCTAGTGGACCCCATCCCTGATCCCCGAGTTCCAGCATAAAGATTTTTCCCCTGGTGTCCAACAGACCCCCCTCCCTATCCCTGAGGGCCCATATACTAATTTTTCCCTAGTATCCAGTGGTTGCCCCATCCCCGATCTGCTGTAAAATATTATAGACCCACTCCCTGGTGTCCAATGTCCCCCCCTTCCTGATCACCCATATAGGAGAATTAAACCCACTCTGTGGTGTTCAGTGGTCCCCCCTCCCTATCCCCAATCACCTATAAAGTGGAATTAAACACATTGCCTGCTGTCTAGTGGACCCCCCACCCCAACATATAGTGCCCCACTACACCGCTCCCCCCATCCCTTCATCGAGCTGGTAACTGGCACAGTCCTCTGCTCTCCACAATGGCCAGCCACCAAATGAGCTGTCAGTGAGTATGTACTGTGTTATGGTATGTGCTCACTGACAGCTCAGTCAGCGGCCGGCCATGGTGGAGAGCAGATGGCTGTGCTGGTTGCTGGTTCGATGATGGGATGAGGTGAAGGGAATGGGTTTAATTCTACTTTATAGGCAATCAGGGATAGGGAGGGGGAACACTAGACACCAGGGAGTGGGTTTAATTCTATTATACCGGCAATTGGGGGGGGAACAATGGACACCAGGAAGTGGGCCTATAATATTTTACAGGAGATTGGGGATGGGGGGGACCACTGGACACCAGGGAGTGGGTGTATAGTATTTTACATGTAATTGAGGTGACCACTGGACACCAGGAAAAAATTAATATATGGGTACTCAGAGATAGGGAGTGGGGTCTGTTAGACACCAGGGGAAAATTAGTATGGGGTGCTCGGATGGGGGTCCACTAGACACCAGGAAATATCAGTATACAGGAGCTCAGGGATAGAAGGGGTTCGTTAGACACCAGGGAAATGACTTCTCTGGTGTCTAGTGGACCTCCTCTCTATCTCTGGAGTGCTCATATACTATCTTTCTCTGGTGACTAGCGGACCCCCCATCCCCAAGCCCCCATATAGTGATTTTTCCCTGTGCCTAGTGGACCCTCCCCATCCCTGAGTGCCTATATACTAATTTTTCCCTAGGTATCCAGTGGTCCTCCCATCCCTGCTCCCCTGTGAACTTTTATAGATCCACTCTCTGGTGTCCAGTGGTCCCCCCATCCCCGATCCTGTGTAAAATATTATAGACCCACTCCCTAGTGTCCAGTGTTCCTCCCCGATCATCCATATCGTAGAATTAAACCCACTCCCTGGTGTTCAGTGGGCCCCCATCCCTGATCACCCATAAAGAAGAATTAAACTCATTCCCTGGTGTCTAACAGACTCCCCATACCCAAATAAGTAGTGCCCCACCACTCCACTATCTCCGTCCCATCATCGAGTCGGTGACCAGCACAGCCCTCCTCTCTCCACCACAGCTGGCTGCTGACTGAGCTGTCAATGAACACATACTGTACAATCAGCTGTTACAGCACATGCTCATTGACAGCTGAGTCTGCAGCCAGCCATGGTGGAGAGTGGAGGGCTGTGCAGGTCGCCGGCTCAGTGACAGGATGAGTGGAGCAGTGTAGTGGGGTACTACCTACTGGGCTGGGGGGTGGAGGGTTTGTTAGGTGCCAGGGAATGGGTTTAATTCTACATTATGGGTGATGGTGGAAGGGGAGGACCACTGGACACCAGGCAGTGGGTTTAATTCTACTATATGGATGACTGGGGAGGGGGGAACGCTGGATACCAGGGAGTGGGCTTATAATATTTTACAGGGGATCAGGGATGGGGAGGAACCACTGTACACCAGGGAGTGAGTGTATACTATTTTACAAGGTATCGGGGATGGGGAGATCACTGGGCACCAGAGACTGGATCTATAACATTTTACAGGGGATCAGGGATGGGGGTACCACTTGATACCAGGAAAAAATTAGTCTATGGGCACTTGGGGATAGGGAAGGGGTTCACTAGGCACCAAGGAAAAATTAGTATGTGGGCACTCAGGGATAGGGTAGAGAGTCACTAGATACCAGGGAAAATTAGTATACAGGCACTCGGGGATAGGTAGGGGGGTCCACTGGATACCAGGGAAAAAATAGTAAATAGGCTGTCGGGGATAGGGATGGGGGGGTCTGCTAGACACCAGAGAAATGTTATTTTGGGCGCCACTAGACCTTCAGAAGACTTCCGATTTTGCTAAAGGCAGAGGTTCGGAAACTTCCACGAACGTTGTAAAATTTCACGGAAGTTCCGCTAAAGCAGAATTTGCAACTTTTGCCCAGCTCTACAGCTTGGTTTCAATGTGAAAAGGTTCAAAATCATGCACCTAGGGCACAGAAACACAGAGGCAGAATATAAAATAGGGAAGAGGTATTGACTGTCACAAAACAGAAAAGGAACATTGAAGTAATCATATCGGATGACCTCAAGGCGTCGAGGCAGTGTGACAAGGCAGTAGCTAGGACCAGCAGGATGGATAGCACCAGCACAAGGACGGAGGTGATGTTACCACTGCATAAATTGTTTGTGAGACCCCACCTCAAGTACTGTGTTCAGTTCTGGAGACCACATCTCAGGAAGGACATACACAGGTTAGAGGCTGGCCAGAGGAGGGCAACTAAAATGATGCAGGGGCTGCATCAGAAGCTCTATGAGGACAGAGATTGAGAGATCTTAATATGTACATGTATGAACATATGAATGTGCCAGCAGAAACAGACCTCCTGATCTGTCAACGTTTGCTCGAGTGTGCAGCTAGGCCCCCTAAGTTGCAGCTGCCCCACCCCCCCCTTTTGTCCTCCCTCGGCCATTCTCAGCCTCACCCACCCATACTCTCCCCTGTTCTCTGCCCCATGCCCTTTTAGAGCTACCCACAGTTTTGCATGATATCACCCTCTCTGGTAGGGCATTCCACTTCGACACCACTCTCTCTGTGAAGTAATGCCCCCTCCTAAATCTTCCCCCCTCTATGCTTTGCCTGTGCCTTCTACTGTCAATTCCCTCCCTCAGTTTAAAAACCCCATCAGCTCCATCCTTGTTGATTCCCCTCAGATACTTGAATGCTATACTTCCTCTCCTACAGGGTGTACATATTCAGTTCCCCCAGCCTGTTCTCATAGTCTCTCCCCTCCATTCCCTGTATCATCCTTGTTGCCCTCCACTGCACTCCCTCCAGTAGCTTGATATCCCACCTCAGGTATGGCCTCCAGAACTGCACACAGTACTCCAAGTGCAGCCTGACAAGTGACCTGTAAAGTTCACCTCCCTCCACCTCAGCAAGATCACCTCCATTGGCCTGGATGAGAACCCCCTTGCTATACACCCCAGCATCTTGTTCACTTTTGCTGCCACTTTTCCTGCATTGGGAAGACCTGTTCATGCTCCCTGTTACCATCACCCCTAGGCCCTTCTCCTCCTCCTCAGTGATCCCTAGCTTCATCCCCCAACCAGTATTCTCTCCTTGGGTTCTTTGCTCCGAAATGCATAACCTTACACTTCTTCACATTGAACCTCAGCTACCACCTCTCTGACCACTCCTCCAGTTTGGTTAGTTCCCCTTACAGTTGCTTCCATCCCTCCTCCTCATTCACTACTGCACCCTGGAAGAGAGAAGGAAGGGGGGCCTGATAGTGATCTATAAATATCTTACGTGGGTGAATAAGTTACAGGAGGGGAGTATTTTTTAGAGGAGAAGGTGCACGAGAACAAGGAGTCACCCACTGAAGTTGGATGGGGGAAATTTAGTAGGGATGTGAGGAAGTACTTCTTCATTGAAAGAGTGGTGGATGCCCGGAACAGTTTTTCAGCTGAGATGGTGGGGCAAAAACAGTGGTGATCTTCGAGCATGCATGGGACAGGCTCAAAGGAATATTGCCAAGAAAATGGGGGGGATAGCCACAGATCGAGTAGGGTCAACGTTGACAGTATAGGCAGGAGAAAATGGGCAGACTATGTGAGTCTGCTGTCAAATTCTATGTTTCGTTAACATACACAAACCATATTTTATTTAGAACTTCAAAATTAGCTACAGTCAATGTGCATGTTTGGATTTAAAAAATAAGAACTTAATTTTCATTTTCATTAATTCATGTGATGTATTGAAGATGTTAGTATATTAGCATTAAGACTTTCCAAGGGTTGGGGATACCTTCATAAATCTAATCCAAGGAATATAAGACACTTGGCTTGGCCTTGTGTCTTATAGTCTCCCTAGGCTTAGATCAACAGATAGTAACCCAAACTCTAGTCATGCCAGAATGCTTAATTTTAGTGCACTTTCTTAAAGCAATAAGACATGACATGGTGTGCTTTATGACTGGACAAAGGCACACCTCAGGTGTGTTATGAGTCCCAAGGCATCACCAACTGTCTTCACCCACCCACAAGGTTCCATTATTACACCACAACGCACACCTTGCAGTGTCTCATTGTGATTACAAAATGTGTCCAAGATATTTTGTGGCATGTGTGTGAAAATAATGATTTTTAAAAATACTTATCCACTCTGACAAAATAGTTCTGGCACATCCCTGCTTTGGCATGCCATCTCAGTTTCAAATGCACAGCAAAATACTTTTTTTTTTTAATTAGCCCTCATACCATCTATTTTCTCCAACCCATTCCCATTACTTGTTTCCTCACTGGTTCTCTTCATTCTTTATAGTGCCTCCCTTTTCCCCACTTTTTTCTGTCTTTCTTACATTCAATGGATGGAGTGTTTACTATGAATGGAATACAAGAATTTAAATCTCTACTCAGTTCTACTGGCAGAATGTTCACCCCCACACTCACATAACATACAGGATTGTGTATGAGCAATACACAACAAGGCTATTTTTCAATCGAGAGGTTTTCATGGTAGCAAGAGATGGAAACCTTGAGATTGAAAAAAGGACTTGTATGTGTATGATTGCTCATACACAATCTTTTACAGTGTACGGGCAACCATACTTTAAAATCCTGTGTCCAAAAAAAGGTCCTCAGTACTTAAATTGCCTTACTTTTAGCGAGGGCTGTAGCGGTTGTTTGCAGTGCCACTCACTTCCTGGGTCAGCTCCCACCACAGCAGCCACTTCATTGTACCTACGCAATAACGTTCGCTTTGTTCTGCTGTAGTAGTGATGTACTCAGTGCAGCACAACAACATTGTGATGTCACTACTGCAGCACAACAACGCTGTTCCAGGCATGGATTTCCATGCAGAACAGCATTCTACAATACACTGTAGAAGTTCTTAGATGGGACCAGGGCTACTGTTTAATCTGTAGCAGGTTAAACAGTAGAGATTTCCCTGACAAGCAGTTGAATATGGAATAATTGTTTATGGTAGGCAAAGAAACACCACAAATTAAAACTGTAAGTACTGTATTACTTCATTTTTTTACCTTAATTATGTGAGTACAAAAAGAAGATTATGAGGGTAAATAACATTTAATTATTCTTTTTAATGTATGGAAGTTTTATTTTTAGGGCACAGTTGAAAGATTTAGTAACCAAAGGTGGCAACTATGTTTGTGATGGCGAGCAGGGATGTGTGGTTAGTGTTTGGATCTTTGTCCAGGGGTGTCAGCATGGCTCAGTTAGTAGCACATCCACCTCTGGACCAGAAGGTCATGGGTTCTCATCCCACACTGGGATTGGACTTGCACCTAAAATGCTGGCATCTGAGTGCAGTATTTGGGAAGTACTGTACTGCTGGGGTGTGCTGTCCTTTGGATGAGACGTTAAAACCAAGGTCCCTTCTACCCATCCTGGTGGGTGTCCAGGTGGAAGTAAAAGAACCCAAGGCACTCTTCACAAAGAGTAGGGGACATTCCCAGTGTCCTGGCCAACATTTCCCTTCCCATAAACTGGTTCATGCAATTGTCCAGGCTGTGTATGGGTGTTGATGTGTGATATGGCAGCCACTACACATTCAGTCACTTCACTACCAGTCTAGCATTGCTTGTAAAGTGCTTTGGGGTACACTGTGAATAAAAAGCGCTACATAAATATCGATTATTATTCTTCAGTGCTGTTTTGCTGAGATCAGTACCGGTAAAAATAGCCCTCAGCCAGTCAGGTTTCATGATTTTTAAATCTCATTTTTTAATAAAATTCAACAGACTTTATTACAGATTACAGGGCCAAGTGCCACACTGACTTCGGTAATCTCATGGTCAATATGGGTGTTATTTATTTATTTAGTAATATATTTATTCCAAACGTTTTACCAGGAAAGACATACTGAGTTGGTAAAAGCTCAATTCTAGGTCTTAAAGATATTACTGAAATACCACTAGATTCCCAAATAAGAGCATATAGATAGCAAACATATTGCCTGCTTGGAAAATTAATTGCAATGTTTGATTTTAGCACATCTTGTTTTTAAACAGCCATCATCGGGTAAGACAAACAATATGCAACTGTTTCAAGATGACGCAAATGCAGTAGCACTGATGCATTACCATTGGCATGCACACCGCAAGATATGCACACTTACTTGTTACTGCAAATACAAATCCACGGTACTCAAATCACAACACTGCTTCTGTGTGCAGAATCATAGGACCCTGAAGCAACATAAAAGTCCAAAATACTCAAATTACAAGAGTTTTTTTGTGGGTGGAAGTATACACCCCTATGAGGCCTGCACTTCTGCAGCCTCAGGTATTCATGCACACTCTACGACATACTCACACTTTTATTTATTTATTAATTTAAAAATCTATTTACTGTGAAAAGCACACTGAGCTGAGGCTCATTTCCAGGTTCGACCTGGGAGGGTGGGGTAACAAAGGAGGACACATGGTACAGTACAAGACAAAATACAATTATACACAATATATAAACTTGGGTGGTTATAGGCATCTTGTAGGATCATTACAGTATAAGCAGAAACAAAGTATGCATTGACAATCACAGTTGTTTGTTGTTGGGATCACGACAGCCTACCGCCCTGTCCCTGAGTACTGTGCTGTTGGAAAGTGGGATATGTAGGTACATGAGCAAGGCGGGGGGAGGAGGCATAAGTGCTGCTTGAGGGAGGGGTAAGAGGGAAGAGTTCAAAGCTGGGGCAGCTGGAGGTTCCATAAAGTTGGGAGTCTGCAGGAGAAGGCAGCTTTATCAGGAGATGATGAGGGGCTGGGGATGAAGAAGGTGTGGGCATCTCTATCACGCAGGTTATATGGTAAGATTGCTACTGGGGATAGTATTTCTGATAGGTACGGTGGAAGTAAGCCCAACCAGTATTTGGCTATGAGAGAGAGGGAGAATGGATAATGCGTCTATGTGACAGGGCTGTGAGGCCTAGGGAGGAGTAGAGATGGCAGTGATGAGTTAGTGAGTTCAAGGCGGGGTTAGAGGTAAAACAGCAGAAGGAATTTAGCAGGGTATCAAGGCAAGAGAGCAAGAAGGCTGGGGCTGAGCCATAAATGACAATGGCATAGTCAAAAATTGGGGTAATTGTCTTTGAGACTAATTTGCAATGGGTGGAGAGAGGGAGGGAGTCTTTATTCTGGTACAGAATGCTGAGTTTTGGGTGTAGCTTACAGTCAATGTTGTCTATATGATTAGAGAAATTTAGGCGGGGATCAAGCCAGATGCCTAGGTATTTGTAAGGCAAGACATAGTCTCGGCATACACTTGACAGGCTTGTGCTTCTGCATGAGAAAGAGCACGTGCTGGACTTGATGTTCCACCTGGGGATGGAGATCTTCAATATGGAGGTGGATCCTGTTGGATGGTCAGACCATCATGCCCTGAGGTTTAGTTCTGTGACACCCCGAAATGAGCCTGTCCCTAAGGAAATGGTACAGTACCATCCTTTAAGATATGTAACATCGGAAAGCCTGATGATGGTACTGGATCTTCCGGGTATTCCGTTAGATAGCAGTGACACTGGGTCTCTGGTACTAGCTTATAACAGAACAGTGGCAGGAGCCCTGGATGTCATAGCTCCAGTTCATGTTCGCCCTCTGACTTCTTGCCCTGATACTCATAGTTTGACGGATCACTAAGGGAATTAAAGAAGCAGGGGTGAAGGTTGGAGAGACATTGGTGGAAAACTCACCTGGAGATGGACAGACTTAGGTTGTTGGACCATTACACGGTCTACCAATCAGCGATTTCCCATAAGAAGGCAGAATTTCTGTCCAGGGAAATTGCTGCAGCGAGAAACAGCCCAGCCCAGCTCTTCTGGACCGTGGACAGACTGTGCAATTCAGTCTGTCTATGGGCTGGAAGAGTGTTGTCACAGGAACAGTGTGAGGAGTTTGCTTAGTTTTTCACTGACAAGGTGTCCGCCATCAGGATAGAGATCAGCCAATGTTTCCCCATGGGATTTGGTGGTAGCCTACTGAGTGGTACTAACACCCAACTGGCCTGGTCTGACTTCAGCCAGCCGGTAGTCTTGGATACAGTGAGGATCATCCAGACTCTGTGACCAACTTGCTGTAGTTTGGACCTGGGCCCAACATGCCTCCTGGTAGAGTGTGTTGAGGTTATTGGCCCAGTCCCAGCTTGGATAGTCGGGGTTTCCTTGTAGAGGGGATCTATCCAGATCCCTTAAAGGAAGCAGTGGTTAGGCCACTGCTGAAAAAGCCCTCCTTGGACCCCGACTGCCCTGCCAACTACAGACCAATCTCTAACCTACCTTTTATATGGAAGGTTATTGAGAAGGTGGTCACCCTGCAACTGGAAGATCATTTATCTGGCCATAATAGCTATGACCCTCTCCAGTCTGACTTCAGGAAAAGGCATAGCACTGAGACTGCCCTGATTCAGGTACTTAATGACCTTCTAGTGGTGAGAGATCAGACAGCCCATTCCATCTTGATTGTCCAAGATCTCTTGGCAGCATTTGACACTGTGGACCACGAGGCACTGCTGGAATGCCTGTGTTTTTTTTGTGGACTGGATGGGACAGCCCTCAAATGGTTTTGATCATTCCTTGAGGACAGATGGCAGAGGGTGGTGTAGAAATTTATTCCTCGTCCCCTCGAGGTCTGTCCTGTGGGGTGCTGCAGGGTTCTGTGCTTTCCCCATGTTGTTCGCAGTGTACATGCTACCACTGGGGGACATTATTAGGTGGTACAGGTTGAGTTTCCACTGTTATGCAGACGATTCTCAACTGTACATGTCCTTTGTACCTGTCCAGGAATATGACACAGTCTCGATGTTTAACAACTGCCTACGGGAGATACAGAACTGGATGAGTGCCAGCTGGCTGAGGTTAAACCTGGAGAAAACAGAGGTGTTGGTGGTGGACTCAGAACTGAGGATGGTCGGGTCATGGGCATGAAAACCGTCCGCTTACAACTCGGGGGTAGCCTGCTCAATGCCTTGAACCAGGTGCGTAACCTAGGGGTAGTACTTGATGAAGGTCTGACCCTGAAAGCTCAGGTGTCTGCCATAGTCAAGTCTTCCTTTTACCATCTTAGAAACATCACTAGGGTGAAGCATTTGGTTCCATCCGAGGATCTGTCAACATTGGTCCATGCCTTTGTCACCACTCGGCTGGACTACTGCAATGCCCTTTACCTAGGGCAACCAGGAGTGAATATCTGCCAACTGCAGCTAGTGCAGAAAGTGATGGCCAGGCTGTTAACTGGAACTCCTAGAGCCAGTCACATAACACCTGTGCTGCGCTAACTGCACTGGCTGCCTATACAATGGTGAATCCCTTTCAAGGTCACATTGCTGACCTATAAAGCCCTACATGGGCTGGGACCCCAATACCTGCAAGACCTCCTACATCCCTACTACCCCTCCCACTCATTCTGATCCTCTGATGTGGGATTGCTGGAGGTTCCCAGGGTACATCTGAAGACATTTGGTGGAAGATCCTTTGCCTTTATGGCTCCTACCCTGTGGAACTGTCTACCTCATCAGATGCATGAAAGCCTGTCTGTAGAGGGTTTTAAAAGCTCCCTCAAAACATATTTATTTGGGAAAGCATTTTTAGGAATGTAGGGTTGAATTTGTAAACTGTTTTACAGAATTATGGTATGTATTTTAAGCTGTATATTATTGTTAGTGTTTATGTGTTTTTACTGTAAAGGTGCTCTGAGCAATGGAAAGGTGCCTTTTAAAAATAAAATGTTACTTACTTACTTACTGCAGCCACAAGCATAAAACACATACATTGACCTCTAGCTTGAGAAGTACAGGTGTCACAAAATCTATGATACCAAATTGTAACACTAATTCAGTCTGCAGAAGTGCAGACCCCTGAGGAGCCTGTGCCTCATCAGCCATAGGTGTAAGACATACACACTGACTTCTAACTTCAGAAGGACAGGCCCCTGTGGGGCCTGCAGTCATGCAGATGGAAGTACTTTTACAGTGTGGGTATAATGGTTTCAGCAGTGGACCTAGAAATTGTTCAAGGGGGCAGCAGTTTTTCATTTATGCAGATGCATATAGAAAAGCATGCACTAATGGATAATGCTATCTAGCGAGGTACCTCGTACAGCATGCATGATTACAGTGGAGCCAGCCACGATGCAACACAGTAACTTGCAGTAAATAACATGTCACAAAATACTGCAGTAAAGAAGGGCTTAATTGCCTTTGAATTAAACCATTTCCTGCAGCATACTGCAGCATTTTTGTGATATACTGCACCATTACTGCATTGTACCTGGCTGGTGATGCTGAACATCTGGCCCCTGTGGGGCCTCTGCTTATGCAACCACAGACACAAATCCACAAAGGTAGCACATTAGTGCTACTGCATTTGTATCATCTGAAAACAGTTGTATGTTGTTTGTCTTACCTGATAATGCCTGTCTGTGGTTGCTTGTGTTGGTGTTGTCCTTTGTGCTGCTTTGAGGGGGTGGAGAGTTAGGATTGGAAACCCTAATGTCACATTTCCCTACTTTTGTCGTGTTAAGTTGAACTCTAACTGGTGCAATAACACAGTATTTTATAAACAATTTCCTTTCTTTTTGAGATGGTGGGATCATCTACTCATTCACACAGGTCTCTTCAGGACCTGAGTGAACAGATGCAGATGTGCAGGGCGCTCAGTGTCCTGTGCCAAGGGAAGGCTCCATCTGTCTATGGAAGTACAATGATGGATTTTAAGAATTCATGGGGCTGTCTGATGGGCTGCAGAAGCACAGGGCCTTCTGGATCCCGTGCTTGATGTAATTGCAGATACCAGGAGGAAACAAGAAAGTAAAGTAAGTAAAGTAAAGTAAAATTTTATTTATATAAGGTGCCCTTCCTGAGCTCAGGGCACCTTTACAATATACCGTACAGTAACAATATTATATTTAAAATCAGTAAAAACAATAGCAATCTATCAATAAGTCCCTGAAAATGCCTGGTTAAACAGGTAAGTTTTTAAGAATTTTTTAAATCCTTCCTCGGTCAGGCTGTCTTGTATCTGGTAAGGTAGAGAATTCCACAGGGTAGGTGCCATAAAGGCAAAAGATCTTCCTGCAGATGTTTTCAGGGATACCCTGGGAATCTCTAGCAATCCCTCGCAAGAAGATTGGAGTGAGTGGGAGGGACAGTAAGAAAACAGGAGCTCTTTCAGGTAGTGAGGTCCCAGCTCGTGTAGGGCCTTATAGGTCAGCAATGTGACCTTGAAGATGATCCACCACTGTATGGGCAGCCAGTGCAGTTCACACAGCACAGGTGTTATATGACTGGATCTAGGGGTTCCAGTCAACAACCTGTCAATCGTGTTCTGCACTAACAGATGTGGTTTATGATTATTTAAAATTAACAGACAAACTGGAAAAAAGGGGATGTGAAATAATGTTCACTGAGGTACTTCCAGTACCTAGAGCCAGCACACAAAGACAGCAAGACATTAAAATGTTTAATCTATGGTTAAGAAATTGGGCAAGAGACAGAAATGTAAGATTTATTAGGGATAACGTTTATAACAGGACAGATATGTACTGTAAGGATGGCTTGCACCTCAGTAAAAAGGGAAGCAGAATTTGGGGGAAAAGTTTAGCAACAGCATCAGCCAATAATTTAAACTAATAAACCAGGGGGCAAAAGGGACTTCAAACCAAAACACGGGACATAAACTGAAAAACACAGATAGGTTTTAAAGAGTAAACAATGCCAATGTTTAGCTGATAAATGCAAGAAGCCTAAATGAAAACAAATTAGCAACTTACAGCTATGGCAATAATGGATAGTATAGGGATTATTTGTATAACAGAAACATAGTGGGATGAGAACAGTAGCTGGACACAGGAAATTGAGGGCTATCATCTATTTAGTAAGCCAAGGGAAGGCCGGAGAGGGGGAGGTGTAGCAATTTACGTAAAAATGATATTGATTGCTATATTATCAATAATGACCCAGAAGGGCAGAATGTAGTAGCAATCTGGTTACATGTCACAGAACTTGCTGGAAATAGTTGCAACTTGAGAGCTTTTTGTAGACCACCTAACTGCAGCACTGAATATACGGAGTGTTTGCTCAAACAAATAGGAAGCATCTCTGTAAGGGGGGACACAATCATCTTAGGTGACTTGAACTAACCAGGGGTAAATTGGAAGACAATGGAAACATCAGCAACAATGGATCAAAGATTTATTGACACCCTGGAATCCCTTATTCTACATCAGTTAGTAACACAACCCAATAGGGGGAAAAACATTCTTGATTTCCTACTGACGAATATACCATCTGAAATCAAGAACCTTAGTACAGAAGCACCATTAACCAATGGAGATCATAATATTGTTCAGTTCCAAGTAGAAAAAAGGAAGAACACCAAAGGGAATACAGTTTTTGTTAATTATAATAAGGCTAACTGGAATGAAATCAAACAAAAACTGAAGGATTATAATTTATCAGAGAAAATTAAACATCTAAATCAGGGGGAGGCCTGGAAAGTCTTTGTTGATAGTATCAAATCATTAGAACAGCAATATATATCACAAAAGTAGGTATACAATAAAAGTGGTAAAAACCTCATTTGGTTCAATAACAAAATTCAGAGACTAATAGTAAAAAAAAAGAAATCATATGCAATAATGAAAAAGACACAAACACCCACCAGTATAAATAAATACAAACAGGTTCTCAAAAACTTAAAATACGCTATAAAAAAGCATGCAGTGACTCAGAATTTAGGCTAGAACATTCGAAGGACAACATGAAAGGTTTCTATTCATACATAAACACCAAGAAAAAATCATCTAGAGTTATCAGCCCACTTTTAATCAATAATATCTGTTATAGTGAACTAGAGAGGAAGGCAAATGTATTTAATGAGTACTTTTGCTCTGTTTATAGGAAAGAATACCTGCTAACAACTAATCAAGAAACACCAGTAAACAGATATCATACAGAGGAAGAAGAGATATGTAAAACAGATTATGTTAAACAAAAGCTACAGACTCTGGATATAAACAAAGCACAGGGACCAAATGGTTTACACCCAAGGATCATTAGGGAATTAGCAGAGGATTTGGCACAACCTATAGCTATAATTGGAAATAAAACCATCAAGGAAGGGTCTGTCCCAGAGGACTGGAGGAAGGCAACTGTGGTCCCTATTTTTAAAAAAAGAAATAAAAATTCTCCCTCAAACTATCAACCAGTCAGTTTAACTTTGATAGTTAATAAAATCATTTGAGGGAATAATCAGAGATAAGATACAATTAGGACTACAAAATAAAGGAATTGGTGATTGTACACAACATGGTTTTAATTAAAACAGAAGTTGTAATATGAACCTAACATGTTTCTACGATACTATAACTAAACATCTGGACCATAAGGAATCGGTAGACATTATCTTCTTTGCCTTTAGGAAAGCTTTTGATTTTTTGCCACATACTGGCATAATTAATAAACTTCATAAACTGGATGTTGAGGCCAAACTGATAAATTGGGTCCTCAGGGTTCAGTCCCAGGACCACTTTTATTCAATTTGTTCATTCAGGACCTACAAATACAAGGTGAGGACCAACTACTCAAATTTGCAGGCAATTTAAAGTTGGGGGGTAGGGTAACTACTATGGAGGACTATAAAAGAATGAAAGATGATTTGGAACATACAGTAGAATGGGCTGACAAGAATGATATGACATTTATCATCGATAAGTGTGTTATCATGCATTGGGGAAGCAATAACAGAAGACAAAATTATAGTAGTCATGACTCCAACCTAAAAAAGGTTGAGGACTTTAGGAATCTAGGGGTGATGATATCGAGCAACATGAAGACCAGTAACTATTGTAAACAGGTCGCAAAGAAAGTAAATCACCTAACAACCTGCATTAATAGGGCTTTTACAAATAAAACAGAAGCAATAATGATGCCCCTATATAAAACCTATGTCAGACCACACATGGACTTCTGTTCACAAGTGTGGAATCCAAGCCTAAAGAAAGACATTGAGAGATTAGAAAAAACACAGTGTAGATATACCAGACAGATTAGGTATCTTAAACATACCCCATACCCTGAAAGATTGAGATACCTAAGACTTTGGCCACTAAGTCAGAGAAGACTAAGGGGTGACCTTTTAACCATGTATAAGATCATAAATGACCAGGAGTTAACAACAATCCTAGGAGTTAAGGTTATGAATAAAGAACATAATCTAAGGACCCACAATATACAACTGAATGGGGAGATAGCTAGGACTAACATGAGAAACAATGCCTTCTTACCAAGAATAATTAGAGTATGGAACCAACTACCGACAAAGATTATTAATGAGAGAACCTTCCTAGGTTTCAAAAGTAAACTGGATAAGTATCTTAATGAAAACATGGCAAAAACACAACCAATGTGAATTGGGGATAGCAATTATGGGCTATATATGGCTTCTGCTGTCTAAATACCATAGTATGAACCATAGTATAAGATAGAGACACAGAGGGCAAAGATACCATCTCTCAGGCAATGCCCAGGGCCCACTGCCACCCCCAGGTGCAGAGGTGTAGGGTCATATGCCAAGAGAAAAGTTCTCTTCATTATGTGGCATCTGGGCCTGTGCGGGCAACCCTGCTCCTTTCCTTCCCTGGCTGGAGGGGGTCATGTTGCATAACATCCAGCTTAAATTTACAGTTCTGCGCTTTGAAAGATGGAAGCATCCCAGTAAAAGCCAATGTAATAAACTTTACAGCAAGCATCTGAAAGGATGCCTGCTAAGAATTATACTGTTGCTGCTGATTATGTCAGGAAATGTGCTCCACAACCCAGGCCCTGTTGGTTCTGCATCCTCTACTGGCAAGGCAAAGAAAGGATCTATTACCATGGCTACTGTCAACATCTGCAGTCTGCTGAAAAAAATGAATTGCCTCCAAGTTTGGGTCATTTAGCATAGCCCAGATATCCTGTTGGTGGTTGAAACCTGGCCCTCCCTGAAAATTCCAGACTCGTCGGTTACTATAAAAGGGTACACAGACTTCCGGTGATGTTGCCAGGCTATGTAGATGTGTGGTGTTAGAGCTCTCAGGATCCGATCAAAGAAATGGTGGATTTCACCCCCAAAATGACAAAAAGACTAGCCACAAAACATTTGGAGGAGGTAGTCATGGCTACTGTACAGAAGCTGAAGGTGTATGTGGCAGAGAAAGGGAAAAACAGAATGGTAGAATCATCTTCCCGGAGCCGGATCTGCTCCTACAAGTGTAGGCCCGAATCCCCAGACACACGTAGAGATAGCGAGTCTGAGGGAGGAGATGAGGAACCATTCTCCATCACTTTGTGATGCTTATTCTCAGAGCTGAGGCACCTTGGAGACATGCTAGATGGCATACAGAGTGATGTGTGGGAAAAATGTGATGGCTTTGACAGACACTACAGAACTGCACAATGGAGCAATACTGCAGTTTCTCGACTGTGAGGTAATGCTCCATCAAAAACTGGAGGATCTGGAGAACAGATCACGGAGGACAAATTTCAGAATCCACTGCCTCCCGGAAAAAACAGAATCAGGAAACATGGTGCAGTTCATTGAAAGCTTTTTGAAAGAAATACTCCAACTAGGGCAGGACTTTAGTTTGAATGTCATATGAGCCCACCGAGCCCTGTCTGTCTCCCCTCGGACCCACAAGTCAGACCAAGATCTATCATTGTAGCTTTCCTGGATTATCGCATTAAAGAACTAATTTTGAAAAAGGCTTTGGAAAAGAAAGGAAATAATATTTGAGGACAAACGTTTATATTTCAAGCAGGACTACACACCGCTCACGATGGACCAAAATAAATAACTTTTTCTGATTTTAAAAGAACTGCACGCCAAGGCTCTCAAGGCATGAGCAGAGTACCCAGCAAAGCTCCGAATAACATCTGACACTGGTATCAGGTTTTTTGACAATCTACATGTGACCAAACCCTACCTAAAGTCGTTGGGAGTCTCGATGGCTAGCCTAGACAACGCCATGCCAGTTAAGGAGCTGCAAGGAAGGAGATGGTGGATTAAGGGCCCAGGAAAAAGCGCACCCCACCCAGCGGAGAACAACACTTTAGAACGGATGGTGCAGGGACACCACAACAGGTTTACCTCACTTCGATCCCTGGGGACCAGCCTGAAACACACCCAGCCACAGAGTCAGTGACCCGAAGATGAGGGAACTACACGACCAGAGAAAATGTCATGAAGAGATTTGTTCATAAATCCTGGAGAGTTAAGATTATGATTTTCTTCTTTACAAACTCCTCCTTAATCTAGCTGTTGCAGGACTGCAAAGCGATGCTGGGTTGAGGGGAGTTTTATGGCGAGATTTTGTGATCACTGACAGAGGGGCCCTCTTGCATAGAAAGGGTGAAAAGAAGGAGGAGGAATGCCCCTGACAAGCTGTCACACAACCATTAAACCTCATTATGTGTTCCCTCTCCAGCCCCTGGCTGGGGGGGGGGAGGAAGGAGGGGAAGTGCTGCTGATGATGACATTTCAACCACAGCAGTAGTGTGGTATAGCTAACAATGCTATACAAATGGTTACCTGCTCACACCATCAAAGGTAGCATGGTAAATATTGTGCCACAGATGTAAGTGTCACGACGACAACGTTTAAAATGTTGTTCCCCCAGTTGGTGAAAAAGTTTCTGTTTAAATGTTGTGGTCAATTGTTTCTTATTAACGAATGATCTAAAAATCAAAGGGACTCACATGTATAGTCTTAAACTCATATGCTGTGCAATGAGGTGAGGGGAGGGCAGAGGAGAGTGCACTGAATCCATTTCTTTAAAAAGCTTATATAACATGCATATTAAATGGTGGACTTAAAAGAAGTCACATACAATGTCAGGGGCATCAATAGCCTAATAAAGAGATTGAGAATATTACAAGAGTTGGGCAAAATGGGTACTACAATTGCAATGCTACAGGAGACCTACCTGAATTCCACCGAGCATGCAAAATTGAAACTAAAATGAGTGGGGGAGGTATATGCGTTGACCTGGACTGCACACCCACTTAGACGAGGTACCAGCTATTCTAATAAGAAAGGCTTGTCATTTACAAATTACCAATACAGATTCAGATCTGCAGGGCAGATTCGTATGAATCCAGGGGACTTACAGGGATACTAAGTGCACCCTCCTGAGCCTATATGACCCAAATGAGGAAAGAGAATGTGCGGTTTTAAAAAAAAAGGTGATATTAGACACAATTACAGACCCCAACAGCCTATACATCAGTGGGGGAGATTTCAATAAAGTTAAATCAGGGACCCAGGATAGGAGGGGAGGGGCTACGAGAAGGAATAGCAGGGTGGGAAGAATCCTCAAGAGATTAGCAACAGAACTGAGCATCACAGAGATCTGGAGACACCAGAATGGGGAGATAAGAGATTACACCCACTATTCAGACAGACACAACAGTTACACCTGCCTAGATATGTTCTTTATCCCTACAGAATGGGTACACACAGTAGAAGGCTGCAAGATTCTCCCACAATCAGTCTTGGATCACTCCCCTGTCCTGTTAGAACTCATCGTGGCACCCTCTATCCTCAGCTCTAACTGGAGGCTGAATGTGGGGATGTTGAATGCCCCTGAATTTAAGACCCTTATAAAAAACACTATCAAGAATTATCTCCAGGAGAATCCAGAGGTGGGAACATCCCACACAGTGAGATGGGATGCTTTGAAGGCAGTTCTAACAGGGATTATTATTAACTAAGCATCACAACAGAAAAAACAAAGGGAACAGACACAGTTACAGCTGGAGCAATCCATAGCAGACTTGCAATTCAGACACAAAAGTACTTTTAACGTAGCAGTCAAAGAACAGCTGGGGAAAAAAATGGAAAAACTGTCCTTCTTATTGACGTCCCAGACAGAGGAGAGTTATAGACGCATACAGCAACACTACTATGAGGGAAGCCAAAGGGCAAGATGCCTCCTGGCTTACACTTTGAGGCAGCAAATAGGGACTAGAACAGTAACATGCATGAACAACCCACAACATCAGAGACGTCCAACTAGTGACCCAGGAGAGGTGAGCAAAATATTTGAAAATTACTACCTTAGTTTATACTCCCAAAAAGAGGTTCAAACTTTGGGGCAGGAGATGGAAACCTTTTTTTAAAATCTGGAGGTGCCGGGTTTGGAGCGGGAGGAGGGGATGGGGTGGAGAGAGACATAGAATTACAAGAAGTTATCACCAAGATCAAAAATCGGAAAGGAGGCAAATCCCTGGGGCTAGACGGTATGCCTGCAGAATTTAACAAGGCATTTATTGAACAGTTGGCACCAGTACTTCTCCGGGTGTACAGGAAAATTCAGTGAGGGGACAAAATACCAGAATCTTGGAATCTGGCACAAATATCAATTTTATTAAAGCAAGGGAAGGGCCCAGCAGAACCCAGTTCGTACAGACCTATATCCCTCTTAAATGTAGACCTGAAAGTGTTCAAGGGGATACCAGCAGAGAGGATGGAGACCATCATCCATAAAGTTATACACAAAGACCAGACTGGTTTCATCACAGGCAGACACCTTCAGGGTAACATGCAAAGGTTCTTCAACATTCTGGGAGACACAAAACTAGATAAACACTTTCAGATAGTCATTTCAATGGACACAGAGAAAGCATTTGATAAGGTCAATTAGCAATTTCTGTATAAAACAATGGAAAAAATGCAGTTTGTCTCCAAATTTATAGATGTACTTAAAGCACTGTACCAGGCCCCACAAGCTCTCATCACGGTAAATGGAATTAACTCCACACACTTTCAGCTGTTTAGAGGAACCAGACAGAACTGCCCACTGTCACCACTACTGTTCGCTATTTGTCTCAAACCACTAGCCATTAAAATCAGACAGGACAGGAAGATGAGAGGGATAACAGTGGGGGACGTAGAACAAAAAATTGCACTTTACACAGATGACACCATATTTTTTATCAGTCACCCACAACAGACTGTATCCAGACTAGTAGACTACCTACAACACTTTGGATGCATCTCAGGCTATAAAATAAATTACACCAAATTGGAGGCAATGGTGGTTTCAGGGGCAAAACCTAGAGGGTTTACTGAAGAATTCCCATTTGCATGGGCCCCAAGAGTAGAGTTCCGATACCTGGGGATTCTCATATCTAATAAATTTCACAAACTCTTCCAGTTAAACTATGAAAAGCTGTATGAGGCAGTGACCAAGGACCTGGTGAGATGGAAATTGCTGCCACAGTCCCTAGTGGGCAGAATAAATACACTAAAAATGAATGTCCTCCCTTGGTTCCTCTTTGTCTTCCAGACACTCCCTGTCTTGATTCCTCAAACCTTCTGGAATAGGCTGAATAAACAAATCTTGAAATTTATTTGGAATGGGAAGCAGGCACGCATTTCTCAGAACCATCTACACCTCCCTAGGGAAAAAGGGGGGCTAGCCCACCCTGATTTTCAAAAATATTACCTAGCCGCACAGCTGACGGAAGCCTGTACTTAGGCCAGACAGTGGTCTGACTGTGGATGGTATGACACAGAGAACGCAGATGTTGCTGGGCAGCCCCTCTTCACCCCGGCCCTTACCTCCCCACTACTGGAGGTGACCAACACCATAAAAACAGGTGGATCTTACACAGCTGGAAGATGATTCAAAAGATTAGACACATCACAAAGACCCCACTGGGCCCAGGCCCCATGTTTCTTATTAGATACGAGGCAGATTTCATGCCACCCAGAGTGGACAGTAGTTATGCCAGGTGAGAGAGGGCAGGGATCACCAGATTTCTGCAGTTTATTGAAAATAATCACTGCATCACATACTCTAGGACCAAGGAAAAATGTGGTTAGGACAACTCAGAATTCCTCAGTTACATGCAACTGAGGCATTTTATCAATATCCCAGGTAACCTACTGAAGCTTAGTAGAATGCCTATGGACTGGGAAGACTAAATATACCTGGTGGTCAGATTGCAGGGCCCACAGAGACATATCAACTGCCTATATACATTATTACAGAAAGCACAGTGCAATACATCATTACTAAAACTAAAGGGTACATGGGAGAGTGAGGCAGAAATAGAGATAACAGGGGTAGATTGGGAGCAAAGACTAAATAAATGCTGGAAAGTCACAGCCTCCCCTCAGTGGAGAGAGTTTTACTGGAAGATCATGACCCATTTTTTCATCATCCCTGCAATTACCAGACATTTCTCACCTACAAACACAAACAGATACAGGAGACAATGTGGGGCCAAGGGTACACACTCTCACATCTTCTGGCAATGCCCAAGGATCCTGCCATTCTGGGCCATGGTCCAACAGAAAACATTTGGTATAACAGGGATTCTTTTACCCATGGGGCTGACTTGTTGGATCCTGGGCCTCCTGGTCATAGCTCAGCTACAGCCAGACCTTAGGGGAATGGTTCTGATATGCAAAGTAGCAGCCCTAAATTGTATCACCTCACACTGGCTCACTGCCCAGACTCCCACACAAACAGAATGCATGGCCCGCATTACAAAAATCCCAGAAATGGAACACATAGCAACTAGGTTACGTCTCCAACAGGAGAAACATACTGAACGAAGGAGGGACTGGGATAGCTGGTATGCCACCCATATAGACACACAGAACTAAACAGGTCCTAAAGAAATAACCCTATGCCTCATGAAATATAACAAAGGCCTCATCCCTCTTTTACTCTTGCTTTATAGGATAAGAACACGGGTAACAGACTGGCTCCTTGCCTCTGTGGATGTCATGGAGACTCAGAGGTGTGGACCAGGATCCTCCCCACTTGCCTTGCTCCTTCTTCTTTCTACACTACCTCTCGTGGGGCCCGGTATGGTGTGGTCTTTTCCTCTTCATCTCCAGAGCAGCCTACAACTCCAGGTAACTCTTTGATTTATTTTTTCTGTGCCCTTTCTCTCATGTGTCTCACATGTCCTCCAGACCTTTTAGACTGCTCTCCACTATACTATACAATCAGGTATGCAGACACAGACACATAGGAAACAACTATAAATGTTTACTTTGGTTGAGTCCCACAGGAGGGGATCCTGTGGAATGAGATATACACAAAAAAAGTATTGTTAATTGTTTTATTATGCAGCTTGTGCTTAAATAATTATCAACTAATCAGGTATGAAATTATCAAAATATATAAGTTTGTGGTATTGATTAACACAGTTGTCAATTATTGAAAAGATGTAATTGATTAAAAAGTAAGGCTGCTTGATCACCATATACAGTTACTCAATGTTATGACTTTTGTATAGCACAAAATCTGGACCAAATGTTGTGGCCAATTAATGTATACAACTGCTTCCTCGTGCCAGTCTGAATAAATCTGAGTTTAAAAAAAAAAAGCATACACCATCCTCCATCAGGACAGGCTCATTATGCGTGCTGGTTGCTGTGCCATATATCTTAAGGAATATCTCATGGGGTATGCTCTACCTATGGACTACCTGAGGTTGTTCCTCCCACGCATTAGCCATCAAAGTTTTACTAGGGGCACATAATAAGGCCCTTACAGTCATCTCGGCCTAGACACACTGGCAAACAAGCAGATGTGCAATCTTATAAGAAAGCCAGGAATGCCCGCACATGGGAAATTCAACTGGCGAAATCCAAACATCACAGGGAAATGCTCACCAACTCATGAGGAAATAGTAAGAACTAGCAAACACCTTTAACAAAACATTCACGGACCTGAGCAGTGACCTCCCACCGGACTTCTTTGAGGACACTGACCCAATAAGTGCTCACTGTCCTGTTGGAAATCTTCCAGCTCCCCCTCCTTGCTACTTCAAAATGGTCCCTCTGTCATTAGCCAGAAAGTACCTCAGCAAAGTGCTAGGGAAATCATGTCACAGTGGTGACTCATCGGATCTCAAGCTTGTGGTCCACACACTTGAAGAAGTACTACTGCCCCTCTCGAAGATCATTATCCTGTCACTGCGACTGTCACAATTCCTGCAATTATGGAAGTCTGCCCTTGTCACCCCAATACATAAGAGTGGGGACAGGGCCCTACACTCTAATTATAGACCCATATAAATCCTCCCTCCACTATCCAATGCACTTGAGTGCATTGCATCTGATCAGCTCGTTGAATACCTTAACAAATACTCTTTACAATGCCCGCAGCACCATGGATTCCAAAAAGGGCACAGCACCACTGCAACGCTATTGGAGTTCATTGGCTTCATCCATCAGTCTCTGGATCAAAGCATTTTATTAGGGATAACCTTCATAGACCTCACAAAGGCCTTTGATACTGTGCACCACTCACTACTCCTCAGGCAACTGTCCTCCATAGGCCTCTCTGCTGACTCTACACTGGTTTAAAAGCTATTTGGAAGACTGCTCTCAAAGTGTAAAAATAGCCAATGTCAGCTCTGATCAGCAGTCCATTCGCTCTGGTGTCCCTCAGGGTTCTGTTGTGGGACCACTCCTGTTCAGTATCTTTCTCAATAATCTTCCTCGTTTCTGCAACCAATGGATTCTCCTGTATATGGATGATGCTATCATCTACACCAGCAACCCTGACCCAATGCAACTGGAACAACACCTTCAGTGAAGTTTTGAGGAAGTGGAGAACTGGTTCCATAAACACAAATTGATCCTGAACTACAAGAAAACAAAAGTCATGATGTTCAGCAGCACCTGAAATAAGCACAAATCACATTCACTGACCATCAAAAATCACCTTGGCGTTCCACTCGAACAAGCATAGCACTTTAAATACCTGGGGGGGTCACCCTCGACAGCTGCCTAACTTATGCCCAACACATTGACATCATTGCCAGGGCAGTAAATATCAAGATCGACCTACTACATAGGCACAAACATCACCTGACACCGGATGCCCTTAGACTTGCTATTCACAGCTGTCTTATCTATTGTAGACTACGGTCTGGTAATCTATGACGCAGCATTCTCATCATCCCTCCGGAGACTATCCATAGCTCTGAATAAGGAATGCAGGCTACTTACTGGTGCTGCACATCTCACCCACACATGTGAACTCTATGCCCAGACAGGTTGGTTTCAGCTTAGTGGAAGAATTCAATATCATAACTGTCTTTTAGCCAAAATGCACCTCTTGGCTCATGCCTCCTGGAATGAAAAACCTGCTCAGCCACCATCACACTTCCCAAAATATGTGAAGTTCTGGTAGCCAGCTTCTCCATGTACCAAGATGACGGACATCTCAGAGGCAATGCTCATTTGCCTGCAGGGCTCCTCCTTGGTTAAATGCACTTGGCAGTGATATATCATCACTTCCTTACCTGGGTACGTTCAAATTCATACTCCATCAGCATCTCACCTCTAATAGCACCTGCCCCTGTTATGCCTAATTCCCCCTACTTACAAGTGATTGCCCTACTTATAGGACTCTCATTTTTGCCTCACCCCCCAGTAACATCATTCTCCTCCCCACCTTGGACAAGGCCTCTGGCTGCCTCTTCCACCCACTCTGCACCTCCTCCCTGCCCCCACCCTCTCCCAGCTCCTTACCTCTACTTATTAGCTTGACAGGTCCTCTGGCTGCTCCTCCAATGTTAAAGTTTCCATTGCTTACCCTTCTCTCTCTGTTTCACCCTTTAGTCATGACTCTTTGACAGTTATAGCTGTTTACTTACTCTGATTGACTGTATTAATTTTACGCATGTTGGAACAAGTATTTTTTTGCCTCCCCTGTTTGTTTGTATCCCCCCTTTTGATGCTGAGCCTTTGTAAAAGAGCTGTTTGTGCTCAAAGGTATTGTAATCCAAGACTATAAATAAATAAAAATAACAGTACCATCCCCCCAGCCATACCTCATCCAGCTGGTTCACTGAGCTCACCCCCACTCAGCTCACTGGCACAGGATCAGAAAGCACTACCTGCTAGGGTAAAGGCTAGCATTACACACAGCATTTCTCAATAATATATTTTTTTTTTAATTTTGACTCCAAATTTTCAAGATAATTACAAACAAGACAGGTGGTGTTTATAGTCTATTGGCCAAAATGTCATTCTGCACCACAAGTACGAAAACACATATCATACAGGATTGAAAAACGTACCTGTAATGTTTATCAGGTAGTGTGAAAAAATGCTATGTTGAAAGTTTGAAGTCAAAATAGTGAAAATTAGTGAAGTTATGAGTTCACGTTCCCCCATAACGTGCTCATTTTACCATGTTTTCACAACAAATTTTTAATATAGCCTTTTTGTGACCCCACCTCATGAACCCAGTAGGTGAAAATTTTCAAATCCCACCTGAAGCATGACTGAGAAATTACCTTTCAGTATAGAGCTGAAAAAATTCCCTTGCCTTGTTCATGACATGGGGTCACAAAAAAGTGATGTTGAAAGTTTGGTAGAAAAATATTGAAAATTGGCAAAGTTATGAGTGAATGTTAAACTAGTTCAATGTCCACTCATAAAGTGGTCATTCTACCATACTTTAATGCCAAATTTTCAACATGATCTTTTTTGCGACCCCACCTCATGAACAAGGGTGGTGACATCTTTCAAATCTGTCCAGAAAGTGATTTCACACAGTGACAACACAATTACCTTCCAGGATGGATTTGAACATTTTCAGCACCTCTGTTCATGAGGTGGGGCACAGAAAATGCCATGTTGAAAGTTTGATATAAAAATATAAAACATGGCAAAGTTATGAATAAAACTTCAAACCCTGTTGAAATACATTAAACAGAGCGTACCTTATTTTCTCATATTGCAGTCACTGGTTCCAGCAGCAAGACGTATCTTTGATCAGAGAGTGACTCTGTGTCATGGGACATACTCAGGTGAGACAGACTGTGTGGGGGGAGTGGGGGTGGGTGCTTAGGGGGATTGGGGTGATGAGGGTGGGAGTCTGGGGGCAAATCACCAATAGACCATTTCTTTTTATTTACAGGTTTAGCAAAAAATATATATATCACCAAGGGATGGTTTCTCTTTATTTCAGGGGGACACAAGCTGACACTGGGGATTAGGCAACCCAGTGTCAGGATGATCATGACATACATGGGAGGGTGACTTGGAGGGGAGGGGGCAAGAGAAGTGGTACTGGGGGTGGGCACCCTAATCTGCTTACTATTTATTTAACAGATAGGTAGATAGATAAGATAGATAGATAGATAGATAGATAGATAGATAGATATAGAGTTATAGCATGGATGTGTGTAGGGGATTGAAGATAGTAACTGATGGGGTTGGGAGAATTATTAGGAATAGATGAGTAGTGAGCAACTGGAGGTGGTAAAGAGAGGGAAATGAGCAGAACAAGGGGGAGAGAGGAGAGTAGAGGATGCTTTGTTCATAAAGGGAGAGAAATTTGTGAACAATTGATTCAAGAACAGGAGGGATTTGTAAGCAGGGAGCGTAGAGGGGGGCTGGTCAGATGGAGGGGTAGCTGTAGTTTAGAAAGGTATCTATATGAACAACAGGCAGGGATGCCTTTAGATAAAGATTGTGTCCCTCTAGTGGCAGTTCAGTATAACTTGCTAATGGTGAAAAAAAGCTATGTTGGCAGCAGTGATAGTTGGACAAAGTGAGGTGAGCAGCAGCAAGCTGGTGAAATTGCTGCAAGCACTGGAAGCAGAGTGCCCTTGTCAGTGGGTCTCTGATCTGTAGGGGAAAAGAGAGGTTTAGCAATAGATATAGCAAAGACGTGGGGGGGGCTGCTAGCCAGTGGAGAAGACAGAGGCACATCAGGGTGCCAGAGGAGGCAGTAAAAAACAGTTTAGTCAGAGGGCAGGAATTAACACCAGAGGAAGAGTATAATCATATGAAAATCAGGGGGTGGAGTGAGGTAGGGCAATGCCAGGTCTGTAGGGGAGGTTTAGAGTCAGGGAACAGAGACAGGAGAGCTAAATTAAAAAGGTAAATTATTAATTTCTGAGAATTTACAAAGAATGGCAATGTTGAGGCAAAGCAGGGTACAGTGCTGGTCAGTGCCAGGTGAGTGAGGGCATATGGGGGGGTCAAGGTGGGTGCAGGGAGGTGGGTGCACAGTGGGAGATTGGGTGGGTAGTGTTGGTGTGATCAGTGGTGGATGTGTTTTTTACAGTTTTTTTTAGAAAAAAGCACAACATCGAGGGATGGTTTTCTTATTTGCAGATTGACATGGACATGGGAGGATGGGGGTACCACTATCCACCAATGGGGTGACAAATTATTATGAATATGGGGATTGGAGGGTGGAGGTGCCACTAGACACCAGGGATATACAATATAGGGACATGGGGGGTGGGGGGTACCACTAACCACCAATGGGGTTAATAATTATTATAAATATGGGGATTGGAGGGTAGGGGTGCCACTAGACACCAGGGATATACAATGACAACACAGGAAAAAGCACAGAAATCCTTTTTCATGAGCAGGAATCCTTTTTTGTGAATGCTTTGCCATGTTCAAAGAAAAGGTATTCTTTTCCACAGAAAATAAATCCGCATCCATGAATCATTTGCAGTTGTCACGGTAAAGGATTCTGTCCCATGAAAAAGGATTTCGGACTTGGTTTTCCTTTTTTATTCTCTTTCATGAGATGATTCCTTTACCACAAATCCTTTTTTGTGATCACAGAAAAGGATTCTGTCTCGCAAAAAAGGATTCTGGATTTAGACTTTTTTTTTAAATCCTTTTCCGCAAGTTGATTTCCTTTTTTGTGAGAATGAAAACGGACTCACAAAAAAGGATCTTAGCGAGTCATGAAAAAGGATTTAAATAGTTTAAAAAAGTGTTCTGAGCCCATGGAAGCTATTAAAAAATACACAGTGAAGCACATCAACTCCCCATGAGCAAGACACATGTTTGGAAATCTGTAGAAGACATCCTTGAGCAGAGTTATGACAGGTTGTTGCATGGAAAAATACAAAACAAGATGGCAGCTCACAAAAAAGGATTTTTTTCTCATGAAAAAAGACTGAACACTCACGAAAAGGAAAAAGAATCCTTTTTCATGAGAACAAATTTCTTTGTTGTTCCAGGAAGCTATCCAAAAGACTGTACTGAGCATGCTCAGAACCCAACACTTTACATTTAAATAACTTTGGAACCGATTAATATTTTTTCAACAAACCAGTGAAATGCACCAGTGTAGGTCAAGACCTTTGTACCCTGAAAATTCAGACCAAAATTCCAAACCATCTGGGTGCAGCGCGATGACAAAATAAATGAAAAAAGACAAATTTTAATGTGTTTGTACTATGCTGTGCTCAAACTCTACAAATCCAACCAAAACAAAACTTGTCACATCAAACTATCTATCACACAAGATGGCACATGCAAAGTTTCATGCAAATCTGTTCAACAGTTGCAAAGTTATTAAAGTGAAAAATCTGAGGTTTAACATTTAACTGCCTACTCAACCCCAACTATAGGGGCACGACTGTGCACCCATAATATACAGTATATGAGTTGCAAAAAACTTGGTTAATGCTCCAGTTTGGGTAAAAGTAACAAAAGTTGGGAAATGAGGCATTAGGGTTTCCCTAACACCCCGCCCTCCCAAACCAGACAGGAGAGCAGATGTGGGGTGTGCCTTGGGCTTCTCAAGCCTAACACTCACCCCATTCCACCTGTAAATAAAGTCAGATGTGTAGACTTTATGAGAATGGGTGAGCGTTAGGCTTGAGAAGCCCATGGCACACACCACACCTGCTTTCCTGCCTGGTTTGAGAGGGTGGGATGTTAGGGAAAACCTAACGCCTCATTTCCCAACTTTTGTCACTTTGACCCTAATTGAAGCATTAACCAATTTTTTATAACTTATTACCTTACTTTTTGAGATTGTATAATAGTATCCTTATTTTACTGTGGGAGCACAGAGTCCTTTGGACCCTGTGCTCCTATCCTTCTGTAGATGCGTATATGTTGTAACTATGGAACAACAGGGCCCTCTGGGCCCTGTGCCTCCATTTATAGGATAACAGTGACCAAATTATCAGCATAGCCATCCTATTACCCCACCTCATTTACACGGTACAGAACATTTTTGAATCCCCGGCAAAATGTAATTCTCTGCAACTGCAATGCCATTCCACACCATACATGCAAAAACACATTTTGGACAGGGTTTCAAAAATGACAGCTGTGACATACATGAGGTGGGGTAATAAGAAGGCTATGTAGAAAATCAGGGGTAAAAATATTTAACATTTCTGAAGTTATGAGCACGCGTAGTGAAATTACAATGAATGGACATGACTTTTGTATGTTTTCATATTTTGTCCCCAAATTTTCAATAGTCTTCTTATGACCCCACCTCATAAACCCCGTACGTGAAAATGTTCAAATCAATGCCAAAATGCCATTCAGTGCCACAGGTGTGAAAACACATTTCAGACAGGACATGAAAAATTACAGCTCTGCTGTTCATGATGTGGTGTGAAAAAATGGCTATGTTGAAAATTTGGAGTCAAAATACTGAAAATTACCAAAGTTATGTACATGTGTAGAAACATTTCAATGAACAAGTGTAACTCAGCCATTTGTAGGAATTTTTACACCAAATTGTTAACATGGCTTTTATGAGACCCAATCTCATGAACACTGACAGTGAAATTTCGCTATTTTGTCATGAAAGGTGATTTCATGCAGTGACTGCAAAATCACCTTGTGGGCCCAGTTAATGAAACAACAGTTACTGTGTTCATGAGGTGGGGTCCCGAAAAGGCCATGCTGAAGATTTGTTGAAAAAATTCCAAAAAATGCCAAGGTTATGAACATAAGTCCAAAACACTATTGAAATACATTATACGGCACTTATCTTTATTCCACAGTTCATGGTTCGGCTTTGAAGAGTGCAGACATGTCTCGGTCCACAGAAGATGACAGCCTAGGACATCCAGTAGTAATTATAGTGTAAGGGGGGTGGTGGGTGCTCAGTGGGATGGTCAGGATGGGGGAAGGAGATGGCAGGGACAATAAGGGACCATTTTCTTTTATTCAGGTAAAAAAAGATGTCTGGGGACTGTTTTCTTTTTTGCAGGAGTATAAAACATTCAAGGGGAGCCACTAACTACCAGCAAAAAAAAAATATGGGTATCGGAGGGTAGGGGGGTGCCACTAGACACAAGTGAAAGATAGGGGAGGGTGGGGAGTACCACTAACACCAAGGGAGACATGTAAAAATATTAATATGAGGATCACAGGGTGGGATGCCACTGGACACCAGGGGTACCTAAAACATAATATCCAGCTCAAGCAATCTCCTTTACTTTAGGGAAAATTATCATCTATCACTGGCCATATAAACTGCTCCTAACATAAACTACCAGCTCAGAGGGGGAATATCAGCTCCACAATTAAGCAGACACTCCCGCTCCGAAATCTCGTCCAGGGTGTCCCACCTCCGCACTCCTCCATCTCACACAAGAGTCAATCAAAATGAAACTTAACAAATGCAGAGTCCGATCGCAATGTGTGGCACTCCAACGGCAATAGTTTGATTCAGTACGAATCCAGAAGGAGCTTGCCACTGCAATACTCCATTCAAGACTTTTGCCAGACTTTAAAAAAAAAATGAAGTTAACCAGTCCACATAGCAGTCAGGAGCAAAAAAAAAAAAACACTCCTTCGAGTGCACTGACCAAATTCAGTCCATGCCGTCCTAACAGCCAAATTGGACAGAATTTTTTTTATAACATTAAAAAAACCTTTCAGTTAGAAATCTGTACCCCAAAGCAGCAATAGGGAAGCCACAGATGGGGGTGACAGTTTGTTGTGTGCATGCAGTGTGTAGCACAGAACTGTGCCGATAAGGAAACAGAATGGATGCCCCCCCCCCAAGAATCCTCCTGATTATCTGACCTGGGAAGCCAGCCTGAATGGTGTATTTTCCTTTATGTAAAGTAATGGGAAAGGTGGGGGCAACTGTCTCTGACACCCTTAGGCTGAGCAACACAGTGTAATATTAGGGCACTACTTTTTTCTTTGTGACCAATATCCTTTTTCAACACTCATGACAGAGAACTGTACCAGTTAAAGCAGAAGGAAGTGGGGAAGGCAGTCAGAATTGCAAAGGCCCAAACCGAGGAAAAGATAGCCAACTCGGTTAAGAAGGGGTATACAATCTTTTATAGGCACATTAGGGAATGGAGAAAGACCAAGGGAGAGAAAGTGAGGCTTAATAAAGGAGAGGGTGGTTGGGCAGAGGGTGACAGTGAATAAGCAGGGATACTGAACAAATACTTCTGTTCAGTATTCATAAAAGAAGAGGGGGGGTACCTAATCCAATCAATAGAAGCACTCTGGATGGGGAGGGGGTCGATACCAGTCCATTCACAGAAGAAAAGGTTCTGAAAGAACTCCTAAAACTGAAGGTGGAGAAAGCAATGGAACCTGACAGAATGCACTCCAGAATTCTAAAAGAACTAAGGCTAGAACTAGTGACACCACTGACTACCCTCTTTAACAAATGATGGGAGGATGGTGTGGTACCTGAGGACTGGAGGAGGGAAGATGTGATTCCCCTTCACAAAAGTGGGAACAAAGCAGAGGTAGGAAACTACAGACCTGTTAGTTTGACCTCAGTAGTAGGGAAAATGATGGAATCACTTCTGAAAGAAAGAATTATTGAGTATCTAGAGGCCAGCAGGGCACAGAGCACAGGACCCAAGGCAGCATGGATTTACAGTGGTAAGGTCATATCAGATGAATCTGATAGATTTCTTTGACTGGGTGACCAAAGTAGTAGACCAGGAAGGGCCTGTGGACATGGCCTACCTAGACCCTAGCAAGTCGTTTGACACAGTCCCACACAAAATATTAATAAACAAGTTAGCCAGCCTGGGAGTGGGTCCCAAGGTGGTATTCTAGGTAAAAAATTGACTGGACAACAGGACACAGAGGGTAATAGTAAATAGAGTCCACTCTGAAGAAAGGGGGGTTACTAGCAGGGTACTGAAGGGTTCAGTACTGGGACTGGTCCTTTTTAATGTCTTTATAAGTGACATTGCAGAGGAACTGCAAGGGAATTTATGCCTCTTTGCAGATGACACAAAGATCTGCAACAGAGTTGATATACAAGGGAAAGGGAAAAGGAATATTGTTTAACCAGAAGTAGCACACTAAGCCAAAGTTTGTTTCTAGATGCAACCTGGGAGCACAAGGAAGTTAAGTGACTTGCTGAAGATCACACTGTATGCACCTAGGCGGCTGTCGGATTCAAACCCAGGTCTCCAGATCTGCAGCTCAGAGCCTTAACTCATTGCGCTATGCTGCCTCCGGGGGGTGGGTGGAAAGGATGAGAAGGGACTTGTCAAGGTTGGAGGGATGGTCAAAAGTATGGCAGCTTAGATTCAATGCAAAGAAGTGCAAAGCAATGCACCTGGGAAACAAAGATACAGAGGAAGAGTACACAATGGGGGTACTAACAACAGCAAAAATGGAAAGGGACCTGGGGGTAGTCATATCAGATTACCTAAAGGTAAGCAAGCAATGTGAGAAGGTGGGTTTATGTGATAACGGTGAAAGTCTAAAGACGATTGCCATTATCGAGAAGTCAAGAGTGCTGAACATTTTTTTCTGCACTCTGACACCCCAGCGCACAGCAAAACAGCACTGGGGACTTACTTTTTTAATGTTTTATGTGGGGGGCTGTGCCACCCACCTCCCCTAGTTAAGGATTCTCAACTTCAGGGGGTGCATGTTGGGGGTGTGTGCGTGTGAAAACATAAAAAAAAAAGGTTTGGGCTGAGCACAACAAAAATGCACCAGCGCCAGGACCAGAAACCCAGTACCCTGCCGACCAGTGCTGCCAACCCACCCACCATGCCACAGGGTCAGCAGGGCAGCCCACCACAGCACCAAGCCTCACATTCCCTCCCATCCCTAGCTGTGTGTGCTCACTCCCCACCTTGTGCACGTACGTATAGTGACATCCTGTCACTATATTTGCCACCTCCCCATCCGGCCGCCCTATGCTACGGTAGCCCTGCACACATGCGCAGGGGATTGGGTCAGCATTATTGTAGGAGCCCAATCCCTAACACTCATATTTCAGGTTACTGAGAAGGCAGTAAGGAGAGCTGGGGGGATACTGGAATGTATAAGGAGAGGCATCACCAGTAGAAAACAAGAAGTTGTTATCCCTCTACACAGACAGTTAGTGAGACCCTGTCTCCATCTCTGCAAGGGCATAGGCAGGATGGAGGCAGTCTAGAGGAGGGCAACTAAAATGGTACAGGGTCTGCACCAGAAGCCATACAAAGAGAGACTAAAAGAGCTTAATATGTATACCCTCAAAGAAAGGAGGGAGAGGGGGAACATAACAGAAACTTTCAAGTACCTCAAATAAATCAACAAAGTCCAAGAGGGTAGCATCTTTCAGAAAAAGAGATGTGCAAGAACAAGAGGGCACAATTTAAAGATATAAGGGGGATGCCTCAGGGCCAATGTGAAGAAGTATTTTTTCATGAAGAGGGTGGTGGATGCATGGAACAGCTTTCCTGAGGAGGTTGTGGGGTCAAAAACAATGAGGGAATTCAAGAATGCATGGGACAGACATAAGGCAATTCTGGTGGGGGTTATGAAGAAGTCGGGTGTTGGTGAACTAGGATCTGCAGCTTATCCAATAGGTAGGGAAATGGACAGACTGAGTGGGAAGGCAGTCCTTATCTGCCATCAAAGTATATGTTTCTATGATCCTTTTTGGTTTGAACGAAAAAGGATTCATGAAAAAGGATCTTAGCGAGTGACAAAAAAGGATTTAAAAACATCCAACTAATGGAGTTCCAATGAGCAAGATCCGTTTTTAGGTATCCATACAGCACCTAATTTTCATGGGTTATCAATTTTTTGGGGGAATGGAAAACAAGATGGCGTCTCGGGAAAAAGGATTTTGTTCTCATGAAAAAGAAAATGATCTTGCAAGACTAAGTCCTTTTTCGCGAGATCATATCCTTTGTCAAACTTTATACGTTTATCCTGAAAAATGAACTTTCCATAGGATATAATGTGAACTTAAAAACGTAATAACTTTGCAACAGTTTAATATTTTGGCATCGAACTGACAGTCGCAGTTCTGTTACCCAAGTTCTTTCTACCATAAAAAATCAAAACAAAATTCCACACCATCTGGGCACAATGTAATGAGGACAAAATGAAAAAAATTGTGACTTTTTACTTTTTTCACTACTCAGATCTCAGAATCTGCACATCTGACCGTAATGAAACTTGCCACATCAAGAGATGTACCCCACAGGACAGAACATACCACATTTTGTGCAACTCCATTGATTGGCTGCAGAGTTAATGAAGTGCAAAATTTGAGGTTTAACATTAAACAGGCTAATCAACCCTAACTATAGGGGCACCACTGTGCCCCTATAGTAAGTTGCAAAAAACATTGTTACTACTTCAGTAAGGGTCAAAGTGACAAAATTGGGAAATGAAGCATTAGGGTTTACAGCCCTAACACCCCACCCTCCCAAACCAGGCAGGAAAGTAGGTGTGGGGTGTTCCTTGGGTTTCTCAAACCTAACACTCACTCCAGTCCATCTGTAAATAAGGTCAGATGTGTAGACTTTATGAGAATGGGGTGAGCGTCAGGCTTGAGAAGCCCAAGGTACACCCCACACCTGCTCTCCTGCTTGGTTTGGGAGGGTGTGGTGTTTGGGTTGGAAACCCTAACCCCTTCATTTCCCAGCTTTTGTTGCTTTGGCCCTAACTGGAACATTAACAAAGTGTTTTGCAACTTCTTTCCTTACTTTGTGAAATAGTATTGTGGGAGTGCAGGGTCACTCCCATCCCTCTGTAGATGCATATATGTATGTAGATGTGGAAGCACAGGGCCCTTCAGCCCTGCGCTTCCATTTATAGGACAACAGTGACCAAATTGTCATCATAGCCATCTAATTACCCCACCTTATGTACCTGGTACAGAAAATTTTCAAATCCCAGCTAAAATGTAATTCTGTGCAACTGCAACACTATTCTACGACACAGTTGCGAAAACACATTTTGGGCAGGATTTGAAAAATGACAGCTGTGGCATATATGAGGTGGGGTAATAAGAAGGCTATGTTGAAAATCTGGGGTCAAATATTTAAAATTTCCATTGTTTCATATTTTGACCACAAATTTTCAACATAGCCTACTAGTGACCCCACCTCATGAACAAGAACAGAAAAATTGTCATGTTCCACTTGAAAGGTGATTTCACCAAGCAACCATGAAATCACCTTTTGGGCAGGGGTTGCATAATGACAGTCATATTGTTCATGAGGTGAGGCCCCCAAAAGGCCATGTTGAAAATCTGTGGTTAAAATCTCAAAAAATGACTAACTTATGTATAAATGTTGAAACCTCAATTGAAATACATTGAACCACTTTTATCTTAGTTTCTCATACGGCAATTGCTGGTTCCAGCAGCAAGACATGTCTTCGATCAAAGAGTGGAACTTGAATCTGGGACCTGTTCAGGTGAGTGAGGGTGTGTGGGGGTGTCGGGTGGTGGGTGCTGAGTGGGAGGTGGGTGTGGGGGCCCGGGAACCCTCCAGGGCTCACAGCTCATCCACTGCAGGACAAGCGGACACCGGGCAGTCGGCGCTTCCTCAGATGCCGCCCGAGACCATTTCCCCGGACTCTTCCAGCAGCAGAGCCGGGAACCCTCCAGGGCTCACAGCCGCAGGACAAGCGGCCACCAGGCAGTTGGCGCTTCCTCAACCGAGACCATTTCCTCGGACTCTTCCAGCAGCAGAGCCGGCAACCCTCCAGGGCTCACAGCTTGAGGACAAGTGGCCACCGAGCCGAAGCTGGCGCCTCAGCCGCCCAAGACCACTTCCCGGACTCCTTCCAGCAGCAGAGCCAGGAACCTCCAGGCTCACAGCTCATCCGCCACAGGACAAGCAGCCACCGGTGGTCGCGCTTCCTCAGCTGCCGCCAGAACCACTTCCCAGACTCTTCCAGCCAGTAAGTGCAGGCAAAGCCGCAGCCTTCTCGGATTGCGGCGCCTTTTTCAGGCAAGCTAGACCGGGGGGCACCAAGGAAATCACTCCTTTGTCTTGTTAACTTGGCTGCTTTCACTGGATTGCTTGGCCCCAGCCAGAGACCAGTACTAATAGTGTCCCTTTCTGTTTCCTTCCTTAGCTGGGAACCCTCCAGGGCTCACAGTTTATCTGCCACAGGACAAGTGGCCACCAGGCAGTCGGCGCTTCCTCAGCCACCGCCTGAGACCACTTCCCCAGACTCTTCCAGCAGCAGAGGTACAGCAAAGCCACAGCCTATTGGATTGCGAGTGCCTTCCCCTTCTCCTTTAATTCAAAAACTGGGCAAAAAAAGAGCTCTTTCCTTCGGAACAGATTGCATAAATAGTTATTTACAACTGTTTGTACCACTTGTAAGCTTTTTGAATAATGTTTAAGGGCCATTGGCTGATTGTTTAGTGTTTGAAGCTTAAGTGTTCACAGACCCTCTTTGTTTTAGTGCAGACATAAGCTAGACCTTGGGGCGCCAAGGAAATCGCTCCTTTGTCTTGTTAATTTGGCTGCTCTCACTGGATTGCTCGGTCCCTGCTAGAGACCAGTACTAATAGTGTCCCTTTCTGTCTGCTTCCTTAGCCGGGAACCCTCCAGGGCTCACAGCTCATCCGCCGCAGGACAAGCGGCCACTGGGTGGTCGGCATTTCCTCAGCCACCGCCCGAGACCACTTCCCAGAACTCTTCCAGCAGCAGAAGTACAGCAAAGCCACAACCTATCGGATTGCGAGCACCTTTTTTCAGGCAGGCTCCAATTGGCTCGCCTTCCCCTTCTCCTTTAATTCAAAACCTGGGCAACAAAAGAGCTGTTTCCTTCAGAACAGATTGCATAAATAGTTATTTACAACTGTTTGTACCACTTGTAAGCTTTTTGAATAATCTTTAAGAGCCATTACCTTATTGTTTAGTGTTTGAAGCTTAAGTGTTCACAGACCCCCTTTGTTTTAGTGCAGACATAAGCTAGACCTGGGGGCGCCAAGGAAATAGCTCCTTTGTCTTGTTAATTCGGCTGCTTTCACTGGATTGCTCAGCCCCTGCCAGAGAACAGTACTAATAGTGTCCCTTTCTGTCTCCTTCCTTAGCCGGGAACCCTCCAGGGCTCACAGCTCATCCGCCGCAGGACAAGCGGCCACCGGGCGGTCGGCGCTTCCTCAGCCGCCGCCCAAGACCACTTCCCCTGGACTCTTCCAGCAGCAGAGGTACGGCAAAGCCACAATTTTACGCCCACCCAACCATCCCCCTCCCTGGTTGTTATTATATAGCTCTTCTTGCCCCGCCCTTAACCCTCATAGGTCCACCTTCTGCTTATACTCTATTCTCCACCCTGGATGGTCTTTTCTGCTAACCTTTGAATAACACCACCCATAGTGGTGAGGTATTGTAAACCTTCATAGTACAGGTAATCCCTCCCCTCTTTCTACACGACATGTACCCGGTAGGACACCCTTGCCTGATCAAGATAAATACTCAGGACGTCTTTGCCACCAGGGCTGCATACAATTATCTTGCGCATCATCAATTCTTAACTTCTTCAAATAGTCGTACACGGAGCAGCGACACCTGGGACTTATAGAACCTGGCTAGCAGGTTTCATTGCAGCAAGCCCCCTTGTTACTCAAAGGGCAACCATGAGAGGCCTTGTTTGGCTCCGTTTATTCGTCAGCCTTTTCATAGTATCCTATGTGGCAAAGCAACCAAACAGAATTGATCCCAACAAAGATTCAAGCCCTACATTGCTAGACTCCCCATATATCAACACTATGAATAAATTGTGCTGCCACTGTATGCCTCTGATCCCCTTTCAGTTTGTGGAATCTCCTCGAAGCAGGACCGCTATCCAATATCCTCTATGTGGCCTCATACCCTATCCATCCAAAACCTGTATGGCTTGGTGTTATTCTGGATAGATTTTAGGCTATGCATCCTTAGGGCAGCACAAGGGGAAGTTTCAGTCCCCGGACCTCTGTACTCAAACCTATACTAGTTGCAGAAAGATTCATGCCTTTAAACTTCTCCTTGCTGCCCTGAGGAAAATTGTGCTCCTTCTACTTTTGTGTTCAGGCAACGTCGAACTTAACCCTGGCCCCACGAAAGCGCTTTCATCTCCATCTGAACTTACAACACTGAAAGGAGTCAGCTACTTGCATGCAAACGTTTGTAATGTTTTAAAGAAGTTTGACTCTGTCCAGGCTTGGATTAGTCATGCTGCACCAGATGTACTCTTGCTCTCGGAATTCTGGCTTTGGGCATCCACCCCTGACAGAGAGGTTAACATCCCTAACTACCTCCTCTTCAGAGCTGACAGGCAGACCAGGGGTGGTGGAGTAGCCATTTATGTTAAAAACAAATTCACAGTGTCCATATTAGATTCTATCTCCATTGCGGCAGGATTTGAATGCTTGTCTCTTAAAGTCGAACTTTCCCCATCAGTGGCGTTCCATGTCATAGGCTGTTACAGACCTCCAGAAGCAGGACCACAACTCCTGTCACATCTGTCTTCCCATCTGGATTCTACCTCACTGGAAACAGTTATACTAAGTGACCTTAACTACGATTGGCTGACTAAGGTCTCGTTACCCCTGAAGCACTTCTGTGACTCTCATGGGTTCATTCAACTTGTTACTGAGCCAACTTGCATTAACAAGAAAAACCCAATGAGAAGCACCCTCCTGGACATCCTCCTCATTAGCAAACCTCACTCCTTTTCCCATGCTGGAATCCTCTCAGCGGATGTTAGTGACCACTGCTTTATTGCTGGTATAAGAACTGTGACCAAAGCCCTATCAACATCAAAATTTTCCACCAAAAGATCCAGACGGAACTTTAATCCTTTTGCATACTTCAATGATCTAAAACACTCTTTGCTATGGCAGAGCTTCTACCTGACTAAATCAGTGAGTGATGCCTATGATGTTTTCCATGAAATTGTAACCAGCACTCTAAACAACCATGCTCCCCTGGTTAAAGCACGAGTAAAAACCAGAACCTGTCATTGGTTTTCAGTGGATCTGAAGGCTGCTTTACTTAAAAGAGATTATCTCTGGAAAAAGGCCCGCAAATCACATGCAGACGTGGACTGGTGTTTCTTCAGGACAGCTAGAAATGCCTGCACTAAGTTGGTCAGAGAGGCCAAGGCCAACTTTTATCAATCTGAGCTACTCTCTGCATCAGATTGCCCTACCAAGTTCTGGTCCACCATAAAAGAACTGACTGGTCACTCCCCAGGAAATGTGCTTCCTTCTAAAATCACCACTGATAATGTTACCATCAACGATAAAATCGAGATACTGCAGGCTTTCAACAATCATTTTGCCACTGCAGACCTGGCATTTGATAATGCACCAGTAAGCAGTCTCCTTCCACAGATCAACACCCAGCCTCCAGAACCAAGTATCAATAACGTGGCCTTCTCCTTATTACCTATCACCATAAAAGAAGTTGAAGATCTTCTTCTATGATTGGATACTAAAAAAAGTGCTGGGGCCGACTCCTTCTACCCATATTTCTTGAAAATAGCATACCACATCCTTGCCACACCTATATCACACCTATTCAACCTGTCTCTAGCACAAGGCTCCCTTCCCCAGGTATGGAAAATTGCTCAAGTCATCCCCCTGTATAAATCAGAGGATCCCTGTGATCTAAATAACTATAGGCCGATCTCTCTCCTACCCATACTCTCCAAGCTTCTGGAAAAAATTGTGGAATTGGATACCCAGCTGAGATCTTTCATAGACAATTCAAGCTTGCTTAACCCAATGCAGTCTGGCTTTAGAGTAAAGCATAGTACAATTACAGCTCTGGCAAAAGTAACTAATGACTGGCAACGGGACTTAGATAGTAAAAAGTTAATTTGTGCCATTTTCCTGGACCTCAGTAAGGCATTTGACACCGTTGGCCACTGCCTCATCCTCTCCATATTAAAAACTATAGGCCTTGACTCAACCTCATTGGGATGGTTCCAAGACTACCTGTCTGGCAGGCAGCAACAAATCAAGGCTGAAGGAGAGCTCTCTCTACTTAAACTGATAAAAAGAGGTGTCCCTCAGGGCTCCATACTGGGCCCAATATTGTTTGCCATCTATATCAACAGCCTGGACGTAGGCATCGAGGAAGCCAGTATCCACTTGTTTGCCAATGATACGGTGCTCTACTTAAGCTGTGAATCTCCTGAAGCTGCCTGCGGTGACCTACAAACTGACTTTAATACTCTGCAGCACCAGCTCCTTAGCAAAAGGCTACTACTAAATGCAAAAAAAACCAAGGCCATGCTTTTTTCACCAGCCGGCCCAGGGGCTTACTCTGCTGTCGCTGGTCCATTACCTTCCATCTCCACTTTATTAGGTGAAAATCTTGAATTTGTGCCTAAATTCAAATATCTGCGTATCTGGCTAGACAATAAACTCTCCTTTGTGGAACATACAGAAGAACTGCTGAAAAAGCTGAGGCAGAAACTTGGTCTTTTCTTCAGAATTAATCACCTCTTGACCACAAATGCCAAAAGACAGCTCGTCCAATCTATGTTCCTCTCATTAATTGACTACGCTGACTTAATTTATGGCCAATGCCCTGTCTCACACCTTGCAAAACTGGACATATTGTGTCATAGAGCACTGAGATTTATAACTGGCCCTCCGTTTTCTACCCATCACTGCTCTTTATATGCAGCCATGGGGTGGCCCTCCTTTCAATACAGGTGGTGTAGAAATTCAGCTCTATGGATGCTCCGAGCCCTTACCAACAAACTCCCACAATATGTTGCTGACTGTCTCCCCCTCAGTCCAATCGGGAACTATGCTTTGAGAAGTCTCTTGCAGGTTTCCCTGAAAGTCCCAAGGGTCAACACTCGCTTTGGAAGGGCTGCCATAAGCTTTGTCTTGCCCACGCTCTGGAATAGGATACAAAAATCATTGAGACTTAGCTCCCCTCTTAGTCTTGCTTTGTGTAAGACCCTCTATGACAAAATGTTTGCAGAGCTCTGTAACTGCTTCCATCGCTCCTAGCAGCCTGACTATCATTTTTCTCCACACCCATACTAGTCCCTGCTGCTCATCTAAGTCCTCCTCTGCCATTATTACCCCCTCCCTCATCCCACCCGTACCTAGCACCCTCAGCACCTCCCTTACACACCACCCCTCTCCTGTCAAATAATCCTAAGCCCTAGACACCGTCATGCACACCCCCATAGCTCAGGGACTTCTATACAGGCCATTAACATGTTCCTGATGGACAGGAATATATAATCTTTTGTTTGTATATGACAACTATACATATCCTGCTCCTGTGTGTATTGTATATATCATTTTACTGTTATTTTATGTATATCTTACTTGTACATGTGCCATTGGAATGTATATATACTGCTCCTATTGTTATTGTAAACATCTTGTTCCTTTTGTCTTATGTACATTTATCTGTATCTGTACATTTGTCCCTGCCAACAGCAGGTCCACCTTGTAAATGAGCTTGCTCAATGGTGATCGCCTGGATAAATAAAGATTTTGATTAATTGTTTGATTGATTGATTGATGAAGGACCTTTTTTTACAGGTTTAAACAAATTTAAAAAAAAAAACATCGAGGGACTGTTTCTTTATTATAGGTATTGCCTGCAATGGGAGGGTGAGGGGTGCCATTAGACACCAGGGAATATAACACTGAACAATGGGGATGGCAACTGGTGGGTGGAGGGTGCAACTAGACACCAGGGAATATAGGAGTAAATAACAAGGACAGCAATTGGTGGGTGGGGATGCCACTAGACACCAGGAAAATGGGTAAAACACTGATTGGCGGGGTGCCACTAGATACCAGGGAATCTAAAATATAATAAGGGGGATGGCAATCAGAGGGTAGGGGGTGCCACAAGACTGACCTCACTGACTCCATTGTCACCCTGTAACCCTGACATTGTAATTTTGTACTGCTATGACCTTGTAACCTAGACTTCTGCTTATGGTGCCCATTGAAAAAGAGCTTCCACTCAATTGTGGTCTGACCATGTCCACATCATCCTGTAACAGGTGTGGTCTTTGTAGACCTATCAAAAGCTTTTGACTTAGTAAACCATTCCATGCTGCTCCGGAGACTGAAGGACATTTGGCCTATCAGAATCCACCTGTAACTGGTTTTAAAGTTATTTTACAAATTGCACTTTGAGAGTTAACTTCAGGGGAGCATTGTCTAACTTTTATATTTTGGAACAAAGGGTCCCACATTGGTTTATTTTGGGACCCCTATTATTTTACTTATATGTTGACCCTTTTGCAAAAATACCTAAACAATCCAATCTTTTATTGTATGTGTAACCCCCAGGTGGCGCTATCCCAAGTGCTACTACCCCTGCCTGACTGACTACTGACAGGTTGAGGGGCCTGGGTCCAATGGTGAGTGCCTCCACCCAGAGGTCAGGGTTTGCAGTAGTTAAACTAACTTGGTCACAGTCCTCTGGGACACTGTAACCCCCTTTCTTCCCACTAGTGGCCCACACAATGCATCAGGAATATCTTCACAATGTACACTTACCCCCAGGACTGGCTCTGTCGACTGGACGCTGGGGACCCCCTGTAAAACAAGATGATACAATGCAAAAGCCACAGTACAATACTTTTACATAAACAAATACCTCAGACAGTGTAACTTTGCTGAAACAAACAGATCTGATTTATTTAAGGAGCTATAACAAGGAAGGGGGAAATCAGGTTAATTAGGTTAAACACATTAATAATCACAGTACTGTGTGCATAGTACCAAATTGTCACTTTCACTGGGTACCCAGGATGGGGGGGGGGCTAGCCAGGGTCGGTGAAGCTGGTTGGGGCCCTGTGATGGAAAAACACTGGCACAATACCCAAATTGTAATCTGGAGCCGGTTGGCTCAGTTCGTGAAGAAATGAAAAACAATTAGATGACACACTTGCAATTCGATAAATAGGTGGCAGGGAGCTACCCTGCTTTGTACTCACAAACTCAGTGCTGGGAACTGGATAGAAGGCAGATTGTCCTGGATTGCCAGGAGGAGCAGACCCTGTGGACAAGGTCCTTGTGACTGGACCCCGCTGCAGTTTAGAGCAAATGGATGTAGTCTGGATTAAGCTGGGGTTTACTTCCAGCTTCATGCACTTAATTCACTGTACAGGGGATTTGAAATGTGATTCCCCACAAGCACTACACCCATTTATATGTAAAAGGAAAGTATTATACCAGGCAGGCTGCTTCTCTATCCCGATCGCAATTACTGCACCATACCCGCGAGAACACACAGCAGATTCAGTTCCTGACAGACTGAGTGCGATTCACCAATTTCTCCAGTCTTCTACAGGGTGAGCCTGGTTTCTACTTTTCAGATCACCTTGATTCTCTTCACAGGTTGGATTCAGTCTGAACAGGCGCTTGCACAAGCTGCAGACTGAAACTTAGGGCCTTACACGTGATTCCCATGCTAAAACTACACACTGAAGAATCACACAGTTCCCTGTCTCTTCACTGCCCAAACTGATCTGATCTTTCCAGTAGACAGAGCCGGGCATTTCCTTTGAGTTCCTCCCTGTTCAATTGGCTGGTTTGGCTGTCACTCACAATCAGACTCCCCCTGTTGGTGCAAAAAGGTGCCAAAGTCCAAACTACAATTCCCAGAGGCATCTGCCACACAGTCCCATTGTGGCTGGCTCAACTTAAGAGTCCAAGTTCTGATTTGCCAGCAGCAGGCTCCATTTTAAAGGTCCCCCACGCTGATTGGTCCAGTTCAGCAGTTCAATTCCAACATAGAGGGGAAACACACACAGAGTCCCAGCTGCAATAAAACAGGTTAGATAAACTGCAATCTCACAAATGCTGTTAAATGATTACAGGAAACATTTACAGCTTCAGATGGGCTCCTTTGCACTCTTAGCGATGCAAAGCGGAAGCAGCCATTGGCAGCAGCCTGGGCGGATTCGGCATTAGAACACACAGTTCCCCCTCCTCAATTAATTATGGTCACAAGCAGGCAGCTCTTAAAGAGACAGTACCAGAGGCTCTAAAAGCACTCACACTCAAGCAGCTTAAATGCTGAACGCTTCCAGACTTGGAGCATTCAAGCAAGCTCCTGGAAGACTTCTGGGAATCCCCATTTGCAGGGGGGTTACATATGCAGATGACATTATTCTTTTTTTCCAGTGGAAAAACTGAGGATGGGATAAATACAGCCCTAAATATAGATTTTTCTGCCTTAAACACTTTGGGCCTGATTTTAGAAAGGGATACACCAATCATAACGCAGATGCACCAGTATGAATGCCGTAAATGTGAGATGCGATAAGCGGGATTCTAGAATGCGACATGCGCCATGTCGGAAACCAATAAGTGAAAGACCACTTACGCCGCATATACGCCAAACCCCCTGATATGCATTTGTGGAAATAGACATACACCAAAAACAGTGGTAGGATCCACACTGGCGGGATTCTGGAAACAACCAAGATGCAAGGAACACCAGTCACAAATGGCGTAACTTACACCAGGGGGGAGCAGGTGTAAGTTACACAGTTTAAAAAGTGTGGGACACAGTCAGCAGAGTCACTGTTGAGTAAGCTGTGTGAAGACACCCAGCCTAGAGAGAGAGGGAGAAAGAGAGAGAGAGACGTCAGCACCAGCTGCCATATTGGGACCAGTGCTACTAGACAGGTGGCAGAGGTATCGCAGGTGGCACAAAGGCTGGAACCAGGGGAACAGGCAGCAGCCAGTGCAGCACATAACAGCCAGATGACATGCACCACATTTGTACAGGGCCAAGACATCATACCAATACCTCACAGAGAAGCAATGCATTGCATGCTACCACCTGCCGAAGGCCGTCATTGCAGGACTGTGCAATGACCTACAGGACGAACTACAGAGTGCTACCCACAGGGGTCACCCAGTACCAGTGGATGTCAAGGTGAGTGCCGCTCTGTGCTTCCTTGCAACTGAACCCTTCCAGAGACCCAGTGACACCGTAGGAATCTCACAGCTTGCAATGTCCAGGTGCCCCCACCAGTTCCTGGAAGCAAAGATGTACCAAATAGGGGAGTACATCACCTTCCCCAGAGATGCACGTCAACAGCAGGAAGTGAAGCAGGCCTTTTATGATGTTGCACAGTTCTCCTGTGTGCTCGGTGCCATTGATTGTACACATGTGGCTGCCAGAGCACCACCAGGGGAGCCAGATGCATATGTCAATAAAAAAGGCTTCCACTCCATGAACATGCAAGTGGTGTGACAACCAGTGCTGCATACTGGATGTGGTAGCACAGTATCCTGGTTCCAGCCATGATGCATACATCCTCCGCAACTGTGGCCTGCATGAGGCATTCCAGAGGGGACAGATCATTGGTGGCTGGCTCTTAGGTGTGTACCTGTGACATACAGAGACACTGCCCATGACCACTGTGCACAATGCCCACATGGCCAACGTGTGACATGCACACTGAACATGTACCTTACATCCCACAGGTGACAGTGGATACCCACAACTGCCATGGGTTATGACACCACTATGGCACCCACGCACCCCTGGCGAGGACCAATACAATGATGCCCAAGCCACCACCAGAGGTGTCATTGAGTGGACATTTAGTGTCCCAAAAGCTCGGTTCAGTTGCCTGGATACATCAGGAGGGGCACTGCAGTACAGTCCGGATACAGTATGCAAGATCTTCATAGTGTGCTACATGCTGCACAACATTGCAGTCCAGAACCGATTGCCAAACTCCAACATGGAGGTGGAGGAGGAGGTTGGGGAGGAAGACGAGGAGGAGAAGGAGGAGCCTGGTGACCATGGCAGACCGCAACAAGACCAAGCAGCATGTGCCCAGGCAGGACAATGTGCACAACGTGAGCTGATAGTGCACCATTTCACCCAATGCACTGTGCCACACCATCAGGAGGCACCATTGGCAATAATCCACCTGGCCATGTGTAGCATAACAGTACACTGCCATGCCACCTGATGCTGTACACCCAACACGGTGACACTGTACAATGTGAACAGTGGCCATGTGTGGTGGCAGCAACTGGTGGTAATAGACATCCACTGCAGTGTGTGAAGCACCCACGTATGTTACAAAGGGGAGGAAAAACAGCACACAACATGGCCAGCTATAGCACCATGTGCTGTAAGGGAGGTGTGTGAACATGACCATATACAGCAGTGCAGCATACCAGTCATGGCCATTGTGATGTACATACTGCAGCCAGGTATGGTGTGTTGCATAGGGGAGATTATGTGCTGCAAGAACCCTGCAGTGCAACAACCACATAGTGGGGGGGATGGTGCTGTGTGTGTATGTGAAGGGTATCAGATGCTGCAGTAAGAGCAACAGCAGGCAACTGAGGATGTAAGGAGCTGACAACAGCCTACCATAGTTCTGCACACTGTGGCCTGGTGCTGTGGGAGAAATAAATAACATGCAATAGCGTGCAGCGCATCAGAAATGCAATTGCGTTTAAAACAACACGCAACAATCACTGTCAGTGAGAGTGGCAGGCAGCATCAAAATGTACACATATGCATGTGAAACATAGGGCAATTGCATAGAAAATGACATGCATTAGTGGCATGCGAGAAGAACAACGTACTTGCGGCCTGCACGTGTTACATTCACAGCACATGCGGTACACATATGAGGCCAAATCATATCAATGCTACGGGGCTCGCAACAGGCCTGGAAGCTGTACACACCTCACACAGGCCACTGCCAACTGTTTACTGGCTGTTTCTCGGTGTTCCACAAACATTGTCCACCTTAAGTGGAAGAGCACCCAATTTCAGCCCTGAGGAGACTGCGCAATTGGTCAACCTTGTGCTGCAGTGTCACAACAAACTGCTGCCACCAGGGTGCAGGAGACACACACCACAGGAGAGTGACAGGGTGTGGAGGAGCATAGGTGCTCAGCTGCAGGAGATGACAGGCATCAAGAGGACCATGAAGCAGCTGAAACATAAGTGGCAGGACATGTACAGGATGGACAGAGACATACTTGTCTGTCTCATGGACATGTCCACCCATAGAGATGCAGACATGATGGGTGGAGGCAGGCCCAGGGAAGGTGAGTAGTCAACCCTGTAAGAGCACCGCTAGACAGCACTGCAACTGCATGCACACTCATGTGCAAGATAAACTAATATATGTCACATCTTTTGTGCTACAGGACAGAGAGGTCCCAGACATGTGGCCGCGAGAAGTGCAGCCCGGGTACGGCAGGATGGGCAGCAGCAGAACAGGCAAGGACAACACAGCAGGGTAAGAGTGTGCCAGTTGACCATGATGAATGTGCACACAGCATGACACCCATACACACTGCATGCACATATGTGATGTTACATGGTGAGCAATGACACGTCACTGACATGTATCACATTCCCCTGCAACAGGTGTGCATATACCAGTGGCCCCAAGACACAGGGCCCTCCTGAGGGCTATGGCAGAACAGAAGCACAGGGATGCTAGTGCATACCACCAATGAACCAGGCATATGTGATGTAGAGCGTGACCGCTCCCACCAGAGACGGATGAGGAGAATGAGGAGGAGGCTATGGAGGGCGCAGTGGGTGAGCTGGGAGAACAACAGCCAGGAGAAGAGGCCCAACACCAAACAGAGGTGGAAGGTACACAGCAGCCACCTCTGGAGGGATCAGAGGCACAGCAGGTACAGGACGCACAGCAGGCAGAGGCTGCACCAGGGGACAGTGGCAGTCCTGCATCCATGGTGGCAATGGACATGCAATTACTGCAGGTGTTGGACCTACAGTCATCACAACCAGATGTGGACCTGGGCCAGGTGAACAATGATGTAGTGGTGGATGAGGGGCAGCCAGCCAACCAACCACAGGCATCACCCATGGGCCGTGTCAGGCAACCTGCAGACCTCGTTGAGGTCATCCTGGGGGATGTTGCCAGACTGCATGGGTCCCTCAGGGCCATGCTGGCTGCCTTGAGGGACCATTAACTGTACTGATCACACCTGTCTGGACTGTGTCGTGCTGGGGTGCATGCCTGTTGAACTTTGGCAGCTATGTATGTTGTTTGTCTGGGGTGGAGGTGGGCAGAGCTGTACATATTTTTAAACACTGTGTATGAGTCACTTAGGGAAGGGGGTTACAATGTCATATGTTATTGTGCAATGTATAGTTCAGTGTGGGTTCTAACATGTTATGTTTCTTTGAGTTGTTCGCACAGTAAATGTTTTGTGCATTACACAGTCAACATGTTCCTGTCTGCTGTCGCCTTGTGGAATGGTGTCTGTGCTGCATGAGTGGGTGGCATAGTACATAAGTGCTCACATGCATGCAGCACCACAGTGGTGTTGTATGTGTGCCTGATATGGCCATATGGCCCATGTGTGCCAGCTGTGCACCATGCGACTATTGGCATGACGCATAGTACAGTGATACATGGCACAATGCATTGGTAGCATTGCATTGTGTTGAGCATGTACACATACCCCTGCACTGAGAAGATGGGACAATGTGCAGGCTGTGGGCCTGTATGGCACCACCCCACCTTAGGGCGTCAATGGCCCTGCAGGTGGCACCACTGGCACATGGTCATAGTGTTGCAGGACACCGGACAACAGCAGAGACGTGCTACTTGGTGCTGCACACCCGTCATGGTGACACTGTATACTACAACCAGTGACCATGTAGGTGCATAGTGCCTGGTGGCTACAGCTACATGGTGCAGCGTTGCTATCCAGAGTGCCCTGCACACTGTTTATATGCCATGTTCAGGTGCCCCACGATGACTGTCCCAATGCAAGCCCTGTGCATAGTTTGCCACTGTTGGGCCTTGCAGATGCAGCAGGCATAGCAGTGTTTACCCCACAGCATGTGGGACATGATGAGTGTGAGGCAATATGTCTCCCACCCTGTTAACCACGGTTGCAGTGGTGGCTGCAGTCCCAACACCGTACCCAACCACCCCTGCCATCATGCTATACTTGTGTATGCACTGGGTACGGCTGCATGGACCACATACCCTCACACCAAATATAGCTTCCCGTATGGTGTTGTCTATGGCCTGTACACATGCATGCATCCATATGCCACAGTCATGCTGCACCATGTGCACTGGTGGGTGTGCCTTCACAATGTGTGTACCAGACCACATGCGCACATTCAGATGCCCACTCCAGTGGCAGACTGCAGGGTCCGACCTGGCTGCGGAACCATACTTGTACACAGCAGTGCACCCCCTCCCATGAGGGTGCTGTCACACACACACATACGTTTCATATTCCGTGGCACACAGTTGAACACTGTTCTGCTTATGTATGGTGCACCCTTGGTACATGTTGTGCCCAACAGTTGCACTGCCAACACTCGTGTGTCCCCACAAGGACCCCACACATGAATGGCATCACCCTGCATTGCCCCCACACAGTGCTGTACCCACCCCTTAGTAATGGTCAGGGACATAACTCTGGGACACACAACACCTCTGACTACCATCACCTGTGTGTATCCTAGACACAGACATGTGTATGCAATGTGCCACATGGCATGGTACACATACCACAATGTCCCATGCTGTCCCATGCCATCGGCGGCCTATGCCACTACAATCTGCCACCCCATGATGTACTGCAAACTCAAATACAGGACTGCTCTAGTTGCAGGGCACTGCAGTCACTGTTAACAGTACTATGGCAGACACTGACAACAGCATCGACACTGTTTGGTCTGTAGTCATTTATTTGCATGTACATCAGTGTTATGACATTATACACAGTGTCACAATGTTGAGTACTGTACTCCCCCACAGATGCGTGCACACACACACACACACACACACACACACTGTTGTGCAGTCTGCACCACCACCCAACCCACTGTGCAGTATCATATGCATACATGTCCATACTGTTGCACTGCATGCCACCAATGACACATTGCCTATATTCAGCTGTCTCTATGACCACCCACTCACATGGCTGCACACTATACTGTCATCTACTGCTGTTGTTTCTGTTGCACAGCCCTGCTGCATGTGAGAACACCAGCACCCTGTGCAGTCTCAGCCACCTTTGCACTGTCATCTGTGCCACGCTGGCATCCCCTTGCTGTGATGCACATGGACCGTCCTCCTGTCGCCGTGTGTCAGTCCCCTCCTCAGCTCCAGTCCTCCTTTTCCTGTCATTTGTAGTGCTGTATCACTGTGGGCATTGCATGTGTGACATCACTGCTGCCATGCTTCCCACCCTGTCGGATCAGACTGTTGGTCTGTGCAGCATGTGTAACCATGGCCACACCTGTGGTGCTCTGCTGTGCCAGTACAGGGTTTGCAACTGCAGTGGTGGTTGTGGTGCTGCATGTGGGTGTTGCATGGGTCTGTGCTGCTGCAGATGTGGAGGGTTCTGCCCTTGTGAAGGACACAGTCTGTTTGTCGATGGTACCATCTCCCACAGTGGCCACACTGCATGTGTTGTGTATGCTGTGTCATCCCCTGCCAGTATGTGCTAGGCCCTGCCATTGTAGGTGGTGCATAACTCTGTGTTTGGTTGCTGCCAGGTATGGGGATCTGGGGGTATATGTATGGCACAGTGTGTGGTGGCAACCACTGTTGCATGGGTGGGTGCTGCACATGCATGGCATCTGCTATCGCCAGCAGTGCATTGATCATGGCCTCATTGTGGGCCTGTTGTTGTACTATCATGCGCTCCATGACCTGGTTGCAATGCACCCTGGACTCCATGTGCCCCTGTGTAGAGTAGCATAGGCCATGGATAGCTTGCGCCATGTCTCAAGCACTGCTGAAGTCTCCCTGCTGCTCTCATGTATGGCTGTGCTGATGGCCATCAGGTGGCCTTCCTGCCTTTGATGGTGCTCCTACAGGGTCTCTCTGATAGCAACCAACTCCTGTCTCATATCCCCCTGGCCTGCCACCACTGACTGGCAGTAGTCACCGATGTATGCTGGTGGTGACACCTGGTCCTGCAGCTCCCTGACTGCATCATCCAGCTGAGCCTCTAAGGCTGTGTAACTGCTGGGGCTCTGTTACCCTGCCACCGCCCGGCCCCCTGACTGACTGCTGTCACATTCCCACCCACACTGTGCATCCCCAGGGTGTGGTCACTGGTGCTGGATGCATGGCCGGTGTCGCCGGCACCCACTGCATTGTCCTAAACTGCTCAGTGCTGAATACTGGTCCCTCCCCATCCATGGCACCATCCTCACCCTCCGTCCTGGAACCACCACTGGTCTGTTCCTTGGCAGCATCTTCGGCTGATGACCCTTGTGTGGAGCTGTCTGTTGTGGCCTGCACTGGTGTCACTGGTGTGGAGCTGCCTGTTGCATTCTAAGGTGTTGCTGGTGAGGTGATGCTTGGTCTCTGCAGGGGTGTTACTGTTGCTGAGCTGCCTATTCCCTGTTCTGGTGTTGCTGGTGTTGTTGGTGTGGATGTGCTTGTTGTGGGGCTGCTGGCTTCCCCTTTCCTCACGGCGCCCATGCTGGGCTGCTGTTGTCTGCTCAGTCCAACACTGCTGGCCCTGCTAGCACAGTGCAATGCTGCAGCCCCTGTGGGGTGGACATGCTGTCAGTGTTTGACCCACACAATTGGCATGTACCTATACCCTGCCTCACACAGTGGCCCCTGCTGCACTTCAATCCCCGGACTCCTGCACAATACACCGTGTCTGCTACTGGTGCCTGTGCATGTGTTCCCACCCCTTCCTACACCCCATGGCCAGTGTGTGTGGCACATGTGTGCCCTGCCCCTCACATGCCACTACGGGTCATAGCATGTGACTATGGCTAGCATGTGGCTCTGATGGTACATGTCCCATATCACCACCAGCACACACACAGTAGTGCCACTCACCACCCCCATATGCATCAAGTGCTGTTCCAAGTGGTGTTACTGGTCAATATACATCACCCCCACAGCCAGTGTGTGCTTTTCAACCTCACTACATAACACTGTACCCTCCACCCCACTGGCCAGCATCTGCAGTTCATATTGTGCTACAGAACTGTTTACCTCCACCCCCCAATGGCAGGCATGTGCTGTTGCACAGCGTGCTATGATACACTGCACCGTCTCCCTCTCCCCCCAGCCTGTGTGTGCCACTGAACACTTGCCCTTCCACCCACGAGTCGCCGCTGTGTGGGGCTGCTAGTGGATTGTACATGCTGCCTTGCTTGTCCTCTGTGCATTATCTTCTGGCATGTTATTTCTGTTCCCCAGATGTCCACATACCTGTGCCTCTCTGCAGCCTGACGGTGTCCAGGTCAGTATCCCCACTGATGCTGTGCTGGATTAGCAGTGCAGCTAGTTTCCGCTCTAGGGATGTCAGAGTCTGCTGCTGACTTGGTCCTCCCCCGGTGACCTGGGCACAGCGGCGGTTGTGGGCGAGCTTCTGCTTCACGTGCCTCTTTAGGTCACTGTATTTTTTCTGGAGGTCATGTACAGTCCTCCACTGGGTGGCCACTGCATTTACTTTCCTGGCCACTCTGTCCCAGGCCACCTTTCTACTGGCTCTTTTGGCTGTGTCACCTCCACAGGTCAGCAGCAGGCCTGGGTTCTTTTGTATTTCTTGGACCAGTACTCCACCTCATCATGGCTGAAGTTACATTTTCTCCTGGCTCTCCCAGTAGCTGGCCTGCTCTGGTTGCATTCTGCTTCCCTATTTTGGGACATGCTTGTTTGGCATTGTATAGACTGCTGCTGCAATTTGCGCTGTCTTATGTTCAAAGGCCTAAATTCTCTTGACCCTTGGAATTTTCATAGAGCTTTGCAATCTACCATGGGAACTTCTGCAGTGCCATGAAATTCACTCTTCTTGGTGATTTTTTATTAATATTTCTGTTTATACATAGAATCTAGTTCCCTTCCCCTCTTTTTATATCCAAACCCCCCTATATGTTCAGAATGTCATGTTATCATTGCTATATCATACATTAGCTAATGAAATGGCTGCATTCTGCAACAGAAATGAACAGTCACTTATCTACCACAGCTCCCACTGCCAGAGACGGTGGCACAGCATATCATGCATGGTGATATTTGCTCATCCTGCACTACAGCCTAATACAATTTTCAGTCTTACATTATTGCACTAGGACCAACTTAAACAAAGCCTTGTCAGTAGCACAGACCTGTTAAGTCCATACCTCACTTTGTACAAACCTATTTGTGCCTTTAAGGTATAGAGAAGCTATCTGAAATGAATAACTGGTAAAATGAATTTAACTGTCTAAATTTTTAAGAAAAGTAAAGTAATTATGCCCAGAAAAGTGAAATATAATAATGTGTAGACCTGTTGAAAGAATAGATCTGTTAAATAATTGCACTGTACGCATTTTTGCCAGGGTTATTGATTACATATTGTCATTGGTTGATAGAATCACCTAAAAGTTATTGAGAAATGTGTGCAGGGACAGCTGTTGGGCCAGAGGGTAGCATGCTGTGTTTCCGTGCCGGCAACTCATGTTCAGAGATTATCTCTGGGAGCTGGCTGGGCAGCACAAGGATTGGTGGAACACATCACTGCTCAGAGCCTGGGAAGGTATGGTGCAGTGTTCTGTCACATGGTGGACACATTGTGATGGGCCGGAGAGCTGTATCTCACAATTTGGTTCACATGCATGTCATGGTCTGATGGTGTTACGAGTGTCAGGAAAGCAGGTTGACATGAAAATGAGTTTTACAATAACTCTTCTATTCCATTTCCAATGGGACCTGTATGAATGAGGATGCAAGTTCATGGAAATTAAAAAAAAATATATATATATATATATATACATACACACACACATACATACAGTATCTCTGTCTCTCTCACCACACACACACATATTAGTATGTATGTTATAGGTTGCATATAAATATATAGGTGATACACAGTGGGAACCTCATGAGTGGTGTAGAAAGCACATACAGATATGTAAGTGATAGACAATGGAAACCTCATTCATGGGATAGATAGCATGCATATAGAAATACCTTATTTATCACATAAGATCCCCTCTGCATATGTCATTTATGCAACAGGATAGGATCTTAAGGGAGGGACATTTGTTTTGCTTTTTTAGGCATAAAATTATTTTTATAAGTCTGTTATTTTTTGAACTAGTGTTACTGTGCTTTCTACCATCCTGATTGCTATAACCACTGCCATGCAAGTGAAGTCAGGATGACAAGCTGACACTGTGATGTGGTAGTTTGTTAGTGCCGCAGAACTTCCGAAGAAATTACAAACCACCTCCGCAGAAGTTCTGCGGCAAATGGTAGTCTTGCCGCAGAACTTGGTCCCACTGTACCGCAGAAAAATAGGGGCCCTGCTTATGTTGCACACATTGTACTTGGGGCAAGCGTGGCATATGTTCAGAGTGTTCTAGAATTCAGTGTATTGTGCATGTGGCAACTGTTTTACCTTACTTTGTGCATTGGCGTACTTTGTGCATGTCATATCCGACCTTTCTAGAATCGGGCCCTGGTTGTTGCAGCATAGTTTGTTGCTAAATAAAAGAAAAAAAAAAACTAGTTAAAAGTCAGCCTTTACAAATATCTGATTTGGCTGGTATAACATTACAACAAGGTTAAGAGTTCAAATACTTGGGAGTACTATTGGATCCTAGTCTAAACTTTTCTGCCTATGTAAAAAAAATAACTAAAACTGTAAATTGAAAGCTAGGGAGTCTATATAGGCAGAGGGATTAAGTAGAGAGGCTATGGAGGCAGTTTTCAGGATTGTATCATTACCTACCCTTTTTTATAATTCATTTTTGTTCACAATGATTACAAAAAATGATTTGGATCTAATGAATAAGACATTCAATGCCACGTGTAGATTTGCTGCAGTACATCTAAAACTTACAATACTCATCATTATACATTATATAAGATAACTTGGCGATTGCCACCAAGATTACATTTTATGTATCATTTAGGTTGCCTGGTTGATAATGTATTGAGATTAAAACATTTGTCCCCTCTTTTTAAGTACATTAATATTAGAAAAGAAAAAAGATCATTGAGGTATTCGTCAGGTACCCAGCTATTAATACCTAAGATCTCCACTTTGATGGGGCAAAGAGCCTTTTCATTACAATCTGCCAAACTCTGGAATACAGTATCTCAATCTTGCACAAATGTAAACAGCCATATAAAATTCAAAACCATGTTAAAAGCTCATTTGCAAGAACAAACTGGTTGTGAGTGTTATTAAATGTATATTCATAGTTTACGTAATGCTGTATATTTAATGTATTTATGTTGTATTTTGTATGTTTGTTTGTATTACTTATTTGCCACACTTGTAGTGGCATGGGTTGTTCCTGAAAAGGAGCCTTTGGCTCAGTGTACTTACCTGGTTAACAAAGTAAAATAAATAAATAAATGCAATGATGGGGCCCTATGCATGAATGGGCAGGAATTACACACTGGAGGCGCATATCCCGCTGCGTAGGTCCACAGCCCCGGACAGGCACAAGGTGTGTGGTATGCACTACAGCAAGCACATGTGGGGCAACTGTCATGGCCCCACCCCCTGGAGTGCAGGACTCCTCAGGGCAGCTGGGTTGGAGTTGCGGACCCAGGTAGGCATTCAATGGGATGCCCGTCCTGGGTCCCAGAGTGGATTACATGTGCGGGGAAACATGGGTCCGGGTGCATGAATAGCTCCCACAGGCCCCCGGCCCCACACTGTCATGCCCCACAGTCCAGTGGACCATGCTGGCCAAACAGCAGCCCCTGCTGCAGTGCATACCACATCAATGTCCCATTCCCCCCCACAGCACCACTGTGCTATACCCAGTCATACAGGTCACCCCCTGACAAGTGTCTTTCCAGTCCCCTGGTGGCCGCAAAAAACCCTGACAACAGGTAGCCTGGTCCCAGTCTGCAGAAAACATACTCCCCACCCCCTGGCAAGTAGCTGACCGGTCCCCATGCATGGTGTGAGAACCCCCATGACACACTGAGGTACCATGCACAGCCCCATCCCGACCCCTGCCCCGTACCCCCACTCTCATAGGTGTCCAATTGTCCCCATACCCCCACAGCATGGACGCCATCATCCCCATCCTCAGTACCCATGAGTCAGTACCACATCCCTGGATGGCCAGTGGCACAGCCTTCCTCACACATCCTTGGCTGCCAGCCATCCAAGGGTTGCTGGGAGCATGCTGCCTATATATAGGGGCACGCTCCCAGCATCACCTAGATGGCCCGCAGCCGAGGAGGTATGAGGGGTGGCTCTTCTGCTGGCCATCCAGGGAGGCAGCACTAACTCATGTGTACAGGGGACAGGGGGTGATGGTGTCAGTGCCCAAGGGGTGGTGGTGGGGAGAACTGGACCCCAACGGGGGGGGCGGGGATATCGTGTTCAGAGATTGGGTGGTTGCAGATTGTTCTGTGCCATACTGGGCCATTCACGATGGGGCTTTTGTGGGGGTTGAGTGGCCACTGCCCACCAATGTTGGGTCAGGGGTGTCTGGGGCAGGAGGGTGGTGTCAGGTTTTGCAGTACCAGGACGGGGTCCCATGCGAGGATGCTTTGAAAGGGGAGGTGGCACACAGCTCTGTTCAGTGGGGTGTGGTGAGCTGGCAAATGGCATGGGGCCAGTCACCCAGCTGGGGGTGGGGTTCACACACATGGCGATAGGGCTGTGTTGTGGGGGTGATGCTTGTGTCACGGTGAGATGGTATGTGGGGGGTGCATTCCAGATATCAGGGGTGGGGCAGATGTGTAGGGTAGGGGGGCTGCCTTTCTGCTGCTGGGGCTGCTTTGTGCACAAGGCAGGGTGTGTAGTGTAGTTATGGCAGGGTCCCCCGGTATAACCTGCACCCACCTACACCCACTTGTGCACAGCACTATGGGCCTTAGTGCATAGCACATAGTGCAGGCACACTCCCAGAACACCCCTGGCACATTGCTGACCATGCACGGGGGGATTGGTTGCATGTCCACCTTGCACGTGGATCATGAATGCCGCCACCTGTGCATGGATTACTTAGGGTGCCTACGCACCTCAAATATGTGGCACGTCGGCACCCTTTTTTTTGTGTATAGGCACCATTGTGAATAAAGGTTTTTACTACAACTACTATTTACTACTAGACACCAGGGAATACAGGATGCCATAATGGGGATGGTGATCATTGGTTGGGGTGTGCCACTAGACACCAGAGAAATGGGCAACAGCAATCGGTGGGGGGTGCCACTAGACACCAGGAAGTGTAGTAAGGCAGTGACAGATATCCTTGTGGAATAAATAGAAATACTAGGCAGGCAATCTGAAATTAATAATTACAAATATCATATAATGCAAGTAGATAAGGCAGAAAAGTAATGCAAGGGTACAGATCAATTAAGGGGAAGCAAATAGAACAATGGACAGAGAAAAGAACAGTGGGACATATTGGAGGGAAACTTGTTCCAAAAAATGGATAATGGCAAGTAACCAATCTCGACAAAACATAATACATCATGATACAAAACATCTGGTAAAGGGGCCGACATCTATTCCAGCAGTTCTGTTTTGATAACTTGATTTTACTATCCGCTGATGCACCGCTTGTACTGGGTGCCATGTAGAGGCTCATCAAGAAACAAATGCATTTTAGATGGATTTTGGAAGCAACGATTCAAGACACGTTAATATCTATTTATTGTATTATGTAAATTTGTATGTCAGAATCTAGCACACAAAACAAATGCTTGTTTTGCCGTCTTGTACTATCTACATGCTTCGAAATGCATGGCTCTTGTCTGGCATATTCTCCAGTAATACTGCAGACAAACAGGGAAGCATCGTACATACCAGATGTGCTCCTGTATTATGTTTAAAGTTATCCTGTAGACTATAGTGCAGCTTGCAAGAACACGATCAATTTTAACCTGTAAAAAAAAAGTCCATCGCCTTTTGCACCCGCAACCCCCCTACCTGACCTCCCACTGTGCCCACCTCCCTGCCTTACCCCCTCCCACACCTTCACTCATGATTTTCTCACAGTGTGAGATCCACTCTCTGATTGAAGACACGTCTTGCTGCTAGAACTGGGGACTGCTATATGACAGATAAGGTAACTGCAGTTGAAAGTTGAACCGCAGTTACCTTACCTGTCTTACAGCAGTTGCCAGTTTCAGTAGCAAAACTTGTCTTCAATCAGAGAGTGGATCTTCACACTGTGAGCACCTCAGGTGAGTGAGTGTGTGTGGGAGGGGGTGGGGGGTGCGGGGAGGTGGGTGCACAGTAGGAAGTCAAGTGATGCAGCAGCTGTGAGCGGCATTGAATTTTTTGTTACAGAAAACAAAAAATGAAAGACATTGATGGACGGTTTTCTAATTTACAGCTTAAGGACATGGCAGAATGGGGGGGTACCACTAACCACCAATGGAGAGTAACATAAAGAGGGACAAGGGAGCAGGCCGGATTAAGGCATAGGCAACATAGGCACAGTCCTCGGGCCCCCAACAATTCCCAACATATATTTTCAGTATATCTTTTTCTTCCTGCCTGAGTTGCATTTATGTTTTGTAAAGGATCAAGCCACTAAGCAATCTGAGCAAGGTAGGGGCTGAACTGTGACATGACTCTCACCTCCCTGATTAGGTGTTAAGTGCAGCTGATAGCTCAGGGGGCCCTGGCCAGGCTGACCATTAAAGTGTGAACAGGCCCATTTCCTTTGCTTTGTCTACCACCACCACTTAGAATCCCCTTTTAGAATCAAGTCTTACTCTTAAATATAAAAGATTAACAGTGCAATTTAATGTGTATGCTTTATATTTAATCACACTCCTTAAATTAAGAAAACTACAATACATTTCAATGGTACAATTGAAAATCATTCTCTGCTAGCCTGTCGGTGCAGCGGTTTGATTTCCAGTTGCGGCACCAGCGACTCGGGTTCAGAAACAGACCTGGGGAGCTGGAGGGCCAGCCGGGGACAGAAGGCTTGAGCGTCTGTAAACTGCCTGCCCTCTCTCAGGGGGAGGCTGGAGTGTGGACTCGGCACTTGCTGACTCCTGGCAGAGGCCAGGAGTATGGCAGTGCACTGGGTCCTGAAGACCTAGAAGGGGCATGGTGAACATTGGCATGCGCATTGACGTTCATGGCACATCACGCACCTGGGGAGCAAACAGGAAAATGTTCTCCATGGCCAGCCAGATGAGTCGCTGGCCTGTTGTCGCTGAGCTCCAGATGCAGCCCAAGAACCACCTCATCAGCACCCAGGGTGAAATATAGAGTGTGCTAGCCATCCCCTACTAGTGCCTATCTCCCTCGGAGGAGGGGGACCCTTCTGGCAAAGGGACACGCCAGATTACCCTGGGGGGATGCAATGTGGGGTGGAGGTAGCTGGCATCGAAGCAGGGGTGCCAGCGGGAAACCTAGGTGGCTTGAAGGAGTAGCAGACCAGAAGCAGGGGGAAGGTGCAAAAAAAAAACAACCATACTATGTTTTTAATTCCATTATCTCACTCATATTAAAGTTCTGATCTTGATATAGCCCCATTTTCATGGTGAACAAATGAATGTGTTTCCAGATTCCCATCAGTAAATCTTGCCATTTATTGATCCTGGCTTTATTTATTTATTTATTTATTTCATTTTTCTTCACCAGGTAAGTGCACTTGACAAAACACTGCCTATTTTCAGGCATGTCCCAGGAGGTTACAGAACTGTAGTACAAAGGTCAATGTCAACTCGCTCCCGTCTCTTCGCTCCACGTCAACTCGCTCCCAGCAACTCGCTCCCGACTCAATGAGCTCCTTCACTATATGCTCCTTGCAGTTTCGCTCCCGTTACATACAAAAATGGTTACTGCAGCACATGATCGCTTTTACCTTGTACCCTTTACATTTGATCCCTAAATGGCCAGGGTTCCAATCAGTATCACCACACAGTAAAAGTAATAGAATTAGTTAACCATTTCCATGTGCATAAAAAAAAACAAATAAACAAGTGCTTTATTAAATGAGCAAAACAAAAAGATAATAAGTGCTGTATTTCATATGTTGCAGCTATGGAATACACAGCCGATGTCTGTGTCTTCTTTTTTTATTTCCTTTCACTTTGGATCCGCATCTACATCAGCGAGTGAAAATCACTTTTACAATGTGCCCAGTTCTGCACAAACTACAGTATTCAATTTAGCAATATCGGTAACTGACTTACCTCAGAATGGCAGTTAGTGTGAGCTTTTGTGCTTTCACATGTGGCACCAGGATCTTTTTGATAAACTGCAATTTGCAGCCTTTGTAAATTATACCTGCTAGGGTGCAAGCGAGTACAGCTGTGATCTCGGCAAGATTGGGACCAGACACAGTGCTTTCCTCAACAGGCTACTTTCTCTTCACAGGCTGCGAGGAGTTTATCAACAATTACCAGAGCTTGATTACCTGCTCCGTTCAAGTACTTTCCACCGTCTCACCATTTACTGCATTAGCACTAATTTTCAAAGGAACTAGACAGGTAATTATGTTACATTTATTATTTATTTATTACAAATAATCCAGTTTCACAGCTGGGGTTGTATCTCACTCGTGGACAACTAACCCACTAATTTTCAGAGGAATTAGACAGGGAATTAGGTTACATTTATTATTTATTTATTACAAATGGTTACTTAATAATAAGCACAGCCTATGTTACTGCAGCACATGATCGCATCATGGGAGTGAAAAGACACGGAGCGAAAGGTGGTAGGGAGTGAAAATGACAGGAGCGTACTGTCGGGAGCGGATTTTCGGGGGATGAATTGTCGGGAGTGAATTGACGTGCTCCCGTAGTACAACAGTAGAACAACAGTCAGTAGAAGAAAACAATACAGTTTCAGGAAGGATGAGTTACAAACATAACATTTTGAACAATACAGTTCAAGGAGGTTGGGGTACAAACCATAACATTTTGACCATTGTCTGAGTCAATGAGTACATATAACTCTTGTACAGAAGACTAGTGAATATATTCACACAGTAGGAGAATTTAGAGGCAGGGGACACTTATTATTTATCAATAACAGAAATGTTTGATCCCAGGAATTATTTCTTCCAACAATCACTTGCTTTGCCATATTGTCTCTAAAGTTCACAACTCCTCTAGTAATCCACCGGCTTAACTCTTACACCTGGCAGCACCTAGCCTGTTTTAAAGATGGATCCCTAACCTACCCAACAAAACTCCCACATCTTAGTTCATACTACCTGACAGGGCAAAATGATAACACTAACACTGCAAGCACACACGTGTGAGCTGGGGGGAGGGGGCTTTGGAGAAGTGCAAATCATAACATTTCACACCAAAAAAAAGTATTTTTTACCAGGCCAATTAGTAATTATTTTCTCTAAATGATCAAAACTCAGACTACTACTATTTTTCCACACTTATGTTCTTAGTTTCATTAATTTTGAAGCATTGCGTTAGGTTATTTACGCTTTATGCAACTTTTTAGGGACAGTAAGATACTTTTTTTCCCCCCAAGTTTTAGTGACTGATATGCAATGGCCAACTTGGGGTGTGGTCACAGTGAAGGGACACACATTCATGGTAAAAGGATGTGGTTGCAGTGAGTGGGCCCCCAGTTTTTCTTTTGGGCCTAGGGCCTCAGGCTGCCTTAATCTGGCCCTGCAAGGGAGGGTGGGGGGTATCACTGGAAATCAGTGTTTAAAAAAAAATATGGGGATTGGAGGGTGGGGGAATGCCACTAGACACCAATGGGGATTAAATCATTTTTTCCCAGCCGATTTCCTTTTTTGTGAGAATGAAAAAGGACTCATGAAACAGGAACTTAGTGGTGAAAAAGGATTTAAATAGTTAAAAAAAATTGGGAGGCCATGGGAGCTATAAAAAACTACACACTGAAGCTCATCAGCTCCCAATCAGCAAGATACATGTTTGGATGTCTGTAGATGACACCTCTTGGCAGAGTTATGACAGTTTGGTGTGTGAAGAAAGAGAAAACAAGGTGGCAGCTCACAGAAAATGAATTCTTTCCTTGCAAAAAAGGATTTGCCCCTCACAACAAAGGATCTTTTACATGGGGCTAAATCCTTTGTCGAACTTTTTACCTCTATCCTGGAGCATGATCTTCCCATTGGAAATAATAGAAACTTAAAAATTGAATAACTTTGCAGCAGATTAATATTTTTTCACCAAACAAATGCAAAGTAGTTCTGTTACCCAAGCTGTATCTACCTGAAAAATTCACACCAAACTTCCACTCCATCTGGGTGCAAGGCAATGAGGAAAACACTGCAAACAGTGGCAACTTTTAAGGTTTTTGCACTATCCGGATTTTAAAATCCACACATCCAACTAGAATGAAACTTGCCACATCAAGACATCTACCCCCATGGGACAGCGCATGCAAATTTTGTGCAAATAATTTGATCGGTTGCAAAGTTATTAAAGTGCAAAATTTGAGGTTAAATATTAAACATGCTACTCAACCCTAACTATAAGGGCACAACCATGCCACTATAATATATCTGCACATATATTTATAAAAAAAATGATGCAGCCTGATATTCAAATCTGTGCAAAGCAGAGGGCAAAACTTTGCACTGCCCCTTGCAGTTGCCCATGTGTAGAGATGGGAGTGGCCCCAATTCGCTCCGTGAAGTGAATCGCCAAGCCAAAGTGAATCGCTAGTGCTCCAGTAATGTAAAGTGGAGTACTTCTGCATTATAATGGGTAATGCGAAGTCCACTGAAAACAATGACTTCCACATTCGCCTTCCCAAACCACTACTCCACTAATTTCTACATGGACATTGAAAGCAATGTACTTTGGCCTCACTTCACCTTGTTTTAAGCTCCAAAGGTGAATTTTGCAGTGATTCATGGGATTTCAGGTCACATGGGTTCTAGATTGTTCTGCACAGCCTCAGTTTGGAGTAGTGTGTGTAGGAAGCTATAGGAGACAGTCTGCTCTGAGAGCTCTCTGCGATTCAAACCTTATAAAAGCTGTTAAAAAAACCTTTTTGAGTCATTTTTTTTGCTGAAACTTTAGTTCATCGATTGTAGGAAACCCTCCTGTGCTCATATCACTGAGCGTTTATTGTTTGTGTGGGGATTTTGTATGTCAATGTACGACATTCAGTCTGTGTACTGAGAGACAGTGGAAGTGTGATTTGGGGGAGGGGCGTATCTGTGGTGTAGGTAGATTAACTTGGTGAAAAAGACAGTTCTTTCTGTTTTGGTGATATTTTTCTGTATAACTGTGTTAATGTACACACACTAATATTTTCAATAATTCTTGCCTTTTTTTGCTAATTGTTGTGGTGGAGCAGTGCATAGTTTTAGTTTATTTAAAATATTTGGTTATATTACTGAAGTTTTCACTTTGCTACGCATTACTTAGTGTGTGTATGAGTATGTGTGTGACGCATGTCATCAAATCAGACACCTTTTATCGTGCCACATAGTAATTTCAGCAATGTGGACCTGCTATCCACTGCAGCTGTATGATTTTTGTACTTTCTTATGGTATCTTTACTGGTACTAGTACTAGTGGCTGCTACTGCAGCAGTGCAGTACACTGCCCCCCCTGCACCCCACCCGAACCGGCAAAGGTATTCTTTTCCAGATTTGAATTTCTGATGGTGAGCACTGGTTAGGTGTTTTGCCTTTGCGTCTGCATCTCTTCAGTGTGCAGTGCAATCTGAATCTGTCTGTGCATTTGCATCTCTTTAGGTCTTAATCTCCATCTGTAACTTAAGTCACAGTTGTTTCTTTGGCTTCACTTCAGAGTACTGGACTGGTGTGGTGCATAATTCTGCATGAACATTATACTCATTAATATGCGTTTTTAAGTCAGGACCATCATCACGAGTCACTCGTGATACAAATCACGTTCTTCATCATCACGGTCACAAATGCAGTCACAAATCATGATTCATGATCATGTCATGAATCACAACATTAATTTTTTTTATTAATTACTTGGATGTATTGTAAGCCTGTTTTATAGTATCTCTCCAGGCTCCACCACCCCACCATTGTACTCATTAATATGTGTTTTTAAGTTGGGGAGTTTTGTGCTACAGCTCATCGAGGAAGTACAGCCATAGGCATTCGCGTTCCCAATACAGTTCCATATTCGTTATCTCACACTGACGACACCAAACCATGTTCTTCATCATCACGGTCACAAATGCAGTCACAAATCCTGATTCACGATCACGTCACAAATCACAACATTAATTTTTTTACTAGTTGCTTGGATCTATTGTAAGCCTGAGAGTTTCCTAGCTCTCTGAAAGAGGCGATGGTGACACCACTCTTGAAGAAAGCTACCTTGGGCCCAGACTGCCACGCAAACTACAGACGTATCTCTAACCTTCCATTTGTAGGGAAGGTGATTGAGAAAGTAGTGGCAGCGCAACTGGAGGATCATTTGACCATCCATGACATCTATGAACTACTCCAGTCCGGTTTTCGTAAAAGACATAGCACCGAGACAGCGCTGGTTCGGGTGTTCAATGATCTCCTGATAGTGAGAGATCAGAAGAACTGTTCCATCTTGGTCCTTCTGGATCTCTCTTCAGCCTTTGACACCATGGACCACATGGTGTTGATAGGACACCTGAGGCATATCTGTGGAATGTTAGGGACAGTCCTCAGATGGTTTACATCTTTTCTCACCAGTAGAACACAAAGAGTTGTGTCTGGGTTTTTTTCTTCAGGCCCAACTGCTTTGTCTTGTGGGGTGCCTTAGGGTTCAGTGCTATCACCCATGCCATTCACGGTGTATATGCTACCCCTCGGAGACATTGTAAGAAGGTATGGCTGAGGTTTCACTGTTATGCAGATGATACCCAGATTTACCTTTCTTTTGCACCCGATGGAGCTCTCTCGGTCTTTCACAACTGTCTGAAAGAAATCCAGGAGTGGATGGATTCCAGTTGGCTGAAGTTGAACTCGGAAAAGACTGAGGTACTGGTTGTGGACCCAGGTCATTGAATTGGGGTGTTGGGTGTTGGTGCACCCTCTGGAATTTTTCTTGGCGGCGTCTCACTCCCAACCTCTGAACGGGTGCTTAACCTGGGGGTAGTTTTTGATGATGGACTGACCCTACATTCTTAGGTGTCAGCTGTCATCAAAACTTCCTTTTATCATCTCAGGAATATCGCCAGGATTAAGCATCTGGTTCTGTCCGATGACCTTCCAACCTTGGTCCATGCCTTTGTGTCCTCGCACTTGGACTACTGCAAATCCCTTTATCTAGGGCTTTCTGGGGCTGAAATCCGTCGCTTGCAGCTGGTGCAGAATGCGGCAGCATGGCTTTTGACAGGATCTTCGTGATCCTGCCATATTACCCCAGTGCTGTGTGAGCTGCACTGGCTGCCAGTACAGTTGCAGATCACCTTTAGAGTCGGTTTACTGACTTTCAAAGCCCTACATGGACAGGGCCCGGACTATCTGAAAGAGCTTCTGGTTTCTTACTGCCCTGGTCGATCGCTCCACTCGGCCGACGAGGGGTTGCTAGAGATTCCGAGGGTAAATTTGAAGTCATCTGGTTGCAGAACTTTTGTGTATGCAGCTCCCACCCTTTGGAATTCTCTACCTTGACGGTTACAGGAGTGTGCAAATGTGAAGGAATTTAAGCAGGGTTTAAAAACCTACCTATGGAAAAAAGCCTTCATAATTAACTGAAATGAGTAATTGTTGTAGTTGTATCTACTTTTAACTGTCTTAACTGCTTATTTGATGTTGTATGTCTTGTTTTTATATTGTTAGGTGCCTTGGCATTGGAAAGGCACCATATAAATTAATTCATTATTATTATTATTATAATGAGGAACACAAAGTCCATTGAAATTAATGACTTTGCATTATTCTGCCTTCCCCAAACCACTTGACCAATTTTAAGGTGAAGTACATTGAAATCAATGTAATTCGCCTCACTTTGCCTTGTAATTGAGCTCCAAATTAAATTCTGCAGTGATTCATGGGATTGCAGGTCACATGGGCTCCAGATTGTTCTGCACAGCCTCAGTTCTGGCCTGGATAGTGTGTGTGTAGTGGTAGCTGGAGACAGTTTGCTCTCAGAGCTCTGTGATTCAAAACCTCTAAAAGCTGTTTAAAATGACTTTTTGAGTCATTTTGTTTTGCTCAAAACTTAGTACATCGATTATAGGAAACCCTTCTGTGCTCATATCATCAAGTGTTTATTGTTGTGTGTGGATTTTGAATGTTAATTTAGAACAGTCAGTCTGTGTACTGTGAAGTGTGCTTTGGGGGAGGGGCGTATTTGTGGTGTAGGTACATTAACTGGGAGAAAAAGGCAGTCTTTCTGTTTTGGTTATATTTTTCTTGTATAACAGTGTTAATGTGCACACAGTAATATTTTCTGTAATTCTTGACATTTTTTTTGCTGACTGTTGTGGTGCAGTAGTGTATAATTTCTCTGCTTAAAACATTTGGTTATATTACTAAAGGTTTTCAATTTGCTACGCATTACTTGAGTGTATGTGTGAGTGTGTGTGTGTGTGTGTGTGTGTGTGTGTGAGTGTGTGTGTGCGATGCATGCCATTAAATTAGACACCTCTTATTGTGCCACAGAGTAAATTGCAGCAGTGTGAACCTGCTGTCCACCACACTGGCATGAATTTTTTATACTGCTTTGTGGTATCTTTACTGGTAGTGTATTGTTACTGCCGTGCACTAATGCCCCAACTGGTAAAATGTATTCCATTCCAGATTTGGATTTGTGACTTGTGAACACTGGTTAGGTGTTGTGCTTTTTCATATGCATCCCTTGAGTGTGCAGCGCAATCTTAATCTGTCTGTGTGTTTGCAGTGCACCATTAATTCTGGGAGACTGCATTTCTTGCTGTGCTCTCATTTCACTTCATCAGCAGTGGGGAATTTTCTGGATACAAGACAGTAGCATTTCATCAGCAATGGGTAATTTTCTGGACACAAGACAGTAGTATTTTGGGGATGCACATTAATTCTGGTGACTCTGTGTGTGACCACTGCGCACATGACTGAGTGCACCATTAATTCTAGGAGATTTTGCATTTCTTGTGCTCTCATTTCACTTCGTCAGCACTGGGGAGTTTTCTGGACACAAGACCGTAGCATTTAAATTGGGGATGCACATTAATTCTGGTGACTGTGTGGGTGGGGTGCTGCCAGTATTGTTGTCACACTGCCTTGCTTCGCATTTAAGGTGGAATGACAACACAAAGTAATAATAACAAGGTGAAGTGAGTCTTTCTTATGGGGCACTCCACGTTGTGAAGTGCCAACGTGAAGTGGCAACTTCGTGTTAACTTCACAGGCGGATTTTAAATTTGCTGCATCTCTACCCAGGTGTCCAAAACTGTTATAGTCAGTGGAATAATGCATCTACACTATTTGACTGAATATAGGACCATTGAGACCCAAGTATGCCTCCTAGTGCCGGGCAGACATGGCTCCCAAAAGAGGGTGGCACAATGGCTTGTCCCCGTGCTAAATATCCCATATTCAAATGGACCTATGCAGATGAGCCCATTAGGCATGCAGCATGCTAAGGGGCATGCCCATTATGGGCTCATTTGCATTGGGAGCGAGGTTGTACTGTGCAGCATCACACCCAATTGCCCGTTTTCTGAGAGCTATCCCTGCTGCTAGGTGTGAAACCCCTGCTGATCATTGTCCTGATGGGAAAAAGTAATCTTTCTCTGGTGCTAGTTGCCCCACCTGCCGCTCACCGCCACAATATAAAGACACTGTAGTCCCTGGTGTGTAGTGTTACAATGCACCCCCCTCCTCCCCAGTCACTGGCCTGATATAAAGAAAATATTTCCCTAGGGTCTAATTGTCCCCCTCTGCTGATCACCAATCACCACCCTTTGTTGAAGCAACTCATCCCCTGGTGACTAGTGGTCCCCTCCCCCCATCAATTGTTGTCCCAAAGTTCTAATGGAAAACTTTCCTGGTGGGGAGCAGCATGGTGGGGCACTACCTGCTGGGGTGGGGTAGTCCACTATACACCAGGGAATACTTTTGAACACTGCAGACATGGGTGCTGGTGGGGGGAGGGACCACTAGCCACCAGAGAAGTAAACCATTAAAACTTCAGGACGATAATCAGCGTGCAGGGACCACTAGCACCAGGGAACCTCTCCATTAGAAGTTTGAGATGGCGATTGGCAGGGGGAGCCACTGGACATCAGGGAATCGTACTACTTTACATCGGATCGATGATCAGTGAGGAGGCAGCACTAGACCCCAAGGACTACTGTATTGGGGGTGGGGAATGCCACTGCACTTACTCCACCAACCACTAGGTTTGCGAGGGAGTAAATAATGGTTTTGATAGGCGGTATGTGAGCCGCGCAAGGGGATCGAGCAAAACGGCCTTGCGCAGTGCACATACTCTGAATATTGGACTGTGCCAATATTCAGGTCCCCACCCTTTCATTTACATTGTGCCCCTCTCTGACTATTGCCCAGGTTCAAACTGAGTTTGCCCATGCTAACTGGGCTTTTCAATATTGCCCATCTGCACAAAACCTGGTTTGCGAGGGCAAACTTGGTTTTGCACCCGGGCAAAGTTTTAAATATCAGGCCCCTAGTCTCTTATTGCTCCAGAGCCAATCACATGACATTGAAATTTGTTTAACTATTGACCGGTTTCAAACTGAAACCGGTCAATAGTTCACTAGACTGAGCACTAGTTTTCTGTACTATTGCCCAGTCAATCTGTCTATCACCTTTTACCATGGTCACCTCCACTCCACCGAAGGTACAGTCAGTTGCCTACTGATTGCATTCAACTGCTTCCATAGTCCCCCCTTATTGTGCAACATATTTGTTTACAAAAAGTCTTTTTTCCAAACTATCGCTAACTCAACCCTGTTACTGTCTATGACAGTCAGTGGCTTCAGGAGATTTGGAAACAGTGAGTGCAAGCGGAGGTTGCCAGAGTAACGATCACTGTTCACAGTTTCTATACAGGGTGGCTTTTTGAGCAGCTGAACAAAAACCTGCTCTTTCTCTGCTCCCTGACCCACATACCAGTCCATGGGTTGGGTGAGCAGTTCCTGGACCGTTCATTGAATGTCTTAGTTTCCTTGCCCCATTTCCAAATCTAGACTAAGGAAGAAAACTACATCAGCTCAGCAGTGCCATTAAACATAACAAAAAAAAACAAACAAACCACATTTGCTTTTTCTGCTGCTCTGCCCATTTGCAAGTGCAGGCCAGGGGAACAAACTACATCAGTGGCTCCAGCCATAAAAAACAGACGCTTGGTAATGCCATTAAACTTAAAAAAATATATTTGCTTTCCTGCTTCCAAGCCCTTTTTGGCCAGTTCAGAGGGGTGAGTGTGAACCCTCAAGAACAGAGCACTAGGGTGGAGGGAAAGACAGCAAACTTTCAAGTTATGGGGGAGAGAGACAGCAACCCATGAAGGAGACAGAAAGCAACTGAACCTGGCAACTTGGGGGGGGGTTAGAGACAGCAACATGGAAACCTACCTGCAACTTCGCATGATTACAAGCCTACAAAGAAAGAAACTGTAGAAATGTACCAAACCAGATTAGTCTTGAATCTTTTTTTTTAACATTTTTTTCGAATGTGCAATGCAAGGTTTTATAAAACAGATATTGACCAGTGTAGTTTCTGGCTATAGTGGGAATATATTGGTCCTGAGGGGTGAACTATTGCCATTCAATAATCATAGTGCCCTCGGCCTTTGGCTTCAGGCATTATAACAATTGGCAGGCAATAGTTCATCCCTTGAGTTCAATATTTTCCCACTATAGCCCTTGACTCTGGTCAATATTTGTTATATATATACGCACAGTATAGATAGATAGATAGATAGATAGATAGATAGATAGATATAGATATATTATAGTGGTGCAGTAGCACCACTATGGTTAGGGTCTGAGTAGGCAGTTTAATAGCAAACCTCAAATTTTGCACTTTAATCACTTTGCAACAGTTCAATGGATTTGCAAGACATTTGGTATGTGCTGTCCAGCATGGTAGATCTCTTGACATACCAAGTTTCATTTTGATCGAATATGTGGATTTTGTGCTACATATAGTGACAAAACTGTAAAAGTTGTCTTTTTTCACCTTTTTTGGCTGATGTTTCCTTATCATGCTGCAGCCACACTGTTTGGTCTAACATTTTCGGGGAACAAAGAGCTTGCCCAAAAGAACAAGCCAGCATTGGTTTGGTGAAAAAATATTAATCTGTTACAAAGTTACTTAATTTTGAAATTTTGGGTTCTGAGCATGCTCAGTTCAGTTTTTTGGATAGCTGCATGGTATTAAAAAGGATTTAGGCCTCACGAAAAGGGATTTTGCAGCTCACAAAAAAGGATTTTTTGAAGTTTACTGTTTCTTTGTCACTTCACTGCAAAGAAATGGTTAGGACTTTTGGGTTGAAGTTTTTAGGGTACAAAGGGCTTGCCACAGAGATGTGACTTTTGCTGGTTTGGTGATAAAATTTATATCGCTTCCATAGTTATCATGTTTTGAAGTTTGGAATTTTCCCGTAGGATAACATTATGGTGAATGCTATACTATTCAACGCCTATACCTTGAAAACTGTTTGAGATACAGATTTTTTGCTAAACTCAACTTAGTGCACCTTTAGATGTACTAAGCAACGAAGCAGGTTGCCAGTTAATGATTTCAACTATGGTAGAATTTTTTCAAATGTTCCTATAGTTACTGAGATATTGCACCATTTGCAGCACAGGAGTTACTTGGAAAGTCTCTAGGCCTGCACTGCGTATCCACAATTATAGGTAGATGGGAGCACAGGGCCACATATGGATACCATTATGGATACCATTATGCTGTAATGAGACTGCAGAGCCCTCAATTATGCAATGGTTTCCCTGCACTCCCACAGGGAGATGACAGTTCATTACAATGCCTCTACACTTATGGATAGATGGGAATGCAATAACATTGTGAAATGATTTGAGTGGGTGGGGGCCCTGTGCTTCCACTTGGAGATGAAGGTTAATTACAATGAGGGCCCTGTGCAACCACAAAATACCCCATTCTCATAAAGTCTACACATCTGACCTTATTTACAGGGAATGAGGTGAGTGCCAAGCTTGAGAAGCTCAAGGCACACCCCACACCTGCTCTTCTGCCTGGTTTGGGAGAGTAGGGTGTTAGGGTTGGAAACCCTAGTGCCTTATTTCCCATCTTTTGTCACTTTGACCCTAGCTGGAGCAGTAACAACATTTTTTGCAACATATATATTATAGAGGCATGATCACACCTGTACAATTAGGGTTGAGTTGGCACTTCAAAGTTAAACGTGATATTTTGCACTTTAATAACTTTTCAACCATTCACCGGATTTACATGCAAATTGGTAAGCACCATCACCCAGGTTAGATCTCTGGATATGGCAAGTTATGGTCCTGTCAGGTGTGTGGTTTCTGAGTTACAGACAGGTAAAAAAAAAGCATTTCTTTATCATTGATTTTGCTGGGATTTTTCTTTGAACTTGCCTACAGCCCAGATGGTTTGGGAATTTTGGTCTAAAATTTTCCGGGCAGAAAAGGATTATCCCACAGATGTGCCTTTTGCTAGTCTGGTAAAAAAATAATAAGTTAATGTAGGGAGGGCTACTGCACCAGGACAGAGCCGTGCTAGATCTAAGAAATGAGTATCAAAACAAGAAGAGGGAAGACCAGCACCTTTGCAAAGACTGAGAAACACTGTCTCATATGCAGAGTAAAGGAACTCACTGAATAAGGCAGATCTTCTCTTGTGCAAAAAAATCCTTTATTAAGGTGCATGTAACAAGAGTAAATAAATCCAAATAGATCCAAGTAAAACAACGGTGAGGAGAGCGTGAAACAAACAACAGACAAGCCACTTCCTGGTTACCAAAAGTCACCTGATGCTCACTTCCTGGTTACCAAAAGTTACCTGATGCATTTCGCCCTATCAGGGCTTTCTCAAAGTACATGGTAAGAAAATGCTACATCCCATTTATATTGTAACATTTAAAGCGATACACATACAAAAAGCCTAATTAGAAGAGAACTACCATAAATATTTTACCACTTGATAGATGATGGAACAAAATGAATACAACAGTCTACTGAGTGTTTTATACAGACAGGTATATATTTATATAGTTGTATGGTTATTTTTGAAGTAGTTGTATAGTTATTCTTTACTTTTTATTTTTAATTTTTTACTTTTTACCTTCTTTCACTGGTAATTAATAATCTCCAGTAATAACACTTACCAACAGACTGTTAATAGTCCAACCATTCAACATTCTGTACATAAAGATTAAAAAATCAAACCTGGAATTGGCTGACAGATAGAAAAGAGAAGAGATTGCACATGGTTTTAAGGAAAACATAACAGCATAGAGGGATGCTGGTGCAAATCTGTAAAAAGAAAAAAAAGATGGAAAAAACAAGTTAGACAAATTTTAATAACATTTCAAACCTATTTTTTCAGAAAAGGTTTTACCTCAATTCTTCCATTTAAACCCTTTCCTTCCATTGCCTTAAAGGCGAAAATCCAATATTGCTCCCTTTTTAATGGCAAGTTATCATTATCTCTTCCTCTCCTAGGCATAAACGGTTTCTCAATTCCAATATAATTAAAAATATGTTCTCTCTTATTTCTAGTTTTAAAAACATGCATAGCCAGTGAATTGGTCAAATCTTCACCCTCTGTTGCTCTCTCATACTCTCCAATTCTGTGTTTAAACATTCTTTTAGTTTTCCCAATATAAAAAACTACCACATTGGCATCTAGCCATGTACACTAAGCCTTTAGTGTTACATGTAATGAAGCCTCTTACTGCAGTGTTTCTATTTGAGACAGGGTTCTCATATGTTTTTGAAGTTATTACTTTTTTGCAGAATTTACAATTGCCACATTTATGACAGCCATCATTTCTTTTAGGTAGCCACATCTGTGGTGCATTCTTCACTGGTTGTAAAGAGTGCACAACAGTGTCCTTAATGGTTTCCCCCCTCCTATATATTATTTTGGGTCCTTTATCATCAAGAGCTCTAAGTCCTGGGTCCTGTTTAGCTATATGCCAATGTTTTCTAATAACATTGGCAATTTAATCGGACTGAGGATTAAAAGTATTAACAAAAGAAAGTTGGGGGTTCACTACGCAGGTGTTAACTTTTCTTTTATCACTTAATAGTGATTCTCTTTTAATTTTACTCACTTCCGCTTCATTTAATTTTACTCACTTCCTCTTCAGTTTCAAACAACAAGTCCAGTAGATACCCTCTCTCCTCAAGTCTCTCTCTTAGTTCTGTTCCTCTGGTCAAATAGAGTTCTTCTGTTCCCCAATTGTTGTGTTCATTTTATTCCGTCATCTATCAAGTGGAAAAATATTTATGGTAGTTCTCTTTTAATTAGACTTTTTGTATGTGTGTCACTTTAAATGATACAATATAAATGGAATGTAACATTTCTTACCATGTACCTTTGAGAAAGCTCTGATAGGGCAAAACGCATCAGATGACTTTTGGTAACCAGGAAGCGGCTTGTCTGTTGTTTGTTTCACACTCCTTACTGTTGTTTTACTTGGATCTATTTGGATTTATTTACTCTTGCTACATACACCTTAATAAAGGATTTTTTGCACAAGAGAAGATCTGCTTTATTCAGTGAGTTCCTTTACTCTGTATAAGAGACAGTGTTTCTCAGTCTTTGCAAAGGTGCTGGTCTTCCCTCTGCTTGTTTTGATACTCATCTCCTAGACCTAGCATGGCTCTCTCCTGGTGCAGTAGCCCTCCCTACAATAACTGAATCTTATTGCGAACTGCACAGGTTTTTGAAGAAAAAGACTTTTGAGTATTTTTATGAGCATTTGATGTAATTAATTGTCATCACCTTGTACTGCTTTATTGCTGTTTTTTACAAAAATCATGTCGGTACCACAACAGAATCAGCAAGGTAATGATGGCAACGGCAGCCACTTCCGAAGAAGAAAGACTAAAGGAGCTTAATATGTATACCCTTGAGGAAAGAAGGGAGAGAGAGGGGACATGATAGAAACTTTCAAGTACCTCAAGGGAATCAACAAAGTCCAAGAGGGTAGCATCTTTCAGAAAAAGAGATGTGCAAGAACAAGGGGGCACAATTTGAAGATAGAGGGGAGACGGCTCAGAGGTAATGTGAGGAAGTATTTTTTCACAGAGAGAGTTGAGGATGCATGGAACAGCCTCCATGAGGAGGTAGTAGAGTCAAGAACAGTGGGGGAATTCAAGAATGCATGGGACAGACATAAGGCAATCCTAGTGGGGGGTAGGAGGAAGTAAGCTGTTGGTTAACTAGGATCTGGAGCTTATCTGTTAGGTAGGAAAATGGGCAGACTATGTGGGCCAAGCAGTCCTTATCTGCCATCACATTCTATGTTTCTATGTTTCCTGTATGAATTTGTTTTTAAGAATAATGACAGTGGTGTCAGCTACAACAGTTTATTCAATGATTCTAGTACTAATGTAAATACACCTTACAATGCTAAATAGCTTTCCAACAATTTGAACGTGTGGCACAAAAAGTGAAGAGGTTACAGTGGGAAGAGATTAGTTTAAAAGCATATCTGGAATCGGATCATATACCGAGGGGACTTGGAAATGCTAAAAAATCCAACTGTGGAAGAGACAGAATAGGCTTCATTGAGAAGTAGCAAGGTATTAGCCATAAGGCAAGTAAAGAATATACAGATTTGATTTTACCTGAAAATGAGGTTATTCAGAAGAAAACAGAGGATTAGCTTTAAAAAAAGGAAAAAACCTTGCGAGCATTTGCAGATACCCCTGTATATGAACAATTACTTGAGGAATTTTCAGAAAATATTAGGAGATATGATAAGAAAATTAAATTAACCAAAAAATGGAAAAATGAAAGGGATGAAAATGACTACAAGGAGGGTAGAATTTTTGATTGGTCCAGCCCTGGTAAAGCAGTAGATCCTTCTGTTTCTAAAAATTTGGATTCAGCTCCTGAAACGCCTGGTGGTGTAGAAATCCCTACTCGCTCTAGTGATGCACCAGAATTGGAAGACAAGGATAATTTTTTAGGAGAAGAGGAAACAGAAACATGTGTTACCCCCAAAAGAGCCTGCAGGTTCCATGGCACAGCCAGTGCTCAACCAAGTGGAATCCCTGGCAAAAAAGCAGACACAAAAAGGAGGCATTAAGCAGAAGCTGGCAGCAGCAGAGAGGACGAGGACGTTTTTGGAGATCAAGATGGGACAGGAGAAGAGCCCAACAACAAATGTGATAAGCATCTCCAGATATGTACTTAGCGAAACTGAATTAAATATTTTGAACAGAGGAATTTTGTTTACACCTACAAGGACTTTCAACTGTTTTGATACTATAATTGATTTGCACAAGTTGGGATGTAATATGAGTTTCAAATCTTTTTTCTCAAGAAAAGGACAGAATACGGACTCAAACTCAGGTGAGAATGTATACAATTGTTCTCAAAATATTTTTTGTCCCCAATCTGATTTTGTCCGCCCCTTTCCCCTGCTCTGCAGGTCTTCTTGAAAAGTTGTGAAAAAGATATAGAGTTGTTATCTAAAGAAAACAAACATTTTTTTTTCACAACTTAAGCAGACAAGAGGAAACGGCCTTAAAAAGTCTTGGTGAAAATAAGGATATCACCATTTAGCAGGCAGACATGGGTGGGGCTGTAGTAGTCATGGATACCAATAAATATAAATCTGAGGTGATGAAACAACTTACACAAGAATAATTTTATACTAAATGTATGCATGACCTTACTATAAATTTAAGAAGATTATTGCTGACTATTTACAACTAGCTTTGGAAAAAAAATTGGGTTCCTATCAGTGTTATTCAGTTTCTTACTGTTGATTTTCCTGTCCACCAGACTTTTTACTATCTCCCTAAAATACATAAGAATTTAGTTGATCCACCAGGAAGACCCATTGTATCTGGCAATAATTCATTAACACAGCCCCTTGCTAAATTTGTGGATTTTTATTTAAGTGACTTGGTAAAAATTATTCCTTTATTTATTAAAGACACAGGTAATGTCTTAGAGGTATTGAATGATATAGCCATACAAGATGATTGGTTTTTGGTTACCCTTGATGTTACGACTTTATATACAAACATTCCCCATCAAGAGGGTTTAAATGCATTATAATATTATTTGAGTACTAGAGAGACATTATATCCATGTACTGATTTTTTGTTACAATTAGCTGAATTTGTGCTAACATGTAACACCTTCTTCTGTGACAATGAATTTTATTTGCATAAGCAGGGTACTGCTATGGGGGCAAGCTTTGCTCCCAACTATGCAAATCTGTATATGGTAAAATGGGAGCATGAGGTAATACGATCTGAAAATAATCCATATCTCCATAAAATAGATCTTTGGAGACGCTTTATAGATGATATTCTAGTTATTTGGAAAGGAAATCTGGATGAGCTTTCTTTATTTATTGACTATTTGGAATTAAGTTGTAAGGATCTCAGATTTAGTATGACAGCTAATCAGAATGAAATTACCTTTTTGGATTTTATGATTAAAAAAAATGGCAGGGGTGGTCTTAACACCGATTTGTATCGCAAACCCATGAATGGTAACACTTTATTACTGGCAAGCAGTAATCACCCTAGCCATGTTATCAGGGCTATTCCCAAGGGTCAGTTTATTAGGACCAAAAAGAAATTGTGGAACAGAAGAGCTCTATTTGACCAGAGCAACAGAACTAAGAGAGAGAGACTTGAGGAGATGGGGTATTCACTGGACTTGTTGTTTGAAACTGAAGAGGAAGTGAGTAAAATTAAAAGGGAATCACTATTAAGTGATAAAAGAAAAGTTAACACCTGCGTGGTGGACCCCCAACTTTCTTTCATTAGTACTTTTAATCCTCAGTCCGATTACATGGCCAATGTTATTAGAAAACATTGGCATATAGCTAAACAGGACCCTGGACTTAGAGCTCTTGATGATAAAGGACCCAAAATGATATATAGGAGGGGGAAAACCATTAAGGACACTGTTGTGCACTCTTCACAACCAGTGAAGAATGCACAACAGATGTGGCTACTTAAAAGAAATGATGGCTGTCATAAATGTGGCAATTGCAAGTTCTGCAAAAAAGTAATAACTTCAGAAACATATGAGGACCCTGCCTCAAATAGAAACACTGCAGTAAGAGGCTTCATTACATGTAACACTAAAGGCGTGGTGTACATGACTAGATGCCAATGTGGTAGTTTTTATATTGGGAAAACTAAAAGAATGTTTAAACACAGAATTGGAGAGCATGAGAGAGCAACAGAGGGTGAAGATTTGACCAATTCACTGGCTATGCATGTTTTTAAAACTAGAAATAAGAGAGAACATATATTTAATTATATTGGAATTGAGAAACCGTTTATGTCTAGGAGAAGAGGAGATTATGATAACTTGTTGTTAAAAAGAGAGCAATATTGGATTTTCGCCTTTAAAGTGATGGAAGGAAAGGGTTTAAATGGAAGAATTGAGGTGAAACCTTTTCTGAAAAAATAGGTTTGAAATGTTATTAAAATTTGTCTAACATGTTTTTTTCCATCTTTTTACAGATTTGCACCAGCATCCCCCTATGCTGTTACATTTTCCTTAAAACCGTGTGCAATCTCTTCTCTTTTCTATCTGTCAGCCAATTCCAGGTTTGATTTTTTAATCTTTATGTACAGAATGTTGAATGGTTAGAATATTAATAGTCTGTTGGTAAGTGTTATTACTGGCGATTATTAATTACCAGTGAAAGAAGGTAAAAAGTAAAAATTAAAAAATAAAATGTAAAAAATAACTATACAACTACTTTAAAAATAACCATACAACTATATAAATATATACCTGTCTGTATAAAACACTCAGTAGACTGTTGTATTCATTTTATTCCATCATCTATCAAGTGGAATAATATTTATGGTAGTTCTCTTTTAATTAGACTTTTTGTATGTGTATCACTTTAAATGTTACAATATAGATGGGAGGTAGCAGTTTCTTAACATGTACCTTTGAGAAAGCCCTGATAGGGCGAAATGCGTCAGGTGACTTTTGGTAACCAGGAAGTGGCTTGTCTGTTGTTTGTTTCACGCTCCTCAATGTTGTTTTACTTGGATCTATTTGGATTTATTTCCTCTTGTTACATGCACCTTAATAAAGGATTTTTTGCACAAGAGAAGATCTGCTTTATTCGGTAAGTTCTTTTAATCTGTATATGAGACAGTGTTTCTCAGTCTTTGCAAAGGTGCTGGTCTTCCCTCTGCTTGTTTTGATAAAAAAAATAATAAGCTGTTTGTAAGTTATTGCATTTTAAACGTTTGAAAAAAAGAATTCTGAGCATGCTCAGTAAGCACTAAAAGATTGCTGTATGAAATGAAAAGGAATCCTGTTTCATATGTGAAAATGCCTTTTGCATTTGCCACCATCTGTTTTTTCTAAATAAATTTTTTTCCAAAGCCACAAAAATAACATCCTGGAGAGAGACCATCACACCTAGCTGACTGGCTGATCGGGACCCTGTTAGGTGCAATCTGCACTTCAATGTTAGATATATGCCCTTAAAATGCTATTTTTGTTTATATTATACATCTTTTTTCATGACTGCGTAATACAAAAGAAGAATTATTTTTTGTATCATGAGTCACGAAAAAATATCCTTTTTCATGAAGGGAAAATCCTTAAAAAGATCAGCGGAAATGCTAAGTTTTTATTTAAAGTTCCAGGTCATGTTCTTGCATCAACACTGTTCCCCTCTTTGCTGCTGTACATCTCCATGATCTCTGCTCTTCCTAGTCACAAACCCAGCGTCCACCATTTCTACTAAATTAAGTTCCATTGATTGGTGTTGTATACTGCCTTGACCAACACTCTCCCTGATCCTAATCCCAAAGTTTGTCATTTTTATTAAATAAATAAAATGTCTCTCACTGCTGCTGTGCGCCTCCCTAATCTCTGCTCTCCCTGAACCTGATCTCTGTATTAGCCATTTCTGCTAAATATATTAAATTCCCCTCGCTGCTACTCTGCATTGATCACCACTGTCGTCGATCACATTAGCACTACAATGTGCATATATTTGACTGGGTCCCATCCTCCTACACTATGCCTGATAATAATTCTCTTTTTCCCTAGTGCCTAATAGCACCCCCCCAACCCACTGATCACTCTTCCCTTTCTTGCCAAATATTCTCTGGGGTCTAGTGGTACTCCCCCACCTGCCGATCACTCTCCCCCTTCTGGCTGAATATTCCTGGGTGTCTTGTGGTACCCCCCATCCGCTGATTGTGCTTCTTTTTCAGGCCAAATAATCCCTATTGTCTAGGGTACCCCCCAACCCCCAGTGGTGCCCCAGTACCTGAAAAAAAACAGAAAACTGTCCTCAGTGGGTTTTTTTTATGAAACGGTCCCTTGCTGATCCAAATCTCCCACCTCCCATTCAGCACCCACCTCCCCACACCACCAATGCACCCCCACACACCCTCACTCACCTGAACAGGTCCCAGGTTTGAGATCCACTCTCTGATTGAAGACACATCCTGCTGCTGGAACCAATGACTGCAATATGGGAGACTAAGGTAAATGTGGTTCAATGTATTTCAATAGGGGTTTCAACTTTTATGCATAACTTAGCCATTTTTTGACATTTTTACCCCAAATTTTCAACATTGCCTTTTGGGGACACCTCATCATGAACAATAGGACTGTCATTATGTAACTCCCACCCAAAAGGTGATTTTGAATTCACTTGGCAAATTCACCTTTTGGGCGAAATTTGCATAATGACAGTACTTGTGTTTATGAGGTGGGGTCATAAGAGGGCTATGCTGAAAATGTTTAAGTCACATGTAAAAATGGCAAAATTATGACAATTCATAGCAATTTCACTATGCACACTCATAACTTTAGATATTTTAAATATTTTGACCCCAAATTTTCAACATAGACTTCTACAAGTACATGATTATATTGAATGATCGACTATAAGTCTTTACAATTATAAAAGAATCTACTGCAATCATACAAATTTAAAACAGTTGTTATACATAAAATAATTTTCATAAAAACCATTACAGGGTAGTGACAATAAAAAAGTTTCCCATTAAAGTGCAGTAGTCAGAGATGTATGGTAGCCAAGAAACCACTTAGTTTACACACTATTGTGGAATCTTCTGATGTGAAGAGCAATTTGAGAATGTGTTGGGGTGGGAAGCTGAGATCCCCCAAGATGAAGACCAGCCATTCGGTTGCATAATTTCATAAAGAGGACATAGCAATATTATATGCTTCAAATCGTCAATGGTATTATTGTTGCATTTACAGTAAGAGGAGATATAGCCAGGCCTTCCTTGATTATATAAGATATACTGTACTTTGCTTTGTAAAGTTCCATGTGAAACTGAGTCTGCAGTCTCCTCTGGTCAGGATCAGATATAATCTGATGATTATTTTTTAAGATTTTGTACCATTTGTAATGTTTTAATAACGAGATTCTTAGTGGATCTAACCTGTCTGAGTGATGCCTTAAGTTCAATGAGTACATGACATTTTTGTTAATCTTTATATACAGAAACGCAAAAGCTTTGGATGAATAATTTATTTGTTCCTCGAGACATAATCTTGGTAAGCGAAAATCTTTGAGAAGAAATAGTGACAGCAGAAAATGTAGTTGCTTTTCCAGGGTTAATGACTGAAGGGACAATTGACCCAATTCTGACATCAGAACTGCTGCTGGCACAGATTGCGGTACCATAAGACTAAACCGATAAAATGTGTTCATTTGTTGCAAAAGTCTACTGTGTAAGCCAATTGAAGACTTGGCCCAGATTTTCAGTCCCATATAACACGCTTGAAGTGACCTTTATAGAATTTTACAGCAGATAAGGACCGCTTGACCCACCCAGTCTGCCCATTTCCCTACCTAATGGATAAGCTGCAGATCCTAGCCAACCAACAGCCTACTTCTTCCAACCTCCATCCCCTAGAATTGCCTTATGTCTGTCCCATAAGTTCTTGAATTTCACCACTGTTTTTGACTCCACAACCATCTCAGGAAGGCTTTTCCATGCATCCACAACTCTCTCTGTGAAAAAATACTTCCTCACATTACCTCTAAGCTGTCCCCCCCTCTAGCTTCAAATTGTGCCCCCTTGTTCTTGCACACCTCTTTTCCTGAAATATGCTACCCTCTTGGACTTTGTTGATTCCCCTGAGGTATTTGAAAGTTTCTATCATGTCCCCCTTCTCCCTCCTCTCCTTGAGGCTATACATATTAAGATCCTTAAGTCTCTCTTGAGATGTCTTCTGGTGCAGACCCTGCACCATTTTAGTTGCCCTTCTCTGGACTGCCTCTATCCTGTTTATGTCTTTATGGAGATTGGGTCTCCAGAACTGCATGCAGTACTCCAGATGGGGTCTCACCAGCTGTCTGTACAGAAGGATAACAACTTTTTGTTTTCTACTGGTGATGCCTCTCCCTACACATCCCAGTATCCCACCAGCCCTAGTTACTGCCCTCTCACACTGCTTGCTCACCTTTAGGTCATCTGATAGGACTACCCCCAGGTCCCTTTCCATTTTTGTTGTTGTTAATATCTCACCCCCCATTGTGTACTCTTTCCCTAGGATTTTGTTTCCCAGGTGCATTACTTTGCACTTCTTAGCATTGAATCTAAGCTGCCATACATCTGACCATTTCTCCAACCTTGCCAAGTCCCTTCTCATCTGTTCCACCCCACCTTGTGTATCAACTCTGCTGCAGATCTTTGGGTCGTCTGCAAAGAGACATACTTTTCCTTCCAGTCCCTCTGCAATGTCACTTATAAAGACATTAAAGAGGACCGGTCCTAGTACTGAACCCTGCGGTACCCCACTAGTAACCCCCCCTTTCTTCAGAGTGGACTCCGTTTACTATTACCCTCTGTGTCCTGTTCTCCAGCCAATTCTTTCCCAGGCTACCATCTTGGGACCCACTCCCAGGCTGGCCAACTTGTATATAATCTTTTGTGTGGGACTGTGTCAAATGCCTTGCTAAAGTCTAGGTAGGGGCATGTCTACAGCCCCTTCCTGATCTATTACTTTGGTCACTCAGTCAAAGAAATCTATTAGATCTGGCCTGGCATGACCTTCCCGCTGTGAATCCATGCTGCCTTGGGTCCTGTGCCCTTCTGGCCTCTAGGTACTCAACAGTTCTTTCCTTCAGAAGTGATTCCATCATTTTTCCAATCACTGAGGTTAAACTAACAGGTCTGTAGTTTCTTGCTTCTGCCCTGCTCCCACTTTTGTGAAGTGGAGTAACATCTGCCCTCCTCCAGTCTTCAGGTACCACCCCATCCTCCCATGATTTATTAAAGAGGGTAGTCAGTGATGTCACTAGTTCTACCCTTAGTTCTTTTAGAATTCTGGGATGAATCCCATCAGGCCCCATTGCTTTCTCCACCTTCAGTCTTAAGAGTTCCTTCAGAACCCTTTCGTCTATGAAAGAGCTAGTACCAACCCCCGCATCCAGCGTGTTTCTATTGTTTGGTTTAGGTACCTCCCCCTCTTCATTTGTGAATACTGAGCAAAAGTATTTGTTTAGTATCTCTGACTTTTCACAGTCACCCTCTGCCCACCCCCCCTTTATTAAGCCTCACTATCCTTCCCTTGGTCTTCCTTCGCTCCCTGATGTACCTATAAAAGGTTTTCTCCCCCTTCTTAACTGAGTTGGCTATCTTTTCCTCGGTTTGGGCCTTTGCTGTTCTGACTGCCTTTCCTGCTTCCTTTTGCTTTAACTGATACAATTCTCTGTCCTGCTTCTTATGTGATTCCTTGTACTTTCTGAATGGTCTCTTTTTCTCCCTAACCTTCCCTTCCACCTCCTTTGAGAACCATAGTGGTTTCTTACATCATTTTGTTTTGTTTATTTGCTTCACACAAAGGCTTGTTGCCTCTGTGATGGCAGTTTTGATTATTCCCCATTGTTCTTCCACCCCTCCTTCCTACCCATTTGCTAGTGCATTACTTAGGCACTCACCCATTTTGGCAAAGTCTGCCCTCCTGAAGTCCAATACCTTTGCCTTTGCCTTTGTATGGCTTGACTCTACTGCTGTGTTTATCATGAACCATACTGTTCGATGGTCACTAGTTCCCAGATGGCTACCCACTTCTAAATCTGTGATCCTCTCACCATCTCCATTTGAAAGTACCAGGTCTAAGATGGTTCCCTCTCGAGTGGGTTCTGATACTAGTTGTCTAAGACATGCCCCCTGTAGGGCATCTAAAATGACCCCACTCTTAGAAGTGGCTGCTGCAAATGCACTCCAGTTAACATCTGGCATATTCAGATCCCCCATTAGCAATATCTCTCCTTTTTCTGCCATTCTAAGGATACTTTCTATCATTTCCTTGTCCGTTTCCTCCCCCTGAGATGGGGGTCTGTATACAACTCCTCTGTGGATTGTGGTGCCATTGCCTCTCTCCAAATTGACCCACAGTGCTCCCTCTCCTCCCTGTTTACCCTTTTGTTCTGTTGCTTTGATGCCATCCCTTATGAAGAGCTACTCCACCTCCTCTTTTACCCTCCCTGTCCCTCCTGTAGATGGTATATCCTGGTATGTTTATATCCCAGTCATGGTTCTGTGTGTACCATGTTTCTGTGACTGCCACAATATCCAGATGTTCCTCCTCCATCAAGGCCACTAATTCAGGAAGATTGTTACCCAGACTACGGTCATTGGTACTCATCGCTCTCCATTTTATGATGGCTTTACCTCTTGTAGCACCATCCCTGTCCTCGCTGACTTTGCTTTCTCCATTTACCACTGTCCAGATCCCTACTGACCTTTTTACCTTGGTCTTTACCTCATTTAGTACCCCATTTTGTAGGGGAAGGCTGGGAATCCCCTGCTGCTTATCAGTGCCTCCTACCTTGACTAGGTTAAAAGCTTGCCAATGAAGCATTTAAGCTGATCACCCAGAAGACTTGTTCCCTTCCTGGACAGATGCAGACCATCCTGCCAGTACAGGCTGGTATCCCTCCAGCTGCAACCCCAGTCCCCAATGAAGCAGAACCCCTGTGCTCTGCACCACTTTTTCAACCATTCATTGAATTGCATGGTGCAAAGTACCCTCGCCTCACCCTTGCCATAGATAGGCAGCACCCCTGAGAAGGATACTGTGTGTGCTACCCTACTGTGTGTACTACCCTAAGGACACCCAGAATGGAAGCCTTGCCTAATTTTGAATTGAAAATCTTAAATGCATTGAAGGTAGTTTTTAGTTTAGTCAAAAGTATATTCTTATGCTGTTTCCAAGTACAATTTGCTGAAAAATGAACCCCCAGATAATAGTAACATTTGATGGTTTCAATTGGCTCTCTGTCAAGATAAAGTTTTTTGTATCTGTTATTAATGTTATTATTACTGAAAACCACTATTTTAGTCTTCTCCCTGTTTATCTGAAGTTTGATATTTTTACATAAGATGGCAAATTTGTTCATTTTTCTTTGTAACCCCAGACAGAATGCTGACAGAAGTGTAATATTACTGCAGTGGGTCACAGACAAGCCAACTATGCACATTCCCTGTATGGGTGAGATTCTTTACTGGTTTACCAGATGAATTAGTGTACTTTTTTCTGCACTTCTGATATTAATTATGTTTTTTACCTGATGCCTATCCAATACAGTTGTACCTTTCTTAAAAATGCTATGCACTGAAAGCCCATTATTTATAGTCCATAAGTACTGACCTCACAACACTTAGGTTAGTAGCTTTGCTCTAGTTTGGGTTCCTCTACAGAAGTGTGATATCATCGATATATGCCAGACATAAGACTTTTCTGTTTAATAAGGAAGGTGAATGAAAATCAGGGTCTTCTAGATTTTGTAGAATAGTATTGATACATACATTGAAGAGAATAGGGGCTAAAAGACAGCCCTGCCTAAAGCCCCTATTAACTTGTATTGATTTAGTTAAGCCACCTTTTCCATTATATTGCACCTATATCCAGTTATCGTTATGAAGTCTTATGAGTATATTTAATAAAGTGGTCTCGATTCCAAGGTCTGTTAGTGTATTCCAAAGATTTGATCTATTAACACTATTGAAAGCGGAGCTGATGTCCATGAAACAGCAGAACAATTCTGACTTTTTTATCTTGATATACTTCCAAATCAGATGTGCCATTACAAAATAATACAAAATCACACATGCCCCCACAATGCAAAGCATCATGGGCTGCATATGCAAATCACCACAGAATGTTATGCTGGTCCAACTTTAAGCAGAATTGCATGGTGCCGGAAGGCCTCTCACACATAATGTTGTATAGTTGACATTTTAGATCTAAAGCTGTTCTGATATTCCGAGAGAATTCCCTCTGCATCAAGCCATTTTTGTAATTTGTCGAGAATTATTCTCGTGAAAAGTTTTTGGGAAGAATCTAATAGGCCTATAGGCCGATACATCTTTGGGTCCCATGCATCCCCTTTTTTATAAAGTGGAAAGATTAGGCTACCTTTCCAACTAGCTGGTATAGTTCCATCTTGAATAATAGAGTTAAATAGTATTAACAAAGTACGTATCCATTTCTCTTTCATAGACTTGTAAATTTCCAGAATTATCTTGTCTGGCCCAGGGGCTTTATTTGTTTTGACTAGATCTGTGGCATGAGAGATATCAGAAACCATAATTAACATGGGATTAGGCTTTGTAGTCTGGATATTGGTTCTAGCCGTGAGAAAAGGGTTAAGCTCAGCTTCGTCAGACTTTGAAAAGTATAACTGATTATAATATTCCTCCCAAATATTGGGAGGAATATAGGCCTCAGGATCTTGAGTTGTCTCCACAGCTAATCAAATTTCAACATTTTTTGGTGTCATTTTTATACACCGCCACTCTCAGCTTATTCCACACCTTTTCAAAATATTTCCTACATTCTTTTCCTAAGACTTTTTTCATATTCTTTATGAGCTTTATTAAGTTTATTAAAATTCCCTTTTGATTTATGTGTTGCACAATATTTTGCTAACCTATGAAGTCTCTTCTTAGCATCCCTACATACATGATTAAACAAAGTAGTATGAGTTTTGCTTACCAAGGCTCTAGAGGTCATTAGAGGTCTTATATGAGAGTTTAATGCATCTCACAGACTTGCAATTTGTGTATAATTTGGTGGAATCTCTAACTGAGTCTTTCTCTTAAGGACTTCATGGTCCTGAAAAAGATTCTCCAAATGAGAGTGGTGATAAGCATTCCACCTGATCCTTTTGTTATTTAGGATCTCAAGAGTTGTTTTTGTGTTAATTCTCTGGTTTATGTACTGTACTCTCCTGCTTGAAAATAGGCAGGTCTCTTGCCTAATGCACTTACCCAGTTACCAAAAGCAAATAAATAAAAATAAAGAGTTCCTGTATTATTAGGAATATTGTGAACATGGTGGACCAGTTTTTTGGAAGCCTCCAACAGATGAAGTGTGAAAGGTGAATGAGCAGAGCCTAATTTATCTAAAATGTCCATGTTATTTACTAGAGGGATTGCTTCCATATTGGCCCAGATGAGATCTATAATAAATGAGCACCTATTGTTTGTATAAATAAAATTACCAAGGTAATCACCTGGAAGTGATAGATACATAGATACATAGACAGTGTCGGCAGATAAGGGCCTACCCAGTCTGCCCATTTGAGCTTGTAAGTTCACTTTATGTTTTCCTAAAAGTCTGTTGCCCCTTAACCCTGACCTCCAGAATTCCTTTATGACTATCCCATGCATTCTTAAATCCCGTGATTGTTTCAGCCCCCACCACTTCCTCTGGCAGGGTGTTCCACTTGTCCACCACCTATTCTATGAAGAAAATTCGTCCTCATGTTTCCTCTGAATCATCCTCCCTCCCTCCAACTTCATCCCATGCCCTCTAGTCCTGCAACATCTTTTTCACAATAAAATAGTGTATTCCTGCACCCTGTTCCTCCCTGTAAGATACTTGCATGTCTCTATCATATCCAATCTCTCTCTCCTCTCCTTCGGAGTACATGTTTAGTTACTTCAACCTGTTCTCATAGGACTTGTGATGCAATCCATGTACCATCTTTGTTGCCCTCCTCTGAACCTTCTCTATCCTGTCTATGTCCTTACGTAAGTAAGGTCTCCAGAACTGTACACTGTACTCCAGGTGGGGCCTCACTAGTGTCTTGTATAGTGGAATTATGACCTCCCTTTTCCTGCTGGTGATGCCCCTGCCTATGCATCCCAGCATCCTATTTGCTTTACCTGCTGCCTTGTCACACTGTTTCCTACCTTGAGGTCATCAGGAGATGACAACCCCAAGATCCCTTTCCTGCTTGGTGCATGCTACATCCTCACCCCCCCAACTGATATTTTGTGCCAGGGTTTTTGTGCCCCATATGCATTATCTTGCACTTCTTTGCATTGAATTTCAACTGCCAAACCCCTGACCATTCTTCAAGTTTCTGCAGGTCCCTTCTCATTCTGTCTACACCCTCTGGTGTGTCTACTCTGTTACAGAGCTTTGTGTCGTCAGTGGACAGGGAAATTCTGCCTTCTAGGTCCTGCACAATGTCACTGATGAAGATATTGAATAGGACTGGTCCCAGCACTGATCCCTGTGGTATCCCACTGGTCACTCTTCCCTCTGTGGAATGACAGTCATTTACCATCACCCTCTGTGTCCTGCCGCCCAGCCAGTTACCTACCCACCACACTACTGTCCTTCCCACACCCATATTCCCCAATTTGTCTAACAGTCTTCTGTGTGGCATAGTATCAAAGGTCTTGTTGAAGTCCAGATAGGCCATGTCCACTGCCCTCCCCTGATAAGCCTCCCTAGTCACCCAGTCAAAAAATTCAACGAGGTTGGTCTGACATGACCTCCCCCTGGTAAACCATGCTGCTTTGGGTCCTATAGTCCATTGACAACCAGATGTCCCACCAATCTCTCCTTCAGTAGTGCTTCCATGATCTTCCCCACTACTGAGGTGAGGCTGACTGGTCTGTAGTTCCCTGCTTCCTCTCTGTTCCAACTTTTGTATAAGGGGACTACATCTGCTGTCCTCCAGTCTCTGGGTACCTCCCCTGTTTCCAGTGATCAGCTAAACAGGATTGCCAGAGGTTCAGCCACCACCTCTCTTAGTTCTTTAAGGACCCTGGAGTGCACCCCATCTGGCCCCATTGATTTATCAACTCTTGTTACTTCCAGTTCCTTCAGGATCCTTTCTCATGTGAAGGGACTTGTGTCCATTTCTGCACCATTGCCACCCCTTGTACTCCCTTCAGACCCATTTCCCTCCTCTTTTCAGTAAAGACTGAGCAGAAATACCTGTTCAATATGTCAGCTTTATTGTTGTTATCCTCTATGTGACCCCATCCTCCCCCTTCAGTCTCACTATCCCTCCCTTTGCCTTTCTTTTTTCACTTATGTACCTGTAAAAGGTTTTGTCCCCTCTACCCACTGATTTTGCAATGTTCTCTTCTGTCTGAGCTTTGGCTTCCCTTACTGACCTCCCTGCCTCCCTTTGCTTCTCCTGGTACTTCTCCCTATCCCCTTCTGTCTGTGTCATTTTGTTTTGCCTGAACGCAATCTTTTTGGCTTTCACTTTCTCCGCTACCTCCTTGGAAAACCATAATGGCCTCCTCTTCCTTTTCCCCTTGCTAACCTGCTTAATGCATAATTCTGCTGCTCTTATAATCCCCATTTTAAATACTGCCCACTGTTCCTCAACCCCTGATTTCTGCCCCATTCCCCTTAATGCCTCTTTCAAGCATCTTCCCATTTTCCCAAAGTCTGCCCCCCTAAAATCCAGGATACGTGTTTTTGTGTGGTTTGGTTCTGCACCTTCTGTGATTTCAAACCACAATGACTGGTGGTCACTGTTCCCCAGGTGCTCCCCCACTGTTACCCCATCACACTCTCCCTGTTTGTGAGCACGAGGTCCAGTATTGCCTTCTGCTGAGTTGGTTCCATGACCAGTTGCTTGAGGAAGGCAGCCTGAAGGGAGTCCAGGATAAATCTGCTCCTAGTTGATGCTGCTGCTGGGATGCTCCAATCCACGTCTGGAATATTGAGGTATCCAACCAGCTACCTCATTCCACATGCTGAGCCATCCTTTGGATGGCTAGCATCAGCTCCTATCTGTTTCTTCCTCCTGGGCTGGTGGTCTATAGACCACACCTGTGTGGATGGCTGGCCCCATTTTACTTTCCAGCTTAACCCACAGTATCTCTCCCCCATTTTGTTCCTCCTGGATCTCTGTGGCCCTTATGTCATTTTTCACATACAGTGCCACTCCTCCTCCCTTCCTACCTGCCCTGTCTTTTCTGAATACATTGTAGCCAGGTATGGCCATCTCCCAGTCATGGTTATCATTACACAAGGTTTCTGTGATGGCCACAATGTCCAGGTCTGACTGCACCATGACAGCCTCCAGATCCTCCATCTTGTTGCTAAGGATCCTAGCATTGGCACACATGGCTTTCCATGATTTGACCTCCCTAGACTGTTTAGCTGTTCTACTCCAGACCCTTCCCTGGTTGTCCTTTATCCCTGGTTCTCCTTGCTGTTCACCCTTCTCGTCCATTTAATAGGCAGAAATTTTCTGTTGATAGCAGATTAAAAAGATTTATCCCTCTTTTATTATTTTTTTGGTCATAGGAACTTCTATATCTCGAAATATTAGGATTTAAATTAATGAAACTATATAAATCCAAAACATTTTCATATGTATTCAGATCTAGATTAAATCTTGCATTAAAGTCACCAAGAATTATCACTGCATAATTCCCAAAATAATTTTTTAGGTCCGACAAGAGGGCTAGAAACTTAGGCCATATCTCCATGAAGAAGGCAGCAGTAGGAGGAAAATATGTATTAACTATGATTATCAAAAAATCTTCTTTGTTCAATTTTATTGCAAGCATGTAATCTGAAGTTGTGGGAATCAGACATCTCTCCATATTAAGGAATTTTCTAACACAGGTAGCTAGACCTGCTTTATTGCAGCCATATTTTTTGTCTTTTTTGGCCAAAATAAAATAAGTAGAATAGTCAGAGATTTGGAGAGGACTATTAGACCATGTCTCCTGGAAACACAGGATATCCCACTTCATTAGGAAAGTTTTTACTTCTGAATCTGCTGGATTAAAGCTTAACCCTTCAATATTCCAAGACATGATTGTTATGTTTGAAAGTAACTTGGGATCAGCCTTTTCCTTGATATTCATATTCGTGAGTCAGGGTGTAATATCTTGGTCTAATAGTTTGTATTTATTTGTTAAAATAATGCTATCTGATGAACTGTTATTAGCCTGATTTTCAAAATGTCCTTGTGCCCTTCTATTAGGCACAAGGTTAAATACATCTGGAGTTAACAGGTGTATGCCAATTACATCCAACCTGTGGGATGCTTGAATAATTGTATCAGCCATCTTAGATGTTTTAAACGTGATGTCTATTTGAGGGGTATCAAAAATTGCCTCATGTAAGGTTATCCATTTTAGTGAACTTTTGGCTATGTTGATATCCAGAATCTATGAGAAATGCTGACATGTCATATTTGATCCTGCCTATTAAGGTCCCATTATGGGATTTCCAGCTGAACAGTGAAACAGCTTTTCTGTCCCAGGTATCTACTTCATTTTATTCAAAGTTATTTATTATTTCTTTAATTCTTTCTGCTCGTGAAATATCTTCAGGGTCATATTTAGGTATACTTCTATCATTATTATGAACTAAATGTTCATCAAGAGAAACAGACCTAGGTATCATTAGAGGAAAATTCATATGAATACCAAGAGGTAAAACTAAGCTGGCTCGCTTCCAAATGTCAAGGGCCAAATTTTGTGTGCCAATATAAACCAAAATGCAGTCAAATAGTTTGGAGTTTGGCGAGCAAATTACAAAAATGTCATTTTTCTTGTCCGAGATATTAAACAACTGAGTAACATGTTCAAGAAGCAATTCAGGGGATTCATTTACTACTTTCTTGATACTATGGAGTTTAATCAAGAATTCAGTTTTTTGGCCCTTATTTACATTGGGCCAGGTGGATCACTATGGGAGATAAGCTGAACAACCGGGCATGCTAAGGGCATAAACTGTTCAATAGTTAGCCCCTTGGCTTGTGGGATCTCAGCCGCTCCACTTCAGAGAACAGATTCAATTTAACATTTGTATTACCCATAAAGACACATAAGTTTCCACACATTTTGATTTTTGTTACAAGTGTCCTTAGGAAGTTTTTTGACTAGCACTAGACTCTCTTCTGTAATCTTGGCAGGACTACTAACAATAACAGCTGATTTTGAGTTCTCCAGGTGCATGGGGTTACTTTGAGTTTTATTTCTGCTAGCTTCACAGTCCTTAATGTCTAGAGTTTTTTCTTTTGCTGGGTTCTTAGACTAATGTTCCTTTTTACTCCGGTTTTTGGTTCTCTTTTTGCATGTTGGATGTTTATTTTTGTGCTGGTATCTATTTGGATAGTTTATCATTTCTGGAATTTCCTTATAGAAGGGAGGTGGTAGGTTTGTCTGATTCTCTTTGTTACATTTCCCTATCTCATTAATATCTACTTACTCAATATCACAGCTTTTAATATCCAACTTACCTCTTTTCATTTTTGATAGTTTTTGGTTCATGGACTGATTATAATAAACTTCTGCTTTTTTTTTTTACAGTTAATCTTTTTATTGAGTAGTATTTATTATGGTACATACATTGGCATCCAATTTACATTTACAGACATTGGTAAGTGCACTGGCAGAGTCTATCTATTAACAACATAGCATGTGTGAGGCCGTATATCCTCAGGTAACATTCGTCAAACTTGAAAAGGAAGAGTGTTTACTTACCCTTCCAATCTCAGATCTGGTAACTGATAGAATTGGTTTAGGCTGGTCCTACATTGCACCATAACGGCACTGGGGGGGAATCCTCCATCATTTATTGTGCAGAGTTGTAGACTACATGGTTTTCCACAGGTGAGGCCTTGTGATACCTAGAGAGAGACAACACATAATAAGACATTGAAGATCAAGCCATACCCTGGAGATGCTTTATGGGAGCCTTAGTCTGTCCTTTATATGTTTACAAGTCAGGGTCTGACTACTCGTAGTAATGAAACTTATGTAGGGTGACCATATCTTTTCATATTTGCCTATGTCACCCCTACTATACAGGTTAATCTTGATAAATTAGCCAGATTTTCTACAGCCAGAATCCATTCTTTGACTGTGGGTACATTGGTCGTCCTCCACCTGTGCAAAATCAGTCATTTTGCTTTGACCAAGACCTATTAAAACCACAGATGGTGGGATTTTGACAGATCTCCCATTTGAGGGGGGTAGTCCTAATAACCATAACCTAGGGTCTAGAGGGAGATGGAGGTTCAATACGGCTGAGTAGTGCTGGGCAATAGCTGACCAGAGGGGCTGCAGCTGACAGCAAGACCACAAAATGTGCAACAGAGCCACCCAAGGGGCCTTACTCCTCCAGCAGGTATTGGTCTGGTTTAATCCCATTAGTTTCAGCTGCATCGGGGTTCTGTACCAGAGGTGCAGTACTTTTGTCTGGATGAGGAGACTCCTCTGGTCATTGCAGACTTGGTGGGCCCTCACCCATCCCTGCCACCACTCAACCTCAGATATTGGAGTGCTCAGCATATTCTCCCAATGGGCCTTGGCTGGTAAGGAGGGGTCTGGTGCACTATCTCTCATAACGCCCTGTATTTTGCCTGCTGATTCAGTCTTACATTTAATCCATTCCTGGATAGGAAGAGATTCCAGGTTTGAGATCTTGTTCCTTTTACACATCCCACAGACACATTTCTGTTTTCCCCATTGTTGAAGCAGGCTTATAATCTGAAGGTATCTCCAAAAATCCCCTTTTGGCAATCTGTATCTGGTTTGAAGCCCCAGAAAAGATTCTACATTGGCCCCATCCTCAGTCATAAGATCTAGTACATTAGTTAATGATTTCTGGGCCAATCCTTCCCACTGTAACAGTGTGTGGTCAATGCAAAGGTGCAGGTTATTCCATAGGGGAGTGTGGTGGCCTGGATTAAGGTACTTTTTGGCTCTTTGGCCTACCTTCTGACATGTCAGATGAGCGTTCTGTATTGTAATCCAATGGGAGAACTGTTTGGGTGAAGGGTAGCTGAGATAACCTGAGAGGGGGGCTCCAAGCAAGAGAGCTGTCTCTATGCCTACTCATGCAGGGGGTGTTGCACTGCTTTTGTGAAACCACCTCAAAGTTCTGGCCATGAGAAAGGCTGAGTACTGAGCAAAGTCTGGTAGGTTCCAGTCCCCTCTGATCCAGGGAGCTTGTAACTTAGCCCTGATATATCTGGGGGAGGGGGGGAGATGAGCCCCATAAAAAACTGCTAATCATGCTATTAATTTTCTGGGCCCACCTCTCAGGTAGAATGAAAAGTACTATATTCTGGGGGCTGCCATTTATTTTATTGAGGTGATTTTACCCGCTAGGGATAATTGCAGGTGTCCCCAGCTGGCCATGTCCTTCTGCAGGTTGCCTATTAAGGATTTGAAATTAAGATCAGCTAAGGACTTCAGGTCAGAGTAGATTGTAACCCCCAGGTACTTTATTCTTGCTTGTGCCCACACCAAACCCAGGTTCCCCAAAGTGTGTGGAGTTGTTAGTTTGTTGAGGGGTAATATCTCAGATTTAGCTACATTAATTTTGAGCCCTGAGAAGTCCGCAAATGTGTTAAGTATCCTGAGAATGACCGAGAGACTTTGGGAGATGTTGCTGGTTAGTATTGGGCAGTCATCCATGTACAGTTTTGTTACATATTGCTTCTCCTCAGCTGTGATCCCCTTGATCTGGGGGTGCTCCCTGAGTGCTGCTGCTAATGGTTCCATTGACAGAACAAATAAAAGGGGGGGACAGTGGGCAGCCCTGCCAGGTGCCCCTATGCAATGGGAAGGGATTGGAGAGGGTCCCATTGGTCAGGACCCTGGCCCTTGGCTGGTGATACATGGCTCTGATCCATGCCGTAAAGTATGTTCCAAAACCGAATGAGTCCATGACCACATGCAGATACTCCCATTCCACTGAGTCAAAGGCTTTTTCAAAGTTGACTGTCACTGTGGCGGCTGGAGATGGGAGATCTGCTGCTATTTGGATCGGGGGTATAATGCTTGTATGTGGTCAGAGCTAACCCTTCCCTTAATGAATCCAACTTGTGAGGGGTGGGTAATGTCAAAATTTTTGCTAGGATTTTAGCATCCACATTTATTAATGAAATGGGTCTGTAGTTGGCAAGGAGAATATGGTATTTTCCCTTTTAAGGGAGGACCGTGACGATTGCTTTGTTCAGAGTCGATGGGAGTTCCCCTGCCGTATGTGCCTCTGGTAGAATATGTAAAAGAAGAGAAGTAATCAGGGGATGAACTAGTTTGTAAAGGTCCACTGAGAAACCATCTCCTCCTGGCGCTTTGTGGGGGGCCATACGTAGTATGGCTTGGTTGATCTCGGCTTCCGATATCAGGGAGTCTAGAGCTTCCCTCTGCTGCTGAATAAGTTTTGGGATGGGAAGACTTGTTATAAATTTATTATACTTATCCCAGCTCCAATCCACCTGGGAGGAGTATAGGGACTGGTACATTTCCATCATTATGATGTTAATTACCTTGTGATTCGGGAAGAGTTTACCTTTTTTGTCCTTAAGCTGCTGGATGGTTCTCTCAGCCTGCCTCTGCTTCAGCCAGTAAGCTAGGAGCTTGCTAGCCCTCTCTCCATCTGCCCAGTATTTGAACTGGACCCTCTGCAGATATAGTTCTGCCTTACGGGTGGCCAGGCCATTAAGTTGAAGTCAGAGGGCCATAAGATTGGACACCAGTTGGGGGTTGTTTAGGGTACCAGGGTTTGTTTTATATTGATTCTCTAAATGTTTAAGTTCACCCTCCAGCTGGGTTTGTTCTAGGTCCCATTGTTTACGCCTGTGGGCCGCATAGCTGATTATTCTACCTCGGATGTTGGCTTTGTACACCTCCCAGATACTGGCCACAGTGGCAGATCCTGCTATATTTTCCTTAAGTACAGTTCTGTCTCGGTGTTCACCATGAGGCGAATGCAGGATCCTGTAGGAGCAGCGGGTCCAGTCACCATAGGAGAGATTTTTTACAGTGCTGGGCCATCAGGAGGTTTAAAACTACCGGGGCATGGTCTGACAGATAAAGCGGGCTATGGTTACCCCAGTTGAGGCAGACGTCACTTTTCCAGATGTAACCCAGTAGTCTAGCCTACTAGTCATGGCCTTTGGGGCAGAGGAAAAAGTGTAGTCCCTGTCTGAGGGATGTGATAGGTGCTGTATGTCTGATAACTGGTGTAGGAATAGAAGCTTTTTTAGTGTGTGGAGAGATCTGATATGGGATTCAGGTCTGGCATTGGTTCAATCAAGCAGATAGTCCATCACAAGGTTAAAATCACCTCCATGAGGATATCTGGGTTGTCATAGGACATATCCATAATTTTATGAGATAGAGAGTCGAAGAAGGCAGGGGTATCCTCATTTGAGGCATACACATTGACTAACAGCATCGGGCCCTGTAGAGGTAGATACCTTCATAATTATTCACCTGCCATACTTATCTTTAAGCACTTCTAAAGGCTGCCATTGCGTTTACGGTGAAGCAAAATGGAGACACCCCATTTCACTGAACCTGATACACTATGTGCCTCCACCCCCACTCAATCTCTTACCAGTTTTTGTGCTTCCTTAGAGCTTAACTTAGTCTCTTGTAAAAAGGCAACCTGGGTGCCCAGTTTTTTTTAGTCTGGCCAACATTTGTTTCCTTTTTTGTGGGTGATTTAAGGCCCTTAACATTCCAGGTAGTGGCTGTCACATCTGGTGTGTTAGCCATAAGAGGGATGTCTCCATTTTGCAACTGATAGAATGAAAAGATAACAGTAAAGTATCACAAGTCCCACTTTGGTAGTACTGATTCTTCTGTATTGTGTCGTGTGACCTGGCTGTGGCTCATTAAGCTCTATCAGGTCCCCCCCCCGGATCCCAAAACCTGTTAGGATACCTTTCATGCATTTTAAATTTGAACACCACTCTTAGTTTTCATGTAAATAGTACGTTAGACTTAGATAATGGGGTATACCCCCCTAATAGCCATATCTCAAACCTATGTAACAGAGTAAACATCTGAGGGGTCGCAGCTCTAACAACATCCGAGATGCCCCCATGAACAACATCATTTTTAACATAGCAAAAATCATTAAATGCATCTTCACACTGAAAATTAAACGTTTAGTAAAACTTTGAAGACTGACCACCTGCTATGGCCTAGAAGTGGTGGAAGTCACCCCTCCTCCAATGGTCTGGTTGTTTCCCTCTGTGGGAAAGACAATTAATTGCCTTCCACAGCCAGCCCTGTACTATTACAGCTGAGTAGCTTACAGTTGTGGAGTAGGAGGTGAGAGGCATACCCAGAGCTCCTATCCCAAAAGTGGCTGCCCAAGCTTCCCTATCCCATGGAAAGCAGGTAATGAGATGGTCAGCATGAGTCGAGGGTTATTCTGTCTAGCTCAACTCCCAAGCATATTCTCCCAAGTAGTGTGAGGAAGAATAGCCCCACTTGGTGCTTCATGGGGCAGGGCCCTGCTGGCAGTCATAGTGTGTGTTTTCTCCTGCTTTTAAAACTCTCGTGCCCCTGCCCCAGGATTCTTTTATGCACTTACGTCCAGCGCTAGGTTCAGATGAGCTTGGTCTGCTCTGAGGGGTATAGCTAGGCATCTCCGTAAAGACGTATGTGCAGCATCCCCCCATGGAGATCTGTTCCCACCATCCATCCACTCATTAACCCCCAGGCGAGACAGCAATTGAATAGTGACCATTGGAGCTATTCCTATTAATGCTAGTGCCTTATATGAGAAAAGCAGCTACCCATTGCCCCCTCGAAGTCCTCCAAGTGCTTGACACATTCTGCAGTACAATTATAGTGAGAGCCGACCTTGCGGGTAAACCTTAAAGTGCAGCCTGCAGTTGGTTGCCTCCCTTTCTGCAAAAGCCTGGAAGGACATTTCGGGGTAATCAGCACTCCGTTATGCTGCTCAGGGCATGTGTCGGGTGGGAAGTTCTGTCTTGATTAGGGAACACGGACCCTAGAGCCAGTAACTGTATCCCAAGCCCCCACCATTATACAGGCCAAAATCAAAACAGATTGCATGGGCAAAAGCTAATTTGGGGGTCAAAACCCTCTCTGGGACAAAACACAAGTGGTGGGGGGGGAGGTGAGAGTAAGGGAAATACCACTCCTTTCTGACCAATTACTCCCCCCCCCCATCTAACCGAGTGTTTCGGGGAGAATGAAAGAACCTGCCCTACAAGTGACTGCAGGGACACTCTAAAGTCAAAACCAAGCAAAACATTTGTATAACTCCAAAGGGAGCGAGTTACCTCCAGAGACAGTTAGTGTGCAGCAATACCTGTGTACGGGTCCATCCTCACAGTGTGAGTGAGGCCTCCAGATCTGGTGTTGCAGCAGAGAGGTGTTTCAGCTAGAGCTCCCAGATGCAGTCTGCCCAGTCCTGAGGGATGGAGGCCCAGTTGCCAGTGCATTCCTCCGGTTCTTCTTTCGGGCTGCACGGTGCTCCAGTAACCACTGGATCTTCCAGAGACAAAGCAGTTGGTAGGAGATCCCCCAAAGGTTCATAGCAGTTCATTGTCTTCACTGGAGTGTTGTAAGAGGAGGAGCTGCTCCCATCAGACAGGTGGACCTTCCACTGCTGACTTCTCGATCTCCCTCTATGGGATCTGGCATCTCTTGGCTGGGGATATTCCAAATTAGGGTGCCAAACCTTGTTCTTTTTCTTGCCTCATTGGACCTTATGCCACTCTTTCCCATCTTGCTGGTTATTCGCCGTAGGCTGAGGAGTTACGACCTGGGTGTCTGAGGTAGTGGAGATCTTCATCTTAAGCAGGGCCTCACCATGAGGAGGTAATCACGGCTGCTGGGGATCCACACACTCTTCTGCCATGTCTTCAATAAACATCTCAACTTCTTTATGATTATTAAATGTTAAGAATTCTCCCCTGAACTGGAGTATCAGCATTGTCGGATAACGCAAGGAGGCTAGTATGCTCATTTTGTATAATATTTGTTTTACCAGGCCATATGCTCTTCTTTGCTTGGATAATTCATAAGAATAGTCCTGATAAATCTGCACATTGTGGCCGTTCCATGTTAAGCTTTTCAGGTCTCTAGCAGCCCTCAGGTACATTTCCTTTTTGGGGAAGCACAGAAATTTACATAGGACTGGCCTTGGCCGTTCTCCTTGTTGTGATCTAGGGACAAGAGAGAATGATGCGCTCTTTCCAGCTCTGGTGGGGGTGTCTATTGTTCATTTTCAGCATCTCCGGGAGGTTATTTCTCAGAAAGGCATGCATGTCCTGGCCTTCTGCTCCCTCAGGAATCCCTATTATTCGTATGTTCTTTCTTCTGCCATGATTCTCCAGATCATCAATTTTGGCATGTAAGTATTGTATCTGGTGGTTGTGGTCCCTTATTTGACAGTGGTGGTCATGCAAGATACTGTCTTGTCATTTTATAACAGTTTCATTTCCAGTAACTCTAGTTGACAAGGTAGACAGATCTTTTTTAGTACTGGTAGTTGTTTCTTTTAATTCTGCTGTATCTGATAAGTTTGCTAAGCATGGCCATAATGTTCACCAACTGTAGCTCCATACTGGAAGTATCAGCTGTGGGAGCCACAGCTCCCTGATCAAGGTGCCTCTCCATGGTGAGCTCTCAGTCCTGGGCCCACTAACTCTAGTCTGGTGGTCTGACTGTGTCCAACAGGCCCAAAGAGTGAGCTGCTGCTTGGCAGAAACAAACTAGCTGTATTTAGTGCCCCCACATCCAAACTCTGGCAAGAATGGTATCAAAAGACTGGTCAACAGCTGTAGCAGTTTAATCCATTGAGTGTTCAGGGATAGGTATTAGTTGGCTTGTCAGATCGGTCCTGATAGGAGAGATAGGTATTGCAGCAGCTCAGTTACACATCCACCATCTTGGTTGGCTAGCTCCACCCCCAGTCAAACTTCAGCTTTAAGATTAGCCATCTCTTCTCTCAAGATAACTACGTTTCCCAGTATCACAATGCTTGTGAGGTATGGATTTTTTATAAGTTCTAGCATATGATTGGAAAATATAGCTCCTGAAATGAATTTTTCTTCCTCAAGTTGAATTTTATTATCAAGTTTGTTGATTTTTTGTTTGGTTTGGTATCTTTTCTTTACTTTTAAGATGGACAGATTCCTCAGACAAACTATACTTAATATCTCTTCAGTTGATTTTATGTTATTGTTGCTAGAATTTATTTCTCAGTAATTTGGAACTCAGTTTTTTAGACCATCAATAGCTATACTTAAGTCATGTATGACAGATGTTATGCCATCCTGAAGACTGGGATTCAAACTTTTTGCTGTTTTCTCCTTAAGGTGTGATCCCTTGGGTGCAATAAAACAATTTTTATTAACATTTATAAATTTTTCTGGAGAAAAGAACCCCACAGTGCCTTGTGAAGACAGACTACTCTTAAATGCTGAAGATCTTGCATTTCCCAGCTATAAGTTGATAAGGAGATATCCTCCTGAGGGGGAATACAAGAGTCAACCAGGGAGCTTTTTCCCTTGTCTTCTATAACCAGAGGCTCACCTAGAGTGGTTATACCCCGTTCATGAAATTTGGGTGTTTAAGTTGATAAATCTGTTGGAATTGAATTGTGAGTTTGCAAAAATGTTGTTATTTTAGACTGGTTACTGTTTTCCTTAATCATTTCACCTTTTTTTTTTATTACAAGTGGGTTTTCCCTCAGTTATTTCTAATGGTTTGCTTTTCTCTATTAGACATCTGCAAATACTCTATAAGAGTTTGGCTTATGAGCCAATTACTGCAAAAAAAAAAGCCTAAAATATATGCCTATACAATTAATTGAGCAGTGCCTGAATATATAAATATATAAATATCCAATGTGCAAGAAATACAGAATTGTGCAAACTTGAGCAACAAATTCAGTATTTAAGGCAAAGTGCACAAGCAGGTGCCAGTGCTATTAAAATAAATACCCTTGATAATTAATTGCAATATCAGTTAATTATAATGATATCTCAGAAATCACTAAAAAATAGTAAAATTAAGTAGACTAACACAAGAACACAAGAAGGGCAAGAGTCGCAAGTAAGCGGACTAAATTAATAAATTAAGGTAATTAATAAGATTTAGGTTTTAACAGGGCTTTGCCCTTGATAATTAAATAATAAGATGCTACGATTACCAGTCTTATGGGATTAAACTGCTTGCCTACTACAGATCTACTTATTTATTGTGCCAAGGTGCTTTAAAGTACTGAGATAGTATTGGTATATAATATAAGCAGGAAGGCAAGACAAACTCATAAGGTACAAACAGTATGAGTATAGAAGCCTAAAAGCCCAGATCTTATATATAAAGCTCTAGAGCTTAAGACTATATAATAAAGCCTTGAGATAGGGGGTAGAAGGTACCCAGGGCAAAAATGTGTAAATTGATTGCAGTGGAGGAATAATTAAAATGGTAAGCTGAAATTGTTAACTGAAGTATAACTAAAATATTAGAAATAATTTTAGGGCTTTGTTCAAGTGCAATAATCCTGGAACAGCTCATTCAACAGAACACTCAACAGTTAAAAATAAAAATATAACAAGTACTGCAGAAAAGCCCAGCACTTGGATTATTGTAGAAGTAATATCGCACTTCTAAGAGCTAGTATTTTATAATTACCATCTGTTTAGCAACATTGGCTGTGTGCAAAATGTAAAACCATCCAAACCTAGATAGCAGCTAAATAAACTAAATAAACCATGCTTGGCACTAGATGCAGCTAAATAAATCACACTTGGCCCCAGAAACTGAACGTTTAAACTTTTAGATGCCAAATCTTCAGATTATGAAGTGGGTTTTAAGTGGGTTTTAAAAGAACAGGCAGCGTATAGGCCTTTAAGCATTGCCATCCACCACCAGTTCTGAAAAAAGTTTAAATGAGCATGTGACAATATTTAGAACATTCAAATGAGCAGTAAAACAATAAAATTAAAATATAATAAGATGCAAAGTCCAACACGCAGAGCTCAAAGAAAGTTCCAAATTCAGCACACACCGGGACAGCCAAGCAGTTTACTGAAGCCGAAAGTTGGTGATGGAATTAAAATTGCAGTGGCATTTTGCGTCAAAGATGGAGAGCAGAAGACAGTACCAGTTACAGGTATTTGATTAGACACATAAGCTGGAGTCAATTTTTATACAATACCAGGCCAAAGGAAACCCCTTAGATAGTCACTCTGCTGGGTTTCTGGCTGGGTCCTCAACTGCTGTTGTCGGTCAATGTTTGCAGATACATCAGAAGCGTTCCGAATCCCAACTGCAGCTGGGGGGGGCGGATCTGACTTCCAGTTCTTTTTCTCTGGCCTTGGACCAAACACCAAATTCTGCCAGGCTCCACACTCTTCACTCTTTCTCCATGGTACCCGATAAGTGGCCCTCATAACTTTCAAGCAGCGTCCCAACCTTCCAGTGCGGCCCATGGAGGGTGTTCCCCAGGGTTCAGGGTTTGGTGGCATGAACTCTCTGCTGCTGAAAATTGCTGTAAGGTAAAAAATTAAAAAAAAAGGAGAGGAAATAGAAGCTCTCACACATCATACATTCAATTTTTTTAGATTTCTGAGCAGGAATGGCAACGATGGCATACCTTCCATTAAAATTTTGTGCACCTGTAGAAACCTCTTGTGGACCGGCTCCTGCAAAGTCATCTTCAGCTCAAAGTCAGCAGTTTGTGATGTTAGCTATCCTTCCATAGATGTCTTATTACCCTACCTCATATATGTCACAGCTGTCATTTTTCAAATCCTGGCCAAAATGTGTTTTCACACCTGTGGCATGGAATGGCATTGTAGTTGAGGTGGGGTAATAAGATGGCTATGCTGCCAATTTGGTCACTGTTGTCCTATAAATGGAAGTGCAGGGCCCTTCCACAATGACATACATATATGCATCTATGGAGGGATGGGAGTGCAAGACCCGAAGGGCACTGTGCTCCAACAGGCAAATAAAGATACAGTTACTCTATCTCAAAAACTACAGATGAGTGGGAGCACAGGTCCTAGAGGGCCATGTGCTCCCACAGGCAAATATGGCTATGATTACACTATCTCAAAAAGTAAGGAGATTCTTTGCTAAAGACTGTTAATGCATCTGTTAGGGTTGATATCAAACTGTAAAACCAAAAAAAAAGGCAGGAAATATGTTGTTAGGGTTTCCAACCCTATCACCCCACCCCCACCATGCACACATCATCTTGGGGTCATCAGTCCTAACGCTCACCCCATTCTCCTATACTGTACCCATCTCAGCTTATTTACTTATTGAATGGGGTGAATGTTAGGGCTGATGACCCTAAGGTACACCCCAATGCCTGTTGGTGTGCAGGGTTAGTGGGTTGTTAGAGTTGGAAACCCTAACATCATATTTTGCTCCTTTTACAATTTGATATCAGCCCTAACTGTTGTATTAACACAGTTGTTTGTATATAATATATATATATATATATATATGTGTGTGTGTGTTGTGTGCGATATTGCCCCTATAGTCAAGGTTGAGTAGCCTATTTAATGTTAAACCTCACATTGTGAACATTAATATTGTTCACTCCCTTTGACAAAATGAGCTGAAATTTTGTATGTGTTGTCTAGGAGGCATTGAGTGTATGTGTGGACATTTTTGTGATGGCAGCTGGTGTCGTTTCTGAGATACACGTGTCATTTCTAGAAAAACACAAATTTTTGTCCTATACTTAACATTGTTTTATTTTTCTCTCACTTACAGCAAAAATGGAAAGGCACTATTGCCCCAAATGTACAGGGGACATTTGTCATGTTCCAGGGGTGTAGCCAGGAATTTTAAACTTGTACTCAAGACTGATGCACTGTTGCCCCACCTTATGTAATCATAACCCAAAAAATGCACTGCCACGCCATACCAACAATAGGCCTGCCCCCCCAATTTGCCATGTCTGAGTTCAAGTAATCAGTTTTTTCTGTAATCCCCCTTCCTTTGTTTTTCTACCTGCCTGGTAAGTTGTTCTTGTTTGTGTATTTAGCTGGTGGCATCAGTGCCCCATAGTGAACAACAAAGGCAAAAGGGCTCAGCGCGACACAGACACAATGTGACTCACAATGTCCTTGCTTTCCTCTTTTTGTTGCCCCATCTGATTTTTTTAACTGTACTTTGCTTAGTACAGTGTATATGCCTGTCAACACCCCTGTCATGTTCCAAGGTAGTGCCTTTGACAGGTCTGGTGAAGAAATATCAAAGGGTTCCAGAGTTATAAGGCTTTCAATTTTAGTGTTTTCCAACTTGTGCATTTTCAGTAGGGGTTTTCAAATAATGTTCTGCAGTGAAAGTAAAACTTTGATACTGCAAATGCTGTTTTATGGTTGCACACCACTGAACTGACAGGGCGCCAAACATTTGTTGTGCCGTGCCAACTGCCACCTTGATTTTTTTCTACGAATCAACAAATGTGGAAAATATGCAAAAAGGCTGGGATTTACATAAACAAACATCAGAACCCAGCTAAATAGGACATGTTTAGTTAGATTCTGATGCTTGTTTTGTTGTATGCTGCCCAAAAATACCTTTTTTGGGCACCCAAAATCCCGGGTGCCCACCTTAGTGAGAGGAGCGCTTCCCTCTCATTATCTGTATAAGAACAGCAGGGTTTTCTTGACTTCTGCAGCCACAGCTGAACAGGTGCTGCCAGCTGCAGTGTTAGCTGAAAGCTGCTGCTTCCTAGGTGTTTGGTGGTGTCCTCCCCCCCCCACACTCCAATAAACAATATTGCAGTAACTGATGTGAGAGAACAGCAACTGTGCTAACGTTTGTTACAAAAATGTCAAGTAAATCCTTAGGCAATAGACAAATCCCATTTTGTATTTTCTAAACAGAGATGAGAATTCATGGAACAAGATGGAGATGGACTTTTCTCGGAAGTGAAACCATTTCCAAAATGTTTAGGATACTCCCAGTGGATGCCTGTAGGATTTTGTGCCGTAGAACCCCCCTCCCAAAAAAACACACATTTGCTCATATAGACAAACATTTGATAAAACAATTGACACACACAAACTGCTTTTTTTGTTTTAGAATTTCATTACCCGTAACACACTTAAGATGCGTTAGAGTAGGGAGTCTGCATCTTCCCACCTATGTGCTACCCAGCGACTGGTGGAGCTGATGCACTGAGTTGCCAAGTGGCTTGTTCATGGGTGCACAGTGAGCCAGTGACTGAGGTGGCATTTTAAACCCTTGTTCATAAGCCTATTTTCTGTACCCCCACCATGAGTTGTTACTGTGTTAGCATTTCTAGGTCACTTATACTGTGTATGATGAGAAATGAGCATCAAAAAAGTGCAATTATTTTTTTTGTTTATTACCCTCCCACCGACCACCTCAGTCCGGTCATGGACCCTGCGACTTCCACTCACACTTTGGCCATGACTCCCTGATACCCCCTGGCTTGCCCCACAGGGCAAAGTTGCAGCACCGGCCTTAAATGTTGCATCCGACGGGATAGGTCAGGGAGCCAGCCTGAGAGCTTATTGAAGCCGACAGTGGGCTTCATGAAGGGTAGCTGGCAGTGCTTTTTTCTAGACTGCACCAAGGGGCAGGACATGCAGTGATGTCCAGCATCCACCCCGCCCCTCTTACGTGTTGGTGCCAGTTTCCTTTGGTTCCCCCAGCCTCTGCCAGGGGTCCCTCAGACACAGGACGCTCAACCCCTCCCTCCCCCAGAGAAGGAGAGCAGTCCAGAGAACACTCGATCCTTCTCCCCCGAGCCCTCTGACTCCAAGGGTCTGTTCCCGAACCTGGGTTGCCGGCATCGCAAGCTGAAATCCAAACATTGCCCTGGCGTGCCGTCTCTAAAAAAAAAGCACATATTTATGTGTTTACATTTGCCCACACATGCTATGAAAAGGGCTACCTTGTAGAGATGGTGGGGTTCCAAGCATTTCAGCAGGAGTGGGGCTGGACCAAAGCATGCCAGCGGATTAATTTGGGAATCACTGTGTGGTTGACTGCCAGAAATAACAGGAACCTCCAGGTGTTAAATAATCTTCTTAGTATTGATTAACACACGCACCCAAACACTTTCAATTTCAATGCTATATACTTCTTCCTTCATATTTAGTCACATTTCTGTTTAATTGTACTGAACTTTCTTGTTCTTGCTTAACTACACAGCTACATAACATAAATAGTTTATATGCAGTGATAGGGGATTTACCCAATACAGCAGTAACTGATATGAGAGAGCAGCCACTGTGCTAACATTTGTTACAAAAATGTCAAGTAAATCCTTAGGCAATAGACAAATCCCATTTTGTATTTTCTAAACTGACAGAGGGTAGGACAGGGGTAAATGGAAAAATGGACAGGGCAATAAGAGCAGGGATGGGGTGAAAAAGGATAAAGCCAACATTAAATGGAGGGCAATGAGTACCAATGCCCATAGTCTGGGAAACAAGCTTCCAGAGCTAGTAGCCCTGATGGAAGAGGAACACTTGGATATTGTGGCAGTCACAGAAACATGGTACACGGAAAACCATGACTGGGATGTCAACATACCAGGGTATACAATCTACAGAAGGGACAGGGAGGGTAAAAGAGGAGGTGGAGTAGCTCTCTACATAAGGGAAGGGATCAAAGCTACAGAACTAAATAGTAAAGGGGGGAGGACAAGAGGCACTCTGGGTCACCTTGGAGACAGGGAAAGGCATCACAATCCGCACAGGGGTTGTATACAGACCCCCATCTCAAGGGGAGGAAATGGACAAGAAAATGATCGAGGGCATTCTCAAAATGGCTGAAAAAGGGGAGATACCTTTGATGGGGGGACCTGAATATGCCAGATGTTAACTGGACAACATGGACTGCAGCCACATCCAAGAGCAGGGTCATTCTCGATGCCCTACAGGGGGCATGCCTTAGACAGCTAGTGGTGGAACCCACACGGGAGGGAGCAATATTAGACCTGGTACTCTCAAATGGAGAGAGGATCACAAATTTAGAGGTCAGTAGACATCTGGGAACAAGCGACCACTGCACAGTGTGCTTCACAATAAACACAACCATGGAGACAAGCCATACAAAGACAAGGATACTGGACTTTAGAAGGGCTGACTTTGGCATAATGGGTGAATACCTGAGGAATACATTAGCAAAGGAGGGGTGGAAGAACAATGGAGAAAAATCAAAACTGCCATCATGGAGGCAACAAACCTTTGTGTGAAACAAATAAAGAAAACAAAGCAGAATAAAAAACCACTATGGTTCTCAAAAGAGGTGTCAGGGAAGGTTAAGGAGAAAAAGGCTGCATTCAAAAAGTATAAGGAATCACAGAAGGAGCACGACAGGGAACTGTATCAATTAAAGCAGAAAGAAGTGGGGAAGGCAGTCAGAAGAGCAAAGGCCCTAACCAAGGAAAAGATAGCCAACTCAGTTAAGAAGGGTACTAAAACCTTTTATAGGTACATTAGGGAGCATAGAAAGGTTAAGGGAGAGATAGTGAAGATTAATAAAGGAGAGGGGAGGTGGGCAGAGGGAGACAGTGAAAAGGCAGACATACTGAATGAATACTTTTGCTTAGTATTCACAAAAGAAGAAGAGGAGGAGTTACCTAAACCAAACAGTAGAAGCACTCTGGGTAGTGGGGTTGACACCAGTCCATTTACAGAAGAAAGAGTCCCGAAAGAACTCCTAAAACTCAAGGTGGACAAAGCAATGGGGCCTGACGGGATTCACCTAGAATCCTAAAGGAGCTAAGGGAGGACCTAGTGACACCACTAACCACACTTTTTAACAAATCATGGGAAGATGGGGTGGTACAGTACCTAAGGACTGGAGGAGGGCAGATGTGATTCCCCTTCACAAAAATGGGAGCAAGGCAGAAGCAGGAAACTACAAACCTGTTAGTTTGACCTCAGTGGTGGGGAAAATGATGGAATCACTTCTGAAAGAAAGAATTGTTCAGTACCTAGAGGCCAGCGGGGCACAGGACCCAAAGCAGCATGGATTCACGGCAGGAAGGTCATGTCAGACGAATCTAATCAATTTCTTTGACTGGGTGACCAAAGTAATAGACCAGGGAGGGGCTGTGGATATGGTCACCTAGACTTTTGCAAGGCATTTGACACAGTCCTGCACAAAGATTAACAATCGGTTAGCCAGCCTGGGAGTGGGTCCCAGGGTGGTAGCCTGGGTAGCAAACTGGCTGCACAACAGGACACAGAAGGTAATAGTGAATGGAACACATTCTGAAGAAAGGGGGGTTACTAGTGGAGTACCTCAGGGCTCAGTACTGGGTCCAGTCCTCTTTAACATCTTTATAGGTGACATTGCAGAGGGCCTGGAAGGAAAGGTATGCCTCTTTGCAGATGACACAAAGATCTGTAACAGAGTTGATACACAAGGGGAGGTAGAAAGGATGAGAAGGGACTTGGCAAGGTTGGAGGAATGGTCAGACATATGGCAACTTAGATTCAATGCAAAGAAGTGCAAAGTAATGCACCTGGGAAATAAAAATCCAGGAGAAGAGTACACAATAGCAGGGGAGGTACTAACAACAACAATAATGGAAAGGGATCTGGGTGTAGTCATATCAGATGACCTGAAGGTGGGTAAGCAATGTGAGAAGTCAGTAAGAAGAGCCAGGGGGATACTGGGATGCATAGGGAGGGGCATCACAAGTAGAAAAAGGGAAGTGGTTATCCCTCTGTACAGACAGTTGGTGAGACCCCATCTGGAGTACTGCGTGCAGTTTTGGAGAACTCTACGCAAGGACATAGACAGGATGGACGCAGTCCAGAGGAGGGCAACTAAAATGGTGCAGGGTCTACATCAGAAACCATATGAAGAGACTGAGAGAGCTTAATATGTATACCCTTGATGAAAGGAGGGACTGGGGACATGATATAAACTTTAAGTACCTCAAGGAATCAACAAAGTCCAGGAGGGTAGCATCTTTCAGAAAAGAGATGTGTATGAACAAGAGGGCAATTTAAAGATAGAGGGGACAGCTCAGGGGTAATGTGAGGAAATTTTTTTCACGGAGAGAGTGGTGGATACATGGAACAGCCTCCTTCCTTGGAGGTCGTTGGGTCTAAAACAGTGGGGGAATTCAAACATGCATGGGACAGACACAAGGCAATTATAGTGGGGGGTTGCAGGAAGTAGGCTGTTGGTTAACTAGAATCTGCAGCTTATCCAATAAGTAGGGAAATGGGCAGACTGGGTCGGCCAAGTGGTCCTTATCTGCTGTCAAAGTCTATGTTTCTATGTTTTTAAACTGAGAAGAGAATCCATGGAACAAGATGGAGATGAACTTTTCCCAGAGGTGAAACCACTTCAGAAATGTTTAGGATACCCCCAGTAGATGCCAGTATAATTTTTTGCCCCAAAACACTGCCCTCCCCATGAGCAGTCTGAGCATTATGAGTCACAGGGGCAATTATTACCATGGAGCAGTGCACTTATGCTGTGCCATCTGGTCTGCAAATTGTTTGGTTTACCCTTTATTTATGAAAATGATCAACCTGCAAAATACATAATGAAGTAACATTGGTAATTATTTATAATTCATCCATTTGCTATTTAGAAACAATAACAGAATTTTTTTTTTCAGGAATGTGGTTTTCATGTGTGTGTGTGTGTGTGTGTGTGTGGTGGTGGTGGCTGGGGGGGGCTCTGATTGACTCAGTAAGCGTCTGCATATGTCTGCACTCTTCCCTCCTTCGGTACATTTCAGGTATAGCTGCCAGTGACCAGTCACACATCATAAACTCTGGAACTGAAGAAAGTTCCGAATTTCGCACTGTGACCTGGCAGATTTCCCTTGCAAGTGCACAATTGTAAATTGGTGGAGACCAAAAATAAACTGGTGAACTGGTAACATTTGAGGAGACACATAGAGCAATGCCTTGTGGTCCGGCCACTGGCACTGCCCACCACCTTATATCTGCTATCAGTAGTTCTCATTGTGAGCTTGTGACACTAGCTATTGGACATCTTGACCATAGGTCTCTATTATAAACAATAGGCTGCCCTATAAAACTATCTTCAAATAAACAAACCTACCAATCCCACTGGGAGTTTTCTGAAAATAATGCACCTCAATGGGATTGTGCCAGTGTAGCAAATTTAAAAACAACAAAGAATATCATATAACATGTCTTAATACTGGCTACTGCTTCTGTGGAATATTTCTTCTTATTTGCTTCACCCTATATAGAATACAAATTATTGTTAGTGTCTTCTATACAAGTTGTGTTCTAAAATGCTTTATAGACATGGCAACTACATGTCATAATAATGCAATAGCAGGAATAGAAGGGAAAGAGTGCTCTTGGGGGGGGGGCATCAAAATCCGACAATATCCATGACTGCTCTATGACTGACAAAATATTTATTGAAGAATACAGATTTGTGCTGAATGCATAAACAAAATAGTTACTTAAGAATGTAGGTTTGTACTAAATACCTCTAGATGTACTGTACAGCGAGTAAGTAACGTTTAAGGGCTGATACTAATTTCTCTAATATGGATGTATTGCCAGTAATGTTTAGAGTTTGATACTGGTTTCCCAAATTTATCTGTATAATAAATCTAGTGGCACCCCCCAGCATTGTTTTCCTGATCTTTGCCTCAGAAATCGGATAAGGGATTCAGACCCCAATGTAGTGTTTCAGCGTTCCAGCAGGGATTTATTCGTGGCTTTTGGGTTCTAAAATTGGAGAAAATGTTGCCCTCAGCACTGCATAGTAATGTAATAACAGGAGTAGAAGGGAAAGACTAGTTGTGTTGGGGTGGGGGGAGGGGCAACAAATTCTGACAACATCCATGACTGCTCTATGAGAGACACAATTAATAAAATATTTATTTAAGAATGCAGATTTGTGATAAATGCATAAATGAAATATTTATTTAAGAATGCAGATCTGTGCTAAATGCCCCTAGATGAATTGTGCACGTTTATACTGAAGCAACATAATGTCTTGCTACTGCGTCCACACACACACATCAAGGGAGTCCTGCTGCTATTTTCTTGATGGTTTTCTACACATCACATCCATTCCATTTAATTCTGCATGTTAAATGTATGAAAAGTATTAGAATCACAGTATACCATTTCCCAGAAATAATTCAAAGTGTTACAGAGTTGATATAAGATGCAGCAAATGTGGTTTATAGGCAATTCTGTTCACTTCTTCTCAGTGCAATTCAGTATGGGCTGGATATTCAAAAGGGTTGCGCCATGCGCAATAGGGTTGCGCATGCACAAGTCTGAAATTGCGCCATTCTGCGATATTCAGCAGGAGGCAGTTGCGCCACTGAAAACAGGCTGAGCAACAGCGCAATGCAAATGAAGGCATGCGCAACCGAAGGGGGTGGACCCATGCATAAAGAGTGCAATGCGATATTCAAAGACTTGCGCACTGCGCAACAGCGGATGAGCTGGAAGGTGCGCCACGCCAGAAATGAGCCAAAATAAAAAGGCTCAAGGAAGAGGCGCAAGAACGCTACAGGGAAGCCACATGAGGCAGGGAGAAAGAGAGTGTGACAGTGGCAAAGAGTGCAGGCCAGGGAGTGCACAGGAGAGAAGAGGGACAAGGGAGGGTGTGTTGGGCCACAGACTGCAGAGGCCAGTAGGTGTACCCAGTGCAGTGGAGGTAGCAGTCAGGACAGTGGGGATAACACAGCAAGAACAGCCAAGGGGGGAACACAAGCCGGGACATGGACAGTGCCAGCTTCCTCATGGAAGCTGTAATGAGGGGGGTGAGAAGGCATGCTGCAGGGGGACGTGGCCGTGGAAGGGCCCCTCGGCGCTACGCCCAACAGACAGTACTATGCCCGCGTCAGCTTTGAGCTGTACACGATGTAGAGATTGTGGGCCGGTACCACCTGAACAGGGCAATACTGAGGCGGCTCTGTGAGCTGTGCAGTGATGTGATGCAGGCACCCTCACGACAGAGTCACCCTCTGTCAGTGGAGACAAAGGTAACAGCCTGCATGTGCCTGCTCACCACGGGTACCTTCCAGAGGCCGACAGGGGTCATCACAGGCATAACACAGTTGGTCACATCACGCATCCTCACCCAATTCCTCAGTGCACTGCTGCCACATGCTGCGGAGTACATCCAGTTCCCCAGCACCGCGGCAGAGCATACAGCAAACATGCAGGAGTTCCACAGGGTAGCACGTATGCCTGGTGTGCTAGGGGCGATAGACTGCACCCATGTGGCTATTCGCCGCCACCTGGCCCTGATGGGGCAGCATGCGAAGCGGAAGGGTTTTTGAGTGTCAACTGCCAGGTGGTGTGTGATGCCAGTGGGCGCATCATCAATGTCTGTGCCACACACCCTGGCGGAACACATGATGCCTTCATATGGTACCAATCTGCACTGTGCCACCGATTCAAGAGTGGGGACATCCCCACAGGACATCTAGTTGGTGAGTATGCATGTAGGAATTGCAAGGTTGGGGAAGGGTGGGAAAGCCACAGGTGCCATGGTAGTGGCACACAGGGATATGGGCAATATGGACCTGTACATGATACTAAGCTCCACCATTTCCACACAGGTGACAGCGGATACCCACACCGTCCCTGGTTGCTCACACCCTACTGGCACCCCATGACCCCATCGCAGCAACGCTATAATGAGGCACATGCCGCCACATGCAACATCATCGAGCGGGTGTTTGGGATGCTAAGTCATGCTTCTGATGCCTAGACACCTCCAGCGGTGCCCTACAGTACAGCCCCTCAAAGGCCTGTGGGATATTCCTGGCCAGTTGTATCCTGCACAACATGGCCAAAGACTGTGGGATAGCTGTACAGGTCGAGGAGGGGGACAGCGATGGGGCCGCCGGTGATGCAGGTGATGATGGGGATGAGCAGCCCCCCTTGGACGGCGGGACCCCTGACTGATCCGGCAGGCCCAGCTGCACCGGGACACCATAACGGAGGAGCATTGACCCATGACACAGGTAAGTCAAGGGGCCATGTGCAACCAACACTGTCTAGGCGCAACCCACAGGCACACGGGGTAACACACCAGGGGTGCATGACGGCAAGGGGAGTGTTAGGGTCCAGGCGCACAAACACACCATCAGGGAGGGGTGAATAGTCATATGGACACACACACACACACACCAGGCACAAAGCGTACATGGGCAGGTGCACAGCACAGCAGAAACAGACATGGCAAACACACGGATCAACGGACCACCCCACCACCTGTACTGTCAAAGTACGTGTGTCAGATGCTGGGCACCCTTGCATCTTGGTGTACAGTACAATGCAGACATCATCATGCACACACACCTGTGGACAGCAGTCGGGTGGGTGTGCAGGTGGTCCGTGTGTCGGCGTATTGGGCAGGGCACCCACCAGTGCACTGCCCACCATGACACACATTGCACACAGGGCAGCATCAGACAGGGCCCGCACTGGGAGACAGATCACTCAGGTGGCACTGTGACACAGCCACCTTGGATGTGTGGGCAGCCCCGCCGTGTCCCAGCAGCACTGGCAGGCTGATCATGGGCCACATGGGGTGGCACCGATGGAGCACCAGGGGTCCCACTGCGTGATCGTGACCTTGTCCGCACAGGGGTGTGCAGCATGCCGAACATACCTGCACCAGGTGTGCTCGGGATGCCCACAGCAGAACCCGGCATCGACAGTCTGGGTGTCGCACGACACCAGGAACGGGGTGTGGAGAGCGTACTGTGTGGGGTGTGCGGTACAGGGGCACCTGAATGTGTTCCCACTGCGGCCACGACAGACACCACTGCCTGGGTCAGCCTGTCAATGGCAGCGGTCAGATCCGTCCGCAGTCTGACCATCTCTGCAAGGATCAATGCATTGTCCCTGCTGTTCCACTCCACAGCCACGCACAGTGCCTCCACGCATGTTGCAACCCACATCTGCTGCTCTACTGATGCCCGCAGCAGGTGGGTGTGCTTGTCCAATGGGTCCTGTGCCACATCAACATTCTGTCCCCCAGGGTATGGAAGGGCCTGATGCTCAACATCTCTTGAGGGTGGGCACTGTTCACCAGGACCAGGTGTGGGCAAGTCAACAGGCGGTGTGCATGTGCCACCGCTGGACCCTGTACCCCCAGATCTGGTGGGTGACTGCTGCTGCTGCCCCTCCAACTGCTGTGCCCCAGGGACCACTCGTTCCACTGCTGTGGCCGCAACAGTGCCAGAGGCCTGCACAGCCACCGGTGCTGCCCCACCGGTGCTGACAGGCACAGCCTGGGACTGTGCTGATGTGCTGGCACACACGTTGGAACCAGCTAGGTCCAAGGGCATGTGCTGGCCTGCTGTGTGTCTGTTATGAGACACACACGTGTCACTGCCCATTGCAGTCCTTGCATCATCAGTGGTGCAGGTTCATGCAACAGCCACAGTCACAGCGTGCTGGCATGCTCGCATGCCAGACTGCTGAGACACAGGCTGTGCACCCCCCACACCTGACTCACCGACAACAGAGGTGGCAGCCAGGTGTGCATGCTGGTGCAGTGCATGCCGGCTGGCAGCAGAGGTGGATGGACCCTCCACCAACACTGGCAGGTCTTCCACACTGCATGGTCCCACCACCACCGTCCCCTGCAGACGAACAGGATCTGTAACAGAAAGTGAGAACATGTTAGTGCATGTGATCAACCCCCCCCCACACCACCACCATGTCATACCGTGCAGTGATGGGCTTCCACCGGTCTGGAATCCACCTCCTGGTATGCCCTCTACAGCACTATGCTGCATTGATGCAGCCAGACGGTCCTCCGCCGGGGTCAGCTCTGCCACCTCTGGCTGGCCACTGCCTGTGGCAGCGCGTGCTGCCCTGAGGACTGCCACCTTCTCTTTGACCCGTCTCCGGTCTGTCCCCATCTTTTTCTTGCATTCCTGCACGGAGCGCTGGTGGCTTCAGTGCAGGTTTACCACACGGGCTACCCCCTCCCATGCAGTAGCACGGGCCTGAGGGGTGCCCCGCCGTCCACTCAGTAGTGGCTCCTCTTCCAGGTAGGCCTGGAAGAGTGCCTCTGTCTCTGACTTGGTGAAGTTGGGCCTCCTCTTTCGCCCACCATCTTCATCCTCACCTGGTCTTTGCTCGGTCATGTCGGTCTGTATTGGTGGAAGTGGACACCTGTCACTGTGCAGTCTACAGCGTTATCCCATGACCATTGCCCGGAACATCACACAGCTTGCAACTCACCTCTCACCTGCAGTACCCGAATCTGGCCAGCGCAGTCCACTGTCGCATATTTATAGCACAATGCATGCAAATTAGGAGTGGAGCAACTGTAATGAGATGCAAATCACGCCACTGCGCCTTTGAATGGCTGATCAGATGATTTGCATGTGTCGGCTGAATATCGCGCCGTTGCGAGTTGCGCAATACGGTTGAGCCGGCTGAGCCAATGGCGCTTTTCTGTGACTGCGTAGTACACCGCATTGCACATGCCCAGGTAGCTTACGCAGGTGTCTGCCGCGCTGATGACGTGCTGTGCGCGATCAGCAATTCCGGACATGGCCACCATTGTGCCAGTGGCGCTACAGCACTGTCACCAAATGGCACTGTGGCACAACTGCGCAATAGTCCACTGTGGCACTGGCACGCAGGTGACCGATTGCGCAGGACGTGTAGACGTCCGATGGCGCTGTGCGTGGTCTTGCGCCACTGACCCATAACCTTGAGCCCGACCTTTGCCCCCTGGCGCTGTACGTCTGGCATGTGTACGGCTCTATCGCGCTGTTCGGTGACAGTGCGATGTGGACCGATGGCGCTGTACGAGCAGTGCGATAGGGACTCATGGACTTGTATTGCGCAACATTTCCACGTGGGGTTGCGGCGCTGCGGAGCGCCATATCGCCACTTTATAACTCTGGAATGGCATGCAGGTGAGCTCGACAGTGGGGGGCCTTGGAGCTGGCAAACCTGGTGGCTGTGGTGGAGCCACACCATGGAACACTGTTTGGGGGAGTGCCCCTGCAGATGGCAGGCACCCATGTGTGGCAGCAGGTGGCAACTTCCCTAGAGCAGGCCACTGGGCAGAGGAGGACTCCTGAGCAGTGCAGGCACTGCTATAGTGACCTGCAAAGGAGGGAGCGTGCTCTGTTGGAGCGCCTCAGGTCTCATGCCAGGAGGGGCATTGTGCCTAGGCCAGGTGGGTGTGCTGTGTATGCACCGGTATTGTCCGCATGGGTGACACTGTGTAATGTGACCTGCGCATGGGGATGGGTTGGGCTATGGTTTGCTGTGAAGGTGTTTGCAGGTGTGTGCTGTTTGGGTCAGGTTGTGTGGGCAGGCACACTCAATGGGGCAAGGGGCTGTCTGCTTTGGGATCTCACTGATGTGTTTCTCTTCATTTGTCTCCCACAGGCGTGGAGGAGCGGAGGCGGGCCCAAGCTGAGGCATGGGATGGCGGTGCCGGGGTGGCTGGCAGAGGTGGTGTGCCACAGCCACAGCAGCAGCAGCAGCAGCAGCCAGAGCCACAGCAGCAGCAGCAGCCACAGCTGCAGCCGCAGCAGCACCAGCAGCAGCAGCTTGATGAGGGTGAGTGTCATTACATCATGGATGCTATTGCATGCTGGGGGGGGCATGGCCACTGTCCATGGACTATACTACCATGCACGCAACATGTGACAGTCATCACTGTCCAGTGGCACTGCATGTGTGTGTGTGCATCACTGGTGGTCCATGCATGCACTGGGCACATGGCTGTGGCACTAGCATCCCACCACATAGCCACGTCACTGGGCAGCCTTGGTTGTGCTGTGATGGACATGGGTGGTGTGTGAGTGCAGTGGTACACATGGCTGTTGCTGCCTGGTTGGGCATGTCTTGTGCACGGTCACTGTGGGTGGGTGCAGTCCATCACAGGAGCGGGGCACTTGGCTGTATGCTATGCATGATGGGTGGGATTCAGGGATGTGGACAGTCACAGCCATTTACTCTGATCCCTTGTCCTAGGTATCCAGATCCTGCGTCGCAGAGAGCGAGCACTGCGGAGGCTCACACAGGTGGCCATGGATTCTCACGTCATCCTTCTGGACATGCAGCGGCATGGGATATGGCGCCGGAGGAGGCCCCGGGCACAGCACCAGGTGGAAGGAGGGCAGGCTGCCGGCCGGTAGCTGCCCATCACCACACCCCACCTTCCCTCTCACGGTTGTTAACCCCTGCCCCTTACCCACCCCTACCTTATACCCATACCCCCACCCCTGCTTTGTATATATGTACATAGTTGCTTTGTTGTTCCTGTTATTCTTATTCATTACATTTATATTTTGATATGAATACTGTGGTGGTCTCTGATTTGCAGCTGGCTATTGGTGCTCAGTTGCAGTGGTGTGCATGGCATCTGGGGTGGTATGGTCATGGATATGTGTGTGCGTGTGTGTGGGGTAGTATCTCTGGTGTGGGTGTGGCTTCCACTCAGTATTGCCGTGTGCTGCCACCCACTGCTGGGTGCTCATGGTGGATTTGGCTTGTATAGTTCTGTGGTTCACGAGGTTGCAGTGTGCTGGGGGGGGCCTGGGGATTCCTGCAGTGCTGGTCACTGCACATGGGTGGTGTCTTGGGGTCACAGTGCTGAGTGTGCTGTGCATATGGGGGGGAGGCTGCTGGACACTGGGGTGGTCCGCCCCCTTTGTGTGGCACTCTCAGCTTGCCAGTGGGTGTGTTGCAGTAACACGGCTGGGACGTGCTTTCTTTGCTTGTCCACATGGTCCGGTGGCTGTTCCATCCCTCCCCCAGTTATGCTGTGCTTGGGGTGTGGGGGTTCATTGTTGGTTCTGCAGTGTGTCCCTGTGCACATCTGTGGCATGGGTGGTGGGCCTGCCAGTTCTAGAATTCTCGTGCAGCAGAATTTTCGCGCAGAACTTGCAGTTCATCGCAGAACTTCTGCAGTGCCGAGAATTCACTCTTCTTGGTGATTTTTATTAATATTTCTGTTTATACATAGAATCTAGTTCCCTTCCCCTCTTTTTATATCCAAACCCCCCATATGTTCAGAATGTCATGTTATCATTGCTATAACATCATACATTAGCTAATGAAATGGCTGCATTCTGTAACAGAAATGAACAGTCACTTATCTACCACAGCTTCCACTGCCAGAGACGGTGGCACAGCACATCATGCATGGTGATATTTGCTCATCCTGCACTACAGCCTAATACAATTTTCAGTCTTACATTATTGCACGAGGACCAACTTAAACAAAGCCTTGTCAGTAGCACAGACCTGTTAAGTCCATACCTCACTTTATACAAACCTATTTGTGCCTTTAAGGTATAGAGAAGCTATCTGAAATGAATAACTGGTAAAATGAATTTAACTGTCTAAATTTTTAAGAAAAGTAAAGTAATTATGCCCAGAAAAGTGAAATATAATAATGTGTAGACCTGTTGAAAGAATAGATCTGTTAAATAATTGTACTGTACGCATTTTTTGCCAGGGTTATTGATTACATATTGTCATTGGTTGATAGAATCACCTAAAAGTTATTGAGAAATGTTGTGTGCAGGGACAGCTGTTGGGCCAGAGGGTAGCATGCTGTGTTTCCGTGCCGGCAACTCATGTTCAGAGATTATCTCTGGGAGCTGGCTGGGCAGCACAAGGATTGGTGGAACACATCACTGCTCAGAGCCTGGGAAGGTATGGTGCAGTGTTCTGTCACATGGTGGACACATTGTGATGGGCCGGAGAGCTGTATCTCACAATTTGGTTCACATGCATGTCATGGTCTGATGGTGTTACGCAGTGTGTCAGGGAAAGCAGGTTGACATGAAAAATGAGTTTTACAATAACTCTTCTACTCCATTTCCAATGGGACCTGTATGAATGAGGATGCAAGTTCATGGAAATTAAAAAAAAATATATATATATATATATACATACACACACACACACATACATACAGTATCTCTGTCTCTCTCACCACACACACGCATATTAGTATGTATGTTACAGGTTGCATATAAATATATAGGTGATACACAGTGGGAACCTCATGAGTGGTGTAGAAAGCACATACAAATATGTAAGTGATAGACAATGGAAACCTCATTCATGGGATAGATAGCATGCATATAGAAATACCTTATTTATCACATAAGATCCCCTCTGCATATGTCATTTATGCAACAGGATAGGACCTTAAGGGAGGGACATTTGTTTTGCTTTTTTAGGCATAAAATTATTTTTAGAAGTCTGTTATTTTTTGAACTAGTGTTACTGTGCTTTCTACCATCCTGATTGCTATAACCACTGCCATGAAAGTGAAGTCAGGATGACAAGCTGACACTGTGATGTGGTAGTTTGTTAGTGCCGCAGAACTTCCGAAGAAATTACAAACCACCGCCGCAGAAGTTCTGCGGCAAATGGTAGTCTTGCAGCAGAACTTGGTCCCACTGTGCCGCAGAAAAGTAGGGGCCCTGGCCCCTGCCTACCTCCCTGGTTGTGCAGTTCCATTGCTCTGCTGCTGGGGGTCTCTTTGCTTGTGCTATGGTGCCTCTGGACTGCTCAGCTGGGCTGCCTTTGTTGCGCTATGGTGCATCATCTCTGCTCAGCTTCCCCTTCCTGGTTGCACTATGGCGCAGGTTGTGCAATAGTCAGACGTTGGCTGGTTGCGCAATTTGTCTTGCTCCATGTTTGAATATCGCGTGTCTTGCGCTTGTGAGCAATTGACTTGTGCTTGCTCCTGCTGTTGCGCACTTTTTGGGCGCAGTTTGAATATCCAGCCCTATTTATACATACAATACTTCTTACAGCCACTTCAGCATTTAATATTTTAACTTGCCCCTAAAATTAATACTATATCCCAGACTTAAAAACAAAGGGAAAAAAGTCTATGGCCCAGATATTCAAAAGGGTTGCACCATGCGCAATAGGGTTGCGCCTGCACAAGTCCGAACTTGCTCCATTCTGCCATATTCAGCAGGAGGCAGTTGCGCCACAGAAAACATGCTGAGCAACAGCGCAATGCAAATGAATGCATGCTGAACTGAAGGGGGAGGAACCATGCATAAACTGCACAGCCCGATATTCAGCAGGGCTGTGCAGAGTTGTGCAGGCGCAACCCCAACCTGCGCCTGCACAACTTTGAGCCAAAAAGGCTTGTTGAGGGCCACCACAGGTGAGCTGCTACATTGCAGGGCGCAACACAGCAGCTGTCACCTGTGGCTGACCCCCAACCCAGTCCCTGTGCCCCCCCTGCAGCCCGATCACGGGCAGCTGACTGTAAATCCCCACCACCACCCCTCACTGGCCCGATCGCGGGCATAGTTTATTCCCCCCACCAGCCCGATCGCGGCCAGCAATGTGGCTCCCCCCACGTATCCCTGGTGGTCCAGTGGACCGAAAAGCCCGATCATGGGCAGTGGTTGTCTAATAACCCCCCCTTCTGAATTCATCCCTGGTGGTCCAGTGGACCGAAAAGCCCGATCGCGGGCAGTAGTTGTTTAAGAACCCCCCCTCCTCCCGCATTCATCCCTGGTGGTCCAGTGGACGAAAAGCCTGATTGCAGGCGGTAGTCATTTAGAAACCCCCGAACATAGCCCTGGTGGCTGGTGTCCCCCACCCACCCACGAAGCCCCCACAGCTCCCCGGCAGCCTGCGGGCGGCAGCATCCCACCAGCCTGCCGCTTCCGTCGCCCGACTGATTGTTCGGTTGCAGCTATTGGTGTAGCGTACGCAGCCATCGGCATGCAGCCCATATTGCGACATGACAGTTCAGATTTGTGAATGAATACATTTATTCATTCACAAAACTTGACTGTCTTGCAGGTATGGGCTGCATACCCATTGGCTCTTGCTCTGCACCAATGGCGTGTAGCCCTACCGGGCAGTTAGGCGCGGGCGGCAGGCGGGTGGATGCTGCCACCCACCGCCGCCGGGGTGAGCGAGGTGATGGGGCTTCGGGTGGGTGGGGCGGGGGAACACTAGCCACCAGGGCTATGTTCGGGGTTTAAACAACTACCACCCGTGATCGGGCTTTTCAGTCCACTGGACCACCAGGGATGAATGCGGAGGAGGGGGTTTATTAGACATCCACTGCCCGCGATCTGGCTTTTCGGTCCACTGGACCACCAGGGATACGCTTGGGGAGCCACATTGCTACCCACGATCGGGCTGGTTGGGGGGGATTAAACTATGCCCGCGATGGGGCCAGTGGGGGGTGGTGGTGGGGATTGTACACTGTTTCGCCCGCGATCGGGCTGCAGGGGGCGTCAGTCCCCGTTGGCCACTGCCTGGCAGGGTGCCAGGTGCAAGTCCTCGGGGATCGGTGCACCTGTATGCTAATGGCATGCAAATGGGGCCATAATCAGATGCAAATGGCTCCCGCTGCACCTTGCATGAATTATGGCCCCATTTGCATGTCACCTTTTGAATATGGGGATTTTGCGCATGGCGCAATGGTACTTGCTCCACCGCAAGTTGAATGCTCCACTCTGACCACTTCATGTGGCGCAAGTTCCACTGTGCCATGCACAGTGGCTGTAATAGGGGTGATATTCAAAGGAGTTGCTCAAGGGCGCAACTCCTTTGAATATTGCTCTGGACACACCCCTGCTCAACTATTTTGTGCAGCGCAAGGGCTTGCGCCACAAAATAGCGCAGTTTGAATATCCAGCCCTATATGTCTGTGACATGCGTTAACTGTAGTGAGTGGACCCTAACATACCAGTACTGTACAGCAAGCAAGTAACATTTAAGGGCTGATACTAGTTTCTCTAATATGGCTATACAGCTAGTAGTGTTTAGAGTTTGATACTGGTTTCCCAAATGTACCTGTATAACAAGCCTAGTGGCACCCCCACCCTCGCTTTCATGATCTTAGCCTCAGAAACTGGATAAGGGATTTGGACCACAATGTACTGCCACAGCGTTCCTGCAGGGATTTTGTTTGTAACTGTTGGGTTCTAAAATTGGAGAAAATATTGCCCTCAGCACTGCATAATAATGCAATAACAGGAGTAGAAGGGAAAGACTAGTCATGTTGGTGCGGCATCAAAATCCGATGATATCCATGACTGCTCTATGAGTGACACAATAAAGGAAATATTTAATTATGCAGATTTGTGCTAAATGCATAAATTAAATAATTATTTAAGATTGTAGATTTGTGCGTAATGCCCCTAGAGGAATTGTGTATGTTTATACTGAAGCAACATAATGTCTTGCTACTGATGTCCATGAAAGACACACACACGTACGCACACACACATACACACACACACACACACACACACACACACACACACATATATCAAGGGAGCCCTGCTGTTATTTTCTTGATGGTTTCCCCACACCACATGCATTCCATTTAATTCTGCATGTTAAATGTGTGAAAATTATTAGAATCACAGAGTGCCATTTCCCAGAAATAATCCCAAATGTTACAGAGTTTTTATAAGATGTAGCAAATGTGGTTTAAACGCATTTCTGTTCTCTTCTTCTCAAGGTAATTCAGTATTTATACATACAACACTTTCTACAGTATTGCCTCTTCAGCATGTAATATTTTAACTAGACCCTAAAATTAATAATGTATCCCAGACTAAAAAATTGAAAAAAAGGAAAAACTCTGTATGTCTGTAACATGCATTAACTGTAGTGAGTGGACCCTAATATACCAGTACTGTACAGCGAGTAAGTAACATTTAAGGGCTGATACTAGTTTCTCTAATGTGGTTATACAGCCAGCCATGTTTAGAGTTTGATACTGGTTTCCCAAATTGATTTGTATAACAGGTCTAGTGGCACTCTCCACCTTTGCTTTCATGACCTTAGCCTTAGAAATCAGATAAGGGACTCAGACCACAATGTAGTGCCACAGCGTTACAGCAGGGATTTTGTTCACGGCTAATGATTAGTTAAATGACTGATTTTTATAATCTAAATGAAAAGTTGAAGGTGACACTCATTCAGATGGTGATCACCAGAGTAAAACAGTGGAATTGCCAATGTTACACCTTACATAAATGGTCTTATTGTTAGTAGCTGAACTGCTTTGCAACAGGGGTCGTGGCAAGGGGGCGCACCCACTCCTTTTACTCTGATAGCAGGACAGAGGCAGAAAACTACAGATTAGTTAGTTTGACCTCAGTGGTAGGGAAAATGATGGAATCACTTCTGAAGGAAAGAATTGTTGAGTACCTAGAGGCCAGTGAGGCACAGGACCCAAGGCAGCATGGATTCATGATAGGAAGGTCGTGTCAGACAAATCTAATAGATTTCTTTGACTGGGTGACCAAAGTAGTAGACCAGGGAGGGGCTGTGGACATGGTCTACCTAGATTTTAGCAAGGCATTTGATACAGTCCCACACAAAAGATTAATACACAAGTTAGCCAGCCTTGGAGTGGGTCCCAACATGGTAGCCTGGATAAAAAATTGGCCAGACAATAGGATGCAAAGGGTAGTAGTAAATGGAGTCCACAGTGAAGAAAGGAGAGTTACTAGTGGGGTACCGCAGGGTTCAGTACTGGGACTGGTCCTTTTTAACGTCTTTATAAGTGACATTGCAGAGGAACTGGAAAGAAAAGTGTGTCTCTTTGCAGATTACACAAAGATCTGTAACAGGGTTGATACACCAGATGAAGTGGAAAGGATGAGAAGGGACTTGGCAAGGTTAGAGGAATGGTCAAATGTATGGCAGCTCAGATTCAATGCAAAAAAGTTCAAGGTAATGCACCTGGGAAACATAAACCCAGGGGAAGAGTACACAATGGGGGGTGAGATACTGACAACAGTAAAAATGGAAAGGGACCTGGGAGTAATTATATCAGATGACCTAAAGGTGGGCAAGCAATGAGAGAAGGCAGTACGGAAGGCTGGCTGGGGGGATACTGGGATGCATAGGGAGAGGCATCAATAGTAGAAAACAAGAATTTGTTATCCCTCTGTACAGACAGTTGGTGAGACCCCATCTGGCATACTGTGTGCAGTTCTGGAGACCCCATCTCCGCAAAGGCATAGACAGAGTGGAGGCTGTCCACAGGGGGGCAACCAAAATGGTGCAGGGTCTGCACCAGAAGACATACGAAGAAAGACTATTGGAACTAAATATGTATACCCTTGAGGAAAGGAGGGAGAGAGGGGACATGATATGGAATGAACAAAGTCCAAGAGGGTAGCATCTTTCAGAAAAAGAGATATGCAAGAACAAGGGGACACAATTTGAAGATAGAGGGGGGAACGGCTCAGAGGTAATGTGAGGAAGTATTTTTTCACAGAGAGGGTTGTGGATGCATGGAACAGCCTCCCTGAGGAGGTCGTGGGGTCAAGAACAGTGGGGGAATTCAAGAATGCATGGGACAGACATAAGGCAGTCTTAGTGGGGGGTAGGAGGAAGTAAGCTGTTGGTTAACTAGGATCTGCAGCGTATCTGTTAGGTAGAAAAATGGGCAGACTAGGTGGGCCAAGTGGTCCTTATCTGCCATCAAATTCTATGTTTCTATAATCTCTCTCCCTTTTCTCATCCCCAAAAATCCACCTGCAGGTTGCTGCCCTGCCTCCCTCAGGTCCCTCCTCCTCACTCACACAGCTGGATGGATCTCTCTAGAAACCTCTGATCCCTTGAAGGATCAGAACTACCTATTCAGAGTTCTTTCTTGGGGTAAAACTGGAATTGAAAACCTCAGATTGCGATCATCAGACTGAAGGAAACCTTCTTGGTGAAGTGCCCCAACCCCTCTCTCTCGCTACTCGCACATGCAGTGGTTGACCATTGCAGAATGCAGAACCAAGGTTTCACACCAGTTACATACAGTAGCTGCTGAGATCTGAGGATCACAGGAAGGGAGAGTTGGAGGGTCTGACACAAAATACAAGACTCAAATGGACTGATAATCATAGCTTTTAGGTCCCGCAATATATTGGATTCCACCGAAGCAAAGTAATGAAGTTGACTGAAAATTAGGCCATGCAATATGTGCTGCAACAAAATAATGTAAAAGACGTTATTATGGTAGCATAAAGGACAGAAGGATATTTACTGTGCAAGAGTTTGTTGGCAGTGCTTGGTAGGATTTGTGTAATAATCCAACTCAAGAAAATGATGTGCATTAGGGAGCAATAGTCATTGTCAAAAATAGACTATTTAAAAATCATTGTGTGTGTGTGTGTGTGTGTGTGTGTGTGTGTGTGTGTGTGTGTGTGTGTGTGTGTGCATGTCTGTGTGTGTTGTAATTTGAAATACCTAAAGGAGAATGATAAAAGGAACTTGATCCAGAAAATGAGGGAGACTCCCTCCAGGTAAGAGTGGCCTGGCAGGTCTGCTGCTTTCCTAGTGTAGCCATACAACCAGTAATGTATAGAGGCCGAGACTGATTTCAGTAACATATTTCTACAACCAGTCATGTTTTGGGGCTGAGACAACTTTTAAACAATACCTACCTTTGCAACCATTTGTTTAAGGGACTGAGACTTTGTGTATTGTACCTGTTCAATCAGTAATGTTTCATGACGGAGAATGGTTTGACTGATGTACCCGTATAACCAGTATTGTTAAGGGGCTGTTGCTGTTTTCCCTAATATACCAGTACTGTACAGTGAGTGAGTAAGTAATGTTTAGGGGCCGATATTAGGTCTTCTAATGTGGCTATACAGACAGTAATGTTTAAAGTTCGATACTTAGTTCTAAAATGTACCTGTACAACCAGTAATATTTAGGGACTGATACTAGTTTCCATAATCTGCCTGTACAGTCTATAACGTTTAGGGGCCCAAACTGTTTTTCCTGATGAACTTGAACAACCAGTAATGTATAGGTACTGAAACTGGTTTTCCTAATGTGCTTGTGTAACTAGTAATGTTTAGAAACTGAGACTGGTCTCCCTATTGTACCTGTACAATAAGTAATGTTTGGAGGCAGAGACTGATGTCCCTATTGTGCCTATTCTACAGTAGCTCTAAACTGTTCCTCTTTGTACTCCTCAGAAGCTATCTGTCTCACATGGATGAGAGGCTGTCCTACATTGCACACTGAGATTTGAAAGCATCAGTATTGATCTGGGTTGCTCAGTTAAATGCAAATTTTAAACACAAAATAGTTCTTATCACTGTACTCTGAGGTTTTGTTAGCATGATATGATGATAAACCACTCATTTGTCCCTTTCTCTACATCCTGTTCCACATGTTGATGATGAAAGGCTGAGGTATGTATGCAGTCGGTAATGTTTAGCAACTGAGACTGGTTTCCCTAATATGGCTAAACAACCAGCAGAGGCATCAGACCAAGATTCACCAAAAGTGCTTAAGTAGCCACCTACTATAGGTATATCATTCTGTATAAAATAATTCATGGCTGAATATCAATGGATTCCTAATGGAATCTAATATAAAACCAAGCTTCCATAAGAGATGAAGCCCAATGCATAACTTGTTGGGGTGGTATAAGGGGCACGTTATCACTCACCATCATCACTGACCCTTTGTGCACTATTTTTATAGGGCACACATGCAGAAGAAATTGTATAAGCCCCTCCCCCCTTCTCATTCATGTTCTGCAAGAGACTGGCACCAAGGACGGTGTTACAGTAGAAGCCGCTTAATTTGGACACCTTGGTCTATGCTCTTTCATCCTGATGAAGGAGTCTTCCCTATAAACAGAAGTCAATGTATTCTATTGGGAAACTGTTAGCCAATGATTTGGGGGGAGCAGGAGGAGAGAAAAGTTAAAGTGGAATCTCTTTTCCCCCATCTACAGGCAACAGACATGAATTAATCCTCTGTCATGAAGTCCTGATCAGCGCTGCCATTCAAGCAGGCACAGATGAGAGAGAGTGTGTGGGAATAAAAGTTAAAGTACCATAGGGCTGAACGTGATATGCTTTCATCATCACAGAATTGGATACACTGGCACTCTCATGCTTTCACCTCTTTCAGCATCAATGAGTAAGTAAGTGGGAGCAGAAGTAATTCAGGCTTTTGGAATTATGTAAATCACGGCTGGTTTTTGGCTGAAAGGGAGCAATTCGAGCAGCACTTCAGGTGGAGCGGATGCAGTTGGAGTACAGGGAGGTGCAGTGGGAGAATTCACTCTGGTTTTGTGCTACTGTGAGGGAGGGTAGCAAGCATCAGTTTCAGGCATTGAAACAAATGGACACAATGGGTGTTGATGATATGACGTTGAATGAATGGATAAAGAGAGGATGTGGCTGATGTGTCCGATGAGCTGATGGTAGTTTCAGTTTCAGCTGACAGGTATTTGACAGGTATTTACCACCTCTCTACAGGATGTTACTGCAGTTATCACTATAGTTTATTGGCAGGAGTCATCCCAATAATCTGGCAGGCTCTGGCAGACCCATCCCAATTAACAGGGTAAAGCCTACATTGAATAATATAGGCACCTAATCAGTTCCTGCTGAGATGCCCCAGTAAAGCGGACATCCCATTTAAGTGAATCTCATTCTAGTGACTTTCTCATCACTACCTTTCATGCTGTCTCCCAGCACTCCACATCCTTCCTTTGCTCATATGCCACCCTACACCCCCAAATGGTCCCCCATTTCCTGACCTTACTGCCACCCCTCGCCAATAACATGATCTTACCTTTCTCTTTCTCCTACCTCTAGTGCTATCTCCCAGCACTCCACATCTTCCTTTTGCTCTTATACTACCATACACACACTTAAATGGACCCCTATTACCTGACCTTACTCACTAACAACACACTCTTACCTTTCTCTTCCCTAACCCCTTTTGCTCTAGTACCCTTACCCTACCACCCACCCCAAACTGGCTGTTCTTCACCCTATCCAGTATTTTTTCTCTACCCCCCATCTAGCTATACTAAAGTCCTACCCTCCCCCCTCCCCACTTCTCTCTCATCTAACTCTCCCTGAATGTAAACAATTGACACGCTTATTTTCCTGGCTGCTCCTGCTTCTAACCTGTCTTGAAACCTACTTCTTGTTTTCTCATTTTATTCAACATTATAGCAAATGCCATTTTAGTGATGTCTGTGTATTTTCTAGACTATGTTCAAATGTGGTGTGTACCAATGTAACTGTCTTGTGTTATTGATGTGGAACCTTTGTAAAACAGCATCATGCTCAAAGGTTATTTCTGCAGAATTAAATAAATAAAATAAAGTGCTTTGCAGCTTATTATACAAAAGAAAAAAAACAAGCAAAATGTTAATGCTGGCTATAATTTCCATCAAATAACACCTTATTTTAAACTTTTGTTTATTATAATGTTTTTGGATGAAAAATGCACAGTTCCTATTGCATAATAGTTATTACAATTTAAATTTTCTTATCTCAATGACCTGTATTTTCACTTTGTAATAAGTGCACATTGTATTTACAGTTGCTGAATATTCTGCCACAACTTGATTAGCAACTTATGGACTTACAAAATTTAACTGTAATTAGGATTTTTTTCTCATGTTTTTGTTTATTAAAAGAGGTGGACAGCCTGGCAAACCTGCTCCTGTACACATCGGAGTGGCTTTCTCTATCAGGCTCATGTCTTCAGTTAATTTACATATATATATATATATATATATAAATATATAGATATACGCATCTATGGAGGGATGGGAAAGCAGGGCCTGGAGGTCCATGCACTCCCACAGGCAAGTAAGGATATGATTATACTATCTGAAAAAGTAAGAAAATATAGTGCAAAAAGCTGCGTTAATGCTCTAGTTAGGGTTACAGTCAGAAAAGTAGGGAAATATGGCATTAGGGTTTACAAACCTAACACCACACACCTACGCTGCACACATCAACAGGTGTCAGGGTGTGCCATTGGGTCATCAGACCTAACTCTCACCCCATTGTCCTATATTGTAGCATATAAGCTTGTTTAAGTGTGGTATGGGGTGAGAGTTGGGTCTGATATTGTCTTTACCAATGCCTGTTGGTGTGTGTGGAGGGTGGGGATGGTGGTGTATGTAGGGGTGCAAACCCTGGGGTGGGCATTAGAGTTGGAAACTCAAACACCTCATTTCCTGCTTTTGTCACTGTGGTATTCACTCCTAACTGATGCATTAACAAAGTTTTTTGCAAAGAATATATATATATATATATATATATATATATATATATATATATATACACACACACACACACACACACACACACACACATATATATATCTATATATATCTCTCTCTCTATATATATATATATATATGGGACATGACATGGCCAGAGTGAAGATATCATATTTATCTTCACAAGAGGCCAATACTATCATGATGTCTCATGAGTGGCGGATCAATAAGTGAGATATCTTGATGTCATTGGCTTCGAGTGAAGATAAATATGATATCTTCCCTCTGGTCATGTCATGTTCTGTTTATACAACGTGTGTTTTGGCCCAAATATGACAGAACCTCCTCAAGTACTGTGCCCAATACCATGCGCCAACAAAATAGATGACAAATAGTATGGTTTTTGAAAAAAAAAATTATTTGGTGGATTTTTTTGGTTTTAAAGAGAGTTGATTCTGCCATTATTTTTAAATAAATGATCATTCAAATAAGCATTTAAAATGTATGTGGTTTATGATGCCAGTCTGAGGTTTGGTAGCTCACTAGTAGCTATATTACTAGTTTCACAGTGTTTCCCTGACTTCTCCCCTGCAACAGAACTTATGACATGTTTTATTATAAAAATAAATAAATAAATCACTGTTGATTTTGCCGAAATTTTTTTGGGGTACATAGTCATTAATACACATATCTGGTTCATCCTACCACTGTGGGTTGGTAAGCATAAAATTAGTTTCACTTCCCCAAAAAATGTAGCGTGACCGAGCGGTAGTAATAGACTCCCATAAGATGCTCCCAGACCATCATAGTGAAGCAGTCTGAATGAGGTAGATTAGAAAAACTGTCCTTTTAGTAATTTTTAGTGAATTTCTCTACCAGAAGCTGCTGACTATACTGGGAACAGAGAGAGAGAGAGAGAGTCAGCAGCTTCAGCACAGCAGAAGGTAGCACAAGCGTCTGTTGCTATATCAACATTCACTCACGCTTCCTTCTGCTGTGCTGAAGCTGATGACTCTCTCTCTCTCTCTTTCTCTCAATTCTAGGTACAGTTTGGAGGTTCTTGTAGAGAAATGCACTAAAAATTACTAAAAGGGCAGTTTTTTCTAATGTACCTCATTCAGACTGCTTTACTTTGATGGTCTGGGAGCAGCCTATGGAAGTCTGTTAGTACCACTCAGTGACGTTACATTTTTGAAGGAAAGTGAAAGTAATCCTTTGCTTACTGAACTGCAGAGTGGTGGGATCAACCAGATAAGTTTTATTTTTAACCTTGTATTTATGCCCCAGCTACCTCTTCTCTCCACTCTCTCGGACATCCACTAACTGCGCTCCCCCTGGTCTCGCTGATGTCTGCCCCTACAGTACCTGATCCACTAGCCTAGGCACTCGGATAACCCCCCCGGTGGGTGAGGAGGAACCCCCGATGCTTACCTCCCCAGAACCAGCACACTAAGTTGTGGATCCTAGTACAGCGGGGTCTGCCGATGCAAGCCAGAGAAGTGCAGGGTGGTGTCATTGCCTAGGAGAGACCGAGGGGTGTTTCCTAGTTTTCTCTCCTAGACATCAGCGTGCAATGGAGCCAATGAGCTAGGAGGTGAGCTGAGACATGCCTCCCACTCTTCCTCCTGCTGACATCTACCAATGCCCTTGCTGCTGCCCCAATGTACTGCACCTACCACCGGGCTCCTCCAGATGGTGGTATTGCAGCGGAAGCCTGCAGAGAACCCCCCGGAGAAGGAGAGCAGCCATTGGGCACTCTAGCCTTCTCCTCCCCGGCCGACCCCCAGCGCCCCTGGCTCATTCCCGAACCTGGGTCGCCGGCATGGTGCGAGGTGTGACGTCCAGCGCCTCAACCCCCAGCACCACCAGGCTGGCCAGATCAGTTTTTAAAATGATTATTTATCTAAAAAAATTACAGCAGGATCAACCAGATGACAGAGGGATATTGTGCCTGTATATGTGTGTGTGTGTGTGTGTGTGTGTGTGTGTGGGCGGGGTACATACTATAGACATAATCCTACACTGGAAAGTGAAATACTTTCACTTTCCTTTGTATCACATACAGGAGCATAGAGATATCACCATGACATATAGTAACATGGAGATATCGCTATGACGTATAGAAACATGGAGATATCAGTGATATCTACACTACCTGACTGGAATACTACTTTTTATTACTGCATTAATCCCAAAACACATGTTGTATAAATATATATATCTTGCAAAAAACTTTGTTAATGCTCCAGTTAGGGACAAAGTGACAAAAGTTGGGAAATGAGGGATTAGGGTTCCCTGAACACCTCACCCTCCCAAACCAAAGAGAAGAGCAGGTGCGGGGTGTGGCTTGGGCTTCTCAAGCCTATTGCTCACGTCATTCCATCTGTAAATAAGGTCAAATGTGTAAACTTTTTGAGACTGAGGTGACCATTAGGCTTGAGAAACTGAAGGCACACCTCACACCTGCTCCCCTGCCTGGTTTGGGAGGGTGAGGTGTAAGGGAAACCCTAATGCCTAATTTCCCAACTGTTGTTGCTTTGACACAACTGGACCATTAACAACGTTTTTCAACTTATTTTCTTACTTTTTGAGATTGTATAATAATATCCTTATTTTACTGTGGGAGCGCAGGGTTCTTTGGACCCTGTGCTCCAGTCCCTCCATAGATACATATATGTAAGTAGCTGTGGAAGCACAGGACCCTCTGGGCCCTGTGGTTCCCTTTATAGGACAACAGTGACCAAATTGTCAGCATAGCCATCTTATTACCTCACCTCATGTACCTGCTACAGAAAGTTTTTGAATCACCACCAAAGGGTAATTCTATGCAACTGCAATGCCATTCCATGCCACTAGTGTGAAAACACATTTTGGGCAGGATTTGAAAAATGACAGCTGTGACATACGTGAGGTGTGGTAATAAGAAGGCTATGTTGGAAATCTGGGAACAAAATATATAAAATTTCGGAAGTTGTGAGCGGATGTAGTGAAATTGCAAAAAATGGTCATAACTTTGCCATGTTTTCATATTTTGAACATAGTCTTCTTATGACCCCACCTCATAAATCCCGTAGGTGAACATTTTCAAATCCATGCCAAAACACCATACTGTGCCACAGGTGTGAAAATACATTTTGGACAGGATGTGAAAAATGACAGTGGTGCTGTTCATGAGGTGGTGTGAAAAAATGACTACAGTATGTTGAAAATTTGGAGTCAAAATATTAAAAATTATCAAAGTTATGCATGTGCATAGAAAAATGTAAACAAATGTGCATAACCTGGCCATTTTAGGAATGTTTTCACTAGATTTTCAACATGTCCTTTTTGGGACCCCACCTCATGAATGCTGGTGATGAAATGTTATTCGGTCCTGAAAGGGGATTCCATGCAGTGACCAAGAAATCACCCTCTAGGCCTGATTACAGAAATGACAGTGCCAGTGTTCATGAGGTGGTGTCCCAAAAAGGCCATCTTGAAAATCTGGTGAAAATTATGAACATAAGTTCAAAATGCCATTGAAATACATTATATGGCACTTGCCTTGATTTCTCAGTTCATAGTTCAGCTTTAAAGAATGCAGACGTGTCTCAGTCCACAGAAGATTACAGCCTATGACCTCTGATGCTAAGTAGAAGGTAAGGGAGAGTGTAGGGTGGTGGGTGCTCAGTGGGAGGGTTGGGATGGGGAGGGGGACACGGGGATGATGAGGGACCATTTTCTTTTCTCAGGTTAAAAAAATAAAAAGACATCGAGGGACTGTTTTATTTATACAGGAAGAGTGAAGAAATATTTCAGGACTCTGGGGGTGTGCTCCCCAGTGTCCCACACTGCTGGAGTAGGTGCTAGATGCTGTCATGGGGATTGGGCCACCCGATGTCGGCTAATTAACAAAAACATTTAGAGAAGCACATATTTGTTAGACTGCACTCTCAGATGGCTGGAGGGGGTGGAAAAAGAAATGGCAGTGGAGTTGAATGAACACAGCAACAAATAAAAATGGTAATCATGAATGGCAAGGTAGTGGGCCTAGCGCTACAGCACAGTATCTGTGAAGAAAAGATGCTTAAATAGCCCAATGTGAAAGGTCAGGATTGTTAAATGGATTTAATAATAGAAAATATAAAGAAAAAAATCCCACCAAAGGTAAATTTAATACTAGCTGCCATCACAAAAATATGTAAAAAAAATGCCCGAAAAGGGGTAACAGAGTGGAAAAAAGGTCTGCCCGATTGAGTCACATTATGAAGACATGCTGTAACTATGCATGATGACCACGAGACCCTCTTGTACTGCTGCACTGGCTCCATTTTTCTGCAAGTAAGTCACACCTGACATCCATGCAGATTAGAGTTGACTGGTGTTGTCAATTATTTTAGTGTTTTTGTATATATTTAATAATTATGGCAATGTAAGTATCTAATAATATCTAAATCGCACTGACACCACCGGAGCTGCACAATGCAGATATCAGCTTCTGGTTTCGACAAGGGAGAAGCAGTGCTGCAGACTCAGTGAGTTTTTCAAATAACCGTGAAAAAAAATGTATAAAACAGAAAGAAACTGCTTCTCTGATCTTAAATTCCATACAACCTCCAACTAGACATGATCTACCATCACCAACCCTCCTGAAGATCTATTTCAGCAAATGGGGTGGGGGTTGGGGGCTGAAACAAGTGATTTTAAAAACCAAAAAAATAACCTTAATTTAACCATATATTTCCACATTTGCATCAGGGCTGTGTGAGCCATAGTGGCGAATAGGTTCATAGGTTCATCGGAAGAGTATGTGTTTGAAGGACAAGCCCATTTTGATCACGCCACCTACTCTAGGTGGAATTCATATTTTAGTTCATCCATGTACAAGTCAAGCTTTAATTTAAATTGTGTTAAATTATCACTATGCACAACTTCATGTGGGAGGGAGTTCCATATTGGGATGATCCTCTACGTAAAGAAATTATTTCTCTTTGAGGTCCTATTTGTATTGGTCTTTAATTTCAGATTATGCGATCTAGTTAAACAAGCTGAAGGATGCCGATCTAGATAAATGGCTTCAAACAAAAATTCATCCTTCATAGCTCTGTAGAGTAAACATAGGTCTCCTCTCAAGGAACGATATTCCATAGAGTAGAGCTTAAGTTTTTTAATCTTTCATTGTAACATAGGGGGCACATACCAGTGATGTGCTTAGTAAATCTTCTTTGAACTCTTTCCCTCGATCGTCTGTCTCAAATTAAAGTGGGAGCACAGAATGAGGAACAGTAATCAAAATTTGAGCCAGAGGTGCCGGTAGCTATCGTAGTACCGGCGGGCCTCCTCGGACTGCACATTACTGGGACAAATCTTAAATCCGTGAAGGGGAACATCTTCTGAGAGGGTGTAATCGTTGATCGCAAGCACCCTTACCTGCGAGTGGATTGCTGAAGTTTCCTTTGTCTCTACTCACCGACGAACCCTGCCACGCTTCCACGCCAGCTCCAGACATTTTCAAACTTGGCACCGTAGCTCTCTTCTGCCTATTGGACCCCTGCTAGTGATGCTGGCTACTCACCTCTCTTAAAGGTGAGCGGTCCCCTGTTCTTCTGCCAAAGTAATCAGATCTCCAGCTTCATTGCAATGGTGGAGGGGAGGCGAGGGCAACCTGTACCTGGAAGGTTCCTCCCCCCAGACGTGTGCTACTGCTCCGAGTCAGAGGTGCCGGTAGCTATCATAGTACCGGTGGGCCTCCTCGGACTGCACATTACTGTGAATTTTCGGACCTCCCACCCACCCCGTTCCCTCCTCCCATTAAATGCACACTAGCTCCACCTCCAGAGCTCTGACTCGACCATTAGGGACTGGGGGAGGTCCTGATAGCAGTGCAACAAGCGTTCCCCATTCCCATAACCAGTGGGGTGGACCAACTAATGCTATTGAACTGGGGAAACCCTGCCCTGCTGTTCTGAGGCTCACTGTACCTCACAGCACCCGGAGATAGCCCCTGTCCTGAACCTCTGCCAGGTGCTCATAGCTGTTATAGCTCATTGCAACTCACTGTCATTTCCAATTTGATTTATGCTTCCTTAATGTTATATGTTGTTATTCTGAGACTAGCGTTCTTTTCTCTCCTGACAAATGATGTTATCCTGTGACTAGTGAACCTGATTATTACTACACCTGTGACTAGTGTACCTTATTATTTCCTTACACCTCCCCTGGGCCCCCTATTTAGTGCCTATGGGGTACTCCCTATTTCTGATTGCAACTGCTCTTACCCCTCACTGGGTACACTGTGTGACATGCCACGAGGTCTGCCCTACTAGAGTTGTTCTTCCAGAGGTTCATGAGGTGGCCCTGGCATCTACTGTTCTCCACTGTGAAAATGGAGCCTCCCAGGGTACTCCCCACTGAAGTGTTGCCACCCTTCCTGAGCCCTGCCATCCTAGTTGGGCTCATTACGGGACTTGCACTCCTCCAAGTGGCCTCCAGCCCCCGATGGTAATCAGAGACTGCTGGAACAAGCCTCCCCTGGATGAGGCACCAGACTACTTCTTCTCTAACCTACTCCAAGACACTGTACTGTCCTACCAGCTGCCTTGGCCTCAGTGGAATACTGTCCTCCACCTGTACCAAGTGTTTCCTAGCATGGAATACCTCGACTGGAGTGGTGGCCCACTGGCAGTACCCCCTATGAATCTTCCACATAATATTAGCTCTGGCCGGTGACATCAAAACTAACCCTGGCCCTAGCTTCCTGACCCCCACCACCTTCCCTGAATGGAGGCTGGGTAAGGGACTCAAAGTTGCTCACCTCAATACTCAGAGCCTACTACCTAACCTTAATGATTTAGTCACCTGGGTCTCACTCTACAAGCCAGATATTCTTGGAGTGACCAAAACCTGGCTGAAATTCTCCATTCTAGATGCGGCATGTGCACTCCCCGGTTATGTAATCATAAGACAGGATAGACCTGGGAACAAACGGGGAGGTGGTATCTTGATCTGTTATAAGAATCACCTGAAGGTTACTGAGGTGGCTCATCAGCTATCCACCCCATCCCCCTGTGAGTCACTTCACGTCCTGCTCTTACTTGGGAATACCAAAAAACTGCACGTGGCCTGTGCCTACAACCCTCCAAAAGGAGGGCTTCCAGACCTGACCCACCTCCTGGACACAGTAGGTCCCAGTACTGGAGACAATGAACTAGTTATCTTGGGTGACGTAAACCTAAACCAGGCTGGTGATAATGTGAAGCAGTATGAGCCCCTACTTGCTAATCACTCCCTCACACAACTTGTCCAGGAGCCAACCAGACGATCGGCTAATGGATCCTCCAGCTCTCTCCTGGACTGGATCCTGTCTAACTGTCCAGAAAGAATTTCCTCCATAGGGATCCTCCCAGACTCTATCTCTGACCATTCCCCAGTCTATGGTGTGTGGAGAATACCTACCCCAAAAGTCCCTCATAATATCATCCATATAAGGAACTATGCCAGGTTTGAACCTGAAGTGTTCAGGGAGGACCTAAGGACCACCAACTGGTCTGAGGTGCTGGGAGCATCTGATCCCTCTGCAGCTGCCACCCACTTTCTCTCTACCTTCATGGCCTTGCAGGACAAACATGCTCCCATTGTCACAAGGAGGGTCAGGGGGTTCGTCACCCCTTGGTTGCACGGGAATCTCCTAGCCCTCATGAAAGCCAGAGACAAGTGCTGGGCCCACTACAAAAGCTCCCTTGATCAGACAAATCTCCAAAGATACAGAAATCTTAGGAATAAGTGCAAAAAGGCAATTAGGGCCGCAAAAAGTGACTTCTGTAAGTCTTCCCTACTCAGCTCAGCCAATGATCCCAAAAGTTTCTGGAGAAACATCAAAACGCTTGTCAGTGGCCCCACCAGTGCTGGGGTATCTGACATGGTTATCGGTGGGGTCTCCTGCAACAACCCCCACACAATTGCCAATGCCTTAAATTCTCACTTCACTGACCTGTCGGCCTATGTCGCATTCTTCCCGCCTTCAGGGATTTACACTGGTCCCCCTATTGCACCAGGGCTGGAGGCAACCTCCTCCCCCTGACCACCTTTCTGTCTTTCAGTCACAGACATGCTTAACCTTCTTTCTGGCCTCTCCCAGTACTCAAGCCCGGGCTCTGACAATCTGGAGCCCAAACTCCTAAAGCTTGGTGCCCACCACATTGCCTCCCCAGTTGCCCATTTCTTTAACCTATCACTTGCGATGAGGGTTATTCCTGACATTTGGAAGGTGGCCAGGATAGTACCTATACTGAAGCAGGGCAATCCTAAGGTCCTGGACAATTATTGTCCGATCGCCATTCTGTCCTCCCTTAGCAAGCTCCTGGAAAAAGTTGTGGCTGAACAACTCACCACTCACATAATGGCCCATGATCTGCTATCCCTGGCCCAGCACGGCTTTTGGAAGGGGCATAGCACGACCATAGCCCTTGTCTCTGTCTCTTCCAGTATCAGAGGAGCCATGGATCAAGGTAAACTCTCTGGAGTCATATTTATTGACCTGTCCAAAGTCTTTGACCTTGTTGATAATGAGTTGCTCTGCACCCAGCTGTGGTCTCTGGGTCTGTCCTCCTCTGCAATGAACTGGTTCACTAGCTATCTACATGGTCGAATGCAGATGACTAGATTTAATAAAGTCCTCTCTAATCCACTACCAGTGTCCTCAGGCATCCCCCAAGGGTCGGTCCTGGGGCCCCTCCTCTTCTCCCTCTTTGTCAATCACTTACCAGCAGCAGTTACCAACTGCAATGCCATTCTCTATGCTGATGACCTGGTCATCATGGCCCACTCCCGGGACACTGAGTCTCTAAATCAGCACCTATCTGATGACTTCAACAATATCCAGGCTTGGGTAACCAAAAATAAACTGGTTCTCAACCTGAAAAAGACACAGGCTATGCTATTTGGTTCAGCACCCAAAATTAAAGTCGTGCCAGCTCCTCTGGGTATCAAATGCCAGGATGGTACCCTTTTCCCAACTGTGAATTCTGTCAGATACCTTGGAGTAACGTTCGACCCCCAACTTGACATGGGGAGTCACATACTGAATGTCTGCAGAATGGTGAACTGCAAATTGGGCATGGCCTACAGAGCCAAATACAACCTCACACCCGTGGCTCATCTGGCTCTAACGAGAGGTATACTGCTTCCCTCCCTTTCCTACGGCCTGCACCTATTTGCCAGCTGTACCAAATCCCACCTCACCCGGTGGTTCACGACTTACAATAACATCTGTCGTTTGGCCCTGGCTGCCTCCCCGGCTTACCCACCATTGTAACCTCTATGAAAATCTTGGCTGGCTCTCACCATCTAGCTACCTGGATTTTGGGCTTGGATGTCTCGTGGGCAAAGTGACTAGAACAGGCACCCCACCGGGGTTGGCACATCTACTTATGCTGGTGAACCCTCCTCCTACTCACTCAGATCACAGGTCCCCAGCTGCTAAGAGTTCCTCCCACCCACACCCTCATGGGGACAGGGACTTGCTGTAAGCACACCCAGACTTGAACTCCTTTCCTGAGCAGGTTAGCTCAGCCCCCTCCTACCATAGTTTCCGTAGACCTCTCTGGGGTGTTCTAAAGCTGGCCTCTGCATGTGTCTGTCCCAAACTCCCATAGAGCTATGTCCTCTCTCAGCAAGGCCCTTGTGCTTTGAAACATACACATGGCCAGCCCTGATGAACCAATCCTCTCTTGGCACTTGATTGAGATACTACTCATTCACACCTGGCTCTTGACCGAGTTATAATTTGTCCATTTCGTAAATTGATTGAGATACTACTCGTTCACACCTGGCACTTGACCGAGTTATAATTTGTCCATTTCGTAAATTATAATTTTGTCCGTTTCGCAAAACCACCGGTGACTCTTTTTTACCTCACACTGTCTGAAATCGGATGTAAATCAACCAGTGACTCTGTTTTACCTAACACAGTCTGAAATTGGATATTAACCTAAATGCTTTACTACTGTTGATACCTTGTTAACGTCACCTTGAACTGTTCCTTTCTAGTCAATCTGTCTGCTATGATGTTTCCTGTATAACCCCTGTACCACTATGTAATCACAATGTTGTACTCTCCCAGGTCGTTCCTGAAAATAGGCATATTACTTGTCTAGTGTACTTACCCGGTAACCAGAAGCTAAATAAAATAAATAAATAACCCCTAGATCTTTTTCAGAACTAGTTTTACTTAGTAGATGATCATTAATAACATAATTGAAACACATATCATTTTTCCCAAAATGCATAATTTTGCATAGTTGAAGTATAGTTTATGTGAGGTGGCCCAGTCTGAAATTAATTTCAGGTTATCCTGTAATTTTAGAGCAGAGGTCATATCATTTACAATACCTCCTAACTTGGCATCATCAGCATACTTTGTTAGCCAGATACCATCCTTAGAGCTCATACTAGCAATTAAGATGTTAAATAAGATTGAGCCTAGGACCGAGCCCTGAGGCACACCACTTATAATCTCAGTCCATGTAGACTTATACCCATGCTGTAGAAGTAACAGTTTTTTGTTGCCTGGTTTTGTGGCTCATCTAGAGTAACCAGTGTTATGGTGCATAACAAGACATATCAAAGGTTTGTCAAAAGTTGCAAAGTAGCAAGCAGAAGTTACAAATAGAAAAAAAAAAAATATCAGATGTGTGAGACAGTTTTAGAGTGACGCATAAAAGGCAATGTCATCAGTGTTCTTCTGGATAAGCAAAGACTTGTCACACTGAGCCACATTGTGCCAACTTGAGCCAGTCATGTGCCATGCATCTGTTTTTAATTGGATTGTCTCAAATTTTTGAGGCAAAGTTTTTTCTCTCGATTCTCTCAGATCCCAAGTCAGGTCTCACAGGGCATTGTCTAGCTCACTGATGCATTTGTCTGCCTTATCAAAGGGGCTTGTATGTGTGGCTGATGTCACAGCAATTCTGGCTATAACTGACTGCAGGTGAGAGAGATTAGAGCTGCTCACTGCTCTCAGAACAGCCCCGCAGCATGAGTTCCAGTTGCGTCTGCAGATCTTAAGAAAGTCCCGCTGTTCTCATACAGAGAACGCAGCAGAAGGCTCCTCTCACTAAGCTGGGCACCCAGGATTTTAGGTGCCCATAAAAAGTATTTCTGGCTCTAATTGTAAAAAACAAACACCAGAACCTAGCTAAATGGGTACTGTTTACCTAGGTTCTGATGTTTGTTTTTTTTTAAATGACAACATTTTTATGCATTTTCCATGTTTTTTAGTTGGTGAAAGAAAAAAACAAGATGGCGGCTCATGAAAAAGGATTTTTCTCTCACAAAAAAAGGATTTTATTCTCATGAAAAAGGAATAGGTCTCATGAGAATTAATCCTTTTTCGCAAGGTCAATCCTCTGTCGAACTTTATCTGTCTATTCTGGATAGTGTGCTTCCCATTGAAAACAATGGGAACTTAAACATTTAATAACTTTGCAACAGATTAATATTTTTTCACCAAACAAAGAATGGCAGTTATGTTATCTAAGCTGTATCTACCATAGAAAAATCACACCAAAATTTCACACTGTCTGGACGCAAGGTGATGAGTAAAAAACTGCAAAAAATGGCGACTTTTAAGGTTTTTGCATTATTCGGATCTCAGAATCTGTACATCCAACTGGAACAAAACTTACCACATCAAGAGATCTACCCAGCAGGCCAGCACATACCAGAATTTGTGCAAATCCATTGATCAGTTGCAAAGTTATTAAAGTGTAAAATGTGAGGTTCAACATTAAACAGGCTACTCAACCCTAACTATAGGGGCACGACCGTGCCCCTATATTATAGAAATGTATAGATATTGATATAGATGTATATATAGAGATATAGATAGATAGATAGATAGATAGATAGATAGATAGATAGATAATGTATATAACATATATGATGGGTAAGTATGATGTATTAGGAAATACACACATCGAGGGAGCTAACTGGATAATAAAACTGTAAGCCCAAGGGGCAAGTGGATTTGTGATCTGGCTAGTCCCCTTGATGTGTTTATATCTGAATATAGTACACTTACCATCTTTTATTTTATTTAATACAGTTGGATGGTTACAGTTAGGTTTGATTGCAATTAAAATTACAGGGAAAGGATATATATGGAAATAACTGCTAATAACTTCTATGGGGGAAAAGCCCCATCCATGTATATATATTCATGGCCAAAAACTTAGTTAATGCACCAGTTAGGGTTAAAGCTACAAAAGTAGGGCAATGTGGCATTAGGGTTTCCAGCCCTAACACCCCACCCCTACCCTACAGGCAGCAAAAGGCATGGGGTGTGCCATGGTATTGTCAACCCTAATGCTCACCCCATTCTGGAGGTACTGTACAGTGAGCTGAGGTGGGTACAATATAAGAGAATGAATTGCCTTACTTTTTGAGACAGTATATTTGCATCCTCATTTGCCTGTGGGAGCACAGTGCCTGTGCTCCCATCCACTGATACTTTTTGAGATAGTGTAATCATATCCTTATTTGTCTGTGGGAGTGCAGGTCCCTCAGTGTCCTGCACTCCCATCCCTCCATAGACGGTATATGTGTGTTGCTGTAGAAGCACAGTGACCGGAAAGCACTGTGCTTCAAATTTTAGCAAAACCACAACCAAATTGTCAGCATAGATTTCTTAATACCCCACTACATGAATCTGGTACTCAAAATTTCCAAATCCCCACCAAAATGTAATCCTGCACCACTACAACCTCATTCCATGCCACAGATGCGAAAACACAGTTTCATCAGGATTTGAAAAATGACAGCTGTCACAGTCATGAGGTGGTGCATAAATATGTCTATGTTGAAAATTTGGTATCAAAATATTGAAAATTACCAAAGTTATGAGCAAGCATAACAAGATTTCAATGCATGCTCATAACTTTGCCATTTTTACATATCTTGACCCCAAATTTTCAACAAAACCTTCTTATGACCCCACCTCATGAACAAAGGCAGTGACATTTTTCAAATCCTGCCCAAAAGGTGATTTTGCCAACTGACCATAAAATCACATTTGTTTGCTGGATTTGCAGAATTCCACTGACATTGATCATAAGATGGGTTCACAAAAAGGCCATGTTGAAAATTTGGTGTAAAAATATGCAAAAATGCCCAAGTTATGAATCAAAGTTGAAAACCCCACTGAAATACATTGAACCACATTTATCTTATTTTCTCATATTGCAGTTGATGGCTCCAGCAACAAGATGTGCCCCCACAAGGAGTGTGGATTTTCAGCCAGTGAGCTGTTCAGGTGAGTAAGAGTGTGTGGGGGTATGGGAGGGGTGTGGGGTGGTGGTTACTCAGTGGGAGGTTGGAGTTGGGGGGTCAGATCGGCGAGGGATCATTTTATTTTTTTACAGGTTAAAAAAAAGACACTGAGGGACCTTTTTCTTTATTACAGCTCTAACAAGAGAGGGGATTGGAGGGTGAGGGGATGCCACTGGACACCAAAGAGAAAAGCAAATATTATGGGGAAGGCGATCGGAGTGTGGGGAGTGCCATGGACACCATGGACTATAAAGAAATATATTATGAGGATGAGGATATCAGGGTGGGGGGGAACCACTAGACACCTGGGAAATAAATAAATAATTATGGGGTGGTGATTGGAGGGTGGGGGGTGCCACTAGACACCAGAGAAATAACCAATAAATACAGTGGTGGCAATCGGGTGGTGGAGGAGCCACTAGACACATGGAATAATAAAGGAAAAATATCCAAGGAGGGCAATCAGAGGGTGGGGGTGCCACTAGACACCAGGGAAATATAGTGGTATTATGGGGATTCTGATCGGAGGGTGGGAGGTGCTACTGTACTAGACACCAGAGAACAGATGCCAGCAAAAGAAAAATGATGCTTCCCTCATGAAAAAGGATGTTTTATGTGACTCGTGATACAAAAAAGAATTATTTTTCATATCACGAGTCACAAAAAAAGATTTATACTCTTACAAAACAACATGTATAAAGCATTTCTCCTATAGTTAAGTGGAGAATCCAGCTTTGGGGCTCAGGTAAGCAAGCTATATATGCTGATCACTTTGCAGAATGTCATTTTTGTGGTTTTCCAAATTAGAATTTTATGGGGAAAACAGAAAAGAGACGTATTGGTCCTTGTACAACAAGGTGCACAAATTAGGTGATCTGATACCTTTTATTGGACCAACAGAGATACAGAAAGATCTTAAGCTTTTGAACTCACAGAGTTCTTTTTCAGAAGAAATTGCAGATTTGTTAGAAAACTCACTTTTAAAAAGCCCAGTGGGAAAAAAAAAACACATTTTACACATGAGTGTGGAAGATTTGCAATTAGTTAAGAAATACAACCAGAGATAAGCAGGCATCCCTGAGACAAGTAAGTCAAATATCACAGAATGGAATGTTATGTAGTAAATTCTCTAATGTTCCAGGTCTCACTGAAGCCAAGTTAAAGAAAATGAGTGTGTGTGTGTGTGTGTGTGTGTGTGTGTGTGTGTTCTAAGCATTCAGAACAGCAATTTTGCATGTATAAAACTTAAGTCTAAGAGATTAACCTCCTTCTTGTAGTTAAAATCAGCCTTGACTTATATTGACTAATGAACACTAGTTGCAGACTGCATAGGTTTAAAGAGTGTGAGCTTAAATATTCACAAATAGTATTTACAAATGAACACATAGTTACAGACAGAAAAATGTTTACATAGTGCCAGCATTGGAAATATGTGTAAATAATCATGTGTAGGCTCATTTTCTGCTAGTGAGGCAGGACTGCAATTTCATTAAGTGCTCAGCACTCGGACACACACAGTTTCTCATTATGCTTCCTGGGTTTATAAGGTTGATTTTAACTAAAAAAGGGGGGCATAATCTCTTAGACTTAAGTTTTATACATACAAAACTGCTTTCCTAAATGCTTAGAAAACACACACACAGGTTTTTTCTCTGGGCTTTTAAGAAGTGAGTTTTCTAAAAAAAAGCTGCCATTTCTTCTGAAGAAGAACTCTGTGAGTTCAAATGTTTAAGGTCTTTCTGCAATCTCTCTTGGTCCAATAAAATGTTTCAGATCACCTAATTTTTGTATCTAGGGGAAAATAGAAAACAAGATGGCTGCCATACAAAAAAACAAGCAAAAACATGCGAAAAAGGGTTCCCATAAGAAATTTTCATACAACTATTCTGAAGTGTTCACTGAGCATGCTCAGAACCTGAATTTAAAAATTTAATAACTTTAGAACAGACTAATATTTTTTCACCAAACCAATGAAAGGCACATCTATGGGCAAAGTCCTTTCTACTCTGAAAATTTCAGAGCAAAATTCCAAATTGTCTGGGTGCAAGGTGTTGACAAAAAAAACAGCATTATTTTACATTTTTTTGCAATCCACATTATGGAATCTGCACATCTGACCAGAACAAAGCTTGGAACATCAGGAGATGTTCCCACGAGACTGTGCAAGCAAAATTTCATGCAAATCCATTGTATGGTTGCAGAGATATTTTTTTTTCAACTTTGTTAATCCTCCTACTCTGGCTCCATAGGACTCTCTCCAGCATGGACCATAGAACCGGCCTTTTCCTTTTCAGCCTGAAATCTCCCCATATCTGATCTCTGCTAAGGGATGATCTCCCTCCTCACTCCAGCCTGCCAATTCCCCAGCTCTATGCCCCACGGGGCGGGACAGCCAACTTTTCCAGTGCCCTTTCTGTAATCTAGTGTGCAGGCGGAGCTTGGGTGGTGATTCAGAAGCCAACCTAGAGACAATCCAATGTTTGAACATGGGTGCCAACTGTGGGACCTGCCATCACCTTCCTGTGTGCCAGGGCTTTTCCTTCTTTTCTGGACCCAGAGGCATGGATGTGCAATGATGTCCAGTGCGTGTCGAACACGCTCCTGCACCTGCCTGCAAGATGTCCACTGATACCCCTATACCCTTAAGCATGCCCCCACTGATTGCAGTGCTCCATGTCACCAGTGGGAGCCACTAGTACTGCGAGGCTCACAACCCACCTCCCCCCAGAAGAGAAGAGCAGTCTGTCAAATGCTCAATCCTCCTCTCCCCGGCCAACCCCCAGCACCCCGAGTTCGCTCCCGAACATGGGTTGTCGGCATTACACAAGGTAAGGTGGATGCCTCAGGCCTTAGCACCACCAGGCTGGCTGGTTGCAAAGATATTAAAGTGCAAAATTTGAGGTTTCATATAGAATCCACTGCTGGACCCTAACGGTAGTAGCGCTACCACATCACTATAATTAATAACTTCACCACACGTTCAATGGAACTGCATGAAATTTTGCATGCACAGTCTGGGAGGCAAGGTGTCTTGATTTGTTAAGTTTCATTCCAGTCAGTTGTGAGGATTCCAAGCTCCGAATAGTGCATTTTTAAGAAAAAGTGGGGTATTTTCTTTGCTTTTTTTGTCATCACCTACAGCCCAGATTGTTTGGAATTTTGGTCTGATATTTTCAGGGTGGCAAGGGTACACCACAGAATGGTGCCTTTCATTGGTTTGGTGAAAAATTATGAATCTGTTTCCAAGTTATAAGCATTTGAAGGTTTGGTTTTGAGCATGCTCAGTAGGGTATCAAACGTCTCTCCAAAAGACCCAACTGAGCATGCAAAGAGCTGAAATTTCAAGTCTTTATAACTTGGCAACAGATTAATAATTCTTCACTGAACCATTGAAAGACACAATTTTGGGCCAAGCCCTTTCTACCCTGAAAATTTAAGACCAAATTCCAAACTGTCTAGGCACTAGATGATGACAAAAGACAGCAAAAATTGACGATTTATAAACTTTTTTTGCTATTTGGATCTCAGAATCCTTACATGCAGCTGGAAGGAAACTTGGCAAGTCAAGAGATCTTCCTTCTGAGACCATGCATGCAACATTTCATGCACATCCATTGAACGGTTGCAAAGATATTAAAGTGGAAAGATGGTATCTTACAAAAAGAGATTTTTTTTAATGGAAAAGGATTGGCCCCCTCACAACAAAGAATTATTTTTCGTGACACCAAATTATTTTGCCAATCCAGTTAGCTCTCCAAAAGACTTAACTAAGCATGCTCAGAACTCAAAACTTTCAAATTAAAAACCTTTGAAAAAGATTAATATTTTTTCACCAAACCAGCGAAAGGCACTTATGTGAAACAAGCCCTTTATACCTTAAAAAAGGTCAGACCAAAATTCCAAACAGTCTGGACACAGCGAGATGACAAAAATAGTGCAAAAAAACAGCAATTTTTAACTTTTTAGCACTATGCCTAGCTACAAATCTGCAAAGCTGATCAAAACAAAACTTGGGACGTCAAGATATCTACCACACAGGACTGCACATGCAAAATGTTGAGCAAATCTTTTGAATGGTTGCAAAGTTATTAAAGTGCAAAATTTGAGGTTTAACATAGAAACCCCTGCTCAACCCTAACTGTAGTGGTGCTACCACACCACTTTAACATACAGAATACTGGATAGACCAGTATGTGCAACCCATGTGTTCTGCTACAGAAGGGTTCTGATTCCTTCTGACCTTGAGAGTGAAGCTTGAGAGGTCCATGGGAATCAGAACCTGAGGTGACAGAACACACAGGTTCTGCATAAAGTTGCTCATTCTGTATATTTCATAGTGTATAGTATTATGTGAAATGTGCACACAGCAGTTCTTTGGCTTTCAGAATGAAATTGAATTGTGCAGTCTCTGGAGGATCCAGAATGCTGTTGTACCACAGAAGGGTACAGTCACATTCCATGACCTTTGAACTGTGGTACAACAACATTTTGAAAGGGATGGAATTCTATACAGAACAATGCTCTATTATATATATATATATATATACATAAAAATATATATATATATCATATATTTATATATATATATATATCTATATATATATATATGTATATATACTATTGCAAAAAACTGCATTAATCATTAATGCTCTAGTTAGGGATAAAACCACAAAAGTAGGGGAATGTGGCATTAGGATTTTCAAAGTTAATGCCCCACACTCACCCTGCACACACCAGCAGGCATTGGGGGTGTGCCTTGGGGTCATCAACCCTAATGCTCACCCCATTCCATAAGTAGATAAACTGAGATGGGTGCAGTATAGGAGAAAGGGGTGAGTGATAGGGCTGATGACCCCAAGGCACATCCCAACACCTTTTGGTGTGTGAAGGGTGGATGTAGGGTGTTAGCTTTGAAAACCCTAACACCACATTTTCCTACTTTTGTTGCTTTATTCCTAACTAGAGCATTAACACAGTTTTTTTCAATTTATTTCCTTACTTTCTGAAATAGTATAATCGTATCCTTATTTGTCTGTCAGAGCACAGGGCCCTCTGGGCCCTGCACTCCCATCCCCCCATAGATGCATATATGTATTTAACTGTGGAAGCACAGGGCCCATTGGGCCCTGAACTTCCATTTATAAGACAGCAGTGACCAAATTGTCAGCATAGCCATCTTATTTCCCCACCTCATGTACCCAGTACAGAACATTTTCAAATCCCCACCAAAATTAAATTTTGTGCAACTGCAATGCCATTCCATGCCAAAGGGGCAAAAACACATTTTGGCCAGGATTTGAAAAATGACAACTATGACATACATGAGTTGGGGTAATAAGATGGCTAAGTAGAAATTCTGGGGTAAAAATATTGAGAATTTCCAAAGTTACGAGCGTGCTTAGCATAATTGCAATGAATGGTCATAACTTTGGGGTATTTACATATTTTGACCCAAAATTGTCAGTATAACTATCTTATTATCCCAACTCATGTACCCAGTACAGAATATGTTTGAATCTCCACCAAAACCTAATTCTGCGCAACTGCAATGCCATTCAGCGTCACAGATGCGAAAACACATTTTGGGCAGGATTTGAAAAATTGACAGCTGTGACATACATGAGGTGGAGTATTAAGAAGGCTATGTTGAACATTTTGGTCAAAATATTTAAAATGTCCAAAGTTATGAGCAGGCATAGCGAGATTACAATGAATGGTCATAACTGGCCTGTTTTCATATTTTAACCCCAAATTTTGAACATAGTCTTCTTATGACCTCACATCATAAACCCCATAGTTGAAAATTTTCAAATCCATGCCAAAGCACCATTCTGCACCGCAGGTGCAAAAACACATTTTGGACAGGATGCGAAAAATGACAGCTGCACTGCTCATGATGCGGTGTGAAAATTTGGCTATGTTGAAAATTTGGAGTCAAAATATTGAAAATTACTGAAGTTATGAGCATGCATAGAACATTTTCAATATACGCACATAACTCACCCATTTTTAGGGATTTTTTCACCACATTTTCAACATGGGTTTTTGGGACCTCACCTCATGAACACTGGTAGTGAAATGTTCGTATTCAGGCCCAAAAGGTGATTTCACGCAGTGTCCATGAAATCACCTTCCAGGCCAGATTATCGAAATGAGTGCCATTGTTCATGTATTTATTTATTTAGCTTTTGTTAACAAGGTATGTACACTAGACAAAAACAAATGCCTATTTTCAAGTGTGACCTGGGAGGTTACAAGGAAATAAGGAAGCAATTTACAGACAGGATAAGGTTGTACAGAGTACATGAGGTGGGGTCCCAAAAAGGCCATGCTGAAAATTTGGTGAAAAAATTCCTTAAAATGTCAAAGTTATGAACATAAGTGCAAAACGCCATTGAAATACATTATGCAGCACTTACCTTGATTCATCAGTTCGTGATTCATCTTTGAAGAGTGCAGATGTGTCTCGATCAACAAGAGATAACAACCTACGACCTCCGGTGATAAGTATAGGGTAAGGGTGGGGTGAGGTGGTGGGTGCTCAGTAGGAGGGTTGGAATGGAGAGGGGGACAACAAAGGACCATTTTCTTTTTTTCAGGTTAAAAAAAAGACATTGGGGGACTGTTTTCTTTCTACAGGGACATATTTATATTTATTTAAATATTTAGGGACAGTGGGGGTGGGTTCCCCAGTGTCACACGCTGCAGGAGGGGGCTTGTAATGACAACACAGGGATTGGGCCTCCCGATGTTGGCACCATAAATAAAACAATGGGCTGCAGGGAGAGATACTGGATGGTAGGGGGGTGCAACTAGTCACCAGGAACAGCAAACGGGGTTGGGGGTAGAGATGCAGTGAAGTTTTACTTCCTTAGTGAAGTAAAGGCAAAGTAATCCTCTTTGCATTCGTTTCAGGCTACACGAAGTCCCCATTGGAATGGGATACTTTGCCCTTTAATGACTTTGTGTTATTGACTTCGCGTTCACTTCGCCTTATTTTCAGAAAGGCGAAGTGTGTGACAATTGAAACCAGCCCACAGATCACATGTCTCACAGACTCACAGTCTGCAGGTTACATGCTGCAGGCAGGAAGTTAATAAGGCAAGACAGTGAAATAGTTTCACTTTTGCCTTGCCTAGTCTTAGAGAAGGAGCTGTTTTGTGAGGGAGAAAGATAGCGAGTTAAGAGTTCAAATTTTCGATAGAATTTGCAGATTTTTTGAGTTTAGTTGTGTATTTCTTGTTTAGAGTTGTGCCCCTTCTGATTTTGAGTTCATATCCCACTCCTGATTCCTTAGCTTACTTTATTTTTGTTTCAGTAGTTGTTGCTAATAGTTTATTTTTTTTGTTTGTGTAAAATGGGGAGAGGTGGTTTTAGTTCTTCTGTGAAACATAGAGGACAGGGTGTTGGGCCACATATGCATGATGGCATCACATATATAAATCGCAGTACTATGTTTAGTGGTAGTGCTCCCCTCCCTGAAAGAGGAGGTAGTGGTGCCATGCAAGCACCCCCACCAGTGGCACCTACAAATGCACCCCCCCACCACCTGCCATGGCCCCGGCAGATCAGCAGCAGCAGGAAGTCATCCAGGAGCCACCACAGCAATCTCAGCAGTAGCAGCAAGATGTCTCCCCCAATTGTGCACCAGCAGCCCATAACATCTGTGCCCCCTGCCTGTGCCTGGTCTGCCCCGGAGCTCTGTTGTGTGGGAATTCTTTACTTCACTGCCTGTTGACCCCAGTGTTTTAAAGTGCAAGATCTGCAGTGTGCTTGTGTGTTGTGGGCCCACAGTACACATCAGGGGACAGATGGGCAGTGCATGCACCTCGCAAACCACCGCCATGCAAAGTGGGAGGCCAAGGCTGCAGAACATGAAAGGAATGCACCTGCTGGGCAACAGGTGGCAGCATAGTCTCCGCCTGCACAGGGTGTGAAAGCGTAGAAGGGCCAGGGAGCAAATAGCTGCTCCAGAACCGCATGGGACTCTGGACACCCTGCAACAATGCCTGTCACACAGTCTGATTTGGCTGTTATGGGGAGTGAGATAGACCACATTAACAACAGGGTGGAGAACCCTGAGCAGCGGTTGGAGCGTATGGAGAGTCACCAACTGCAAATTATCTCCATGCTCCAACTGCTGCTGCCTCACCATTACTTGGAACATTAGAGTTTTTGTTTCTTGTATAATTTTCATTTTGTGTTCTGTCTTTTTTTCTCATAATCTTGTTTCCCCCAAAAAACAGTTTAAAGAAAATAACCTAAAAAAAATATTGTCTATTTCCTTCCTTATATTTCTAGGTAATAATCTCTGTTTACAAACAGGAAATTTTTTTTTTTTTGCAATAATGTTTTCTTCATGTCATGTTGTTTGTGTTAAAGCAGCAGTGCAATAATCTGCTAAAGAGCAGGTGAGCACTGCCAAGTACCCAGCCCCCTGCAAACATATATGATAGATGTCTTTGTCCAGTGTTGATGGTATTGGGCTAGCTGCAGAATCGGGCAGACTCGATAGACCGTGAGGCTTGTTTGCTGCCATTTTCATATGTTCATATAATATATCACGCGGTCCCCTCTATTGAAGTAGGAACAGTCAGTACGGCTCTCAGTCCCCTATCCACAGTCTACTAATCCACAGCAATTGCAGTAGAATAAATTTCCTAAAAGTTTATTTTACCAGCAGATAGAGGTGCCCCTCCCCACATAGCAATACGAACGCGCTGTGTCAAGGCTGACTTGGTAAATAATATTATGTGGAATTTATCCTACTGCAATGATTGTGGATCATTAAGCTGTGGACAGTGACTTAGAGCAATACTGACTGGTCTTCCTCTTCCAGTCAAACAGTTATAGCACCCCAAATGCGTATCCACAGAAAAACAGAGGCATTTCCTGAACCTGCTGACATGCCACCATGCAGGCAGGCACCCCCATGTTAATTTTGTGACAATAGAAAATGAATGGTGAGTGTGCACTCCATTGACCTGTATGGGCGCGATCTTTCTTTAGCTGTTAGTGCTATTTTTAGCTGCAATTTAGAAAACTGAAAGCGACTGCTGTAGTAAGAGTAGCTGTTACTCCGCTACTGCAATCGCTTTCATTTCTGTAATGCAACACTAAAGTAGTCACGAGGCGGCTCTAGAAAAAGTGTATTATGCCAGTGGAGTGCATACTTTCCAGTTCATTTACTGATGTACCAAAATTAACATGGGGGTTGTGTCAGCCGGTTTCAGACACTGCTGTGTTTTTCTGTGGGTACATATTCGGGGTGCTCTAACGTTGTTACTGGACTGGACCATAGTATTATTAATACCTCTCAACACTGGAGCATATCAGCTATCAAATATGTTTGAGGGGTGATGGGTAATAACCACCTGACAATGTGCATCTGCTCTTGAAAAATTTTGACCTATACAGTTTTATTCTATTTTCAATTGTCTCTTATTTACTGACGTGTTTGTATGATATCATTCCTTCTACAATTAATGTTCTTCTGCATTATAAAAAGGTCATTCATGAAAGTTCAAATGTGACGACTTGCCATTTGGCAAGAAGTGTCACCTGGTCATTCATTAATGCTCTGCTCGACCAACAGTTGGCATGCTTATTGTAAAAAGGTTTTTATTTTTTGCTTTTTACAGTTAGCCAGACCATTTTATAAGTGTGATATAACCCACTCCAGCCCATAGGTATATCAGGGCATTATTGCACATCCCAGCTGGTGTAAGTTACTCTGGCAAGCCTTCATGCCTCGCATCACACCCAGGACATGCATTAATGCCCTGACACACCCGTTTTCTGTCATGGATTCTTTGTAGCATGCTTGCTTCCTTTTTTCAGATATGAAATACCAGTAGTGCACCTTTTAATCTTGTTCAGAACTGTTGTTTTAATCAGTATATCCAGTTGTTTTTGAACACCTACTGCTCCGTAATGTAATGGTGGTGTACCATGTCCTGCTGAATTGCATGGTACTTTGTTTGAGTCCCAACAGAAAGGATTTGAAATGATAGATGTACAAAAAACATTGTGAATACTGATAAAAACCTGCTACAAGCAAGATTAAAAGGAGTGCTGTTTATTATGTCATATGTGAAAAAACGTAGTCCAGCAGTTGTAAATTGTGGAAATAAGGGTATCATATAGACAAGTCAGTCGATAACTACTACCAATCGAAAATCACATAGAAAAGTACATGTAAAAATTGTCAACAGATTATTGCATTGCTGCGGTAGTTGTCATGCAATCTAACTTTTTGGGTCCTGTTGACTGTGCTCTGTTTTATTAGCATACTCATAACAACCACAATCAAAATACCCTATCATCACCTAACACAATTACTGTACAACTCCCCCGGAAAAAAAATTACTATGATATGTGAATGTAGCATGCTTATTATACTGCTGTCTTGCTACATCACTCAGCATGCGGTATTAGTGTCCCGACTCCTGATGAAGAATAATCATGAGAAAATGTGCTGAAAAGTCACAATTATTTCAGGATGCACTGATTAAAGTGTACACCAACAGCCACAACTCTGGCACCTGCTGTTGCTGCTGCTGTTGTCCTTCTGTTTTCTGCTGCTGCTGCTGCTGACTGAGCTGATGGACAGTGTGTTGCCAAATGATGCTAGCCACAGATGACCATTGGGTGAACCATAATGTGATGTTCTGGAGGACCATTAATCTGCTGCACTGACTGAAACATGCTGCCCTATGTGGGTGTATTCATACCACCATTGGCAAATTACTGTATGTATCACGCTCAGGTTTTTTCAGAAACCCAGACATTTACTTTATATATATGTATCATTGCTTTTTTTTTCTCTCACAGGTCATAGAGTCCTACTTTGGTTGCATACATTTCAGCTTGCTGCTGACTTTCGCACTATGAAAACTATCAAGCCATGAAAGATAAGTATTTTTTTTGGGGGGGGGTTGGGGCATCATTTGAAAACAAGTTTCAATAATGGTTTTGTCTGCTTTGCAGGTTTTCTGTGTATCCTCCAGATTCATACAAGTTGCACGTGTTCTAATTTGAAGAAAGCACCAATGGCAGCACACAGCACCAAAATGTTACCTGCAAAAAGCCGAAAAGAAATTATTCTGACTTCATTGCACTAAAATATTCTGTTCCAAGTGTGGCAGTTCCTGTCTGTTATATCTAGCTTAAAATACCAAGCTATTAGTAAGTCACTACAAGACCAATTAACAAGTTTAGTGCATGTGGCATGTACTAGTCCACTGTCTTAACTTAAGTTACATTACATGACGTGTTGTCATGACCAGGATAAAACTTAGCACAACCACGGCATGCTGACGTAAGCCAGTGACAGACGTGCATGAAAAATATATTATCTGGCCTGAATGTCACCTCCATTGTATGCTTTAGACTAGCTTGAAAAAATGAAAGACAAAAAAGAAAAGATGAAATTAGATGATACTTACCTGAAAATGATATCCTGGTACTTCAGTACTCCTGTCCTGTTACACTATTTATAACTGGAACCTATGAAAAAAAAATCAGTTGCCAATATTTGGTGACAAAGGCATCTATAAAATGGTTAAGAAAGCATTCACACAGTTCAAGGAAAAACCATAGTATGACAAATTAGTACATACTCACTGTAAACTAATGATAATACAAAGCATGATAGCTGTGGCTGGCTGTGGGTTCCTTCTGGGCATGGGCACAGGTACACATTCTCTGTCTCTCACTCTCATGTAGACAGGTGACTGTGGCAGGCCGTGGGATCATTCACTGGGCATAGGCACGATATCACTGCCTCTCACTCTCACCAAAACGGGTGGCTGGATATGGTGTATGACAGTCTTTCAGTGTCAGGAGGAGGATATCTGTCATTTAACATTAACTCAAAGAAGTGCAAGATCATCCCAATAGGGAAGAGAAACCCTGAAGCCACCTATAGGCTGGGAGGGGAGTTGCTGGCAGTCACAAGGGAAGAAAGAGTCTTGGGCGTCATCATCACCGATGACCTGAAATCATCCAAGCAGACCACTAAAGCAGTAGGTGAGACTAGAGGGATGTTGGGGTGTATTAGTAGGGGTATCATGAGTCGGAAGAGGGAGGTAATAATCCCTCTTTACAAGACACTGGTTAGGCCCCATCTGGAGTACTGCATGCAGTACTGGTGGCCACACCTTCATTAGGACATTAAGCAAATTGAGGCAGTCCAGAGAAGGGCAACCAAAATGGTGCAAGGACTGCATCAGAAAACGTATGAGGACAGATTAATGGAGCTCAATATGTATACCCTAGAGCAAAGGAGGGAGAGAGGTGATATGATTGAAACATTCAAACACCTTAAGGGCATTAACAAGGTGAAAGAGTCTAACATGTTTCAATGTAAGAAAAATAGCAGGACAAGGGGACACAGCATGAGATTAGAGGGAGGCCGATTCAGGGGTAATGTGAGGAAGTTCTTTTTCACAGAAAGGGTGGTGGATGCATGGAATGGCCTACCTCAGGAAGTGGTGGATATGAATACAGTGCAGGGCTTCAAACAGGCATGGGATTGGCATAAGGGAGCAATACATATGAGTATGAATAGATAGGCCATTGACAGAGCAAAGGCCGATGGCACATTCATAAGGTAGAAAAAGAAATTGGCAGACTGGATGGGCCTTGCAGTCCTTATCTGCCGTTAACTTCTATGTTTCTATTTAATCAGCAAAATTTAAGTGGCTACAACAATTGGACAGTTGTGTTTTTGAGGCTGACTGTATTTACTAATAACAGCACACATTCTGTTAAGTGTACTCAGAAAATCTACCAAGGGGGAAGGTAAAATAGAATGATCGGTCATTATTTGTGCATATCTGTCATATGGAATGAGAGTCAATGAGACTGTTTTTCTTTTATGAGAGACAAAAAATGTTAACATTACAGAAATATGACAGCCTTTAAACACATTACACACTACCAGCAACATCCTCCTCATCCTGATCAATGAGGAAGCTGCCCTTGCAGTCATCAAGGTTGGAATTGTGCCTACTAGGGAATTCTTTTTCCATGACTGAATCATCAACCTCAATGATAGACCGTTTGACGCTGCCACCAGGATGGTCTGCTTTGCCCACATCATCAGCACAACCATCACCATGATGGGGTACAAACACAGATGTGGTAGTTCAAGGTGGTATGTTACCTTCATTCAGTTTTATAAATGTCAGCATGCTGACATTTGTAGGTGAGAGGTTAGTATGACGGTCACGCACTGTTGCCCCAGCAGAACTGAATACCCTCTCCACACTTACACTGGAGGGTGGGATGGTCAGGTACTTCAGTGCTACTGAAGTCAGCTCTGGCCATTCATTCACCTTGCCACTTCGGTACAGCAGAGGATCGTCAAGTACTGACAGATGAATGTTTTCTGCTAAATAGGCATCAACCATTCTCTGTGCTGCACGCAGTCCTGATGAGTAATCCACCTGTTCACAGGATTCATCGAAGTCACAGATTCCTACTTAAGACAAGGCACCCAAAAGTGGGTTAATGGCAACCTGTTTTTCTGACACCCCCTTTGCCCCGCAGCCAACTTACTAGATGTGCTTATTCCACAGTGACCTTCAGCCTTGTTGTGCTGCGGTTTGCAAAACTTTACACTTGACTTCTGTGCCCCATGAACCAATCGCACCAGCTGTCCAGTAAGATTCTGAACCTGATCAGACTCTCCCTCCAGTAAGAATGCAATGCCATGTTTGTAGCATGGGTCCAGCATTGCTGCTGTTCCAAATTCTGCACTTTGCTGAATAGTGGCGATGTGAAGATTGTGGTCGAATATTGTATATATGTGTTTAAGTAATGCACTGCTTGACCTATCTCCGGATACATCAAGGCTAGGCTGCAGATTCAACAAAGTCTGCCTCAGCACCCACAGCAGTGTAATGGCTTGACTAATGGATGCAGTGTCACCACTCACTGCCTGTGTGGCATGTTCAGATGGCCACAAAATTGACATCACTGAGTCCATGAGGTGCTACTGTTCAGTTGTCATAGACATTGAGGCCCCTGAACTGTCACGGCTAATGTGCATCACTAGGTATTCCGAGATGGCTTTGTACTGTTCATACAACTGCTCTGCCATGTAAAGTGTTGAGTTCCAGCACATGATAACTTCCAGCTTGAGGCAGTGCTGAGGGAGGCTGTTTTGAATCTACAGCTGCCGAGCTGGTCACAGGTCTTTCCAGAGCGTGCAAAGTGTGCACAGATGTGGTGTGCAACTGTCAGCATTTGCTTGATGTCAGGGTGCTACAGAAACTCCTGTACCACAAGATTGAAATGCTGGGCCATGCAGGAAACCCTCACAAAGCCACCATTGCTGATACATTTAATGATGTTTGATCCATTGTCACTAGCTATAAAGTCACCTTTGAGGGACAGGGGGTTCAACCACTCATCAGTTTCTGTCAGTAGCAAGTCTAACATGTTTTCTTCTGTGTGGAACCCTGCAACACTGCGCATTGCAAGCGTCGCATGCTGTCTAATTCACTGAAGGTTGCTACCATGACAGTCTGCCTTATTACACTGCTTTCCTATCCCACCAGCACAGACAACCCTTAGTACCTGTGCCAAATGTGCAGTAATACACACATAGGAACTACCTGTTATTTTGACACTTGTCCACATATCCATACTTAAGTGAATGTATGGTGAGGACGAATGTTGAAGGGCATGTCTTACACCCTCTATCACAGTCTGGTATAACTCAGGGACAGCACGGGTGGAAAAATAGGTCCTGGATGGGACTTTCCATTTGGGACAGGTGTGTGCTGCAAAATGCTGGAATCTGGAATTCTCCACAAAGGAGAAGGGCAAAAGGTCAATTGCCAGCATTTTTGCGACAGCAGCATTCAGTACATGTGACACTGCATGATTTGATGGGTATTTCATGTTCCAGGCAAAAAGACTGTGCAACGTGAGCTGCATTGTTACCCATTTTGCACGTGGCATGCCAAATGGCTCAGCTCTGTGAACTTCCATGGGTGGGGTGCTTTTGCCATTTGATGATGATGAGTGGTGCACAGGTGACAAGTCAACAAATGATGTTATTTTCCCCATTTTAAGCACAGGGGTTGATGTTGGACTAGAAATACGGCATAGACCACCACCACTGCTACTCTGACCACTACTTGACAATTCAAAATCCTCCTCCTCCTCATGCCTGCAGTAATCTTCAGCTGTCATTTCACCTCTACTACAGACATGGCTACGTGGGCTACTTACAGTAATGGAAGGGGATACCATACTTAATAAGGTGGATGAGGGTGAATGCCCCACTATGGCATTAGCTGCCCTCTGGTGCCGAGTCCACAGTGCCATGTCCCTAGATGGCTACCTTTTTTATCATGCCTCACACACACTTGGCAAAGCTGCCACATTGCCACTGTTTCATCACTTGCATCTTGTATGAAAAAATCCCAAATGAGGGATTTTGATGCCCTACTTTTCACATGTCCCTGATGCTGTATATTGGACTCCAGTTTTTTAGACACTGAAATGAGGGATGCACTGCATGATTTCTGTTGTTGGGAACACTTGGACTCTACCTGACCATCACAATCTATGACTATTACTAGGTCACCATCATCAACAGACACAGCTACATCACAGCTTTGAGGAGGTGGGATTTACTAACAGACTGTTTGCACACAGCCACCTTTACTTTCTTTTTCTCCTGTTCCCAATTGGGGTCACTGAAATCATCATCATAATCATCATCCGCATCCAAAATTTCAGCTTGGATGCTGTCCTGTGGAGAACATGTTCCACCCACAGCCTCAGTATGATCATACAATAATTTTTCTTCAATATTTGAATCGTTGGATGGCCCAGGCGTAACCTCAACAGCACTGGAAACATGAGATTGTGAGTCATCATCAGGATTAGAATCATGTTCAACTACTGTGGGGATGGGGACAGGGAGTGTGATATTAATTACATTCTGACTCATGTCTTTAGACTCGAGAATATTTTGGCAACCTGTTAGCTTGTCACGGGTTGAACTTGGGGCAATACTCATGCCATCAGCAACTTCACTACCACCACCAGCGGGGACAACAGCATCTCCAACCATCATTAAAGCAACTGATTGCACTGTGAAAAACATAGTCTGAGAAATCCCTTTACTGCCATCTACCATACCCATATGCTGCGTACTACCATGCCCACTCTTGCCACTGGCAGCAGTGCCGTGTCTAGAAACATCTTTGCATGCACATCTCTTTGCAGGCATTTTTTTGGATTACACAGAAAATTAACAACAAATTTAGATTTCTGAACTTTGGGGTGGATGAGAAGCTGAAAAACAACGACTGTGGCTTACAGGTGGAGATTGGGCACTGAACAGATGCGGACGCACAGACAGATGGAGATTACGCACTCAATAGATGCAGCCACACAGGCACAGCAACACCTTAACCAGTGGTAACACAACTCCAAAGGGGAAAAATAATACCTTTTCTGGGGGAGGAGACAGCTGCAGTACCAGTCCACTAACTAGACAGAATGAAGCAGTAAAAAATACAGCAGACAGATAAGAGATTCAGAGTGCTGCAATTATGGTGTGGCACAATAAAATGTGTCTGACTTGATGGCACGCATGCATGCACACACGCACACACACACACTACAGGTAATGCCCAGAAAATGTAACAGTTCAGTACACTATAACCAAATCTTTTAAACCGACTGAAAAAATGCACTGCACCACAGCAAACAGCAAAAATTATTAAAACTTACTACAAGTATTACTGTGTGCACATGAACACACAAATACTAATACACTAGCTATCCGACAACAGTTAGAAAGACTGCCTTTTTCACTGTGAATCTCCCTTCACTACAGATACACCCTTCCCCCAAAGCACACTTCTACAGTGTCTGTCAGTACAGAGACTGAATGTACTAAATTAACATTCAATATGCACACAAAATCAATAAATGCAAGATGATATAAACACATACTGTAAGGTTTTCCTACAATCGATGTACTACATTTTGACACAAAATGTTGTCGCAAAAATGATTTTTTAAAGCTTTTTCGATGGTTTGATTCTCAAAGCTCTGACAGCAAACTGTCTACAGCTTTCCACTACACACACTACGCTAAACTGAGACTGTGCAACACAATCTATGCCCATGTGACCTGCCATTCCATGAATCACTGCAAAATTCACCTTAAAGAGCAATAAAAAGGCAAATTAATGCAAAGTCCATTAAAATCAATGGAACTTCACATTAAAATTAAAGCTGAAGCAAAAAAAAGGTGAAGTTAATGCAAAGTCCACTGAAATCAATGGAACTTCACGTCAAAATTAAAAGGCGAAGTTATTCACTTTGCATTGCGAGTATTACGCGAATGTCATGTTGCATGTGAAATACTCCATGTAGCAAAGTTTAGGAACTTTGCCTACAACTAGACACCAGGGACAGTGATTGGAGGGTGGGGTGTGCCATGAGACACAAGGGACAGCAAATGATGAGTGAGGGGTGCCACTAGACACCAGGGACAGTCAATGGAGTGGGGGGCAGCACCAGGGAAATATCAGGACACTAACCACTGACTGCTGGTACAGAAGCTGGAAGCATGACTCCAGCTGCGGCTACACAATTCAAGAAAGCCCCACTTTTCTCCTATAGAGAATGCGGGCAAAAGGCTCCTCTAGCTAAAGTGGGCACCCGGGATTTGGGGTGCCCAGAAATGGCATTTTTGGCCATTACTGCAAAAAACAAACATCAGAATCTAGCTAAATGGGGCTGTTTAGCTAGGTTCTGGTATTTGATTTTTAAAAATGCCAGCATTTTTTGTTTATTTTCCACTCTTGTTAGTTCATGGAAAAGATCCACAAGATGCCGGTTGGCACAGCCACAAAAAATAAAAGTTTGGTGCCATGGCAAACAAAAGGTGTGAATACAAAATGCACATTTGTTACATCAAAAAAAAAGTGTCTGGTTAGAATAGCACTTCCTGAACTGCATAGCATAAATTACACAGACAGGACAGCAGAAGCAGGAATAGAGATGGGTTAGAATAGCGTCTACCAGATACCGCTACCCCCTGTCGCTATTCACTTGCTTACAAGGGGAGGGGAAAAAGGAGAAAAGTGCAGTTGCTAGAAGAGCTGCCCCTGCGGTGGAGCAGGTAAAGTCAGCAGCTCAGCCAGGACAGACTGGGAGGCCAGGGGTCTAATCTTGGTCTCCCCTCGACATTTTTCATTGTTTGGGAACTTATTTTTTTTTCAAGGCGCTGTGGAAACAGTAATTCCATGTCCTCACAAATTTTGCATTTTCCCCATGATCTGCTCCCCCTAGGAGTAAGGATCTTTTAGTATGGGTGGTGCGGGGGGGGGGGCAGAGTCTCCCACATAAAATTAGATATTGCAGTGGTAGCAGTCATCTCTGCGGTGTCCGACCACTACCATTGATGAAGTTTTGGGTGGCAACATTGTTTCCTGCTGCTGTAGTGGACAGCACTGTCAATACAGCACTATTGTGGACAGTCTTGTTATTGAGAGCGTTCTTCTGAACTACTGCCAAACAAAACCTACTGCAGATGCACAACAAAACATTATCTCAAAACCTCTACTGTGCATGCGCAAGTTGGAAAACACTAAAATTTAAAGCCTTATAACTCTGGAACCCCTCTCACTCTTCGCCCTCAGTCCCCTTGCTTTGATGGAACCTTGAGGGAGTTGCATGAAGTTGGACGAAGGTTGGAGCATTGTTGGTGGAAATCGCACCTTGAGGCCAACAGACTTAGATTGATGGAGCATTATAGCGACTATCAATCAGCAATTTTTTGTAAGAAGGCAGAGTTCCTGTCTGGAGAGATCGCTGTAGCTCAGAATTGACCAGCTCAGCTCTTTCAAACTGTGAACAGACTGTGCAATCAAGCCTGTCTACAGGTTCAAAGAACTTTTTCACAAGAAAAGTGTTATGAGTTTGCTAAGTTCTTTGCTGATAAGGTTGCTGACATCAGGTCCGAGATCCGTTTAACTTGCTCTATGGGAAGCGGCGGTGGTCAGTGTGAGGTTATGACTTCTCGGTTCTGTTGGATGGACTTTGACCAGTTGGAGATCATGGACGTAGATTATCCGAGGTATGTGGCTGACCTGCTGTAGTTTAGACCCAACATGCCTTTTGATGGGGTGCATTTATGTCGTCGGCCCAGTCTTGGCGGAGATAGTCAGGAGCTCATTAAAGTCAGGTGAGTTTCCGGACTCCCTGAAGGAGGCGGTGGTGATGCCCCTCCTTAAGAAAACTTCTCTCAACCTGGATTGTCCTGCCAACAACAGACCAGTCTCTAACCTCCCACTCATAGGGAAAGTTATTGAGAAGGTGGTTGTGATACAACTGCAGAATCATCTTACCATCCATTATATCTATGATCATCTCCAGTCTGGGTTTTGGAAGAGGCATAGCATGGAGGCTGCCCTTGTTCGGATGCACAATGACATGATAGTGAGAGATCAGAGGACCCACTCCATCCTGGTCCTCCTTGATCTCTCAGCGCCGTTTGACACCGTGGACCATGGGATGCTGCTGGACCACCTGCAGTTCATCTGTGGCCTGTCTGGAATGGTCTTCAGGTGGTTCCATTAATTCCTCACTGGCAGGTCTCAGAGGGTGATGTCAGAGATTTATTCCTCGGGATCATTCTCTCTGCCATGTGGAGTACGGCAGGGCTCTGTGCTGTCCCCTGTGTTGTTTGTGGTGTACATGCTGCCATTGGGGAACATTGTAGGGAAGTATGGGCAGGGTTTTCATTGCTATGCAAATGATACCCAGCTCTGCTTGTCCTTTGTGCCCAACCAGGATAGTGTGGTCTCAGTGTTTAACAACTGCCTCGCTGAGATACAGGACTGGATGAATGCCAGCTGGCTGAAGTTGAATCCTTACAAGACTGAGGTGTTGGTGGTGGATCTGGGTCACAGGATAGAGAGGTTGGAGGCAGGTAATCCTTCCGGGCTTTGGCTTGGGGGGTCACCAACTACTGACCTCCGAATGGGCATGTAATCTGGGTGTTATTTTTGATGATTAACTGCTGCTTCATTTACAGGTGTCAGCCATTGTCAAGTCCTCTTTTTATCATCTCAGGAACATCGCCCAGATTAAGCACCTTGTTCCATCTGTCGACCTTCCAATGTTGATCCACGCCTTGGTGACCTTGCATCTTAACTACTGTAACTCCCTGTACCTAGGACTTCCGGGGGTTGATATCCACTTCTTGTAGCTGGTGCAGAATGCTACAGCCAGGTTGTTGACTGGGCTTTCTAGGTCAATTCATATTACTCCTGTGCTGCACAAACTGCACTGACTGCCTGTTCAGTGGCAGATCATCTTTAGGGTCAGTTTGCTGACCTATAATGCCCTACATGGACAGGGTCCTGGCTACCTGCAAGATCTTTTGTGTCCCTACTGTCCCCACCGATCACTCTACTTGGTCAACAAGGGATTGCTAGAGGTTCCCAGGATTTGTTTGAAGACATCTGGGTCACGGGCATTTATGTTTGCAGCCCCTACCCTAAAGAACTCTCTACCTCGTTGGATAAGAGAGTGCCTGACAAAGTGGAGAGCTTCAAAACTGCCTTAAAAACATACCCGTTTGAGCTCGCCTTTGGTTTATTGTAATGGGTGCTATGATCTCAGGAATATCAGGAATATCGCCATTTTAAAAATAAAGGCTGATTGATTGATTGATTGAGTGACTGATTGATTGATATTTTTTCACCAGACCTGTCAAAGGTACTACCTTGGGACATGAAACAGAAATATAGAAACATAGAATCTGTCGGCAGATAAGCACCATACAGCCCACCTAGTGTGCTATTTCCCTACTCACTGCTGCAGCCCCAGATCCTATTTGATCTGCAGCTCTCCTGCTCTTCACATCTCCAGGATACCATCCCATGGACTTTTGAACCAGAGGGTCAGCAGGGGAAGGAGTAGGATTGAACATCCAGAGGGCTGCTCTTCTCTCCTGGGGTGGGTTGGAGAATGGTGTTGCTCTGTAATGGCCCCAGGTGGAGAACAGGGGAAGCTCCATTGTGACATGAGATGGGGAATTGGAGGAAAAACTAGAAAATGGCATCTCCTCCTACCGGATGACGGACACCCAGACCAGTGCCTCCCCGAGCTCTGTGACAGCTGACCTGGCCACAGCAGCACCCAGGGCCAATGCCTAGGCTGATAGGCCATTTCTCCTCGGAAAAGGAGGACCCACCCAGTGAAGGGTCACGTCGGGTTACTCTGAGGTGGCTGCGATGGGTGGTGACAGGAGAGGTGAAAGTTCTTGTGGCAATTGGCCTGAAGGAGAGGTAGGTGAGGGTCACAGGGGAGATAAACAGATAAAGCAAAATAAAAAGAAAAGGGCAACCGGTGGTTCTGCCAGCACTTCCCTGAGTTCCTTTAATACTCTGGGATGGATCTCATCTGGCCCCATTCCCTTATCTGCTTTTATTTTCCAGAGTTCTTCTAGGACTCTTTCCACCGTGGATGGGCTGGTGTCTACCTCCTTCCCCTGAATACCCCTCTTACTGAGTCTCATTCCCTCATCTTCCCCTTCCCTGGTGAATATTGAGCAAAAGTACTTGTTCAGTTTCTCAGCCTTTTATAGGTCATCCTCCACCCTTTCTCCTCCTTCCTTCTTCAGCCTAACGATCCCATTTCTGGTCTTTTTCCTCTCGCTAATGTAATCTGAAGAAGGTCTTGTCACCTTTCTTAATAGCCTGGGCTATACCTTCCTCTGTCTGTTCTTTAGCCCATCTTGTTATTTTCCCAGATTCCCTCTGCTTCTCCAGATATTGTTCTCTGTCCTCATCCTTTTGTGTTTCCTAGTATTTTCTGAAGGCTCTTTTCTTTTCTCTTTCTTTCTCATCCATTACCTTTGAGAACCATAATGACCTTTTCTTTCTTTTACTCTTGTTATGCATTCTGACAAGGTGACCTGTTACTTCTGTTATGACTCACCTGAGTCTAGATCACAATTTTTCCGCATCTCCCCCCTGTACCTTCCGCTGCTGGGGCTCTTTTGAGATTTCTACCCATCTCCTTAAAGTTAGCCTTCCTGAAATCTAGGACCTTTATCCATGTATGGCTTTCCTCCTCCACTGTGGTTACCTTAAACCATACTGTCCTCTGGTCACTGGTACCAATGGGACTGCCCACCTCCACATCTGTGATCTTAACTCCATTGGTCAGGACCAAATCCAGTATAGCCTTCTTGCAGGTTGGATCTGCTATGAGCTGTCTTAAGTTTGCCCCATTCAAGTCAGTCATGAAGTCCCTGCCCCTTGTTGTACTCACAGTCTGAGTGCTCCAAACTACCTCAGGCAGGATGAAGTCACCCATTAGTAGCAGTTCCCCTTTGGCTGCCATTTTGTGGATGGTTTCCACAACAGCTTCATCTGATTCCTCTCCCTGTGTCAGAGGCCTGTAAATAACTCCAGTGTGAATGGCTGTCCTTTTTCCTACCTCCAGGGTGACCCACAGTGCCTCTGCTCCTCCTCGTGACCCTTGAGCCTCTGTTACTTTAATCCCTTCCTTCACATACATAGCAACCCCCCCTTCTCTCTTTCCTATCCATCCTAAAGAGTATGTATCCTGGTATGGCTATATCCCAGTCATTGTTCCCTGTGTACCATGTTTCTGTAATAGCTACAGGGAACACATGTCCCCCACAAGTTTGGGGCAACAATTGCTTTCCATGTAGGCTGTAGAAGAGAGCAAAAAAAAACCCAACAATCTTAAGTATAGAAAAATAATTGTTTGTTTTTTTCTAAAAATGACACATTTTTATTTATTTATTTATGACTTTGTTAACCGGGTAGGTGCACTGATCCCAGGGACCATTTTCAGGCATGACCTGGGCCACGTAAGGTGGCACAGAGTAGAATCATCAGAATAACAAGAACATAACAAGAGCAGATAATACATAGTGAAAGGTTACAGTTGTTACATTTGGCAATACAAGGTGGTGGCAGTAGTTGAGGGACAACAAATAGCAAAGCAAAGTATGGCTCATGGTGATACAGTTTCAGTAAATAAGAGAACCTATTTGGCCCTACCCTTGGAACCTATGGGGGGGTGCTAGTCCTTAAAGCAATGGCAGGTGGATGCCAGTCTTTGAGGCAAGTCTTGAACTGGTGGTGATTGTTTACAGTGTGCAGTTCAGTGGGCAGCTTGTTCCATAGTGTGGGGGCTGCAACAGACAGGGCTCTAGCACCCATGTTCATGGCTACCCTGGTGATTTTCAGGAAGGGTATGCTGAAGGAGTGTAGGCAGCGGTGTGAGGTTTGGATGGTGAGAAGGGGAGCAAGAGGGGATTTCTGGCCAATACGGATGGCAGAATCAATAAAACTGTACAGTGCAAAGTCAAAGTGAGCTTGTAGTGGGAGCCACCCCAGTGTAGTATAGAGTGTACAGTGGTGTGTGGAGAAAGATGCCAGCAGGGAGAAGTGGCAGGCACTGTTGTATGCTACTGATAGTTTTGTCATGGTGGATGCAGAGGTCCTGGAATAGATAGGAGAGCAGTAGTCCAGGATAGGTAGCAGGTTTCCCTGGATGATGGCATGGTGGGCCTCAAGGGTGAGGTATTGCCGGTATCTGTAAGCAGCCCCTAGTTTTTGATGAAATCTTAGAACCAAGGAGTTTATGTGCTCTGTGAAGGAAAGGGAGGGGTCAAGCACAACTCCTAGATATTTGAAATGTTTGACGTCTCTGGGGCATGGTCATCAGGGGACATAATGATTAGAGGTGGGTTCGATTTGCATTTCGTTAGAAAGGGCTTAGATCCTAACAACATTGTTTTTGTTTTTTTGGCATTGACCAGATGGAGGTTGTCAGAGAACCAGCTATGGGCTGCAGTGTATTTTTGTGAGAAGGTTGCAGAGATGAGGGTAGGAGACTTTCCACTGGAGAAGAGCATGAGGTCCTCGGCATAAAGGATTGAGTGACAGTTGATACTATCTGCTGAAAGGGAGTTAATGAATAAGGAGAAAAGGAGGGTTCCCAGGATAGAGCCTTGGGGGACCCCAATGGAGAAAGGCAGGGTGAGCGAGCGGGCCAGGCCAATGTACACAAACTGGGAGCGCTCTGTAAGGTAGCTTCTGAACCAGGTGGTGACCTCCAGAAAGCAGCCAAGGTGATGCAATTTGGAGAGGAGGAGCAAGTGATTGACCAAGTTGAAAGCTTTGGAGAGGTCAACAAAGACTGTGCCAGTTGCATTTCCACGGTCCATGTTTGTGAGGATGTGGTCAGTTAGGACAGCAAGGGTAGTGGTGGTGGAGTGATTCTTGTGGAAGCAGTGTTGTTGGCTACATAGTAGGTCATACCTATGTAATCGGCAAGTAGGTGGCAGATGGCTTTTTCCAGTAGCTTGCTTAGGTGAGGAAGGATGGAGATCGGGTGATAGTTGTTTGTGGATTGTGGATCCGTGGCTTTATGAATGGGAATGACCTTAACAGTTTTCCATGTATTGGGCATTGAGGAAGTGGTCAGGGCGAGGTTGAAAATGAACATTGTGGGGGTCAAAGATGGCAGGGGAGATAAGTCTAAGGAACACGGGATAATCTGTCTGCTTCAGGGGAGCCATGGTTTGGGAGTCTCTTTAGGAGTTTAGCTATGTCAGCGTGTGAGAGTATTTTGAAGAAAAGGGGAGGTGGAGGTTGAGAGGTAGGCCCGGCAGGTGATGTCGTGGGGACATGCAGGGGGACAGGAATTTTTTGCAGGTCATTCAGAAACCACACAAGCTACCATCACAAAAATGTCCACACATCAAGACTTTGCCACCTAGACAACACATACAAAATTTCAGCTTATTCCTTAAAAAAGAGAGCAAAAGATATTAATGTGTACAATTTGAGTTTTAACATTAAACAGACTACTTAACCCTAACTATAGGGGTGCTATCGTGACCCTATAATTATAGGGGCATGGTTGTGCCCCTATTGCTAGGGTTGAGTAGCCTGTTTAATGTTAAACCTCAAATTTTGCACCTTAATAACTTTGCAACCGATCAATGGATGTGCACAAACTTTGGTATGCGCTGTCCTGTGGGATAGATCTCTTGATATGGCATGTTTCACTCTGGTTGGATGCACAGATTCTGAGATCTGGATAGTGCAAAAACCTTAAAAGTCACTAATTTTTGCAGTTTTTTCCTCATTGCCTTGCATGCAGATGATGTGGCATTTTGGTGTGATTTTATTTGTAGTAGATACAGCTTGGGAAACAGAACTGCCATGCATTTGTTTGGTAAAAAAATATGATGTAAAGTTAATATATTTTTAAGTTCCCATTTTTTCAACAGGAAGATCACTTTCCAGGGTAGAAGGAGAAAGTTCAAGAAAGGATTGGTCTAATGAAAAAAAGATTATTTCTCACGAGATCTGTTCCTTTTTCGTGAATGATAAATTCCTTTTTCGTGAGCTGCCATCTTGTTTTTTTTCCCACAAACGAAAAGGCTTGGAAAATACATGAAAATGTTGTCATTTTAAAAAACAAACAGCAGAACTTTAGCTAGATTCTGATGTTTGTTTTTCAGACTTAGGGCCAGAAATACTTTTTCTGGGCATCCAAAATCCTGGGTGCCCAGCTTAGCAAGAGGAGCGTTTCCTCCATGTTCTCTGTATGAGAACAGCAGATTTTCCTGACTTACCAGGAAATAGGGACGGCAAACAGATGTGGGGGACATGAGACCCCAGGAAAATTGTCCTTTTACATCATGTATTGTCAGTGCAGTGGCTCAGCAAGAGTACACAAAAAATTTATAAAGTAGTAAGAAAGCCTCAATGAAATAAAATGCAACAGTGTGCTATTAACAGTGCTGAGGCATCTTTGTGGATTTAATTCATAATGTTTAGGCAGAAATCCCATAGATTTTTAATTAAGCATCTGACATAAACTCCTTAATAAATAAGGAAGGAAAGCTGCTAACCTGGGCCAGCACATTGCAGGAAAGTACTGTGCAGTGGTTCAGTGATAGTGAAGATTTTCTTTTGTTATAAACTGACTAAAAACCCAAAATAAAGTAAATTGCAAAAAGCTAAAACAGTACTGGGGCATTATTAGGTAGAACTACCACTAATTTTACTAAGCACTAGGGGCCAGATATTCAAAACTTTGCACTGGATGCAAACTGTTTGCACCAGGTTTGCACGGGTCCCCTATATTCAAAAGACCAAATAGCTTGGGCAAACTGCATTAGTGCTGGGTGAAATTATAATGTATGCACCATGCAAAGAAAAGGGGTGTGTACATGAATACAGGTGCTGTGCTATATTCAGAGTGTTAGCACCACACAAAGTGTGTTTGCATGACTTTGTGTGACACTTTGTGTGGTGCAAATTATTGCCCAGAAAAAGGTAGTCTTAACTCTGGGCAAAACAAGGATAGGGTATGTGGACACAGCACCGACAGGCAACATGGCTGTAAGCAACAACAGCATCATGGTGCACCTGATGACTGCAGCCAATGAGGAGGCAGAGAGGTCAGATGGCCACCCTGGGCCACTCAATATGCCATGGAAGAGACATGCAGCACACAGATGGCACTGCCCATATCACCATCATCTGGCATGGGTCCCAATCCTGCCTGGCATTTGTGGGTGCCCCAGCACCCAGCAAACACCTTGTCAGTGCATCCATGCAGCACACATGTCCAGTCCCCCATAGGGATACACCACCACAATCCAGCACACACATGCAGAACTGGGGGAATGGAGGGTAATGAGGGGAGAGTGTACAGGTGGCCAGGAGCACCACATAGTAGGTGTTGCCACATGGCAGGGTCATCCACACAGTGCACATATGCCAGTGACAGGAATACTTCTCACACCAGTGTGCCTGTATGATGGTATGTGTCTGCTCCTCTCCCCAGGGCACATACCGCACACCTGTCCAGGCTCCCCATCACACATGGCCAGCAATGTGTATGTTAGTGTAGGAATCCCATGCCACTGGTGCAGCTTATATGAGTCACAGGACAGTATGATTGTGATGTCCACTGTCAGAACACACCTGCCAGTGGCGCATGTCACTGTGTAGATATCAGTCACTGTTGCCTGACACATTGTGGCATTACTATGTCCTTCACAATACCAGCTACTATGGTACTGTGCCATCTGATAATCACCGTAGCAGGAATAACAATATGTCTATGGCATGCAGCACAGTCACCCGTTCCTGTGGTGCTAGTCCTGTGGGGCACAATAGTCTGTGCTTCTGTGTCCAAACCCAGCCTGCAGCTACTGAACTGTTTACCATGCCTGACATTCAGGTGGAGCTGTGAGCACACCCAGCCTGCAGCTACCAACTTGCAGTTCAAGTCTGACTTGCAGGTGGAGCTATATGTACCATGCAATCGCAGCGGGCAGTCTAAATGGTGATGCATGCAAAGCAGGCCATAATGAGATGCTAATGTGGCTGTTTGCCCACACATTGCCTAAGCAGGCTCATTTGCATAGAAGCTTGAATATAGCAAAATTTAGCACTGGGTTAATGTGTTAGCGTCGGACAAATGTATTAGCACCAGGTGAATGAGTTAGCCCCAGGCAAACCTATCAAACCCATAGCACAGTTCTGTTGTGTTTGGCCTGCAGTGTTGTTTGCAGTTGTTGTGCACCACTTCATTGCTGTCACTCACATTGGCCACCTACTGCAACTCTGCCTTACTCCACCTCTGTGTGCACTGGGCTGCTGTTGCAGTTTGGCCTTCCCAGTTGCTATATTCAGAGCTGTCTTATTTGCCGGGCCATTTTTGCCCTGCATTCTCAGCCCTGTTTGCATGGCTTCATTTACAAGCTATATTCAATTGATTTAGCTCTGGGGTTATTCCTTTGAATATAGTGTGCAAATGGTTCCGGCTTAATTTTGCATGCCGTGCAGTGCTAATGTTGCCTAGGGGCTACGTTTTGAATATCTGGCCCCAGATGCTTATAATGGCCCATGTTACCATGTTGTAAGTATTGGACTGCAAGACTCTTAATCAAGTCTGGTGAGAACACAGCTAGCATGAGATGGTGCAAATAATAAATGAAGTCATGTAAAAATAAAATGTGGCAAGGAAAGCTAAAATAAAATAGATTAAATAGTCTCATAATTATGACTAAACTCCACATCACAAAAGGGTCCAAGTTATTAAATATAACAATCGGACTAAAGGACTCCCTTTTGAGTCCGGTGAAGGAAGCAGCTATCATGGGCTGGCACATAAAAAAATGGGAAATGTATGGTGGCTCAGTAATAGTACAACAATTGACAGGATTTTAATGGCAAGAAAGCCGAAAAAGAAACAGGCACATACATGCGCCAACTAGAATTCAAAGGCATAGTAGTAACTATTACGCCAAAATGATGCAAAACAAATCGAGTAAATCAAAACATGCCTCAAAGACCTGACGTTATTAAATTATATTAAATGGACTAAACAAATACACTAGTGACCATCTCCATGTTGATATAGCCCCTAATTAACCGATAAACCAACAGTGGGACAATTTTGATGAAACTATTAAAAATAATAGTGCGGTTGCTTGAAGTTAAGTGTCTCACATTAAATTTATAGCTAATGCTTAAAACATACTGCACATTAATATAAACTCACTATGTCCAATGTCCTATTCCGTTAGCACAAAGTGAGAGTTAACCAAACGAGAGAGGGTGAGGTGGTGACACGGAAGATGCAGGGAGCTGTACTGTTTTGGCTTTTTGTAATTTACTTTATCTAGCCATTTTATAAAAATAAAAAAAATAAAAAAATCTTTACTATCACTGAGCCACTGCACAGTACTTTCTTACAATGCACCCCCGCAGGTTAGCGGCTTTCCCTACTTATTTGTTAAGGAGTTTATGTCAGATGCTGGGAACAGTAGATTTTCCTTACTTACCAGCAGGATGGCTCCACAGTATGTGAATCTCTTTATGGTGAATTTGGAGGAGGACTTTTTAAGGCACTGTACACACAAATCACTTGCTTATTTCTGTTACATTGATGATTTGTTTATAATTTGAATAGAGGGCACTGACACACCTAAGGATTTCCATCAAGAACTTAATAACCTCTACCCAACCATAAAGCTTTCCCGGGAATATTCTTCTACCAGTGTTAATTTTCTGGACACCACTGTCACCATTAAGGATGGAACCTTGCATACATGTATTTACAGGAAGCCGACAGACAGACAGAGATACTTACACAGGAATAGTAATCACCCAAGCCACACAAAAAAATTTTGTTGTGTACAGTCAAGCACTTGGGTATCACTGTATCTGTTCTAATGAGGAAGACACAGATACACATTTGGCTATGTTGAAAAACACCTTTAATGAGCAGGGACACTCTTCCAGGGAAATTGACAGAGCAGTAGAACATGCAACACAGGTACCAAGAGAACAACTGTGTCAGTATAAGGAAAGGACCACTACCAACAGAATACCCTTAGTAGTCATGTACCACCCTGACCTTCAACTTCTACGTAAGGTTATTATGGACCTCCACTCATTATTTAGTGAGGATGAGACCCTAAATTGTATTTTTCAAGAACCACCACTCCTATATTTTAAACAACCACCTAATTTAGCCAGCCTGATTATTAAGAGTAAACTTGGACCAGAACAGAATACCATGACACTAAATGGTACATGACCCTGTAGTCAACTCAGATGTAAGACTTGTGCGTTCATTTCCGCTTTGGATTGTGTGGTTACATCACAAAACAGACACTTCAAGATACAGGGGAATTATACATGTACATCAAAGAATGTTGTTTATTGCATTCAATGCAAGAGATGTCCTCACACAGGGTATGTAGGAGAGACAAAGCAAGCACTTCACACTAGAATGAATGCACAGAGACATATTATTAATTTGAAGATGACTGAAAAACCAGTGGGGTGACACTTCCCTCAGAATGACCACTCAATCTCAGATATGTCAGTAATGGTCTTCAAAAGACATTATAAGTCTAATTAATTATTTATGAACTCAAGAATGGCAGTGATTGGCTACCGTGCTGGTCTGAAATCTCTTAGAAGTGACTGGCATGGCAGCCGCCCTGCTGTTCCCGCTATGCGGTGCACGTACCATAGAAAAGGTTCCACAAAAACAATTTTAAAAACAAAATAAACAACATCATTATTGCGATTAGACTTATAATCATAATAATGACCTCAGAGCTGGTCATTTCCTTTCAATTAACAGCCGGATGAGTGGGGGTGACCCTCGCTGTGCCTCGGGCCACCATCCTCCCCCCCAGCCAGTCATTAATCTCTAGGAAATGACCAACTCTTTAGTCATTATTTCTTAATTTCAAAAGTACACAACAGAGATAGGCTTCTGAGATCAGGCTTATTTTACTTCTTAATATGGTGGAAGATGGCATGAACATAGATTTGGGGTTTATGTCACATTATTCAACTTAAACTTCCACAGGCCTTTACTTCAAAGTAGGGACATATAATAGGACTTCAGCGTGTCTTTATTTTTTTTAATATAATTTTTTTTAATATGTAGAGTCCATTTTAACTGATTATCAACATGCTGGTTTCTCATCAAGGAACTGTGGATGCGTGTGGGGGGTGGGGGTAAAGTTGTTGTTTTTTTAGGAGGGGAGGATGTGTATGTGAGGAGGGTATGGTGGGGTGTTGTGGTTATATTGAGGTAGGATTATATTCAAGTACATGACATACTGATGTTGCAGTGTGATATGACTCTTAGTTCACATACAGAGTAAATACTTACTTTCTTCTAATTAGTTTTTTCCCTGGGGGGGTAATTCCATTGGGTTTTTATTCAGATTTCTTACACTGCTGCTTTACATATAGCAGTTTGATTATACACTGTCACTTTTTTTGAACTCTGAACATACTAGGATGATCTCACTCACTTAGGTGTCCTTGTTAGGTTTCATTCTATTGGGTAAATATTGTAATGATTGATGTAAATGATGGTGTGTTAGGACTCTTGGCTCATGTTCATAGTGAATATTTACTTCCTTCCAACTAATTATCTTTCCCTGGGGGGGAGGTTTATTTCCATTCTGTTTTTATTCAGATTCCTTAGACTGTTACTGCACATGTAATAGTGTAATAGTTTGATTATTTACTGTCACATTTCTTAACTCTGTACATATTGTGATGCATGATTCCATTCACATGGGGGGTGGGGTCCTTGACAGGTTGTAGTTCATTGGGTTATAGTGTAGTGATGGGTACATATTGAACCCTCAACATATTAGGATGCATAGTCTCATTTTCTTGGGGGTGCTTAACAGGTTTGTTTTTTAATTTGGCTCTTATATTGACTATTGATATTATCTTGTATAATAAATATCATGTTACAGCATTTAAGATCTTAAGGTTTAAGAAATACAGTAACTAGTTGAGTGTATAACTGGGAAAATGTCTCCAGATAGGTTGTATACTGTATAAATATTTGAAGCAGTTGCTCACACTAGGGAAACTCTACTTTACACCCTCTTTATGCTATACTGTATATAGAACATTTCTATTATATACTTTTTGCTTGTTTTAACATCATTAATATCACATTTTTACATGTACTTAAGTTAGTATTAATTCAAAGTTTCTGCTTTTCATTAGACTGTTTTTACAAAGCACTCTGATACAGTCATAATTTATGTTAGTGAAGCTTTCTGCTTGAAGCATCCTTGGGCCTGATTCCAAAAAAGCCCTTAGATCGCCACAAAGTTCTGATGAATTAGGGCTGCAGCACACTTCTGTTGCATCAGGGCCCATGCGCCCAATTCTGGAACATCGGGGGTCCCTGCACCATAACATCTGGGACATGCCACAATGGCAGACCAGCTCCAAATGCAAGGTGCACCTGCAGAACCTGATGGACGGATCCACCCCACCCCATCCCACTAGGTGCAAGACAGACTGCAATGTCTGGAGTACTCCTAAGGCAGAAGTGGCACAGGGAAGTACCACAGGAGTGTTGTGGGGCATGTGTGTATGCCGGAGGGATGTTCAAGAACCCAGCAGGGATGCCCTTGCCAGCTCACCATCTTGGGAGGCATTGTCATAAGGGGTGTAGGCCACCTCTCGGCTGGTCTAACATGACCCCCTTCCTACCGCCATGGCGGGGCTTTTGGAATATGAAAGTAGTGGATGTTGCAGCCCTGCTGTGGTGCAAGCCCCTTTGCGACATGGCACACCCAGATGCAGATCACAAGGGTAGTGCAGTGCCCCTTTGGCAGAACGGCTTCCCTCACCAGCACAGAGCATGTACCAGAATAGGGAATGCCACAAACACCGATGCAAGGTGCGACTTGTGACATTGCTGTTTGTCATAAGTGCCTTGCGACAGGCCTAAGCCTTTCAGAATCAGGCCCCTTATCTCAGTTTGGTAACATTTAACCTTGAAAGGCTCCTTAGTTTAAAACAAACTGGTGTTATGTGATTCCTCTGGTTTTAACTGTTGTGGTGCTTCAAATGAGTATTTATTTATTTATTTCAGTTCTGGATTGCAACCTTTGAGCCATGAGGCTCCTTTAGAAAGGTTCCAAGTCAAGTAGACAATACACATTACAAAGTAAAAAGCCAAGAAGTCAATACACATTACAAGGTATAAGAATAATCAAAAATGTTACAATTACCAGGAAGTATAAGTTCACAGTCCATTACTGTAAGTGCAGGATTAGACAAGAGCTACATAGCAGTTCCATTGCTAGGTGGACACCAAAGAATGTTGCAAAGTACAAGAAAGTGGTGCTTTGTAGCTGCCCAAGAGGGCATAGTCCAGGAGGAGGAGGAGGAGTGGAGTGGTGAGGGCAGAGGGAGCAGGAGAGAGGGAGAGAGGGTAAGAAGGGATAGGAAAAGCAAGTGGGGGCAGGTGCAGCCCAAGCGCACATTGTTGAAAGTTGGGAGGAGCGAAGGGGTGATTGGAGGGGAGAAAGTGAGACAGCTAGGGGAAGGATGGGAAGCTGGGGCTATTGCAGCCCAGTAGGCATTGTCAAAAAGTAGGATGGTAGTGGTGGGAGGGGGGAAAATAAGTGGAAGTGAGGAAAAGGGGGAGGGAAAACCTGTGGAGACAGAGAGTAACTGACTAAGGTGTGCAGTCACAGTGATTGGACCCAACTAGAAGAGGTGGAGGCCTCTCTTAAATGGACCTAGTTTTTTAACATTCAATGAGTGGTGCTGGAAGTTCATTTATCCACTGTGGATCATGATACATGAGGGCATGCTGGGCCGATGAAGTGCGTTTAAAGGGGATTTTGAGGGCTCCTTTGGACATACTTTAAAACCAATGAGAATTCTTTCTGGGTTTTTTAATGTATGATCTGGATATTAATGGTTTGTGATTTTTCTGAATAACTGTCATAAGCTTCAAAAAAAGGACTTGGTTGGTCTGAAAGCCTAAGCATGCTGTTCTTTTTATGTAACATCTAATTTGATCCAATAAAAGGTATCAAACCATTTGCTTCTGGATCTGTCCTTACTTACCAGGGAAATATTATATTAATTAAAGGGATAGTGATCAGATGGGGGGGTGCCAATAGACAGCAGGGAAATTGTCCTTTTACATCATATTTTGTCTATGTGGTGGCTCTGCGACAGTACACAAAAAATTTATAAAGTAGTTAGAAATCCTCAATGAAATAAAATACAGCAATGCACTATTAACAGTGCTGGGGCATCTTAGTGAATTTAATTTGTAATGTTCAGGCAAAAATCCTGTAGATTTTTTTTTTGGGCCGTCTCAGCACCAAGTATCAGCCCGGTCATGACCCCCGTTGCCCCCACTCTCATATCAGCTGTTCTCCCAATGCCCTCTGGCTTGCCCCCCAGGTCGGGGCCGGAGCACCAGCCAAGGTGTCATGGACATGGCTCAGGTTGGTGGGAGCTAGCCTGAGAGTAATGGAGAGGTGGCAAGGTGGCATCATAGAGGTGGTAAGGTGAGAATTTTTCTGTTGTTGCTCCCTCTGGAGCCAGGTGCATGCAATGATACCAGCCGAGGCGGAACACGCACAATCCCATGCGCGTTCCCCTTGAAGCGTCTGCGCTCGGCTACCCCCATGCTCGTGCATGTCACCTTGCTCCCCAGTCTCCACCAGAGGGCACTCAGGTGCTGATGCAGCAGTTCCCCTCTCTCCGGGTAGGAGAGTGTCTACTGGACGCTCAATCTTTCTCCGCCCCTGCCAACCCCTGGCGGCCCATGTCCATTCCCGAACATGGGTTGCCGGCGTGTCGCGAGGTGTGGCACCCAGCACCTCAACCCTCAGTGCCTGGGGCCAGCCTTAGATTTTTAATTAAGCACCTGACATAAACTCCTTAACAAACAAATCCTGGCAGAGCCACTATGGCTGCAAATGCATTAACTTGATCAGAGTGTTTCATGGGTTTAAACATAAACATGAATTGCATTTACTAAGGCTTACAATACCATTCCACATATGACTTATGAACAAGCTGAGCAGCCTGGGAGTGGGTCACAAGATGGTAAACTGGGTTAGGAACTGGTTGAATGCTAGAAGATGGAGAGTCATGGTAAATGGTGCTCAATCTAAGGAAAGGAGTGTGACCAGCAGGGTGCGACAGGGATCAGTCCTGTGGCCAGTCCTATTTTATGTCTTCACATATGAAATTGCAGAGGGGCTAGAGGGAAAAGTGTGCCTGTTTGTGAATGACACTAAGATCTGTAGGGTGGACACTCCGGGAAGGGTGGAAAAAATGAGTAGGAACCTAGGAAAACTTGAGGAATGGTCTGAAGTGTCGCAGCTGAGATCTGATGAAAAAAAGTGTAAAATCATGCATTTGGGATGCAGAAACCCAAGGGAGGATTATGGGGGGGGGGAGAAACTGATGGTCACCAAACAGGAAAGTGGTTTTGGGGTAATTACATTGGATGACCTAAAGGTGGCTAAACAATGTACCAAGACTGAGGAGAGAGCCAGTGGGATATTGGGGTGCATAGGGAGAGGTATCACCAGCAGAAGGAAGGAGGAGGTGGTGATGCCGCTGTGCAGATCACTGGTGAGGCCTCATTTGGAATATGGTGTCCAGTTCTGGAGGCCGCATTTCCTCAATGTAACTTTAAATCACAAATGGGTTAAACGGTCCTATTTTAGATTTGCATCCCACTCCCCTTCTGCTTCCACTGGTTAGGCTTACTGAACGCATCCTGGAAATATCTTGGCTAGCATGATGATTCACCTGCACAAGTCGCTTCTCAGTCCACATCACTGTCTTTTTAAAATGTTAACCTCTTGTTGAAAATAGCAGTTTGCCACAGTAATACATAAGATAAAGTGATGTCACCTACCAGGAGTTGTAAGACATACTGTAGCTAATTTGACTTGAGGAAGAGTGAACATGGTCAGGAGCACACAGCAATTGACATGCATATGCAGCAAATAAGTCCAGATGCACTAATTTACCCTGCAAGTGTTAAGTATCACATTCTGCAAAATACAGTAGACTTACAGTGATGAATCTTCATATGATTTGGGTGTTTTGGGTTCTACTGTTTACAATACAGGGATGAATAACTAGTGAAGACATTTTTTCAATGACGATAAATGTGGTACAGTGGCAGATGTTTTGCAAAGGTATAACAGAAATTATTTCTATGAGGTATTGTTGTCCAAGAATTGGAACACATTTTCATAGAGACAGATGACATTTAGGGTTCATGATTGTCCCTTTGTGAATCACTGCTGCATCTGCACTGAAATCACTGTTAGACATGGGGCTAAATTAAATCTTTAAGTAGTGATTCTAGAATTTTACCCGGAACCTGTATTTATTAATTTTTTTTAAAAATATTTTGAGTGGGTACCTGGTTATGGATTATCCCAATATTTATTTCAGCATTTTAGTGGAAACTTTGCACTCTGATTTTCATATTCTGAATTTTATGCAGTATGTTGTCTGTATTTATATTAATTCTGTTGGCATGCCTGGTAATGTACAGGGACATGGGACTGAGTTGTGATTGGGTTTGAATAAGGAACACAAATATTCATTACATTGCTTTGCTATCTCCACTGGATTTTTTACTGTTTCTCCTTTAATATTAATATACTTATATATATTTTTTTCTTTAGACTACTGATGTAACTGCACAACTGCTTGCTGTTGCTTTTGTCTGCATCTGTTGCATTTGAGTTCCATTTTCTTTTTGAAATGGTTACTTTTGCATTTATATTTCTTTTAACATGTTTAATATTCTGACCATGTGGTTATGTCATGGCTTTTGTTTTCAGATATTTTATTGCATGTTTAGCTTTTTGTTGTTGTTGTTGTTGTTGTTGAGTAGCTTTATTCACATCCTCATTTAGCCATCTTGCTTGTCATCATTTGTTGTTATATTCCTTGATCCTTTTAATGTAATCTATTGCAAATGACAATAGTCCTTTATAACCTACCAAATATCATTCACTGTTTTGTTGTTTTAAATTTTATGCCAATCTGTTCTTTGATTTTTTTGGTTGTTTTGTTCTTTTCTATTGCATCTGGGACCCTTTCTCTTCCTTTTTATCTTTTTCAACTGTTTTCTATATTTAGGACCTATATTTTACTTGAGCTTTCATCCTTTCTCAAGTATAATGAAAATGCATTTCAATGCTGCTCACTTGCTTTATACATATTATATTGCCCCCCTTGCTGTGGCTTATTTTATGCACACTTTTTCTTCTGTGTTTATTTTTATCTCTCTTTTTCTTTATGGTACTGACTGCTATAGAGATACATATTTTTGATTTAAACTGACAATAGGTTTATTCCATGGATTTTTAATATTTGAGCAGTACTTGTTTATGACATTCTGTTACTGGTACCATAGGCTTTATATTTAACATCTTAAAATTGATGTCAACATGAATGTATAATGCTCATGTACCAGCTATTTACTAACATGGAAACATATAATCTGTTGGTAGAAAAGGACCTCCTGGCCCACCTAGTCTGCCTTAAGGTCCCTACCTACTGTGCCACCCTGGACCATAACTGATCTCCAGCCTTATCCCCTCACCACCACCCCATGCTCCAGCCCTGTTACCAAGGTCCCCTTATGTGTATCCCTTGCATGTTTGAAACCTGCTACTATTTTGGTACCTATTACCTCCGCTGGCAGGCTGTTCCAGGTGTCCACTGCCCTATCTGTAAAGAAGTATTTCCTCATATCCCCTTTATGTCTTCCCCCCTTCTAGCTGCATATCATACCCCCGTGTCCTTCAACATCTCTTTCTCAGCAGAATTGAACCTTCCTGTACCTTATTGATACCTTTGAGGTATTTGAATGCTTCTGTCATGTTTCCTCTTTCCCACCTTTCCTCTAGAGAGTACATATTTAACTCCCTGTGTCTTTCCCCATAGGCAACAGTTCCACCATCTCTCGTCTTAAGTACCAGTTTAAAATTCCTGGCTACACACCTGCTTACAAGCATGATGTATCTTACAGCTGAGGTCTTCAGAGCTGGTGCCAAGTGAATTACTCCATACAGGTAAAAGAATACAACTTCATCCCCAAAAGATGCAAACTGTAATGTCACTTTATCAATCATTTAAAATAACACAAGTTTAGTTTCACATTCTTACTATGAGGGAAGCAAGCAAGTTCAATCAGCATGGTTAACAAATAAATGAATTTACACCTCTGGATGAGCTGGGAAGGGGATATCAGCAAAACTAGTTTCTCAGTTTGCAAATGGTTGCAAATTATGCACTGAAACTTAACACAGAAAGAAAAGGCCCATTAAACACTATAGAGGAGGTTTCAGCTTTAAAAAAAAGAGGCAGTACTGGGGATAGCTCAATTAAAGGAAAACGACATGTTCAAATCAGTAAAAGATATGTATTATTAACTTTTTTTGTGCTCTTACTTCATCTCAGTGGGTTTTTTTTTCAGTTCTGGCTGTGAGAGGAGTTTTTTCTAACTTTCCCTGGCTGTTTTATGGCCACTGGGGGCTGCCATTCAGGTTTCTTTTATTGCATCTTTTCCCAGAGAGTCTTCCCAGAGTGCCCTTTGCTCTAATGTTTAATAGCCCCAGCTGGAGGCCAGTATCTTGTTACATGGTCTTTTTGTTTCAGATTAGCCACAGTAGAGAGAACACAGCAGTCAGAGGAGTCACACTGCATGTTTTATGGTAAGTATAATCAATAAGTTTCCTAAATATTGATAGTTTATTCAGCTGTGTTCTGGTGTGTGTGTGTGTGTGTGTGTTTAAGCATAAGCATGTCACTATTTAAAGTAGTTTGGTCTGCACTCCTGTTGCTATCCCTCAGCCCCTTTCAGTTTTTGCACCACTACCAAGTAGCAGAAATGGAGCAGCACTTTATAATTTGTTAGAGTACACCATGAATGAAATAATATATGCAGAATTGGAATGGTTTATATAAACTAGTCTGAAAATATCATGGAGCACAGCTATTTATAAAACAAATCTATGATTGCTCCTCAACAATGTTACTTTACACTCCACCTCCCCACTGCATAGCAAGGGACACATCAGTTTATCTCGGCAGCAGTTATTGCTGCCTGCAATCTCTATATAAACTGTGTCACTTTGCCTAAAATCCTGCTCCCCCCCATTTTGATCAACATGTTATGGACTTTTGATTCAATTGTGTGTGTCTTGCATAGAAGACAGTGCTTGTAGACAAATGTAATCATTTTGCAGCTGTGGTCATCCATTGGCTAAGTAAGCTTTGTGATTGTTTGTGTTTATGTGAACTCCTCCAGGAGCCCTCTGCATGATTTCTTCAGGTTTTATTGTTAATACCAGCTAATATCAATTTTAAAGTGTTTAAAGAGATGCTTGCTAATGGCATAACCTTCCCATCAGTGTTAGTGTTAGACATACTTTAGCTTGCTGGGCTTGAGGAAGGGTGAACATGGGCAGGACCGCATAGCAATTGAGATGCATATGCAGCAAATAAGTCCAGATGCACTAACTTATCCTACAACTGTTAAGTATCACAATCTGCATTATACACAAGACTTGCAGTGATGAATCTTCATATGGTTAGTCTGATTTGGGTTCTACTGTTTATAACACAGGGATGAACAGATAGGGAAGATTTTTTTTCAATGACTGTGAAATGTGGTACAGTGGCAGATGTTTTGCAAAGGTACAACAGAAATTATGTCTATCAGGTATTGTTATCCAAGAATTGGATCACGTTTTCACAGAGACTGATCACATTTAGGGTACATGATTGTCCCTTTGCAAATCACTGCTGCTCTCTGTACTGAAATCACTGTTAGATATGTGTCTAACTTAAATCTTTAAGTAGTGATTCTAGAATTTTACCTGGAACCTGTATTTATGAATTTTTAAAAAAATATTTTGAGGGGGTGCCTCATTATGGATTATTCCAATATTTATATTCAGCATTTTAGTGGAAACTTTGCACTCTGATTTTCATATTCTGAATTTTTTGTAGTATGTTGTATTTATATTAAATCTGTTGGCATTCCTGGTAATGTACAGGGGCAGGGGACTGAGTTGTGATTGGGTTTGAATAAGGAACACAAATATTCATTACATTGCTTTGCTTTCTCCACTGGATTTTTACTGTTTCCCCTTTAATATTAATATTACTTATTAATTTTTTTCTTTAGGCTATTGATGCAACTGCACAACTGCTTGCTGTTGCTTTTGTCTGCATCTGTTGCATTTGAGTTTCATTTTCTTTTTCTTTTTGAAATGGTTACTTTTGCTTTTATGTTTCTTTTAAAATGTGTAATAGTCTGACCATGTGGTTATGTCACGGCTTTTGTTTTCAAATATTTTATTGCATGTTTAGCTTTTTTGTGGTTGTTGTTGTTGTTGAGTAACTTTCTTCACATCCTCATTTAGCCATCTTGCTTGTTATCATTCAATGTTATATTCCTTGATCCTTTTAATGTAAACTATTGCAAATGATAATATGTTGCCCTTTATAATCTGTCAAATATTCACTGTTTTGTTGTTTTAAATGTTATCATTCACTGTTTTGTTGTTTTAAATTTTGTGCCAATCTGTTTCTTTGATTTTGTGGTTATTTTGTTCTTTTCTACTGCATCTAGGACTCTTTCCATTCCTTTTTATCCTTTTCAAGTGTTTTCTATATTTAGAACCTATATTTTACTTGAGCTTTCATCCTTTCACAAGTATAAAGAAAATGCATTCCAGTGCTGCTCACTTGCTTTATACATATTATACCCCCCCCAATTGCTTTGGCTTATTGTATGCACACTTTTTCTTCTCCGTTCCTTTTTTTCTCTCTTTTTCTTTATGGTCCTGACTGCTATAGAGATAAATATTTGTGATTTCAATTGACAATAGGTTGATTCCTTGGATTTTGAATATCTGAGCAGTACTTGTTTATGGTATTGTTTTACTGGTACCATAGGCTTTATATTTAACATCTTAAAACTGATGTCAGCATGAATGCATAATGTTGGAAGAAAAGGACCTCCAGGCCCACCTAGTCTGCCTTAAGGTCCATATGTACTGTGCCGCCATGGATCATAACTGATCTAGACATAGACATAGACATAGACTTTGACAGCAGATAAGGACCACTTGGCCCATCTAGTCTGCCCATTTCCCTACCTACAGGATAGGCCATAGATCCTAGTTAACCAACAGCCTATTTCTTCCTACCCCCCACAAGAATTGCCTTATGTCTGTCCCATGCATTCTTGAATTCTCCCACAGTTTTAGACCCCACAACCTCCTCAGGAAGGCTGTTCCATGCATCCACTACCCTCTCTGTGAAATAATACTTTCTCACATTGCCCCTGAACCACCCTCCTTCTATCTTTAAATTGTGTCCCCTTGTTCTTGCAAGTCTCTTTTTCTGAAAGATGCTACCCTCTTGGACTTTGTTGATTCCACTGAGGTACTTAAAAGTTTCTATCATGTCCCCCCCTCTCTTCTTTCCTCAAGGGTATACATATTAAGCTCCTTTAGTCTCTCCTCATATGACTTCTCTTGCAGACCCTGCACCATTTTAGTTGCCCTCCTCTGGACTACCTCTATCCTGTCTATGTCCTTGCGGAGATGGGGTCTCCAGAACTGGACACAGTACTCCAGATGGGGTCTCACCAACTGTCTGTACAGAGGGATAACAACTTCCTGTTTTCTGCTGCTGATCTCCAGCCTTAACCCCCCCACCCCATGCTCCAGCCCTGTTACCAAGGTCCCCTTATGTTTATCCCATGCATGTTTGAAACCTGTTACCATTTTGGTACCCATTACCTCTGCTGGCAGGTTGTTCCAGGTGTACACCACCCTACCTGTAAAGAAGTATGTCCTCGTATCCCCTCTGACTTCCTCCCTTCCAGCTACATATCATGCCCCCCTGTCCTTGAGCATCTCTTTCTCAGCAGAATTGAACCTTCCTATACCTCATTGATACCTTTGAGGCATTTGAATGCTTCTATCATGTCTCCCCTTTCCCTCCTTTCCTCTAGAGAGTACATATTTAACTCCCTGAGTCTTTCCCCATAGGCAACAGTTCCATCATCTCTCATCTTGAGTACAAGTTTAAAATTCCTGGCTACACCCCTGATTACATGCATGATGTATCTTACAGCTGAGGTCTTAAGAGCTGGAGCCAAGTGCATTACTCAATCTAAGTGTTTTTTTTTCAGTTCTGGCTGTGAGAGGCGCTTTTTCTAACTTTCTCTGGCTGTTTTATGGCCTCTGGGGGCTGCCATTCAGGTTTTGTGTATGTTTGTGTGTGTGTGTGTGTGTGTGTGTGTGTGTGTGTGTGTGTGTGTGTGTGTGTGTGTGTAAGCATATCACTATTTAAAGTAGTTTTGTCAGCACTCCTGTTGCTATCCCTCAGTTCCTTTCAGTTTCTGCACCACTACCAAGTAGCAGAAATGGAACAGCCCTTTCTAGTTTGTTAGAGTAGACCATGAATGAAATAATATGTGCAGAATTGGAATGGTTTATATAAACTAGTCTGGAAATATAATGGAGCACAGCTATTTATAAAAAAAATCTGTGATTGCCCCCCAACAATGCTACTTTACACTTCCCTTCCCCCATTGCATAGCAAGGGACACATCAGTTTATCTCAGCAGCAGTTATTGCTGCCTGCAATCTGTACATAAAATGTGAAACTGTGCCAAAAATCCTGCTCCCCCTGTTTTTTTTTTTATTATTTATTGAGATATTCAGAAAGACCTTTAAGTCAAAGACTCATTTACAAAGGATCCACATCATACATAGAAGAGAACAGGGACAACATTTTTACAGGCTGCGGTACATTACATAATCTTACAATTATTTAACATGGTTACACATTTGTTCAGTGAGTGAACTACCCTTCCAGGATAACATGATTTACAAGTGATTCACACAGCCATAAGGTAGCAGAGGGGTTCTGAAGGGGCTGTTTGTCAAAAATAAGTTAGCTCATCGAAGCCATTGGCATGGAGAACTCAAAGATGTTCTGGGTCATCGGGGGGGTCAGTTGCAGTCACAAAGGTTGGAGCCCTGTAGGTGATTCCTTAGTCTGGCTTTGAAAGGGCCAAGCCTAGTTTCATCAGTTATTAGGCTGGGTAGCACGTTAGTCCAGTAATGGGCTTTGTAACTGAAAGTTCACTGGAATTGGGAAGTCTGGCCATGGGGTACCCATAGCAATGGTTTGTTTGAGCTATGGGTTGTTCTGCCTGGTGGTGTTGGGAGGATAATTTGGTCCAGGGCAGAGGGGGTGAGGCCTAGGATTATCTTTTTGGTCATTAGGCAGGTGTGATATCTGATTCTGTTGTCTAAGTTTAGCCAGTTTGTGGTATTGTAGAGGGGGCAGGGGTGTATGAAGTGATCACATCCAAGAATGAGACAGCAGACTTTTTTAAGCACAAGCCAGAGTCTGTTGAGGGCTGTGGAGGGTGTGGCGCTGTAGACGAGAATGCCGTAGTCTAGCAGGGAGAGGATAGAGGAGTTTATGGTAAGTTGTAATGCTTCAGGGGTGAGGCAGTGTTTGTACCGGTACAGTACGCCTAGTCTGGAGCTAAGGGCAGTTGGTAGGTGCAGGATATGTTGATTAAAGTTGAGGGCAGGGTCTAGTGTGATCCCTAGGTTTTTAAAGCTGTTTACTTGTTCTAGGGGGGTCTGATTAGCAGTGAGAAATTGGGGGCAGAGGTTCTTGAGTGGGTTCTGGGGATGGGAGAAGATCATAACTTTTGTCTTATTGTAGTTAATTATAAGACGCTGGATGGTAAGCCATTGTTCGATTTCAAGGAAAGAGTGTTGGAGAGCTTGGTGGAGTTTGAGGGGTGCCGGGTCAGAGGCGAACAGGACAGCATCATCCGCGTACAGGAGCAGGTTGCCAGGGCAGGCTGATGGGAGGGAGTTAAGGTATAGACTGAAAATTAAGGGGCTAAGTATGGAGTCCTGTGGGACACCAGAGTGGCTAGGGAGGTGGGGGGACAGGACAGTGTCCACCTTGACCATCTGTGTTCTATCAGAGAGATAGCTGGTGAACCAGTTCATGGCATCATTGGAGAAGCCAGTGTAGGCCAGAGTGTACAGTAAGAGGGCATGGTTGACGGTATCAAATGCCTTAGATAGGTCCATGAAGATGGCACCTGTGAGGTGGCCATGGTCCAAGGCTGAGTGGACATGGTAGATAAATTCAAGGAGGGTGGTGGTGGTACTATGACCCTTTTGGAAGCTGTGTTGCTGGTTGGATAGAAGGTTATATTTATTAAGGTGGTCAGTAAGTTGGTCGGCGACTATGCATTCTAGTGCTTTAGATGGGGGGTAGAATGGAGATGGGGCAGTAGTTGTTTGTGGATGTGCGGTCCCCACTTTTATGGATGAGTGTGGTGGAGGCCAATTTCCAGCAGTTGGGGAATTTCCCTTTATAGAGGGAGCAGTTGAGAATGTGGGTGAGTGGGGTTAGGACTTCCAGGAGGGTGAGGCGGAGAAGTCTCAGGTCCAGGGAATCGTGACTATAGTGATAGTGGCTAATGGCATTGGTTAGGTAGGGCTTTGCTGCCTCCAGGGTGAGGACACGTAGACAGAAGGGAGGAGCAAGGGGAGGATGGGGGAAGATTCGAGCAGGTGGGGGATCAAAGAAGTTTGGGAGAAGCACATGGGTGAGATCAGTAAAGGCAGAGTTTAGGGCAGAGGCTATACTGAGGGGGTCGGTGGAGAGGCTTCCATCAATTTGCATTTGGTCAGGTGGCAGATTTGGGGCTTTGCCACAGAGCTCCTTAATATTATCCCAGAATTTGTGCACAGTGCCACAGGTGGAGGTTAAGGTAGCTTTGTAATAGTCTGTTTTGGTAGTGAGTATGGCCCAGGTGCACTTGTTTCAGGCCTCTCTATACCGTTGCCTGTCCAGAGGCCATTGGGTCTCATTAGCTTGGTGCCATAGGGCATCATGCTGTGGTAGTAGGCCTTGGAGTGGTCCAAGAACCAAGGGGCATGGTTTCCCTTGGACATAGTTTTGGTGAGGGGGGCCAACTTGTCACAGGCCACATTGAAAGTGGTGATAAATAGGTCAAGGGCATGGTCTGGGTTGAGGGCGTTTGCTAGGGGTGTCCAATCCCAGTCTCTGAGGTGGGCCTTGAGTTGAGCTAGTTTACCAGGCCCAAGTTTGTGTTGTGAAGTAATTTTAGGAGGGGTTTTGAGAGGAGTACCAGACCAGTTGCAGAGTACTGGTGAGTGGTCACTTAGAGCATCAGGAAGGACTAGGGTGCTGGTTATTTTGTGGGAGCAGTTTGTGAATACTAGGTCTAGTAGAGAGGAGGTCTCCATACGGGTGTTTACCCTGGTGGGGGTTGGGACGACCTGTGTGAGATCGAGGGCAGCAGCCTCGTTAATGAACAGGGCAGCTGTCTTTGCCAGCCAATTTATGTTGAAGTCCCCCAAGAGTATTTTTTCATGCTTTGGGGATAGAGTAGCCAGATAGGACATGATGGCTTGGAAGGCTAGCTTCTGGTCTCCGGGAAGGACGTAGGCAGTGGTGAGGAGGAGAGGGGAGGTTGACTTACCTAGTGATAATTTTAAGGTGAGGGCCTGACCCATGGAAGTTAGTTGGGGCAGAGGAAGTAGGTGGCCTGAGAGTGAGTCCTTGAGGTAGAGAGTGCAGCCTCCCCCTCACTTGCCCACTCAGTCGGAATGAAAGAGGTGATATCCAGGGAGGTTAACTGCTGAGTTGGGGACAGTGGGGGAGAGCCAGGTTTCACTCAGTGCAATGATATCAGGGTGATGCTGGAGTACCCACCCCTGAAAGGAGTCCCATTTTTTTGAAGGCTGCAGATGTTTAGTGAGGCAATGCATAGCCCATTGACTGGTGATGGATGGGACAGTGGGGAATTCAGTGGGCCAGGGTTGGGGTGTATATTGCCCGTCAGAAGCAGAAGAAGTATGAGTGACCTGAGGCGATTGCTACTCACTCGAGTAGTTAGCCTTTGGCATATTTGCTGCGGGTGCCCCATGGTGGGTATTGGAAGTTTCAGGGTATGGGGGGCTGATAGGAGCAGTAAGTAGGGGAGGGGGGAGATGTGCTGTGGTGTGGATGTAGTAGGAGGTTGGCAAGAGAAGGAGAGGGCCCAGAGAGTCACTTGCTGTGGGAGATGGTATCTAAGGGGGAGGGTGGAGATGTCGAAGTACCTGTTTATGTATGTGGTGTAGTGGGGGAGGTTCTGTCAATTGGTTATCAGCCTGAGCTTGTAAAGGCTGGTAGCTCATGTGTAGTGTGGGGGGGGAGGTTGGGAGTGCCGGGCTGCATGAGGATAGGATGTGGCAATTGTGCCCCCCTTTGCAGTGTTAGGAGTGGGAGGGTGAGGTGTTTGAGGGAGCAGAAAAAGGAGAGTGATTAGGGTATGTGGGAGCATGGTTGGGCTAGAGAGCTTGATGCAAAAGTCAGGTCAGGAGCATGAATGTAAAGGGATCTCTAGTGGTGGGAGAATATAAGCTGCAGGTGGAAAAACTGACTGATAGGTTATTTCGTGATCATGTGATCAGAAATGTACCTTTATATGGGAATGCCGACCAAGGGTGTTGGTGGGGGTGGCGGGGCAAGGCAAAGCCTACGGTTCCAGGAACGGTCACAATCAGGCGAGCTGCTCCTTGTTTGTTCCTTAGTACCCGGCAAAAGGATTCAGCGCTCCAGTTTCAGTGGGGTGGGGGAGTGCTGGCTGTAGCCTCAGACCTCCTTTGCTCTGGAGGGTCTGCTGTGGAGAGAGAGAGAGAGAGGAGTCATATAGGTAGGAGGGGGTAGTTTCATGGGGGGGTCTGGGCTGTATCGGGATTTCAGTGCACAGTAGGTTCCTCTTCTCTTTAAAGCTTGCAGTAAATTATTATAATAGCCCAGCAGGTTAGTCCACAATTAATTTAAGTACAAATAAGTGAAATGACTTAAAGGGAATTAAAAGTAGCAGCTAGGAAGCAGAGTCCACTACAGTAGTGCTGAACTAAAATAAAGCTTAAATTAAACTATCTCCACTACTGTGCCGATAAATTTAAAGTCTCAAAAAAAAGGCGCCAAGAGCTGAGGTTTGAAAAGCCGTTAAGGCAAAGCCTGCGGTTCTAGGAATGGTCGCGATCAGGTGAGCTGTTCCTTGTGTGTTCCTTAGTACCTGGCAGAAGGATTTGGTGCTCCGGTTTCGGTGGGGTGAGGGAGAGCTGGCTGTAGCCCTAGCTACTTCCTTTGCTCCGGAAGGGTCTGGCAGAAGGATTCGGCACTCCGGTTTTGGTGGGGTGGGGGATAGCTGGCTGTAGCCCTCACAACCTCCTTTGCTCCAGAGGGGTCTGCTGGCAGAAGGATTAGGTGCTCCGGTTTCAGTGGGGTGGGGGAGAGCTGGCTGTAGCCCTCATGACCTACTTTGCTCCGGAGGGGTCTGCTGTGGAGGAGGATCAACATGTCATGGACTTCTGATTCAATTGCTTCTTACTTGCGTAGAAGACAGTGCTTGTAGACAAATCTAACAATTTTGAAGCTGTTGTCATCCATTGGCTATGTAGGCTTTGTGATTGTGTTCATGTGATCCAACCCTTAGTATTTGGTTACTTTACTGATGTCTCCTATGGAGGGACTCAGAAGTGTGCAAGATAGTTTTTTAGCAAATTCAGAGAAATCACAGAGGCACCAGACCTGGACTTTGGGTGGAGTTTTCCTTTAACTTCACTTAAGCCAGAGGAAAGCCCCATAAAACATTATGGAGGAGGTTTTAACTTGCAAAAAAGGCAGTAGGGGAGGGCTCAATTAACTTCTGAAGCCAGAGAAAAAATAGTGCTCTCCAGCTGCCATACACACACAGGCAGCGTAGTAATGAGGCTTCAGTGGAGGACACTATTTTAACACTCTACCATGTTGCTTGGAAGGTAATTATGCAGGTAGTCCTTTTCTCAAAGCAAAACATCTGCAGGGCTACGCCCACTGCAGCCGTAATAAGGAAGGAAAGCTGGTAACCTGGGACGGCACACTGTAGGAAAGTACTGTACAGTGGCTCAGAGATAGTAAAGATTTTTTTTTTGTTATAAACTGAATGAAAACACAAAATAAAGAAAACTGCAAAAGACTAAAACAGTACTGGGACATCTTGTGATTATTAAGTAGAACTACTGCTAATTTTACTAAAGCCTTATAACTCTGGAACCCTTTAATATTTTTTCACCAGAGCTGTCAAAGGCACAGCCTTAGTACATGGCACATGTTCCCTGCAACTTTGGGATAAAAATTCCATTCAATGTAGGCTGTAGGTGACAGCAAAAAAAAAAAAACGTTAAGTACAGGAAAAAAGTTAGATTTTTACAAAAAATGACAATTGTGAATCTCAGAAACTGCACAAGCTGCCATCACAAAAATTTCCAGAAATCAAGACCTTGCCTCCTAGACAATACATACAAAATTTCAGCTCATTTTATCAAAGAGAGCCAAAGATACATTCTCTAAATTATGGAAAGCCGCAGTTGTAACCCCTGTCTTCAAAGCAGGTTGTAAGACAAGTCATACCAACTACTGTCCAATCTCAATTCTTCCACCGATCCCAAAAGCCCTTGAGTGTATAGTCTACAATCAGCTGGTAGAACACCTTGATAAATATCAGCTACAATGCCAACAGCAACATGTCTTCCATAAACTCCACAGTACAACAGCAGCCCTACTGGAGTTCACGGGGTTTATTCACAATGCCTTTAATCATGGGCACTTGGTGGGGGCAACCTTTATTGACCTCACCAAGGCCTTTGACACAGTCAACCATGACCTCCTCCTTTCCCAACTTGAGGCAACGGGGCTATCCCCCAATTTACTGTGCTGGTTCCAGAGTTACCTCACAGGGCGTGTGTAATGGGTAAAAATATCTGGTACCCTCTCAGACTCACAGCAAGTGTCCACTGGGGTTCCCCAAGGATCCATATTGGGCCCTCTGCTGTTTAGCCTTTTTCTAAACAACCTCCCTCTAGCATGTCAACACAAAATCCTTCTCTACGCAAATGGTGTAGTTATTTACTCCAGCCACACTGACCCTGCCATCCTAGAACAACTTCTTCAACATGACTTTAACAATGTGGAGGATTGGTTTGATCAGGCTAAGTTGGTTGTCAACCACAAAAAAACTAAGACCATGCTTTTTGCCCCTGTCCATAACCACCACAAGACATCAACCATTAACATTCTAAGCAATCAAAATGTAGGCATAGAAATGGTCCAAAAGTTCAAATACCTGGGGCTCACTCTAGGCAGCTCCCTTACATTCTCTACCCATGTAGACAGTGTTGCCCTATCTGCAAACAGGAAGCTCAGTCTTCTACATAAACACCGTAACTGCCTTACTGATAAAGCCTTCCAGCTTGCCATCACCACCTCAGTCTTCTCAACTACTGACTATGGTCTTGCCATCTACAGTGTGGTGCCTGACAGTACCCCTAAATGGCTAGCCACTACGCTGAACAAAGCCTGCAGGCTTGCACTAGGGACTCCACGCCTAACCCATACCTGTAATCTCTACCAGCAAATGGGATGGCTAAATCTGGTTGAGAGGACCCACTACCAAGTCTGTCTACTAGCCAAAAGAGCAATCCTAGGCCTGTTACCACCAGGAAGCAGTTCCCTCTTTCACTTGATTGAGCCTGCTAGGACTACCAGGGTATCAAATAATCTCTCCATCAAGGTCCCCTTCCGGTGCACCTCTCAAGGGCAGAGATCCTTTGAATACAGAGACCCACTCTGGCTTAGCTTGCTCCCACCCAAGCTAACCGCTCTCAGTAAAACTGGCCCATTTAAATCATCACTCAAATCTCACCTGTTTAACCAACAGGTGTGCTCCTGCTTCCCCTAGTCTCCACTCTGTGTCACTGATACTGAATACACCCAACCCAGCACTACTTTATCACCTACCTGTAACTCACCCCCAATTTTTCCCATCCCCCCAGCTCCCCCTTCCCACGCCTGCTCCTCCTTTCCATTTCACATGTTCCCCAACCCACCCGACTAACTCCACCTCACCTTCTGCCTCATCGCCCCATCCCCCTCTTATCCCCCATTCGACAAAGTGACCAATAGCCTGAGGTTACTTCCACCCCACTCCACCTCCTCTACCTATTCCCCTTCCTCCTATTCAAGGCCTACTGTGCTGCCTAATTAATCTTCCATCCTCTAATATTAATTATTGTCTATTTTTCAGTTTTAATGCAAGCAGATGAAACAATTTATATAGATACATAGATACATAGACAGTGTCGGCAGATAGGGGCCTATGGCCCACCCAGTCTGCCCATTTGAGCTTGTAAGTTCAGTTTGTGTTTTCCTAGAAGTCTGTTGCCCCTTACCCCTGACCTCCAGAATTCCTTTATGTCTATCCCATGTATTCTTAAATTTAATTAAATAAAATTAAATTAAATAAATTAAATTTATCAAGTTTATGTAATTATTTCCCTACAGCTTTCTCTGTGTTTTACACCTGTAATTTGTGCTGTGTATAATTGATTTCCTGTTTGCCTGACGTGCAACCTTTGTAAATGAGCTTGTAGCTCAAAGGTTGTAATCCTGGATTTCAATAAATAAATAAATAAAATAAATACATAAATGAGCAAATTTAGGGATTTCACATTAAAAAGGCTACTCAGCCCTAACTATAGGGGTGCTACTATGCACCTATAATATATATGCCCCAACAGACTTTCAGCACCATACCCCTAGACACCGGGGGGGCTACAATGAAAGGGCTCATCCAGGATCTCATTTTGGGGTGCCTGTGGCCCTGCTGGACTCTAAATTTGGTGCTGGGTGAAGATGTTGGAAGTTATTATGCAGCTATCATGGCTTTTTGGACTGGGGCAGTTCACATCTTTTGGGTGGTCTGTGACTCACCAGAAAGTCTGATGGTGGGGATCCAGTGTCTGGTCCATGTGAGTACCATGCAAATTGACCAGGGTGAGAATCATGGATTGGACTGCCTGGTTTTGGTTGGTGTGGAGCTGCATTTCCTCTTGTCTCGGCCTGCAAATGAGGATTGGGGTGGAAGTTAGACTTGGCAAAATATTTGGCTATTAGGCCCATTGTTTGCTGTTGCCTGTGGACTGTAAGAGCTAAGTTGCTGCAAGATAGCCCAAGCACCTGCACCATCAGGCATTATTGTGCCCCCGAGTTGTTTTCCTGGATGTGGGAGCAAGTGGGAAAGACAACTGTGCCAGCCGCGTGTGCTTGGTGTCACTATAAGGGCCCAGGAGTATCGTTGCTACCCATCTGTACTGTTTGCTGTGGCTCCAGTGTAGTTGGGCTGAAACCTAGTTGATCCAGCACCTCCCTGACATCTGAGGATACCAGCTTGAGGGGATGGGAAGATAAGGCTGCAGCACTGGTCACCCCACCTGAAGATGCCCACAAGAGAGTGAAGCATGGGGCCAAGGATATGGGAGAGGTCAAGCAAGCCCATTGATTAAATCACCAGACTGACTGTTGACTCCCAAGTATTTTGGCCCAGCCAGGTCCAGAGTTGAGCCTGCTTGTATTTCTTCCCCATGGACTGTGTCTAAAGGCAAAAGTGGGGAGGTTGTGACTTCCAAGGTACTTTCTGATCTAAAACTCCGTAGAGCCCACCAGTGGAGAAACAGACCAGTGCCAAGCCACAGGCTCAGAAGGCTGGTGGAAGCAAGGAGAGCATGGACAGCATGGTTTGAGCTGAGACTGAGAGAGAGGATGACTGGGACACCAAAGGGGGTGCTGTATCTCTTTATTCAGTAAAGATCATATCACCTGCCAAGGACTCAGATGATGAAGGTACCTCCAATTATCAGCCCAGAGATCGTCGAGGGTTGGCAGAAGAACACCAGTGCCAGGAATGAGAATATAAAAATGAAGTGTGGCTCCAACAAGGGCAAGCTTCCAGGATGACCATTTGAAGTCTTCCCGAATGGTCACAAGCTGAGTGCCATGTGAGATGGCATATGAAACAGGAATTCCTGCAGTACAATTATCCGTACTTGCCTGAATGTGTGTGGGACATTAGTGAGAAAAAGAGATCGGACTGGTTATTCCATGGCATCCTTGGCAAGATTTATAGAAAGCATAATTTACATTCCAACAGCACCACATATCAGCTGCAGGAGGCCCAGCAGATCGCAAAGGACATATAGGCAAAAAGTGCTTTTGAGGGACTGACATTGTATAAACATTACACGATGCTTCAGGACACCAATGGTGGCAGTACCAAATATAGTGCAGCTGCAGTGGATTCCTATGATCACCCATGCATGAAGCTCAATCCTGAGCATTACTTCAGCCATTGGGAATGCAGCCATGATAAAGCCCCCTAGAGCAGTGATGGCTAGTGCTTCATGGACTTTGAAATGGGTGAAATCAACCTCTTGCAGTGGCTCTGTTATGGTTAAAATTGAAATTTGAGACTTTGGAGGGAAGTTGTCTTAACTATTTGGGGACTTTGGATGTGCTTGACTGTTAGCTTTTAATTCTTGAGTTATTTGATCATGTTTAAATATGTGAGAGTGAATGTTGTAAAAACGTGCTGGCGGTGGCCATTTATACATGAGTCACGGGTGGCAGAACCTGGGAAGTGAGCCCCGATCCTATCTGCCTGGAAGTGTTAGTGCCCCTGCAAGGTTGGAGGGTAAACTGTTCCACCACTTGAGAGGGCAATCGGCCCCACTAGATAACTCTCCCCTTCACAGTTCCCATGCCATAATTATATTCCACCAGACTGCCTCTCTTCCCATACCAGTGACAAACAGTCCAAAAAGTGGCAACTGTTAGACACCCTTTTTTTTTCTTGGAGCAGGGATGAGAAGCCCCAAAACAATTAGATTAAATGGTACACATCCCAGTGAACCAAAATGACACCATAACCCCATGGGGGGGGGGCATTACATAATATGCAATGATTGTGAGGCCTTGTAATGGAATTTATGAGTGATTTTTTTTACTAGCTCCAAACTCAGAGTTAAAAGATCAAACTATTCCCATTTTAGGTCCCCATGACTGAAAATATTCTCACTATAGGTACTGATTGGTTAGAACTGGCAGCGCAAGCAGCACAGTTTCACTTTCACTGCCCCCAGCTGATCATGCATTGGCTCCAAATCCAAACCTCTTACTATCAAACTGGGGTTCTCACTGTCAACAATTCAGCATTTCCAGTTTTAAAGAAATATTGAAAACCTCCAAACTCCACAGACTTTCTCATACCACTTCTCTTGTGGCAAAACAGTTCCCATATTACTTTATAAGTTTTTCTCTTAAAAACCTAACCATCACCCTCCTTGCTTGAGGTCAGCATTTCCCTCTTTCCAACACAGCAAACATGCTGCCTTCCCCTGGGCACACCTCACCAACCTCACCTCTCTTCTGACACTTCATCCTTCACCAAGGATCATCAAGATGTGAGTACAAGCCACTTGGTCATCCTGAAAAACAAAACATTATTTTAACATAAAACAATTAAAATGGACCTCAAATTAAAAATATAACAAGGAAGCCTTTTATAAAAGAAATATGTCATTGCACCTCTGGGGAATATCACTGATAGCAGAAAAGAAATGGATACAAATCAGCTGATAATTTATTATAATAACTGGTCAGCAATTTCTCTCAATGTACTGACCAGGTTGATATTTTCCATAACAACCAGCTGGTTGTTATGACATTCATGAGCCATGCCAGTCAAACTATGCTGCTGCCTCATTGACCAACATTCTGTATGTGGGCAGGGCCAAACTGTCTCACAAACTGCTGGAGAAAAATTGCTGGGCTGTTATTATAAAAAATAAAAGATGGGGAAGGTGTTTCACATGAGAATTTAATATACACCCTCGTTGTGGGATGCTTTGATAAACCCCGATGCATTAAATTCTCATATCAAACCCTTCCCCATCTATTATTCTCTATATCTACATGATTGGGAAAATCACTGGATGTCATGCTTCAAACTAATTGTTATTGAGATTAGACAATGAATGGATAACTGAAGAGCATTGAAGCTGCTTTAGGATTTAGTGGGCTGTTTAAAGTTAAACCACAACTTTTGCACCTTAATAAATTTTGCGTCATTTGATGAAATAGCACAAAATTTGGCACGTATGGTTAGGCTGTCAGAGTCTCAAGACTTGAAAAGTTTTGTGAAGGCATCTTGTTTGGGTTCTGACATATGAAGAGCCAAAAAACAGAAAAAAAAACTATACTTAACACTGTGTATTTTTTTCTCTCACCTACAGCCTAGATGGTGAAGGGGCCTGTGCCAAGTGTATGCCATTTGATGGTTTCCTGAAAAAAAAAATTATAGTTTCAGAGTTATAAGGATTTTTGAGTTAATCAACAAACGTGAGAGGTAACAAAAACAAATATCATGAGGGCTTATTTTCATGATTTACCTGTCATGTGGGAAAAAATACCAACCCTGCTAAAAAAAATGCCAACCATGATGGGCGCCATTTTCTTTTTCTTTTTAAACTCATAAACATTGAAAATACATTAAATGATATAAAGTGCTTCCTCTTTTATCTGCCAGCCTCCTCATATCCTAATTGTTGGCGGATAAAAGAGGGCAGTGGATAATAGAGGGTGGCAGTTAAAGTGGGAGATAATATTTCTGGAAAATTTGACAGAAGCTCACACTGGCAGTGAGTGAGGGTGGTGGATAAAGGGGGTGGGGCGAATAAAGAAGTGAGCACTGTATTTTCAAAAAATAAACACCTGAACCTGGCTGAGTAGGACCCATTTATCTAGATTCTGGTGTTTGTTTTTTTGAAAATTTCCTGATAATGCATTTTCTGGGGACCCCAAAATCCAGGGTGCCCAGCTTAGTGACAGGGGCCATTCACCCGCATTCTCTGTATAGGAACAGAGGGACTTTCTTGAATACTAAAGCCATCACTGTAGTCGAGCTGCTGGCTTCAGTTCAAACAGTGAGCCAGTGATCCCCTGCTCTCTCTCTGTCTCTTTTTATCTCTGTGTGTCTGTCTATCTATTTCATTATTTGTTGTGCAGACTGGGATGCCCACCCTTGGTACTGCTTCTTCCTTTCTCCTCTCATCCAGGACACCTGCCTATCCTTCCCAAAGTTAAATATTAAATATTATTAAAAATATTATATGAGTGGACTGGGGTGCCCACTTCTTTTGACCCCCTCCTCACCAGGGCATCCACCCCGTTCCACTGTTTAGGTGGCAGCACAAGTGTGACCACCCCCTGTGCCACTGAACACTAGCCTGACACTGGCATGCCCAATCCCCAGTGTTGGAATATCACCTGAAATAAAGAAAACCATCCATCAATGTTTTTTTTAAACCTGTAAAAAAGAAAAGGGTCCCTCGCCTATCTCACCCTCACACACACCCCACCCCCCATGACCTTCCACTCAGCACCCACCCCCCACCATACTCTGACTCATCTGAAAATGTCCCATGGCATATATCCACTCTCCAATCAAAGACACATCTTGCTGCTGGAACTGCTAACTGCAATATGAGAAAATAATGCAAGTGTGGTATAATATTGTCCAATGGGGGCTTGAAATGTGATACATGACTTTGACATTTTATATATTTTAATCCCAAATTTTCAACATGGGCTTTTTATGACCCCACCTCATGACCAGTGGTGGCGGAACTATGCAAATCTGGCCCAAAAGGTGATTTCATGGTCACTTTGCAAAATCACTTTTTGGGTAGGATTTGAGCATTTTCACCACTCATGTTCATGAGATGAGGTCATAAAGAGGCTATGTTGAAAATTTGAGGTCAGAATATTCAAAAAATGACAAAAGTATGGGCATACATTGACATTTTTCTATGCTCGCTCATAACTTTGGTAATCTGAAATATTTTGATCCCAAATTTTTAACACAGCCATTTTTTCACACCAACTCATGAGCATAACAACTGACAGTTTTCAAATCCCACTTAAACTGTGTTTTACACCAGTGGCACTGATTGATGTTTTGGTGGCATGGAATGATGTTTCGGTGGGGACTGGACAATTTTCAACTATCGGGTTCCTGAAGTGGAGTAATAAGAAGGCTATGCTGAAAATTTGGTTAGCAAATACAGTAAAATGCCTAGATTATGAGTGAACATTGCAGTAGTTCAGCATTCACTCATAACTGTACATAGCGCTGTACTGAGAGGGACTTGTAGTTGAACCAAGAAGGAATTGAACTGAGGCCTGCAGTGAGCATCTTATCTTCTTAGAAGGAAAGTGTGGAGTCTGGCAATACCTGGAGGACTGACTGGTGGGGCCCATGCCTTGACCGCTAGGGTGATCCGGGGGTATCCTGAGAAGTGGTCACCAGAGGGTGACTTATTTTGGAAGGAAAGATCTGTTCGGTTGGCTGTCAGAGGATGACTTCTGCTGCGGGGGAGTCCATAGGTTGCTGTGTGGTACAGGCTGGGTGAGAACCAGGAGTTTAGAAACTGAAGAAGTTGATAAAGGAAGATTATGTGTAGAACTCTTTGGTCAGTGAGCTTTGCCCCCAGTTTGGGAGTGAACTGTCATGAGTGCACCTCCTGGTTTAACCTGCTTATGTTAAAGACCTTGTTTCTGGATCTAAGTGACTGAATATTTTACAAGTGGCTCAAGTAATAAATAAACATTTTAAGTACAGTAAATATAAAAACATTGACATCTAGGAGGGTGAGAGACTCCTAGTATTTGTTTTACCGGGCTGTGGAGGTGGGAGCTCCCCAGCATTTATTTACAAACATATTGAATTGAAACTGATTTGAATTAAACTTGGACTATTACTGGACAAGTTATACATAATATTGGTTGGATTTGGACCACGTAGGAAGAGAATTTTGTCCTGCTAAATGGTCACTCTGTTCCTTTTTTGAGGATTTATGTATAGTTAATCTAGTTGTGTGTGGGTGGGTGTGTTTGTGTGTATTAAAGGTGTGTGAGTGCGGGGTTAGAAATTGCATTGTGGTGGGGGAGTGGTTCAATTGGGTTATTACTGTGGGGTTGATTTTTAAATTGGGGGAGTAAAATTGTATTGGTGGGGGAAGTTTGGGAATTTTTGGGTTTGTTTATTTTGTGATGTGAGTTTTATCTGGGATAATGTGTCTGGGACAGAGGCCCTTAAGGCACAGCTACTTGGGGGGCTACCTCTGGGACCTCCATCCCTTTGAGCCCCCAGCACTCCTGGCTGAGGTCTACAGGAGGTGTAGAGCCTTGGGAACAGCTTGGAGGGGGGACACCGGGGGGGTGCAGTACCCAAGTGGCTGCCGGGTGTCTGGGATTCGGGTGGTGAGGCCAACGAGATGCCCTGGGGTGACATAGGAACTCGAGAGGGTGTTGCTGTGTTTAGTTCCCATACCCAAGGGCTCCATGATAGATTGTGGGCAGCTAGCTGGTCCTGCTACCTCACTTCATCCTACTCGAGTAGTGTTGTGCAATGCCAGGTCAATGAGGAACAAGACTTGGCTGGATGAGAATGCTGCCCCCATTCTGGAGGCGGTAGTGCCGGTTGGGTACTCCGTGATACACTGCCTGAGGTAGGATCACAGGGGTGGTGGGGTGACCATTTATTTTAAATCTGGCTTGGGCCTCACAGTGCTAGGTCATATGTGATCTTTTGAGTGTCTGGTCACCTGAGTGGGCATTGGTGCAGGCTTTGGGGTCCTCCTGCTCTATCGTCCCATGGGAGTGGATGGAGATTTTTTATGGGAGGTTGAGGAACTCTTTGCCAGCCTAGTGTTGGAGACCACCAGGTAGTTGGTCCTGGGGGACTTCAATGTCTGGGTTGGCAGTGGGCTCTTGAGTTTTGGGAGTGATCTCTTTAGGAGCATGGAGGCCCTGGGCCTGACACAGAATGTAACAACAGCGATGCACTCGGGTGGCCACACACTGGATCTGTTTTTTTCTTTGAGTTTGGAGATGAGTGACCTCACAGTGGATCCAGTGATTTGGTCAGATCACAGCACCATGGGGTTCATGTTCAGGGCCCCCTCCAGTTGGTCCCACCCTTGTGGAGATGATCCAGTACCACCCGTTAAGAGGAGTTTCCTCTGTGGGACTGTCGGTGGTGCTGGACCTATTGAATGTTTGGGGGGCTTGTGCGGTTGGGACATAGGAAACAGTAGCAGTCTATAATAGGGCTGTTGCTGTGGCCTTCGATTCCATTGCACCCATTCGTGTCCACCCCTTGTCTACTCGCTGGAGATCTCCATGGCATGATGAGAATCACTGGAGTTTAAAGACTAAGGAGCAGAGGTTAGAGAGGCACTAGAGAAGGTCTACCCTGGTAGAGGATAAATTGGCCCTGAAGTCACATTATGTCAACTATCAGGGGGCAATTTCCCGAAAGAAGGCTGAATTTTTGTCCAGGGAGATAGCTGCTGCAGGAAACAGACCAGCTCAGCTCTTCCACATGGTGGACAGGATTGTACATCCTGCCTGTCTCTGTGTTAGAGGGGCAGGTTCTAGCACTTGGTGCGAGGAGATGGCTCTCTTTTTTGCCGACAAGGTGTCCTCTATCAGGGCCAAGGTCTCTTCGAGCATCTCGCGAAAGGGCTCCAGGGTCCGGCCTGAGTTGTGCATGAACACTCCTCCCATCTGGGATGAGTTTGAGTTGGTTGGGGTGGAGGAGGTAGTGGGGATAATCTCGAAGCTGCTGCCAACACAGTGTGATCTAGACCCAGGCTCGACCTGACTTTTGGTTGAATGTCTTGACCTGACTGGCCCTGTGGTTGCTGATGTTGTCTTGAGTTCCTTGAGGAGTGGCATCTTCCCATTGGCCTTGGAAGAGGCTTTGGTTAGACCCCTTTTGAAGAAACCCTCTTTGGACCCAGAGTGTCTCAGCAATTACAGGCCATTCTCTAACCTTCTATTTTTAGGGAAGTTTATTGAGAAAGTGGTGGCCATTCAGCTCAAGAGACATCTTGCCTCTTCCTCAGCCTATGAGTCATTTCAGTCTGGGTTCCATGTGGGGCATAGTATGGATAGTGCCATGAGAAGGGTGCTAAATGATCTCCTGATGTCGAGGGACTGGAGAGAGCATACCATCTTGGTCCTCCTGGACCTCTCTGTGGCATTTGACACCATAGGCAATGAGGTGTTGCTTGACCGCCTGTTGTTCTGGTGTGGCCTGTCCGGTAATGTCATCATCTGGTTTAGGTCATACCTAACAGACAGAGTACAAAGTGTGAAAATGGGATTAATCTCATCTAATCTGAAGCCTCTGTGCTGTGAGGTTCTGCAGGGTTCAATCTTCTTGCCCTTATTGTTCACGGTGTATATGCTGCCATTGGGGGACATTATCTGGCAGTACGCGCTGGGTTTTCACTGCTATGCAGATGATACCCAGCCGTGCCTGTCTTGTGCACCCAATAACCAGGTGTTGGCCTCTGTATTTAACAACAGCCTCGAGGAAATCCAAACATGGATGACTCAAAACTGGCTTAAGCTCATCCCATACAAGACTGAGGTGCTAGTTGTGGATCCAGGTCATCAGGACAGGAGGGTTTGGGGTTACCCCCAGTTTAGTTTTGGGGTGGTGTTCCTCTTACCCATTTAGACAGGTGAAGGATTTGGGCATGATACTAGACAATGGCCTGATGCTTGACTTTCAGGTGTCTGCCATGGTAAAGCATGTATTTTATCATCTCAGGAATATCACCCGAATCTGAGCCCTGATCCTGCCTGAGGACCTGATCATGCTGGTACACAGTTTCGGCACTTCCAGGTTGGGCTACTGTAATGCCCTGTACCTAGAGTTATCTGAAGGCAACCTCCGCAGGCTGCAGCTGGTGCAGAATGTGGCAGCAAGATTGTTGATGGGGGTGAGAAGATGTGAGCATATCACTCCAGTCCTCCATGAACTGCACTGGCTGCTGGTCAGGTGGAGGATTGTCTTCAAGGTAGGGCTCCTGACCTACAAGACCAGCATGAAAGGGGGGCCTGTCTATCTGCAAGATCTCCTTGTCCCCTATCGCCCATCCCAGACACTCTGTTCTGCCGAGGGAGGCCTCCTTGGAGTCCCCAGGGTTAGGCTGCGGCACTCTGGGGACAGGGTGTTATTAGTGGCTGCACCTACACTGTGGAACTCCTTGCCTATTTATTTGATGGAGGCTCCCTCTGTAGAAGCAAGCATTTATTGATTAATTTTGTGGTTTTAATGGGATAAATAGAATGAGTGTATGCTCCCAGTTGAAATTTTTATATATTTTGTGCATGATTTTTAACTATTGTATTGTATTGCTGTTGGTTGTACAGCACCCTGAGTCTCTGGAAATGGACGCTTTTATAAATAAAAATATCTATCTGTCTGTCTGTCTGCCTATCTCTCTATCGATCTATCTATAACTTCACTAATTTTCAATATTTAGACTCCAAAATTTCAACATAGACATTTTTTCACACCACCTCATAAATGCAATAGGAGCCAGTTTTTAAATCATGGATGAGACATGTTTTCACATTTCTGGTATGAAATGATGTTGAGCCAATATTCTATATGTGTGTCAGCACGGCTCAGTTGGTAGCACATCTGTCTCTGGACCAGAAGGTTGTGGGTTCTCATCCCACACCGGGATTGGACTTGCACCTAAAATGCTGATATCCAAGTGCAATATTAGGAAGGTGCTGTACTGCTGGGGAGTGCCATCCTTCAGATGAGACATTAAACTGAGGTCCCTTCTACCCATCCTGGTACTGTCCTGGTAGGTGTCCAGGTGGAAGTGAAAGAACCCAGGGCACTCTTCACAAAGAGTAGGGGACATTCAGAGTGTCCTGGAAAACATTCCCCTTCCCATAAACTGGTTCATAAACCAGTTCATGCAATTGTCCTGGCTGTGTGCGGATGTTGATGTGCAATATGGCCACCACTGCACATTCAATCACTTCACAACCAGTCTAGCATTGCTGGTAAAGTGCTTTGGGATACACCATGTATGAAAAGTGCCATATAAATGCTGTTTCCTCTTCTTCTTCTTCTTCTACATGTCATGTTTATGAGGGGAGTCATAAAATGACTATTTTGGCCGGCCCGGTGGCGCTGAGGGTTGAGGCGCTGGACGCCACACTTTGCTCAACACCAGTGACCTGAGTTCGGGAGCAAGCTCAGGCATCATGAGTCAGCAGGGGAAGGATCGGATTGAGCACCCGGAGGGCCACTCTCCTGCCCTGGGGAAGGGCACTGGGATGCTCGGTGCTTCGGCGGCCCCTGGTGGAGATCGGGGACTGGGGGTGCAACAGAACTGCGGGTGTCACGTTACAGTGTGCCCAATGCTGGCTGGGGTTGCCGTGTGCCAAGCATCAGGGGGAGCACATGTGGGGGGAGGCCAGAAAAAGGAAAAACCCGGCTGAGAAGGATAGGCGATGGCACCTATCCTCCATGGCCAGCACCGGATCAGACTCTGCCAGGCCTCATCAATCTTCTGCCCGGGCCCTGCCCACTTGCCAGAGTCTGCCTAATTAAGGAGCCCAAGGAAGGAGTCAGGCTACGCTCCGCGGGTGGTTAAACCGGGGGTGTTGGCAGCAGGGGGGGAGAGGGCACTAGACTGCAGTGGATCTCAGGTGGGCAGGCACAGAGAAAGGATGCCTGAGAGAGTTCCCTGGAGCCATGATCGGAGGGAAAAAGAGTTTACAAAAACCAAAAATGACTATCTTGACAATCTGGGGTCAAAATTAAAAAACAAATAAATAATTAAGAAACTCTATGTGTAGTGCCACTCTTGACCCCAGTGGGTAAGTGTTGTGATCCCATGCTGGTGGGCTGGTGGGCTGAGTTTAGGGCTGAGCTCTGTGATCATGCTATACAGGGTGAGGATGGGGGACGGTGCTGTTATGAACCCCGCCCAGCAAAGGAATGAAAGCTGCAGGGCTATCTGCATGGGCTTGGGTACCATATAGTGAACACAACTGTCCTATTGGCATAGGACCCTTCACCTCTGCACCTGTGTGTGTCAGAGGGCTCTGTGCATTGGCTGACAGATGGACTCTTTGCCCTGTACATCTGTATCTGCAGCCACATGGAAGCGCAGGGACCAAAGTGCACTGTGCTTCCACAGCTCCCCAGATGGCCCCTGAATGGTTGACATTCATCACTGCACTTCTGTAGGTGGATGGAGTCTTCCAGTGGTGCAGGACCCAGAGGGCCCTGCACATCTCCATCTGTTCAAGCAGGTAACAAAGAGATCTGAGTGAATGAGGATGCAATTCCACTATCTAAAAAACAAAGTAAATTCTTTGCAATAAACTGCGTTAATGCACCAGTTAGGGTTCAACTTAACGCCAACCCTAATGCCCACCCCATTCACTAAGTGAACAATATCATATGTAATCTTTTTCCTTTTGTGGGCCCTGCATGAAGAAAGCTACAACAGATTGTGTTGGCAACATGTGGTGAGACATACTTCTCTACCTTTGAAAAGTGCATCACTATGAGGCACTGTGGCTACAGACTGGGAAGAGAGATGAGCATTACAGGTGATAACCCCAAGGAAGACCCCACCACTGATTTGCCAGGACTCCAGAGACCCCAAACCATAATGTGTTTTCCTTTTGCTGCTTGGAGGTGTGGGGGGGTGGAGTTAGGGTTGGAAACCCTAATGCCACATTTCCCTACTTTTGTGTTTTTTTAAGTTGAAATCTAACTGGTGCATTAACGAAGTTATTTGCAAACAATCAATCTGTCTGTCTCTCTATCTATCTATACAACATGTGGGGTAAAAATGACAAAATAAAAAAGCTATGTTCGCTTGTGACATCAGTAACAGCAAAATATCAAAAAATATTGCAGTTAGTATTGTTGTAATGGATATTTTGAAGGTTAGTGTCATCACAGTGGAATACTGAACCAATCAAAAAGCAGCTTTCACAATGCTGATGCATCACAATGCCTAGTGCAGCACTGAACCCAGCTGTTAAAATCAAATAAAAACAGCACAGGGGGCCATGGCCTGGCTACCTGCAAGATAGCTGCTTAACCCCTAGCTGTGAATACCCCATTAAACATCCTAATTCATTCTCCTGAATAGGTATCCCTACCAACATGATAGATGTTAAGTTTGATGGGGAACATATCACTGTACAGCCTCGTGTATTTGTAAGTAATTGCCACAAAAAACAGTGTTTAAAACAGCCTGCAAAGATTTACCACAGATCTTCTTGAGAGACAGGCCTGATCTCGATGGTGCTCCAACAAAGCAGCACAGCTCCAGTGACTCTGTAAGAAATAAAAACTATGTCCCAGTAACTAATGGCACAAATCAACAAATTAGAGGTCCCTTCCCAACGCACTAATGCAGGTAAACTTCAAATCACTCACCAGATCAACATCACTGAGCAGAAGGTTGGAAACTAAAGACCATACTGACCACCTAACGATTCATATTTGGGAACAAGACCAGGCCCTCTGACTCATGTGGGACAACACTGATGTTCTAGAAAACAAGGGTTGATGTAATAACCATAGATTCATTGGATTTCCTGAAGACGGCAAGGGGACGAATGTTAACTGATTCCTGCAGCAAACATTACACAAAATCCTGGGACCTCAATGCCCTAACAACATTGAACTTGACCAGTCCCACCAGTCCTTGACCCCCCCCCCAAGCCTGGGGAGCCCCCCAGCTACTCCTTGCCAGGTTCTGTCACTTCACTGACAAGGAACAAGTAATGGACTGGGCTCACCAGAAAGGATCCCTGGCATGGAAGGGACATACCATTTGAATCTCCCCAGATTTCTCCCAGGATCTTACAGGTTGCATAAAGGCTTAGGAGAAGAAGATGGTTTTGCTGCGAAATTCCAAAAAGGATCAAAACGCAAGATGCTTTTTTTTATTTTTCATAACTGGGTAAGGCCCACTAGGCATAAGTGCCTGACCCTGGAGCACTGAGAAGGTTAAGTGACTTGTTCAGAGTCACATAGTATGCAAGAGAAGGTTATGGGAGTCAAACCCACGTCTGCTAGATGTACCAAGCTCATTCATAGAAACATAGAAGTTGACGGCAGATAAGGACCGCAAGGCCCATCCAGTCTGCCCATTTCTTTTTCTACCTTATAAATGTGCCATTGGCCTTTGCTCGGTCAGTGGCCTATCTATTCGTACTCATCTGTATTGCTTCCTTATGCCTATCCCATGCCTGTTTGAAGCCCTGCACTGTATTCATAGCCACCACTTCCTGAGGTAGGCCATTCCATGCATCCACCACCCTTTCTGTGAAAAAGAATTTCCTCACATTCCCCCTTAATCGGCCTCCCTCTAATCTCATGCTGTGTCCTCTTGTCCTGCTATTTTTCTTATATTTAAACATGTTAGACTCTTTCACCTTGTTAATGCCCTTAAGGTGTTTGAATGTCTCGATCATGTCACCTCTCTCCCTCCTTTGCTCAAGGGTATACATATTGAGCTCCGTTAATCTGTCCTCATATGTCTTCTGATGCAGTCCCTGCACCATTTTGGTTGCCCTTCTCTGGACTGCCTCAATTTGGTTAATGTCCTTGTGAAGGTGTGGCCTCCAGTACTGCACGCAGTACTCCAGATGGGGCCTAACCAGTGTCTTGTAAAGAGGGTTTATTACCTCCCTCTTACGACTTGTGATACCCCTACTAATACACCCTAACATCCCTCTAGCCTTACCTACTGCTTTAGAGGTCTGCTTGGATGATTTCAGGTCATCGGTGATGATGATGCCCAAGTCTCTTTCTTCCTTTGTGACTGCCAGCAACTCCCCTCCCAGCCTATAGGTGGCTTCACAGTTTCTCTTCCTTATGTGCATGATCTTGCACTTCTTTGCATTAAATCCCCATTGACCCATTGACTTATACTGACTGAGCCTGCATTACACAGAAACATAGAAACATAGAATTTGACGGCAGATAAGGACCGCTTGGCCCACCCAGTCTGCCCATTTCCCTGCCTGATGGATAAGCTGCAGATCCTAGTTAATCAGCAGCCTACTTCTTCCTACCCCAACCCCCTAGAATTGCCTTATGACTGTCCCATGCATGCTTGAATTCCACTACTGTTTTTGACTCCACAACCTCCTCTGGAAGGCCGTCTCCATCCACAACCCTCTCTGTGAAAAACACTTCCTTAAATTACCTCTGAGCCACCCCCTTCTATCTTCAAATTGTTCCCCTTGTTCTTGCACACCTCTTTTTTTGAAAGATGCTACCCTCTTGGACTTTGTTGATTCCCTTGAGGTACTTGAAAGTTTCTATCATGTCCCCCCTCCCTCCTTTCCTCGAGGCTATACATATTAAGCTCCTTAAGTCTCTCTTCATATGTCTTCTGGTGCAGACCCTGCACCATTTTAGTTGCCCTCCTCTGGACAGCTTCCATCCTGTCTATGTCTTTGTGGAGATTGGGTCTCCAGAACTGCACACAGTACTCAGATGTGGTCTCACCAGCTGTCTGTATAGAGGATAATAACTTCTTGTTTTCTACTGGTGATGCCTCTCCCTATGCATCCCAGTATTCCCCAACCCTCCTGCTGCCCTCTCACATTGCTTGCCCACCTTTAGGTCATCTGATATGACTACCCCAGGTCCCTTTCCATTTTTGTTGTTGTTAGTATCTCACCCCCCATTGTGTACTCTTCCCCTGGGTTTTTGTTTCCCAGGTGCATTACCTTGCACTTCTTAGCATTGAATCTAAGCTGCCATACATTTGACCATTCCTCTAACCTTGCCAAGTCCTTCTCATCCTTTCCACCCCACCTTGTGCATCAACTCTGTTGCAGATCTTTGTGTCATCTGCAAAGAGACATACTTTTCCTTCCAGTCCCTCTGCAATGTCGCTTATAAAGACATTGAAGAGGACCGGTCCTAATACTGAACCCTGCACGTGCCCACTACTAACCCCCCTTTTTCAGAGTGGACTCCATTTACTATTACTCTTGTCCTATTCTCCAGCCAATTCTTTACCCAGGCTGTCATCTTGGGACCCACTCCCAGGCTGGCTAACTTGTATATTAATCTTTTGTGTGGGACTGTGTCAAATGCCTTGCTAAAGTCTAGGTAGGCCATGTCCACAGCCCCTCCTGATCAACTACTTTGGTCATCCAGTCAAAGAAATCTATCAGATTTGTCTGGCATGACCTTCCATGTAGAATCCATGCTGCCTTGGGTCCCGTGCCTCTAGCCTCTAGATACTCAACAATTCTTTCCTTTAGAAGTGATTCCATAAGTTTCCCTACCACTGAGGTTAAACTAACAGGTCTGTAGTTTCCTGCTTCTGCCTTGCTCCCACTTTTGTGAAGGGGAATCACATCTGCCCTCTTCCAGTCCTCAGGTACCACCCCATCCTCCCATGATTTGTTAAAGAGGGTAGTCAGTGGTGTCACTAGTTCTACCCTTAGTTCTTTTAGAATTCTGGGATGAATCCCATCAGGCCTCATTGCTTTGTCCACCTTCAGTTTTAAGAGCTCTTTCAGAACCCTTTCTTCTGTAAATGGGCTGGTATCAACTTCTGTATCCAGAGTGTTTCTACTGTTTGTTTTAGGTACCTCCCCCTCTTCCTTTGTAAATACTGAGCAAAAATATTTGTTTAGTATCTCTGCCTTTTCACAGTCACCCTTTGCCCACCCTCCCTCCCCTTTATTAAGCCTCACTATCCCTCCCTTGGTCTTCCTTCGCTCCCTGATGTACCTATAAAAGGTTTTATCCCCCTTCTTAACTGAGTTGGCTATCTTTTCCTCGGTTTGGGCCTTTGCTGTTCTGACTGCCTTTCCAGCTTCCTTTTGCTTTAACTGATACAGTTTTTTGTCCTGTTCCTTCTGTGATTCCTTGTACTTCCTGAATGCTTTCTTTTTCTCTTGAACCTTCACTGCCACTTCCTTTGAGAACCATAGTGGTGCAATAAATTAAATAGAGGCAGAACAAGTGTTCCTGCTCGTCACAGTGCCTAAATCTGCACAACAAAAGGCTGTGGGGGGGCTGTGACGCCTCAGTGTCTGGCCCACCTTACAAATGCAAAAAGGATTTGTAATCACAGCAAAAACAGTAAATCAACAGTTTCCCCTTGTAATTACCTTAGCAGAAAACAGCACCGAACATTAGCAAAATCTGTCTGGGACTTGGGAATTTCTTCCCTGCATTCTTGTAAAAATCTCCCAAAAAGAGCTGTCTTCTTATTGCTGCAACTGTAAAGGGAAGCTGTTGATTTGTTGTGTTTTTTGCTGTAATTCCAAATCCTTGGTAACCGAAGTGGGCCAGACGCTGAGGCGCCACTTTTCCTTCCTTAAATTGTGTAAAATTCCTAAAAGTGCTGTTTTCTGCTAAGGTAATTGCAAGGGGAAACTGTTGATTTACTGTTTTTGCTGTGATTACAAATCCTTTTTGCATTTGTAAGGTGGGCCAGACACTGAGGCATCACAGCCCCCACAGCCTTTTGTTGTGCAGATTTAGGCACTGTGACGAGCAGGAACACTGGTTCTGCCTCTATTTAATTTATTTCACCTTCCTCTGTCTCTCTCCAGACTGCCATCCCTGCCCCACAACACCCAGCCTGAAGTGCCAGAGCTTCGCTCCGCCAGTGGGCGGTCGGCGGAAACTAGCTGACCCAGGGAACCACTAGTCCGGGAGGGACAGCCAGGAAACTCTCGGGAAAGCCGCAAAATTTTTGCCCACCCGCCCTTCCCGCCGAAATCTCTTCCCTGCCCTCAGCATTACCCTAAACCAATAAACTGTTCCACCGTCTTGCTGATCCAACTAATCAGCAACTTCACTACTCTCCCGGTAGCCAACTAACAATATCTGTCTCACAATGGGGAGTTTACTTATGATACTTCTTTCACTGTCAGCCATGGGGTTCCCCAAAGAAGATGTCCCTATCACACAAACTATGGTGATCCATCCACCCAGTCTCTCTGTCTCATCCCCATTGTTTGACACTCAAACCCTCACATATGCCCTACCATTGCTGCATCGATTACAGTGGGGTGACCCTCAAAAAGAGACGCAAACCACCATACATGTATTTCAATGAAGGCCCCACTACTGGATATACAGATCCCCCCTACGCCTGACCACCATACTGCTACTTGGTGTCTCGACACACTCCTATAACCCCACATGGAGCACCCCTAAAGAGTGGCAACAGAATAAGAGAAGGAGGACCAAAGACAGCCCTCTCCCCCTATCTCTGGCAGCCCTCATGAAACTCCTGCTCTTTCTATTGCTCTGTATTGTAATGTGGAAATCAACCCAGGACCCCCTGAATGTATTACCTCTCCAGCAGACCTAACCTCAATTAAAGGCCTCAGTTTTTTGCATATTAATGTGTGCAGTCTGTTGAAAAAACTTACACTGATACAAGCCTGTGTTGCCCATACCTTGCCAGACTTTCTCGTGGTATCTGAGACATGGCTCAAACCCACCACAGCACACAGGGATGTTAACCTGCCCAACTATCAGTTATTCAGAGCGGATCACCAAACAAGGGGCGGTGGAGTAGCTATATATGCAAAATCTGGTATACCTGTATCCTGTATTGCTGCAACCTCTATGCCCAAGGAATTTGAATGCCTATCCCTAAAAGTCTCTCTCCCCAATACTGCAGCTTTTCAGCTAGTTGGATGCTACAGACCCCCCTCTGCTGACCTCAAGCTCTTATCCCACCTTGGGAATCTGCTCAAGCCCAGCACTGAAGAAGTCATTATTCTAGGTGACCTGAATTTCAACTGGCTTACCCAGGCAGCTGCACCTCTGGTATCATTCTGTGATACACATGGGTTCACACAACTAATTAATGAGCCAATAAGAATTAATGCAAGGAATAGTAATAACAGCACACTACTTGATATCATGCTAGTGAATAAACCCCATCTATTAACACATGCTGGAGTGCTTTTCAGCGATATAAGTGATCACTGCCCCATCACAGGGGTAAGATCTTCCAGCAAAACAATAACCCCTGCAAAATTCCTAATGAAGAGATCTAAGAAAAACATCAATATTGAAGGATATTTGCATGATCTAGCTCACTCTCCAAGCTGGCAAGAGTTTTATCTTGCTCATTCTGTGGAAAAAGCACAGCAGGTGCTAAATAGCATTATAATAAGTGCCCTCAACATCCATGCCCCAATCTCTAATATCCGAATAAAAAACAAATCCTGTCATTGGTTTTCAGCTGACCTCAAAGCTGCACTGCTGGAGAGAGACAAACTCTGGAAAATGGCAAGAAAAACCAAGAATGCAAATGACTGGATGATCTTTAGGAAAGCCAGGAATAAATGCACCAATAAAGTTAGGGATGCAAAGGCTGCCTTCTACTTGGCTGAGCTTGACTCCTCCTATCATAATCCTGCTAGGTTTTGGGGTACCATCAAGGGTATGGTTGGGCAGAATTCTAGCACCTCCCTACCAACTCAATTACACCACAGTAATGGCCCTATCTCTGGCAAAATGGAAATTCTGGACACCTTCAATAACCACTTCACAACGGCTGGCCTTGCCTTTGACACCTCTCCAGCTAACCTGCTGTGTGTACAATTAAGCTCCCAGTACACTGGTGCTCAGAGAGCTGACTCTTCCTTCAGCTTCAAATCTGTACTGTTGAAGCAAGTAGAGGACCTACTATGGCAGCTGGATATCAAAAAAAGCACAGGGGCAGACTCTCTGTACCCCTACTTTCTAAAGATTGCATCCCATGTACTTGCAATCCCCTAACACATCTCTTTAACCTATCTCTAAACTCTGGTTCTATTCCCACACTGTGGAAGACAGCCCAAGTGGTTCCCTTCTAAAATCAGGGGACCCTATGGACCTTAATAATTACAGGCCCATTTCCATTCTACCAGTGCTATCCAAGATGCTGGAGAAATTAGTGAGTACCCAGTTAAGGGAATATCTTGATGATGCTAACCTCCTGAATCCAGCTTAATCTGGATTCAGGCAGCACATAACACTATCACTGCACTAGCCAAGGTCACAAATGACTGGCAAACCGAATTAGATAAAAAGAATAATGTCTGTGCAGTATTTCTTGACCTGAGCAAGCATTGACACTGTGGACCACGAGCTTCTACTATCATCCATGCACTCCATTGGCCTAGATCCACCCTCCCTTAAGTGGTTCAGGTGTTATCTTACCGGTAGGTCACAGCAGGTAAAAGCAGAAGGTGACCTATCCCCATTAAAACCACTGCTAAGAGGAGTCCCCCAAGGTTCTATCCTGGGTCCTATCCTTTTTGCCATCTATATAAATAATATTGATTCAGCCCTCACCAAATCCTCTGTACACCTCTTTGCTAATGACACTGTTTTGTATGTCAGCAACCCTTCTTCTGCAGCTGCCCGTGAAATCCTACAAACAGAATTCTCCTTGTTACAATATCAGCTACTTGAGAAAAAGCTTCTGTTAAATGCAAAGAAAACTAAAGCAATGATGTTCACAAATCAAAGCTCCACCAGCATCTCCTCTTCAGTCATCCTCCCCCAGCTATGCACTATACTTGTAGAAAATCTGGAGTATGTAGAAAAATTCAAATCCCTAGGTGTGTGGATTGACAGCAGACTGGACTTCACTCATCATTTAGAAGAACTGCTAAAAAAGCTTGGCCAAAGGCTTGGCCTTTTCTATAGATTAAAACCCTTCCTAAACCGAGATTCAAAGATGAGGTTAGTCCAGGCCATTTTTCTCTCAGTTGTTGACTATGCAGACTTCCTTTATAGTCACTGCCCCATCTCCTACCTACACAAGATGGATACCTTATACCATAGAACAATAAGATTCATAACAGATCTGCCATCTCATACCCATCATTGCTCTCTTTATGCTGCAGTTGGATGGGTTTCCCTACACCTCAGAAGGAACAGAAATGCAGCTCTATGGACTTACGGAGCGTTATCAAAAAAACTTCCAAACTATATTCTGGACTGCTTCACCCAGACCATTCCTAGTTCCTGTGCCCTAAGAAGCAACAACATCATCCTGTTCAAATTGCCCAAATTCAACACCCGGCTAGGGAGGGCAGCAATCAGCTATTCTCTAGCTATAGCATGGAACACCCTACAAAAATCCCTAAAACTGTCCAATCTTATACCATTTGCATCCTTTAAACAGCGTTGTACAGTTTTTCTTCACAGAGAAATGCAGTTGCTACCGCTAGAGCTAGCTTTGTCATCTCACAATCTCCCTCCCAAAAATTCACCATATATGGCATAATCTTTGTTCTTCAGTTCTCCCTCCCAGGCAGACACCCCATCTTATGGCACCCAGTAATACCTTCCACCATCCTAGTATTACATTATGCTGTGTGTTTGCCATGGCCCTTCCACTGGGATATGTATACTGTATATACTGTAAATATTAGCTTAACTTTCCTATAACCCATTTTATCATGTGAATTTTACTGTACATCACTGTGTTTATAAATGTTTTTTTCCCCTGTATGTATAACTGTTTATATAAGTGTATTGATGTATCTGTTGTGTATCAACTGTTGAACCTTGACCTTATCAGGTCCATCCTGTAAATAAGCCTTGCTCAATGATGCTCGCCTGAATAAATAAAGATTTGATTGATTGATTGATTGATTTTACAGCAGCCTGGAATGCCCTCATGGACCTGAGAATCACCTACAGCCTGTATTACCCTGTGACTCTGCATGTAACCAGGAATGGCATCACCAACAAATTCGATTCACCTTAATCAGCCAAAAGCTAAATTTCTAAGCATTGGCCCAATACTGATGGGTCACAGTACTGCCGTTGACCCCACAGAGGAGGCTGCGACTATCAGATCCAGAGCATGGACACAGCCTCAGTCATGGACTCCTATGACAGGCCACCTCTGAGGTACAGAGCTCCTCTCCAGCTTCTACCACCTGAGTCTGAGCCATGGCAAAAGCACTCCAAGAAAAGGAGGAACTACAAAGTTAAGGCAGAAAAGCTAAGTCCCTTGAGGATGCCCTTCACTCATGCAACAGATGCTGCAGTGGAGGGAGAGCAATACCAGTATCCTTAGACAACCCATTCCCCTTCATGGAAGGCAACTGGTATATACCTCTTCTCCAGGCAGCACAACATGAAGCTCTGCAGTTAACACTGAATCAGCTCCCTTCAACTTGCCAAGCTCCAGAGGCAGTACAGACTCGCCCAAAGTCTTGGGCAGAAGCAGTGAACTTTGTGGCAGTTGCGACATACCTCTCTCCCGCGGAAGAAGCTTCATGAACTGAGGAGACCTGCAACAACATGGCTGGTCCATCACATGCTCCATAAGGGCATCCTCCCACCTGAATTGCTGCACACATGGCATTGTGTAGGAGCAATGTGATCTGGAGGTATTGGAGGAGAATCAGGTGATGAAAAACACTAGTGCAGCTATCACGATTGCTGTTCAAGTAACTGTTTTAATCACTTAAAGGTGTAATTTCCCTTTGTACCCTTTAAGTCGAATTAACTTCTCTCTTCCCCTGTTCAGGTATGGAAGCTTCAAAGACTCTAAATGCCATGGGTAACCGATCAATCTCTATCAATCAATCAATCAATCAATCAATCAAAATCTTCATTTATTCAGGTAAACATCATTGAGCAGAACTCTTTTACAAGATGGACCTGGTTAGAACAAGGTCAGAGTACAGTAAGGAAGCATACACATTATTATTAGGAAATTAGGATTCTTTGTGTTGTATTGCCACAGTTTGGTGGCATTTTGTGGAATGTGTCTGCTTGCCCCCCAAGTCTTGTGCTATTCGTCCTTCTATCTCCATGCCCTCTGCCCGTTCTCCACCTCCCACTGCCTGCTCTTATCTACCAGCAATGTCGGGCACTGGGGATTGCTCGCAGGGGTGAGTTGGGGGGCACGGACATTGGAGCTCGAATGAGCGGGTCTCTCCCATAGGGGTAGTTAGGACCAGAAGACGCCCTGGGGTGAAATGCTGCCTGGAATGTGGTGATCCATGTCTAGTCCCCATACCCAAGGGCACCTCCTCTATGGGTGGGCAAGTAGCCAGGACGGCTCACAAACATCGTCTGACCCGGGCATTGTTATGCAATGCCAGATCCATTTAGAACAAAACTGCACTTATTACAGATTTTATAGGAACAGCGGATCTGGCCTGCATCACCGAGACTTGGTTAGATGGAAATGCTGCCCCACTTTCGGAGGCAGCTATTCCTCCTGGATACTCGGTGATACATAACCCGAGGTTGGATCGCAGGGATGGGGGAGTAGTGGTCTGTTTCAAGACTGAATTGGGCCTCACTGGTGTACCAGTTGTGGAGGCTGAATCATTTGAGTACACTGTGGTAACTGGTGTGGGGTGCAGGATAGCTCTCATTTACCGTCCACCAGGGGATGAAAAGCTGATCCTGTAGGAAGTAGCAGACTTCACCACCAACAGGGCATTGGAGTCACCCAGACTGATGGTTCTGGGTGACTTCAATGCCTGGGTCAAAGACAGTTTCTCACTTTTTGGACAACATTACCTCCAGTTGATGATATCACTGGGCTTCACATGTTGTTTCCTCAGCTACCCATAATGGTGGTCACTCTCTTGATCTGGTCTTCCTCCTGGATATTAAGGCCTCTGATTTGGGGGTGGAACCTGTCGGTTGGTCCAATCACTACATGGTGAGGTTCAATTTTTCTGCCTCCTTGAGTAGGTCTACCCCTGTGGAAATGGTTAGTTACTGCCCTTTGTGGGATGTAGTCCCTGAAGACCTGGTGGTGGCGATTGACCTCTCAGTGTTCGTTGAGACCAGCATAGGTCTAGAGCAGTTAGTCATGGCCTATAATAAGGCTATTTCTTCAGCTCTTGACCGGATTGCTCCCATCTGTGTTCACCCCCTTCCGCTTCGCCCTCAGGCCCCATGTTTTGACGGGTCGTTGATGGAGTTGCAGAGGTTGGGATGCAGGTTAGAACGTTGCTGGCGGAAATCTGTTATGGATGCCAACCATCTTATTTTGTTACAGCATTATCAACACTATCAATCAGCGATTTCCTATAAGAAGACAGAATTCCTCTCCAGGGAAATCGCTGTTGCTAGGAATCGACTGGCTCAACTCTTCCGAACTGTGGACAGGTTGTGCAACCCAGCCTGTCTGCAGCTCCGTTGAGTTTTTTCACAAATAGAGTGTAATGAGATCACTTGATTCTATGCAAATAAGGTGGCAGACATCAGGTAGGAGATCCATCCGGTCTGTTCTATGTGAGTTGCGGTTGGTCGGCACTCGATCACTATGCCCGGTGTTTCCTGGAGTACCTTTGACCTGCTGGAGTTCGTTGACATTATGAGGATTGTCTAGAGGATGCACCCCACATGCTGTAGTTTAGACCCAGGCCCTAATTCCCTAATTTTGGGTTGTAGTGATATCATCGGCCCGGTCTTAGTTCATATTGTCCGGTGCTACTTGGAATCGGGTGAGTTTTCAAGCTCCCTGAAGAAGGCGGTGGTGACATCTCTCCTCAAGAAAGCTTCTTTGGACCGGGAGATTCTAGCGAACCACAGACCTATCTCGAAACTTTTTTTGTGGGAAAAGTTATCAAGAAAGTGGTGGCAACTCAACTGGAGAACCATTTAACCATCCATAATTTATACGAACCTCTTCAATCAAGTTTTCGTAAGAGGCATAGTACTGAGACTGCTCTGGCTCGGGTTCGCAATGATCTCCTGATGGCGATAGATCAGAGAAACCATTCCATCTTGGTACTCCTTGATCTCTCTTCAGCTTTTGACACTGTGGGCCATGGGGTCCTGCTCGAGCACCTGAGGTCCATCTGTGGGCTGACTGGAACAGTGATCAAATGGTTTTCATCCTTCCTCACTGGTAGAACTCAGGGAGTTGTCTCGGATATATTTTCTTCCAAGTCTTTCTCTCTGCCTTATGGGGTGCCCCAGGGCTCAGTGCTGTCCCCCATGTTGTTTGCAGTGCATATATGCTGCCCCTCGGAGACATTGCAAGATGGTATGGGCTGAAGTTTCACTGCTATGCTGATGATACCCAGCTCTACCTGTCTTTTGCCCCTGACCAGGTTTGTGCTGTCTCGGTATTTAACAGTTGCCTCATTGAAATCCAAGATTGGATTAGTTCCAGTGTGTTAAAGTTGAACGTAGGAAAGGCTGAGGTATTGGTGGTGGACCCAAGTCACAGGACAGAGGGGTTGAGGACTGATTTGACCTCTAGTTTACTTCTGGGGGGGTGCTCAGATCCTTACCTCTGAACAGGTGCGTGACCTGGGAGTGATACTTGACAATGGGTTGGCCCTTCGGCATCAGGTGTCGGCAGTCATCAAGTTAGCCTTTTACCATTTTAGGAACATTGCCAGAATCAAGCACCTCATTCTGTCCAGTGATTTGCCCATTTTGGTCCATGCCTTTTTGACCTCGCGCCTTGACAATTGTAACTCCTTTTACTTAGGGCTTCCTGGGGTTGATATCCGCTGCTTGCAGCTAGTGCAGAATGCTGCTGCATGTTTATTGACTGGGGTATCAAGGAGATCTCATATTACCCCAGTGCTGCGCGATCTGCACTGGCTGCTGGTTCAGTGGCAGATCACCTTTAAGGTAGGTTTGTTAACCTACAAAGCCCTACATGGACTGGGTCCTGACTACCTGAAAGAGCTTCTGATTCCTTACACCCCTGTGAGACAGCTCCGCTTGGCTGATGAGGGTTGCTGGAGATTCCGAGGGTTAGTTTGAAGTCATCTGGGGCTCGGGCTTTTATGTTTGTTGCTCCAACCCTCTGGAATTCTCTACCACATCAGCTACGAGAGTACAGGACAGTGGGGAGCTTTAAGCAGGCACTGAAGACTTTTCTCTGGAACAAAGCTTTTCCTGATGTTCTATGATTTTATCTATATTAACTGTTTTATTGAATTTGTGTGTATTTATGAAGCACCTTGACATTTTGAAAGGCGCTATATTGAATAAAGATATTTTATATATATATATATATATATACACACACACACACAGATTGGTGCAAATGAATACTAAGAGGTTCTAATAGCAAGGGGGAAAAAAAGGAGCAAGAAACCATAATAGAGGAGAATCCAATTACAAAAAATTCAGACACACCATTAACAGTATTAAATATATAAATACAGTTTCATATAGTTCATATACACTGCAGGACAATACCAATGAGTCCACTTGCCAGGGGCAATAATAAATCCAGCCATGAAGAGGCCATGACAATAACAGCCAGCTAATGGAAGACGGGGGTACCGGGGGAGTATGACGTGTGAGCGAAGGACTTCAAGGTAAGGAGGGTAACTACCATAAATAGGGTTATGACAGAGAGAACTGGCGGGGGCTCATGGGGGGGCTGGGGAGGGGGGACTGATGATGTTTGACCAGGCAATTATGGTAAATCCACCCTGTAAGGGGGGCTGGGGAAGAAAAAGCTCGATGTGAGCCAGTACCGAAAAGAGAAACAGAGGCAACAGATGTGGAAAAGATTGAACATGACAACAAATTAGGGTCATGGGAAACAATTGCACTGTTCATTTCTGAGATGGGAGTATAAATATTTGAAGGTAGAAACGCTGATGTATGTCCTTAATTTTAATGCTTTTTTGCAGTTTGTTCCACAGGGAGGGCAGTGCAAAGCTTATAGCAACCCGGCCAAAGTGAAAGTTGACGTTGGGAACCTTCAATAAGATAGATGTGAACCTTCTCAGGGCATATTTGCCTATAGAATTTAGAGGAAGACAGTCTGTAATATATTGGGGAAGTTTTTTAGAGATAGCTCTAAGGGTCCGTAAGGCTGCATTTCTTTCGTGCCTGTACTGTAGAGAAGTCCACCCCACTGCTTCATATAAGGAGCAGTGATGAGTAGAATAGGGAAGACTTGTGATAAACCTCAAAGTTCTATGATACAGCATGTCAAGTTTAGTGAAGTAGGAGGTAGGGCATTGACTATACAGGAAGTCAGCATAGTCTATCAATGAGAGAAAGGTTGCTTGGACCAGCTGCAGTTTAGCATCTCTAGTTAAGAAGTGGGCTATCCTGAAGAAAAGATAGAGTCTCTGTCATAGTTTTTTGAGTAGATCTTCAATGTGCTCTGTAAATGAAAGCCTATGGTCCAACCATACTCCCAGATATTTGAATTTTGAGACAAATTCCAACTTTTCACCTAGAATTGTAGTAATCCGTTGCACTGGTTCAGATGAGGCCGACTTTGCCACATGAACAGAAGCAGAAAAAAGCACTGCTTTGGTTTTCTTGTCATTAAGTAATAGTTTTTTATTTAGAAGTTGGTATTGCAACAGGTTGAATTCAGATCGAAGATCATTACATGCAGCTTGTAATGTTGGGTGGCTCACGTAAAGAACTGTATCATCTGCAAACAGATGGCTGTTGGCCTTGGTTATGCTGTCAGCAATGTTATTGATGTAGATTGCGAATAAAAGGGGGGCCTAAGATAGAACCCTGAGGGACATCTCTTAAGAGAGGTTTGAGTGATGAGAGATCTCCTTTGGCCTTGACCGACTGGAAGCGGTCAGAGAGGTAATTGTTGAACCACTGCAAAGATAATGGGTCCACACCTAATGAGTTCAGAGAAGAGTGTAGCAGAGTATGGTCAACAATGTCGAAATCCAATCATTAGTCAATTTGGCAAGTGCTGTGGTAGTGCTATGTTTTGCTCTAAAACTTGATTGGACAGGGTTTAACAGGTTCTTAACTTCTAGGTAATGCCTAGGTCACTTATGATTTTTTCCAGTAGTTTCAACAGGACAGGGAGAATTGAGATCGGTCTGTAATTATTAAGATCACGGGGGTTCCCGGACTTGAACAGGGGTATGATATGCGCTGTTTTCCAGATTGAAGGAATGAATCCATGGATCAGGGATAGGTTAAATAAGTGGGTTATGGGCACAGCTAGCAAATGAATGGACATCTTCAAAAAATACGGGTCCAGAGTTTCCGCACCAGCACTTTTTTTTACATCCAATTTCAGTAACAGGTTTTTGACTTCTTTCAATGTAGCAGGGTGCAAGGAGAATACTGAGTCGGTGACACTGGGTTCTGCATCTTGATTATCTACCTGGGAGCGTATCAGATTTGCAGGGGAAATTGTCAAATGCTAAGCCTGCAGTAGTGAAATGATTATTGAAAGTGTCCAAAACCTCCAACCTATCACTGATAGTATTGTTGCCAGAAGAGATCTTGTCAGGTAAGGAGCCACTGGGTGTGTGCCCAGACAAATCCTTAATGGTTTTCCAAAATTTTGTTGGATTCTTGGAGGGAGAGACAAGTTCAGAATGATAATAAGTGACTTTTGTGTCTCTAACCAATCTAGTGCATGAGTTTCTTGCCCTCTTGAACTGGCACCAGTCCATAGAAGTCCAAGTTCTGCATGCTTTTTTCCATATTTTGTCTCTCTCAATCAATGCAGATTTTAATTCTGATGTGATTCACAGACATGCATCTTTGCTACACGTACCTTGACTATAGAAGCATATTTATTTAGGGCTTCTAAGATTTTTTTGCTTAATATGTTGAAGGCTGATTGCACGTTTTTTGCCTGGTAGAATTCTTGCCAATGCAGGTAGTGTTTTAGTTTATTAACGTAGGCAGAAAGGTCAAAGTTCCTTGTAGATCTCTTGGCAGCGAACTTCGGTGTAGCAATTGGTTTGTTAATTGATCTTACACTGGCAATGAAGGAATGATCACTGATATCATTAAAGAAGGTGCCAGCATGAGAGAAAAGATATGGCTTGTTCACTAAGATGACATCTAGCAGGGAGCTGTTATCCATTTTTTTTTATTAATTTGCGTTGGCTCATCAATGAGTTGTGTTAATCCATGAGTATCACAGAAGAATATGAGAGGTGAGGTGGTCTTGGATAGCCAGTTTAAATTAAGACCCCTCAAGAATAATTATTTCTGAGGATTCTTGTTCGAGGATGTTGTCTAGATGTGCTAACTGTTGTAGATCTGAAGAAGGGGTCTATAACACCCTATAACACATAACGATGAAGTGTGTGAGACTGCAATCTTAAGTGACTGACATTCATAAGCATTTGCAACTGATGATGAATTCAGGCAGGAAGCCGTATATTTATCCTTTTTTTTTTACTTTATTTCCCTCCGGTAACGGCCCCATGGGCCTCTCTCAGGCATCTGAGTCCATGTCCTGCCTGCCAGAAGCCCCCCCAAGCTGTACCTCCTCTCTCCTCCTCCTCCCTGTAGCTGGTACCCCTGGTCTAACCCTCCCAGGGTGGGTTGCCCTACTCCTCTTGGGTGCTCTTCCAGACAGACTCCGGCTGCAGGGTAGGACTGACCATGGAGGACCTGGAAGGTGAGTCAGGGTTGGCCCAGTGAAGGGCATGGGGAACAGGTGCTGTCGCCTATCCATTGTGCCGCTGTTTTCCCTGCTTTTGTGTGTCCCTGGAACTCGGACATGCAATGACATCCAGCTCGGCTGGTGCACACTCCTGCGCACCCCCAAATGACGTCCACCACAGCTCCAATCCCCAGCAACTTGAGGCCGTACACTGTAGTGCCTCCAGCCTCTGCTAGAGGTCACCAGTGCATCGGCAGGTGGATCCCCCTTCCCCTGGGAAGGACAGCAGTCCAAGGGATGCTCAATCCTTTCCCTTCCCTGCTGACCCCCAATGACCTGAGATCGTTCCCGAACCCAGGTCGCCAGCGTGGCATGAGGTGTGGCGTCCAGCGCCTCAACCCTCAGTGCCACTGGGCCAGCCTAGTATATTTATCCTTGACGTATATGGCCACCCCTCCACCCCTGGACTGCCTAGACACTCTAAATAGTAAATAGCTTGGGATGTTAACCTCTCTATCAGGTGTGGCTGGTCTAAGCCAGGTTTCAGTGATCACTATGATATCCAGTAGGGTGTGCAGAACCCAGGCCTGGATCATAGAAATCTTTTTTAATAGAATGCATACATTAATATGAAGGAAACTCATACCTTTGAGTTTGGATAGATCAGAAGGTGATGTAATAGTGTCTGGTGACCCAGGATTGAGCTCAACATTTCCTGAACACTGAAGTAGAAGAAGCAGCAATTTTACTGGGGCAGCAATAGTTAGCTTAAAAATTCTATCCCCTTTTTGTCATTGTAGATTATCATCCCGGGTGGGCATGCCCCAACAGCTTGTGCCCTTCTGATTTAGGGCAGCAGAGACTAGAACTCTGACTGTTATCTGTAACGGTGATACATCTATGGGGTAAGCAGAAGTCATAAGCTGTGGGGGTAGTTCACTTCATGTTCCACCATCAGAGGTAAATCAAGTACAACACTGGATAATTGGAGAATTGAAAACACATACGTAGACGTAAGGACAACTGTTAGATACATAGCAGATCAGGTCGGAATCTAAAGTAATAAAAGCATGAGGCGACAGGTATTGGCAATGAGGTATAAAACAGAGAAAGGACCAGAATAGAATACACAGTTTTACCCACATAGTGGACTCAGGAGGAAGGGGAGCTAAAACAATCAAAAGAGTGGTAGATACTGGTGCAAGGAAGAAGTAGCGTAAGACAGTTAGAAAGGGGATAATGAGTTGGGATCGTATAGATCAGGGGAGTTGCCAAAGCTCAGGATAAGGAACGGGAATATTGGCTAGCCAAGATGTGTGTCAAGAATCAGAGAAGCTACAAGTAGTAGTAACAGGCGAGCTCTGCTTTACAATGTGTACGTATGGAAGAAGTGAAGAAAGGGAGGATATGACAAACAGCAGTTTATTGGATGGAAGGAAAAGGGTACTTGGTATTTGGTAGTTTGGACAAAAGAAGGTCGAAGCCCATCGAGAATGTCCTCCACACAGTGTGGAACATTAATAGAATCATTATCTGTCCAGAAGCCATTTATCAAGTTTAAATTTGAATGTGTTAATATTCTGGCAGTCAACAATTTCCTGTGGCAGAGAATTCCAGATTTTTGGTGCTCTAACAGTAAAAAACTGCTGCCTTCTGTTTGTTTTTGCTGTCTCGATTTCAATTTGTTTATTGTGTATTCTCGCTACTATTTTTCTGGATGTGAAAGATAACCCACATAAGCTCATTAGTGTAGCAGATTGTAGGATTTTGAATAACTGAAGAAGATCTCCCCTTTAGTCTTCTGAATTCAAGTGTATACAACTTTGTTTTTTGAAGTCTAGTTTCATAATTGAAACGAGAAAGATGAGGTATGATTTTTGTAGCTCTTCTTTGAACTCTCTCTATTATTGTGATGTCCTTAGCCAAATAGGGGCTCCACAAGGATGAACCATAGTCCAAATGGGGTCTGACATGGGTCTTTACAGAGTCATCATACATTCTTCAGTTTTGAGAATGAAAGTGTTATTAATCCTGTGTAGTAGGTGGGCATTGATTTAAGAGAGGGGCGTGGAGGAAGAGTATTTAATAAATGGCGGAGGTGGGGAATGGGTGGGCGGGCATGAAATTGCAGGTTTAGCAGTACCTTGTGCCACTGAGTGTCCGCTCTGGAGGTATCGGGTGGTGACTGTGGAAGTGCTTCCTGCCTGCTGGCCGAGTTTCCCTCGAATTGAGCTGGGAGCCTTGCTGTGGCTGATCCTCAGCTGGGGAAACAATAAAAAATTATTGTTTAAATGCCTGCTGAGGACAAAAGGTCGTCAACACAGGCGGGGAATCCAAATTAGCACAAGAAAAGTGTGTATATTCGGCTGGCACCTGGCCGTCTGGGTTGACCACAGACTTGAAGGGGCTGTGATCACTATCTCTTAACAGAATATTTTATGGCTTTTTAACCACAAAAAAAATAGTGTCTACAATCAACAGAGGCTAGTGGCTAACAGAATTTTTCTAATTTGACATATATGCAGTGCAGTAATATTGAAATACAATTTGAATCAAAGTTCAGCTAGCGAGGACCAATAGGAGATGGAGTCCAAAAGACGCTCGCTTTCTGATTGATTGCAGCCTTAGCAGTACCTTGTGCCACCAAGTGTCCACTCTGGAGGTATTGGGCAGTGGCTGTGGAAGTGCCACCCACCAGCCGGGTTTCCCTCGAATTGAGCTGGGAGCCTTGCTGTGGCTGATCCTCAGCTGGGGAAACAAGAAAAAATGATTGTTTAAATGCCTGCTGAGGACAAAGGGTCATCAACACAGGCAGGGAATCTGAATTAGCACAAGAAAAGAGTGTATATTCGGCTGGCGCCTGGCCATCTGGGTTGAGCACACAGACTAGAAGGGGCTGTGATCACTATCTCTTAACAGAATATTTTAAGGCTTTTTACCCCCCAAAAAAACAGTGTCTACAATCAACAGAGGCTAGTGGCTAACAGAATTTTTCTAATTTTGGCATATATACAGTACAGCAATATTGGAATACAACTTGAATCAAAGTTCCGCTAGCGAGGACCAATCAGAGACGGAGTCCAAAAGGCGCTCGCGTTCTGATTCATTGTGGCCTTAACAGTACCTTGTGCCACTGAGCGTCCACTCTGGAGGTATTGGGCAGTGGCTGTGGAAGTGCCACCCGCCCGCTGGCCGGGTTTCCCTCGGCTCGAGCTAGGAGCCTTGCTGTGGCTTATCCTCGGCTTGTGCCGCCTACTGTCTGCTCTGGAGGTATCAGGTGGCAGCTGTGGAAGTGCCGCCCGCTGGCTGAGTTTCCCTAGACTTGAGCTGGGAGCCTTGCTGTGGCTGATACTCAGTTTGTGCTGCAGAGTGTCCGCTCTGGAGGTATCAGTGGTGGCTGTGGAAGTGCCGCCCACCCACTGGCCAGGTTTCCCTCAGCTCGAGCTGGGAGCCTTGCTGTGGCTAATCCTTGGCTTGTGCCGCAGAGTGTCCGCTCTGGAGGTATCAGGTAGTGGCTGTGGAAGTGCCGCCTGCCCACTGGCTGGATTTCTCTCAGCTCAAGCTGGGAGCCTTGCTGTGGCTGATCCTTGGCTTGTGCCACCAACTGTCCACTCTGGAGGTATTGGGCAGCGGCTGTGGAAGTGCTGCCCGCCCACTGGCCGGGTTTCCCTCTGCTCGAGCTGGGAGCCTTGCGGTGGCTGATCCTTGGCTTCTGCCGCCAAGTGTCTGCTCTGGAGGTATCTATATGCTGATGTTTTTTTTTAACCAATCTGGTATGTGTGTTACTAGTGGAGGTATGTACAGCATTGGGGCCTACCCACATCTGCTCTGTGATGGCTGCTGCTACCCAGAAATTGCTGTCCACTGATGGCAGCATCACCAATGAGGAGTAACTGGAAGCACTTACAGATACCCTTAGTATTTTATTTTATTTCTTTCTCCAGGGCAAAAAGGGACAGGGTCTTTTCCAATCCCTCTGGTCAAAGTTCTTTTGTGTTACATACAGGCTAATGTTTACATGGGGTAAAGACCAGCTTAACCCACACAGTTTCATAAATGGCTAAGGGGCACTATCATAATCCTCTCCAGCCGTTGGTGTTATGGATGGGACATTGCAAAATGGTGGGCGCTGAAGCACACTGCACTCTGAAATGGCGGCACAGTAACCTGTCAAGAAACAGTGCTGAGACCATGTGATCCCCCACTGGCAAAACCACCTACACCACTCCCACATTACCAAAGCTTGGTTTGGGGGCCAGGATCACTAACATCATCACCGAGTAAAATTGGCTTGGGCACTCCTGCCCCTCTACAATTATAATCAGGGCCCAACCATAACTCTAAGGCATAGTATGCACAGTTCACCACTACTCGCCAAAGTAGGTGATGGGAGGTTCAGCACAACCGGTGAGTAGGAAGTTATTTTACTGTTGTCATTGCACTCTGTCTGCTGCCCTTGGGTCAGCAGCTTGTGCCCTTCACGACAGAAGATACATAGGGTGATGGGTGTGGAAGGGAAGGTTTGGGTGGGTGGTGCAGGGATAGACTGGGGTCTTCTGAACCTCAGTAAGGGGCCTGTAGGATTTTTCAAGAGTGTGCAGTCCAGGGGCATAAATAATTATGTTGGCTATCTGCATTTTGTAAAGGATGGGGCTCTTGCAAACCTCCCAGTGCACATTTTCCTACATACATTGGCTCTGCATCCCTGGCCCATAGCTAATATTTGAACTATCAGCTGGAACATGAGCAGTATGAACTCCTTTGTTAAACATAAAAAGATTCTGACACACCTACAAAAATCTCTGTGCCCAGGTCACCCTCTTGGGAGAGACCTGGCTTGTGTCTGCAGAAGCTGCAAAACTGAAATGGGAATGGGTAGGCCTGGAAACACACAGTGTTAGCCATGAAAAGAGATGTGGGGTATCTATCCTTATACATAAAAACCTTAAATGGTTGTTATTACACTCCACAAAGGACCAGATGGGCAGATGGGTCATTGCTGAAGTCGCCACAACTGAAGGACAACTGAATTTAGTCAATGTGTATGGGCCTAATATGACAACTCCGAGTTTTAACATAACCTCTGCCAGGAGAGTAGATTCAGGGATCCCACCACAGCACTCCTGATCAGGGGAGGCTTCAACCTCACAATGAAAGCCTGTCTCAACCGCAGCATGGGTGCTTTTGAACCCTATGTTAAGGCCAGAGCTGCATTCAGACAACTGAGTGAACATTACCATGTGGACATATGGCATCTTCGTAGCCCGAGTGCCAGGGATCTTACCTGTTTCTTTGCAGCCCACTCTACAGCTGACAGCACAGACATGTGCTTCTTCACGCCTATCATCACACACAGCACTGTAGAGGTACAGATGCACCCCATTATAATTTCAGACCATGCACTGGTTGCACTTAAAATGCTATGGGCACCCAGGCCCCATATTAAATCATGGTGTCTGGACCCTGTCCTCCTCAGGGACACCACTTTTTAAAACTGGGTAAAGACAGAGATGAATCATTTCCCTTCTGAGAATGAGAACAGTGAGGTCTCTAAGGGAACAGTATGGGAGGAATAGAAAGCCACCCTCAGGGGCAAAATTATTAGCTTTGCTACCTACAGAAGGAAGGAGAGCGAAGCTGAGGCATGGCATCTTGAAGCAGAGCACCAACAAGTGGAGGACTCTTACAAGCAGACTTGCCACCACCTCCAGGTCCTGACTACCAAAATGGTCAACACCAGGATTATATTACCTACAAAAATAAGGAAATGCTTTGCAAAAAACAAAATGTTAATGCATCAGTTAGAGTTGTAGCAACAAATGTTGGGAAATGTGGTGTTAGTGTTTCCAACCCTAATACCTCACCCCCACCCTGCACATAGCAACAGACATTGGGGGGTGCCTTGGGGTTGTCAACCCTAACGCTCACCTCATTCTCCTATACTGTACCCATCTCAGCTTATTTACTCATGAAATGGAGTGAGCATTAGTGCTGATAACACCAAGGCACATCCCCACACCTGTTGTTGCATGCATTAATGAAGTTTTTCTCAAAGAATATATACATATATATATGTATATATTTATACATATGGGATGTGGTCATGCTCTGATATATGCACACCTTGGTGTGTATTGTGTGTCACAAGGACACAAGCCGAATGTGTTCAATCACCCAAGGCATGCCTATATCAGGGCATGACCACATACCCTGTACTGGACTGTCTTATAAAATGATCTACATTGTTTTTTGGGCGGGAATAGGAAGAAATGTAGGCATGCAGTCACTGTGGGATAATGCTAGGTCATGTGGTGTGTTTCATCTAATCAAAAGACTGCATATTTACTGATTTTTCTCACCCATTTTATAACTATATATATCTTCTTTGCAAAAAACTCCGTTAATGCAACATTTAGGGTTCAGGCTAAAATGACAAAAGTAGGGAAATCAGGGGCAGAGTCTTCCTAGGGGTTGTCAACCCTCAAGCTCACTCCATTAGGTCTGTGTGTTTGTGGAGTATATAGAATGGGGTGAGCTTTAGGGTTGACAATCCTTAGGAAGATTCAGCCCCGATCTGCTTTACGGGTGTTATTGGGATTTGAGGGTTGGAAACCCTAAAACCAAATTTCCCTACTTATGTCACCTTAGCCCAAACCATAAATGTTGCATAAACAGAATTTTGTGCAAAGAATTTCCTTACTTTTTGAGATAGTATAATCGTATCCTTATTTTTCTGTGGGTGTGCAGGGCCCTCTGAGTCGTGTGCTCCCATCCTTCTATTGTTTTTCAGATAGTGTAATTTTATCCTTATTTGCCAGTGGTAGTGCAGGGCCCAGGGGCCTGGGTTGCTATTCCCTCCATAGATGTGTATATCTATATACCTATGGAAGCGCAGGATCAGAGGGTCCTGCACTTCCATTTGTGGCACAGCAGCAAGCAAACTGTCAGCATAGCCTTTTTATTATCCAGCCTCATGAACCCGGTCATGAAAGATTTCAAATCCCCACCAAAATGTCATTCCATGCCACCATAACTTAATTTCACGCTGGGACTGCAAAATCCCCTTTCGAAATGGAAAAACACATTTTGGAGAGGATTTGAAAAATAACAGCTGTCACATTCATGAGGTGCTGTAAAGAAATGGCTATGTTGCAAGTCTGGTGTAAAAATATTGAAAATCACCAAAGTTACAGTGGAGTCAGCCATGATGAAGCGCAGTAACCTGCAGTAATGACATGTCACAAAACCCTGCATGATAAAAGGGCTTAATTGCCATTGCCTACAGTAAAATTCAGCATTCTGTGATATTCTGCAGCATTTCTGCATTGCATCCTGGCTGTCACATCTGTAGGTGCCTGTGTTTGCAAAATTCAATGGAGGCTCATAACTTTGTTGTTTTTTAATATTTTTACACCATATTTTCAACATAGCCTTCTTGTGACCCCAACTTATGAACAAGGGCAGACAAAATTTTCAACTCCTGCGCAAAAGGTGATTTTGCACAGGAACTTCAAAATCACCTTTTAGGACAAATTTGCCTAATGACAATGCCATTGTTCATGAGGTGGGGGTCCCAAAAAAGGCATGTTGAAAATGTGGGCCAAAAATATGCAGAAATGGCCATGTTATGGTACTATGTACAAAATCCCATTGAAATACACTGAACAGCATACCTGTTTCTTCAGTTCGTGGTCCGGCTTTGAAGAGTGAAGACGTTTCTTAGGTCCACAGAAGAAGATGAGCTTTGACTCCTGCTGGGTAAGTAAGGGCTTGAGGTGTGGGGGGTGGGGTGCTGAGTGGGAGGGTCAGGTGGGAGGACACAAATGGCTGCAAAAGACATCGATGGATGGTTTTCTTTTTGTAGGATTATTAAAAAGAAAGAACACATTTATGTGGAGATTGGGAGACTGAGCGATTGGGCACCCCCAGTGTCACAGTTATGTTTGTTAGGAGCATGGGACAGTGACAGGAGGGTGGGGGGTGCCAGTCGACACCAGGAAAATAAAGTGGGAGGGTCAGGTGGGGGGAGACACAAATGGCAGCAAAAGACATCGATGGACAGTTTTCTTTTTACAGGAACAAAAGAAAAGGAAAACGGACATGTGCCTTTTTTATTAGAAAGTCATGACACTGATGGATTGGGCACCCCTAGTGTCACTGTTATGTTTGGGGGGTGGGATAGGATATGGGGAGCGTGTACCATGGGGGTTACTTACTGGTTGGTGACACTGGGAGATTGGGCACCCCCAGCGTCAGTGTAATAATAAATATATGAATAGACTAGGATTGGATGGTGGGAGGTTCCGCTAGACACCAGGGAACTAGAGGGCAATGGGTATAGGGATCAGAGGGTGGGGGGTGTCACTAGACCCAGGTAAAAATTTCTTAACTCAGAAGGAACAATCTTTTTTTTTCAATCGTAATATGAACAAGGATCTTTCTTCATATCACAACTCACAAAAAAAGATTACAAAGCTAAAAAAAAGACAAATAACTCTGGAATGGATCAACATTTGTTAACCAAACTAACAAAAGGCACATCTGTGCCACAGCCCCTTTAGACCACAGTTCCGATGGGTGTGGGCGCTAGCCCAGTTGACACATTAAACAGAATAAGACACTCATGTAGCATGAAAGTGGAGAACAAAATGGCGGCCAAACAAAAAAGGATTTTTCCCTTACGAAAATTGATAACATCCATACAAAAAAAGAATAATTTTTTTGTTTCGTACAGCTAATTTTTCTTGCTGACTGAGCATACTCAGAACCAAGTATTCAAAATTAAATAACATTAGAACGTATTAATATTTTTTCACCAAACAAGTAAAAGACGCATTTGTGAGCCAGTCCCTTTGTACCCTGAAAAGTTCAGGCCAGAATACCAAACTGTCTGAGCACTAGTCAAGTTGACAGAAATCCCATTCAAACCAAAGGGAAAAAAATCCTGAAAATGTCACTTTTCTCACTATCTGTATCTTGGACTCTGCATATCCAGCTGGACCAAATCTTGGCACATTAAGAGATCTGCCCCAGCACATCGTGCATGCAAAATGTCGTGTAAATCCATTGAATGGTTGCGAAGTTATTAAAGTGCATATTTTGGGGTTTAACACTGACGTTCCTGTACAATCCTAAACATAGGGTGCATTTTATATATATATATATATATAATATATATATATATAATAGATATACCACTCTAGGTGTGCGGTCGCTCTGATATCAATGCTTGGTGTGCGCAGATGCACGAGGCCGCAGGTCGAGTGTATTCAACTCACCCAAGGCGCATGATATCAGAGCGCCAACGCATCACCCCAGAGTGGTATATCTATCTTATAAAATGGCCACACATGTTTTGGGGGTGGGTGGAAAAATAATCCCTTTGTCTAGCTGGTAAATGATATGCTGGCAGAGTTCAAAGTAAGTCCTGTGTTTAAAAAGATGAAAAGTGTGTGCTCCTGTTAGGTTGTGTTGGTTTATAATAATGCCTCTGTGTATCTAGTAAATTATATGCTGGCAGAGGTAACAAAGCAGTCCCGGCGAAATCGAGGATGAGAGAAGGTGATTGAGTTGTGGCGACAGTGACAGCCAGCCGAGAAGTTGAAACGGAAAGCAAAGATAGGCTTGTTTGATTTCCTTACCAGCTAAGGCGTAGCAATGGAGAGACGCCGAGTGAGTCGCTTTTAAGAAGGCAGACAAAGCCAGAGCGAGTTGTCATAGCAACACTCGCCTGGCTTGTGTCTGCCTTCTCGATAGCTGCCGACTCACCGGGCGCCTCCTCGCCCATTGTACATACACTCTGCAGCTTGTTTTAGTGAAATTAGGGAAAGTCAAAGCAGGAAAACACTTTTATCTTTTTAACTCTAAAGGACTTACTTTCAACTCAGAATAGCTTGTTACTTCATCGCACGCGCACTCACCGGTCACGCTATACTTCAGGTAGGAATAGTGAAAGTGGTGAACTATCGGGCAAGTCTGTGTAGAAAGGGAGATTTTTTAACTGAAAGTGAGAGTAGGAAGTAAGAGAACTGTAGTTTGTCTTTTTTTTTTTTTAAACACAGGTTTCTGTTAAATGGGCTGCATTATGTTGTTTTTTAGAATTTAGGGTGGTGAGACAGTGTGCAGTAGTAACAGTCTGTGTGTGTGTGTGTGTGTGTGTGTGTGTGTGTGTGTGTGTGTGTGTTTGTATGTGGCTGCTTAACTGCATTAGGCGTGGAGTGATCTCACTGCTGGTGAGAAGGTTTTGAGGGCTGGAAAGTAGTTTAGGTGTGCGGTCGTACTGGGAGGAGTGCGGTCGTTGGGAAATAATGCACGGTCATGTGATGCATTCTGTCCAATCATGTTACTGGAATTTCTATGATTTTACCACCCCATTTTATAAATATATATATATATATATATCTTCATTCAAAAGTTATAACATTTTAAATTTTCTCATTATTTCCTAGGGAAAAGTTAGATGTTCTGCACAAAATTACTTTTGTTTTCATTGGAGGTACTGCATTTTTGCATGTAGGGTCACATAGAGCCTAGTTTGTTTTCACAGAGCTGGAGATGAGCCCTGATATCTGTGATTCCTAAGGAAGGAAAGCCCCTGGATCTTAACACCTCCTATAGGCCGATCTCATTATTAAGCATAGACTCAAAGATCTTTACAAAGGTCTTGGCCATCAGATTAAACAAAATATTACCAGCCCTGGTCCATCCGGACCAGGCAGGCTTCATCCCCGAGAGACACCTTCAAGATAATATCAGAAGCTGCCTTAATATATTACAACTAGGGAAACAAGCTAGGGTCCAGCAAGCTGCAATTATGATAGATGCCAAGAAGGCGTTTGATCACCTACGGTGGGGATACCTTCATGAGACGTTGATCAAATTTGGGTTTGGGGAGAAATTTCTAAATTGGGTGGGAGCTATATATAAAACACCAAGAGCACTAAAGGTAAATGAAACCATCTCAGATGCAGTACATATACAAAGGGGCACAAGGCACAGATGTCCCCTTTCACCGTTGCTGTTTGCCTTGAGTATGAAGCCCTTAGCAGAGCACACTAGGAGGGACCCAGGGCTGGAGGGGACAAAAATAGCAGGAAAGGAAAACCGTATCTCACTATACACAGATGATACAATGTTATATCTAAGAAACCCAGTGAGAACTTACCCCATATTGGCAACTATTCTGGATAGGTACAGTGAAAGCTCAGGTTTTAAAATTAACTCTGATAAGACAGAAGTCTTATTGGTAAGTGGTCCCCATACAAAAGAACTAATACAAACACTTCCTTTCAGGTGGGTGTCAACCAATGCATGTTACCTGGGAATCCAGATCCCACTGAACCTGGCGAGTCTATATCAGGTTAACTATAACAAACTGATACGGGAAGTATGTGAGGACCTTCAGAGATGGAATCTTCTGCCACTGTCATTAATGGGGAGAATAGAGTCCATCAGGATGAATGTCCTGCTGAAGCTTTTGTTCCTATTCAGATCTCTGCCCCTACGCATACTCAAAACAGATTGGATAAAACTGGATAAAGCTCTTCGGGGGTTTGTGTGGAATCAGGGGAAACCTAGAATAGCTTGGAAAGTACTTCAGAAGCCAAAGTTACAGGGGGGTTTTCAGCTATTGAACTTAAAACTGTACTATGAGATGGCTCAGATAACATCTTGGGTGGCATACCTCCAGAAGGAGCCTGGTAATGTCTGGGTACATATGGAAGATAGTACTACCACAGTGGGTGGGTCCCGAGTGGACTTTACCGCCCCACCAAAAATCTTGATGAGGGCGAAGTTGTCTAACCCATGGCAAGAACACTTATATAGGGTATGGGGAAAAGTTAAGAAGGAGCTTAACATAACACAATCACTTTCAAACCAAACAAAAATCTCTGAATACCACAGTTTTAAACCTCCCCGACAGGACCATACATTCCAGACCTCGTGCAGATATGATCTTTTCCTTTTCTCCTGACTTATGGCTGAAAACCAAGTTAAAACTTTCACTCGAATCCAGAGGGAATTTGGGATACCTAAAACTCACTTTTTCAGATACCTCCAGGTGGTGTCCTTCCTACACCTAGGTAACAACAAACAGAGAGTGCAACAAGACCCTCATCCCATAGAAAACTTAATTAGAAGAGCAGTGACTAGCCCAGAGGAGAGACATCTGATATCTAATTTAGTAAAAATACACTCTGCTAGTAGGTTACAGGAGGCCCTGAGGTGTCAGAAGGGTTGGAAAAAAGAGATAGGCTGGGAATTAGGGGACCAACAATGGGAAAGGGTGTGGGAGGGTGTTTTTCACACCTCAGCATCCTAAAACTGGAAGGAGTTTTGATGGAAAATCATAAGTAGGTTTTTTAATACTCCCTCGAAAACTAAACACTTTGATCCCTTGGGGTCGGAGCTTTGCTGGAGAGGGTGCAGACTAGTTGGCTCGCACTATCATATATTTTGGAACTGCCCAATAATTAGGCCCTATTGGAAAGAAGTGAAAGAGCTATATGGGGGGGTTAATGGGAATGGATACTCCGCCATCTTTTGAGCACCTGGTTCTGGGATCCCACCTAAGAGAAAAAGTACTAATAGTCAAAAATCATTTAAGGTGCTCTGCTGGCAGCTGCTGGCAAGACACTTACTAGGAAGTGGCTATCCCCAGAGCCACAGATGGTTCAGGAGTGGACAGACATTATTAAAAATATACAAAAAGAGGAAAAGCTCACAGTGAAGCTTCGTCTCTAGACGGATGAATTTAATGGAATATGGCTTCCATTTATGAACCTCATAGAGGAAAGGGGAGGTACTACAGTTTTACCTCAGAAGGCATGCTTATAAGCATGCAAAGTAAAGACCAACATTATTGAGGGCATAGGTGGATTAACTTAGGAATGTTGTACTGTAATTAGATGAGGACAGAGAAACATCAGACTAAGTGAAATACCAGCCAAACAATTTCGGTTAAAAACTGGTTTGATTCTTTTATTCTTTAATTTATATATAAGTTTTGTTATTTTTGTGGTTATGAAACAGTCTATATGCACTTATAGAGAACATTGAAAGGCACATGAACAGTTTGAATAATTATTCTTGGTACACTCTGATTCAAAACTCTGGAAAAGTAGGAGTGGGACATCTCAACTTATAATATAAAGAAAGGAAAGTGAATATGATTTAACATGCTAAAACTGTTCTGCATAACACTATGAGTGTCTTATACCTGAATGTTAATCAAACTCAACTGGATTGATTTGAAATGCTAATGTAATGAAAAGTATACCTGTATTAATTGTACCATGGAATAATAAACTTTATAGTCCCCCCTCAAAAAAAGTTAAAAGTTTTCCATTATATCCAACGGGAAAAAAATATATGCTCCATGTGAAAAGTGTCAGATTCACCTGCAAAAGCACCTTTTTCGGTCACAAATGCTCTCAGTACTGTCGTGTGGTGGCCATCTTGTTTTCAGTTAGTGGTGGAGAAGAAACATTACAGTTTAAAAATGACTGCCCCTATGTTAACACTACTGTTGTGTTTACCTAAATGGGGTCCTAGGAACAGCATCCATGCATGCATCAGAATTTTAAAATAGTACTCAGAAATATGTGTATTCTGATCGAGCCGTTCATACTGTCTCAATTTATAACAGTACAAGCATGAAACTTTCACGAATTTGTTAACGTTTCATGCATGTACCATTGCAAATCTGCCAAAACTGTCACAATTTGCAACAGTGCTGCCCTAAAAATTCAAATTTCTTTGCCACCTCACTGCCACCACACGGTTTGCACTTTTAGGCTGAAATTTGCAGGGTGGCAAGCCCTTGTACCACAGACATGCCTTTTGCTGGCTAGGTGCAAACATTTACATTGGTTCCAAAGTTGCAAATTTTCCCATAGGATAACATTGTGGTGGCTGCACCACCTTTTGGCACCTATATCTTGAAAACAGTTCGAGATATGGGTTTTTTGCTAAGCAAGCGCACATGGAGGTGGCTAGGTCATTAATAAAACTGCAAAATAATTTTTTCTGCTGCTTCTATAGTTACTGAGATATTGCCAAATATGCATTACATGGATTTCTTGGAATGCCTCTAGACCTGTGCTATGTGTCTGTACTTATGTGTAGGTGGGAGTGCAGGGCCCCCACCTATGCATACTATTCATGCTAAACTGGGAGCACTAGGCCCTCCTATGCTATGCCTCTACAGTCATGAGTGGGTGGGAGCACAGGGTCCAGAGGTCCCATGCTCCCACCTATGGATATGATTATGCAAACTAAAAGCACAGGGCCCTCCTGCACTATGTTTCTATACTTATAGGTAGGTGGGAGTGCAGAGCCCAGAGGGCCTGTGCTCCCACTCATGGATACCATCTTGCAATACTGGGAGCACTGGGACCCATGTCTCTACACTTATGGTTGGGTAGGATATGCATCCTATTATGTAAAACTGGGAGCACAGAGCACTCCTGCACTATGTCTCTACACTGATGAGTGGGTGGGAGCACAGGGCCTGGAGGGCCCGTGCTCCCACCTATGGATATCATATGAGTAACATTTCACTTTCTCAAAAGGAAGGGGAATTCATTGCAAAAAAACTCCATTAATGCATCAGTTAGGGTTGATTCCCCACCAACAAAAGTCTGGAAATTTGATGTTAGGGTTACCAATCCTATCCCCTCATACCCCCACCATCCACAGACCAACTGGCACTGAGGTGTGCCTTGGGGTCATCATCCCTAACTCTCACCCCATTCCATGTGTAAACAAGCTGAGATGGTACAATATAGGAGAATGGGGTGAGAGTTAGGCCTGACGATCCCAAGGCACACCCTGGTGCCTGTTGGTCTGTGGATGGTGGGGGGGTGTAGGGGGGTATGGTTGGTAACCCTAACATCGAATTTCCAGACTTTTGTTGGTTGGGAATCAACCCTAACTGATGCATTAACAGAGTTTTCTGCAGTGAATATATACAGTAAACCCTACCAGGATGAAGCGCAGTGTCACAGGTTTACTGCATGTCAAAAAGGATTAACTCTCATTGAAATTGTATTATTTGCTGCAGTATCTCTACTGCAGAATTCTGCAGTGCTGCACTTCATCTTGGTGAGCTTCACTGAAGATATATATATAAATAAGGGATGTACAATGGTGAGCTGTCTGATAAATGATTTATCTACACAAGTGGTGTTTGACCTTGGTAACCTCACGAGTGGCGTAAGCCATGAGTAAAGTGTCTGTGGTCAAACAGCACAAGTGTAGATAAATAATGTATCTGACAGCTCACCATTATATATTTCATTTATGCAATAGGGATGCTTTCTGTCAGTGCAGGGACATTTGCTTTTGACTGTTTATCTTTTTTTATGATAATTTCTGGGGCTTTTTGTTAACTTGCCTAGTGTAGGTCCACCTAACATAATGGTTTCTACTAAACGAAACACCACTCATTGTGAAGAAGATTTTGTGCTGAACAAATTTCATGCTCACAGTACCATGCTACCTTTTTCGTTTTAAAGTCATTTGCATTTGTGTGTTGAACAAGTGAAAAACAAAATTGAATTTTCTGCTGTTTTTTTTTTTGCTAGTTGTAAAAAACAACTAAAAGGTATATATAAATGAAACACCACTTGTTTTGTAGATATTTTTGTGCTGAACAACTTTCATGCTCACAGTACCATGCTGTATTTTTTGTTTTAAAGTTATTTACATTTGTTTGTCAAAAAAGTGAACAAAAAATTTAATTTTCTGCATTTCTTGCTAATTATAAAAAATCTATAAGGTATCTATGAATGAAACACCACTCATTTTGATGATAATTATGTGCTGAACAACTTTCATGCACACAATACCATGCTATCGGTTTTCATTTTAAAGTTATTCCCATGTGAATATGGTTAGTACTATTTCTGAGGCCGAACATTCTAAATGAATTCTGGAGAGATTTGTGACATAGTAATTGTGTGTATAAATGAGTAACTGTGTGTATAAATAAATTTATGCACACAGTTTCTCAAATAAATGGATTTATCACACTCTGTTTATCTCCACACCTATTGCATATATCTATCTATCTATATATATATATATATATATATATATATATATATTAGAGACACTGTTGCACTCCTATATTTAGGGTTGAGTAGGCACTTCAATGTTAAACTTGAAACATTGTACTTTAATACCTTTGCAACCGTTCAATGGATACTGTATACATGCAAATTCTCATGCAATGTCACCCAAGACAGGTCTCTGGGTGTTGCAAGTTATATCCTGATCAGATGTGCAGTTTACAAGTTCTGGAGAGGTGAAAAAAGCATTTTGTTGCTCATTGACTTTGTTGGGATTTTTCTTTGGACTTGCCTACAGCTCAGATGGTTAGGAGTCTTGATCTGAAATTTTCAGGGCTGAAAGGGACTAGCCCACAGATGTGCCTATTGCTAGTCTGGTGAAAAAATATAAGCCATTTTTAAGTTATTGCATTTTTAAAATTTGAAAAAATAATTTCTGAGCATACAAAATGTAAAAACAAAAACAAGGTGCTGCGTCAGCATGTGGTCTGAAAACAAAACAAAATGGTAATATTAAATGCATGCTGAAGACAGAAAGTAGAGTTAAAAACTGATGTTTCGACCTTAGGTCTTCTTCAGAAAATATCTGAAAGAGAAAAAAGCAAAGTTAGTGTAGAGGAGAGATAAAATAAGGGATATATGTGTGGGGAAAGAAAAAAGGGGGAGGCTCTGGGGGAAGTGATTAATGGCAAGATAAAGAGAGAACCTGAAAAACAAAAAGGTGATGATGGAAATGACATGGCATAACAGCAGTGAATGAACTAGAGAACTCCCCAGGTGGGGACTAATTAACAGGACCTAGTAAGAAGGCTGAAAGGTGACAAAAGTGGGGGAAGGAGACAGAGAAAGAGACATCTGGTGAAAATGAAAATAGTTGTGTACAGATACAAACAGACTTTAGGGAAAACAAGGGGTGGCTGAAAATTTTTTTTTTAGAAAATAAGTCTATAATTTAAATCGGAGGGTTGCTGGGAGCTAAGGCGGATGATCAGCTTGGTTTCCATGTTTTTTCTATGGTCAGAATCCCAGAAGCCCTGCTGAAGGACACGTCCCTCCTCTCCTCTCCTCCAGGGTGGGACATCTGTCAATTAGACTGACATGGGATGGAACAGCAAGATGGCGGCAGTGCTGCTCCACTCCCCACTGCATGGTTTTCACTCCACCCTAAGGACCAAGGACCGATGTACTGTTAAATAATTTATTTAACTGCTGCCTGAGTCATATAATGAACTCAGTGCCTATTTGTTGTTAACCACATACAGTATATTTAAATGTTTTATTCTGGAAGTTTTTCTGGTAAAACTATTTTAGGTCTACTGGTGTTTGCTTTTCAAATGACTTCTAATGTGGAAGAAATCGATGTTATGAATGTCAGGTGAGTATCGACCATTTTACAATGGCGTGGCTGAAAGTGATTATATTGTGTGACTCCTTTCCATCAAAGTATTCCTTTTATTTTATATTACTTTTCCACTTATCATAGATCTAAACATGAAAAGGTTGGACTCCTAAGTATTTATGGAGCACTTATTGATATGCTGTAAATAACTAATGGCCTCCGGTGTCTAATGGGAGCCCCTAGGCTAAGGTATGGTCTGGGATTTCACTTTTTATAAACATACAATTATCATTGTGGGAAGAGGCAGGTGGAGTTCAAACCCACGTTTAAACTCTGTGAGCTTATGAGACTTATTCAGGTTTACAGACAGTCAAATGTCTGGTTATTAATCCCTGAGTTTAAAGGGACACATTTATGTGACTAAACTGTTGCATTCTGCCCCCTGATGAATGTTTTGAATATTGGAGCAGTGTAAAGTATGCTTCTGTTGAAGCCTGCATGAATTTAAGTTTTAAAGATTTTGGCTACCTTCATTATGCTTTGGCTTTCAGCTACTCTCAGTACGAGTACGTTTTTTAGCGAAAATACACTATTAGCTTATCATTTTATCCATGGTTTTATACACAAGAATCGTCTAAGTTTTTGAGATTCAGTGGCACTATAAATGTACATATAAATGTTTAATAAGGTTGGTTGCCGATATGGCTCCTGGAGATTCATCTGGGCTAAGTAATTAATTAGTCTTGCCTTGACTGAATAACTGGGCAGTTGAGATATGATAACTGTTCTGATGTTGCTTGTTGTTGCTTGCTAGTCATGTATTTTTTTATGACAAGGTGCAATTCTGCCTATACTATAAAGAGAACTATAGAGATTTTATAAATAGTCATATGCAGAATTTGAGATTAATAAGCAAGCCACATTCATCTTATCGCCATATTTTGTGTATGGAAAAGATATAAAGTGCCATGTAAGTGTGAAATCTCATGTGTACAATTTTATGTTTATGTTTGTATGTCTGTATGTTTTGTAGTGGCTATTGCCAAACAAATAAACCTTCTTTACTCTTGATTCTTGATTCTGAAGGACACAAATTGAAAGATCATTGACATTGTGGTCCATGGAGATAAAGTGGGATACAATGGGTTTATCGCTGATAAACCCATTGTATCCCACTTTATCTCCAAGGACCACATGGAATGTTATAGGAATGCCTTAAGGGGGGGTTTAGGATTATCAAAGATCAAACATTACTACCTTGCCGCACAATTGGCACATATTCAGGATCTGGTGAGGGGAGGGGTCAACACGTCCGGGATGGGTAAACATGGAGAACTCGTTACCAGGTTCACAGTACAACTGTACTATGGTGGGGTATCTTTATGATGGAATATTTGATAGGCTTCCCAATCCATGCTCGAACACTACCTTCAAGGCTTGAAGAGAGGCACACCATATTCTCCAACATCTGTATACTTTTTCTCCAGATATGGAATTGGGAGCCATGTTGAGAGAAGGAGCTGGTATTTCGGTCCAGGAATATCAGATACTTAAAAGGTGGAAAAACAGGGTTTATATACTATAGGTCAAATATGTGAAGATGGGGAGGCTGTCTTTTTTAGGAAACTGTCAAGAAGTCTTACCCTTAGGGCATCCCATTTCTTCCTCTGGGCTAGAATCCAGGGTGAGGTACGGGCCAGGTGGATGCAGGGAAAAACTTTCTCCTGTTCTCCCTTAGAGGAATAATTTATAGGCCGAAAGGATAACAAATCTTTTAAACCCTTGAGAAGTTGTTACAGACTATTGATGGAGGCAATTCAAAATCCATTAGGAAGTCTTGTATCCAGATGGGAGTATGATATGTTGCCAGATGGGCTCACAGGAGAAGACTGGATACAAATTCTCAGGAACCTGCTGAAGTGTTCGGTCAATAATAAGCTTCGGGCCATCCAATACAATATATTTACTTGAGCCTATTTCACCCTAGAATTGGCAAAAAAAAATAGACCAAAATGCCTCCGATATATGTCCGAGGTGTGAGATTTATGTAGGGTCATTCTTTCACATGATTTGGGAATGTCCGAAGATCCAGAACTTTTGGAATGGTATATTGGCTCTTTTATCACAAATATTGGGTTACCGCCTGGGGTTAGACCCCATTGAGAATCTCCTGGAGCTCCCTATGGGGCATGGAGAAACTACCTGGCTTAACTTGGGTTTGCATAGACTGGGGATTGTTGTGGGCCTCTGAAACATTGTAATGTGTTGGATGACTAAAGAAGCTCCTTCAGTAACTGGTTGGCTAAGCTCACTGTTGGAATGTATGAAACTGGAAAAGATTCAATATAAAGTAAGAGAACAAATGGATAAATACATGGTAATCTGGGGCCAGATGGAGTGGGCATTGCAACAAGATTGGTTTCCTAGGTTTTGAAGTAACTCTGTCTAAACTTGGTAATTTCCTCTTTAACAATATGGTCTTTCACTGACATACGTTATGTCTGATCAAATGTAGGAACAAAAAGCTGTATCCTTCTGTGTAAACAAATGGATTTTACTCTGAGTTTAAAAAATAAAGTTTATAAAAAAAAGTATAGTTATGATTTAATGTTTTTCCTTTACATAGATACATAGATACATAGACAGTGTTGGCACATACCTTTCCTTTCCTTTCCTTTCCTTTCCTTTCCTATCCTTCCTTTTCCTTTCCTTCCTTCACAAAAGTACTTTCTCATCTTCACAGGTGCTATCTGGACCGAAATTAAAATGAAATGGTACGTGAAGAGATCCTGCAGGCAAGCAAGCCATCTCCATCTTCTCAGTTAAGTCGAGTATATTGCAGCTCATACAAAGTCTGGAAGTACTGTACCTGAAATTACAACAACAACAGGAAATATTGAGTATTGAATATTGCACAGTTGCCAATGAAAATGCCCACACCTCCAGAAAAGGAAAACGAAAAAATGATCACCTTAAAAGGTGCATGCAATACCAGGGATTAAGCTTGATGGAAGTTGGAAGTCAGCATGTACCCCAACCCAGGGTCACTCAGTCAACATCATTTGCTTGGTGAATTAAGCCCATCACTGGAAAAAATACAGGCAGAAGGAATACCTGTAAGGAAGAACAGCAGAGGCAGTGATTAACAAATACAATGAATGTATCAATTATGGTACAGAAGCAACTTGCCCCCAAAACAAGAAAATACTTACCTTCGTAGTTGTCCAATGTCGTGCAAAACAACAACATCTGTGTTGTAGCTGTCCAGCAGTATGATGTCATCAGCACAAATAAATGAAAATGAATAAAACAGTAGTATGAATATATTAGACTTCGAACAGTAGCAAACCCCCCCACAATGAAAAGAAAACAAAGGTACTTACCTGTGCACTATGTCTATGTGCCACCATGAATCCACAATGAGCAAGAGGCTGTTTCTCCGACTCCAGAACAACAGCAGCATGCTGTAGCAACAGCAATGCACCCTCTCCTTAAGTTATTTCCTCAGTTCTGAATGTAAACACAGCCACTTGATATTTGTGTCGTGTTACTGAGATGGGATGATCAAAGATCAGCCTTGCACCACTACGCTATTATGTATAACTTCTCTTGAATTTTTCTAATCTTGTTTTGCCCGACTTGTATGCCCAGTGCAAAAGCTGTATTTAACAGAAGGGAAGTGACCGCACAGACTTGGGCAGGCTGAAATGGACCAAATGGATTATTTACATAATGGCAAGAGATCCTGGACTTGTACCCTAAAAAAAAAAAAAAAAAAAAGAACCACTACAAAATTAATTTAAATTACAATAGGGGCCTTCTCTGAGGCAAAGAAGGGAATCAAAGTGGATTATTTGGTTGGAACTGATCAGAAGAAGAGGGTATCTCTAATGTATATAACTATGCCTATTAAGAAAATCTCAAATGGGCATGAAATAATAAAATGATATAACCTATGTACTATGCATAAACTGAAAATGTACTTGTTTTTTAACTATGTATATGTAAAACAAATATAACATGATGTATTTGTGACTGCCTTCCCCCCTTCCCTTCCCCCAAAAAATGTTTAAACATCAATAAAAAACTATATTAACAAAAAAAAGATAACAGAAGGGAAACTTTTTTCTCTCTGAGGACACAACTTCACATTTCTGGCAAAGTGCTGGTGGTGGTGGTGGTAGGATGGCAGGCTCAGAAATGATTAGTACAATAAACATGTTTACATTTTCTTGCAAGTTTCACATCGGCTTTGCACCGCCTTCTCAGGTGTGTGCGGCAACAGTATTTGACTGAAGGGAAGCATTTTTCTCTCTGGGGACACAACTTCACATTTCTGGCAAAGTACTGGTGGTGGGATGGCAGGCCCAAAAATGCTTAGTACGATAAATATGTATAAGTTCTCTTGCAAGTTTCACATCTGCTTTGCACCGTCTTCTCAGGTGTGTGCAGAAACAGTATTTGACTGATGGAAAGTGTTTTCTATCTGGGGACACAACTTCCCATTTCTGGCATAGTGCTGGTTGTGGTGGTGGGGTGGCAGGCCCAAAAATGCTTAGTACAATAAATATGTTTAAGTCCTCTTACAAGTTTCACATCTGCTTTGCAACGTCTTCTCAGGTGTGTGCAGAAACAGTATTTGACTGATGGAAGTGTTTTCTCTCTGGGGTCACAACTGGACATTTCTGGCAACCACAGTAAACATGTTAAATGCTTAAAACAGATTTATGTTGAACTTCTCAGAAGAATAGCTAATGTTTGTGTTATGGTTTGCACTTCTTTGGGTGGTTGGCGGTTGCACACAACTACCAATCATGCACCATCACATACCATGGGGAAATAATTTATTTAATGTGGCAAATACTTGACACTTGTAGATAGCAGGAGTACACATGATTAATCAGTAACAAAAATGAAAGGAAGGGAAGTGGTTCATCATGTGTAAAAAGGATTAAAGAAGTAACAGAACTGGACAGGCAAGGGACATCCAAATGAATGAGACACTACTAAAAAAGAGGCTAGAGAAAAAAGACATGAAAAGAACAGAATTTTTTTTTTACTTTTTATAACTTCATATTTTTTTTGCTTTTTTTATTTTTAATGGTGAGGATTAGAGAGTGGAGAAATTAAGAACACAGATTATAGAATAACTAAATATAAAATAAACAGTTTCTGGCAACACTCAGACGACCCTACCAGTACTGCCAGAAGTCGAGCCATGCCCACCACCACCACCACCACGCAGCTTGGCCAGGAGAGTAGAGATCCTCTCATGGCTGGACATGACATTGTCCAGCCGATCCATCACTTCCTGCCAGAAAGTGTTAAAATCATGCCGCAGATCCAGCAGCTTAGCCCACAAAACTGCCACACTGCCATGCATGGCAGGTGCCACGAGGTCATCATTACCATAATGGCATGATGGTGCAGGCTGCTGTCTAAGAGGTACAGGTCAAGTACTGCCGCAGTCCATCCTACGGCTGCAATGCTGACTCACAGCAGCATCACCACTGACCTTCTGCTGCTCCACACTGCCCCCATGCCATCACCACCACCACCATCATGTGATGCAGCCACATCGTGCTCCTTGGCCTTCCTCTCATTGAGGTGGTGGAGGCGGAGGTGTGTCCTCTGTCCACTGGTCCCAAGGCATCTCCCCTCCCCCCACACAGTTCCCACACACCTTGCAGATGGCCACTGTCTCATCTGCAGGGTGCATATCAAAAAAGTCTCACATGACAGAGTGCTTTGGGAGTGGGGGAGCACCAAATGAGGACACCATGGGATCCTGCTGGGAGTGGTGGAACTTGTGGCTGCTGTTGTTCCTGCTGCTTCTGCTGCTGTTTGTCTTGCTGTTGTTCCTGCTGTGCAACAGCAGAACTTCCTTCCTGAGCTGGGGGGGGGGCAGCAGTCCCTCTATTAAATGCATACCTGCTAAGGCAAGTAACTGATGCTCCAGCCCCACTCTGTCTCGACTCATCTAAGTCCTGACGCTGCCCCTCCATTACAAAAAAAATTAAAGAAAATGAAAGAAAAAGAGTAAGAAGAAGTGAGAAAAAAACAGTATAGACTAACAAAATTTATAAATTCAGAAACTACAGTAAAGAAAGATAAGAAATACAATTCAAAAAGGTGTAAACTATTAAAATGCTAGTAAGATATTAGAGATGTTTCTGCTCAAGTGTTGAGACTCTCTTGCAGACTGTCTCCTCCAGCTACAATTGCCAAAATGTTAGTGTAACATTCACTTTCTACCTGCCTGGAGTCTCCCATGTGACCTGCAGTAAGTGAATCATGTGACAAACCATGTTTTTCAATAACTTCAAAGTTACTAACAAAGTTGAAGTTACCTTCAAAGTTAACCGGTGAAGTTTTAGCACCAGAAGTCAATTACCTTTGAAGTTACTAACATAAGTCAAAGTTAACTTTAAAGTTAAGCTGCAAAGTTTCGGCACCAGAAGCCAATTTTTCATGGAGACAATTTGGTGACTTACATACTAACATACTAACATACTATTTGCCAGCAGATTAGGCCTTATGGTCTATCAAGTCTGCTCGAACCTAGATCCTTAGTTGGGTGCCGAGACCCTCCCATCCCTTGTGCTCCAGAAACCCCTATCATCCATCCCCACCCCCCCGGGACAGGCCATCATCTGATACATCCACTTTCTGTGTCTGTCCCACCCTCTCTTAAAGCTCTCCACTGTGGATCTCTGAACCAGCTCACCAGGCAGAGCATTCCAAGGGTCCACCACCCTCTCAGTGAAAAACCTCCTCCTCTTCCCCTCACCCTTCCACCTTCCAACTTCAAACCATGCCCTCTGGTGATGCCTCCCTGCTTTAGTCTAAAGATCCCTCCATGTTTACCCTATTTATTCCCTTGAGGTACTTGAAGACCTCAATCATGTCCCCCTGTCTCTCCTCTCCTCCAATGAAAACAGGCAGAGCTCCTCAAGTCTGTCCTCGTAAGTCAAACCCCTAGCCCTCGTATCATCTTTGTTGCCCTCCTCTGTACCCTCTCCAGGAGCTGTATGTCCTCTTCAAGTGTGGTCTCCAGTACTGTACACAGTACTCAAGGTGTGGTCTAACCAGTCCATTGTACAGCGGCAGAATCACTTCCTTGCTCCTAGAGGTGATCCCCTTGTGATGCATCCCAACATCCTGTTTGCCTTGCTAGCTGCTCTCCTGCACTGCTCAGTGTTATTCATACATGTATCCACCATGACCCCTAGGTCTTTTTCCCTGTTGAGGCTTCCAGCACCCCCTCCCAGGGTGTACCTGTGTTTAGGGTTTCCCGACCAAGATGCAACACCTTGCACTTGGTGATATTGAAATTTAATTTCCATGTGTGAGCCCAGCTTTCCAGGGTGTCCAGGTCCCCTTGCAGGGCCAACCTCCCCTCTTCTCCCTCAACTACTGCTCCCATCTTGGAGTCATCCACGAAGAGACTCATTTCACACCCTATACCATCCCTGATGTCTGATATGTATGCATTAAACAGGATTGGACCCAGGACCGAGCCCTGTGGTACCCCACTACCAACCTCTGTAGGGATCGAGAACTCCCCACAGACCACTACTCTCTGAGTGCGTCCAGCTATCCAGTTTTCAATCCATCTGACCATCAAAGGGCCTACTCCTAACCCATCAGTTTCTCCACCAGACCATTGTGGGGACAGAGTCAAACGCCTGCTGAAGTCCAAGAATAATACATCCACAGGCTTACCTCTGTCCAGTTCTGATGTTACCCATTCATAGAACTCCACAAGGTTGGTTTGACATGATCTACCTGGCACAAACCCATGCTGCCGACTATCCAGACCTCCCACCTCCAAGTAAACCCCAATCGTTCCTTTAGTATACTCTCCATTAATTTTCCCACCACCGAGGTTAAACTGATGGGTCTATAGTTTCCTGGTACTTCCTTCGACCCCCCTTTATGGATTCATGGGGGGACTTCATGGGGAATTCGCAGGAGGAGTAAAACTTTGTAACATCTCTACTCCTGATCCAATTTTAACGTGAAACAAACCATGGAATGGTCACTACCAGTTAATGGATCATTCACCACCAGGCTCTTTACCTGATCTCCATCAGCTAGTACTAAATCCAGGATGTTTCCTTCCCTAGTTGGCTCCCCAAATAGTTGGTTTAGGAATTCGTCCTGGAGGGCATTGAGAATCTTTTGTTCTCTAGCAGATGAGGATGCCATGGTGTTCCAGTCAGCCCCTGGCATGTTATATCCCTTATTTTATCTATCTATCTATCTATCTATCTATCTATCTATCTATCTATCTATCTATCTATCTATCCCTTATTTTATCTGCCTCTACACTAACATTGTTTTTTTTTTCTTTCAGATATTTTCTGAAGAAGACCTAAGGTTGAAAAGATGATTTTTAACTCTATTTTCTATTTCCAGCATGCATGTAATATTACCATTTTGTTTTGATTTCTGAGCATGCCTAGTAAGCACTAAAAGATAGCTGTATGAAATGAAAAAGGAATCCTGTTTCATATGAGAAAATTAATTTTTTGTTTGTCGCCATCTTGTTTCAATTTTTTCTCAAAAAAAATGTCAAAAGCCACAAAAATGACACCCTGGAGAGAGAGACCAACACACCTAGCTGGCTGATCGTGGCCCTCTTAGATGTAATCTGCCTTCATAGTTGCAGACAAGCCCTGGAAATTTTTTTTTTTACTTTTATGGATCATTTTTCATGACAGCATAACACAAAAAAGAATCCTTTTTCATATCACGAGTCATGAGAAAGGATCCTTTTTTTCTGATTTCAGAATCCTTCCTTATGTTTACAATTGCTGTCTCCGGTACTGTAATATTTTTCCCTTGTGTCTAGTGGCACCCCCCACTCTCCAATACCCCCACCCTTTCATTTCTCTGGTGTCTAGTGGCACCCCCACCATTCAATGTCCATGCCCTGCCTCCCTTTTGTTTCCCTGGGGTCTAGTGGCACCCCTAACCCTCAGATCATCTTCCCCCTTACATTGTTTTTGATTATGCTCCTTTGATATAGTATCCCTCTAAAAAAGCCTACACAAGCGAAACAGGTTGGGAGTTTGTTTTGCTGCTATCCACATGAGTTGAATTGCACAGAATAAATCAACACTAAAGTAAGTACGGGTCTTTGTGCTGGCTTTTTTTCATTGTTCTGATGTTGTTGTTAGAGCTAAGCACAAGACATAGGAGCAGAGTGGCTTGGGACTGTTCATGTATGTGTCCTTTGATATACTACATTGCTGTCAACAACTTTTGTTTTTGTAGTGCTGTTAATACTATTTATTTTTTCTACTGTGGAACTGTTTCTTGTACCCCTCATCTGCTGCGCACACTTGGAAATGAGCTTTTATCAGCCCAGTTTGTCTCTCCTGGTAAAACTTTTGAAATATTCCCCTATTGCTGTCCCCCTTGTATCTTGATATATTCCGTGGTGTATGTTTTTTATTTATTTATTGAAATGTTTCACCAGGAAGGCACACTGAGCAACAAGTCACTCATCTCCTGATGCGACCTGGGAGGAAGTGGTACAATAGGAATGAGATATTATTCATTCAAGTTACAAGATCAACAGTAGCATACAGTTGTAAGGTAGGTGTTACAAACAGTGTTGCAACAGTGTTGTGCATAAAATGTAGAAAGAGTAGACAATAATAAGTGCTGGGTTAATAAGTAAACAAGTGCTTATGTGAAAGAAAAGGGGGAAGGGGAGGGAGAGATGAGGAAGGATGGGGAAGAGTCATGTCCCTGGAGACCCCCTTAGGGTGCAAAGAACCCTGCAAGGAGACTGGTGGGACCAGAGAGAAGGGGATAATGCAGTGTCCCAGAGAGACCCCTTTAGGATGGAGGGGGAAGGGAGTAGATCAGAGATACAAGCCCCTTGGGGTGGTAGGTGAAGGTGAGGGTGGAGAGTAGGGGTTTGTCTAGTGCTGTCCCCCTTCTTTTTTTATGTTCCCTGGTGTATAGTGGTACCCCCCACCCACCGATCACTGTCCATGTACCTGCAATAGAGAAAACCATCCTCAATGTTTTAAAAAAAAAAATAACAAGGTCCCTCGCAGATCAACCCCCCCTCACCTCCCACTCAACACCCACCAGCCCACTAACCCTTCCCCAGTATACTCCCACATACCCTCACTCACCTGATCAGGTCTCAGGTTTGAGATCCAATCTATGATCGAAGACACATCTTGCTGCTGGAACTGACGACTGCAATATAAGAAATGAAGGTAAATGTGGGTCAATGTATTTCTTCCTTTTTTTTTTTATTACACTTTTTTGAAGCCACCAGTCACTCAGAATCTCAGCCAGGTCATGGACCCTCGCTCCCATCTCCACATTAGACATGTCCCTTCAATACCCCCTGGCTTATCCCCCAGGGCAGAGTTGTGGCACCAACCTGGCATGGTACCTCAGATGATGGAATAGGCAGAAGGGGCAGTCATGGAGGCTGATTGAAGCCAAGGGCTGGCTTTGTCTAGGGCAGCTGGCAGCTTGGTTTCCCCCCTGTAGGTGGGGCTGGGGACGTGTAATGATGCCAGTGTCTGCCCTGCCCCCTGAGCGTTATTCTGGGGCCAGTTGCTGTGGTACCCCTGGCGTCCACCAAGGGTCCATCAAGCACCGCTCACACACCTCTCCCTCCCGCAGAGAAGGAGAGCAGTCCTTGGGATGATCAATCCTTCTCCCCCCAGCCAGCCCTTTGGAGTCCCAGATCTGTTCCCAAACCTGGGTCGCCGACTTCGCAAGCGGAAATCCAACCACTGTGTCGACAGGCCTGGTTCAATGTATTTCAATGGGGGCTTCAATATTTATTCATAACTCAGCCATTTTTTTACATTTTGAGCCCAAATTTTCAGCACAACCTTTTGAGGACTTTACTTCATGAACAATATAACTGTCATTATGAAACTCCTGCCTGAAAGGTGATTTAGTGGTCACTTGAAGATTTCACTTTTCAGGCAGGATTTGCATGAGGTATGGTCATAGAAAGGCTATGTTGAAAATTTGGGGTCAAAATATGTAAAAATGCCAAAGTTATGACCATCTGTTGCAATTTCACTATGCACGCTCGTAACTTTAGTCATTTTTAATATTTTAACCCCAAATTTTCAACATAGACTTCTTAATACCCCACCTCATGTTTGTCTCAGCTGTTATTTTTCAAATCTTGACCAAAATGTGTTTTCACACCTGTGGTGTGGAATGGTGTTGTAGTTGCGTGGAACTACGTTTTGGCAGGGATTCAAAAGTTTTTGTATCAGGTACATGAGGTGGGGTAATAAGATGGGTATGCTGCCAATTTGGTCACTGTTATCCTACAAATGAGGTGCAGGGCCCTTCCACAGTGACACACATATATGCATCTATACAGCGATGGGAGTGCAGGCCCGATGGGCACTACGCTCCCACAGGCAAATAAGGATATGATTACTCTATCTCAAAAATATAGATGGGAGGATGTGCAGGGCCCATAAGGCTACAATCATACTATCTCAAAAAGTAAGGAAATTATTTAAAAACATATGTTAATGCATCAGTTAGAGTTGATATCAAACTGTAAAAAGGAGGCAAATATGACATTAGGGTTTCCAACCCTAATGCCCCACCCCCACCTGACACACACTAACAGGTGTTGGGGGTGTGCCTTGGGGTTGTTAGCCCTAATGCACACCCCATTTTCCTATACTGTACCCATCTCAGCTTATTTATTTATGGAATGGGGTGAGCCTTATGACTGATAACCCCAAGGCACCCCCCCGACGCCTGTTGGTGTGTGTCAGGTGGCATTGGGAGTGGGGATATTAAGGTTGGAAACTCTAACATTATATTTCCCTCTTTTTTATGATTTGATAGCAACCCTAACTGATACATTAATGTAGTTTTTGCAGACTATACATATATGTGTGTGTGTGTGTGTGTGTAGATACATATATATGTGTGTGTGTGTGTGTGTGTGTGTGTAGATACATATATATGTGTGTGTGTGTGTGTGTGTGTGTGTACGTGTGTAGATATAGATAGACAGACAGACAGATATTATAGCTGTGTGGTAGCTCCCCAATAATTAGGGTTGAGTAGGCTGTTCAATATTAAACACCAGTTTTTGCACCTTAATAATTTTGGCATCCTTTGATGAAATAGCACAAAGTTTGGCACATGGGGTCAGGCTGTCAGAGTCTCAAGACGTGAAAAGTTTCATGATGGCCTCTTGTTTGGTTTCTGAAATACAGAGTGCCAAAAACAAAACAAAAAAAACACCCACTACTTAACTTTGCATATTTTTTGCTCTCACATATAGCCTAGACTGTGTGGAATTTTTTCAGGAAGTTTTCAGGGTTGAAGGAGCTTGAGCCAAGGGTGTGCCTTTGGAAGGTTTCCTGAAAATATATTATATACTGTAGTTCCAGAGTCATAAGGATTTTTGAGTTAACTGTAAAATGCAAACGGTCAATCATGGGAATATCTATCGGTCCCCATAACTTCAAATGTTATATGTACTTGGATGATGTTCTTCTCCATCTCACTCACCCATCAGTTTCACTACCCTTGGCCCTCCAAGCCCTAAGCAATTTTAAACGTCTGTCCAGCTAAAGGTTAAACTTGGCAAAAACAGTTATCTTTCCTCTTAACTTGGCAACCATAAGAAGAATCTCCCATCTGAATTACAGGTTTGTTGGTTCAGGGTATTTCTCAAATGTTTAGACATCAGCATTGCTCGGGGCACTAAGAAACTAATAGAGCTTAATTTTCAACCTGTTATGAGAGCTTCTAAAGCTGATTTAGCTTGGTGGCAACTTCTGCCCCTTTATCTATGGGGGAGGATCTCAGAGGTTAGAATGAATATTTTACCTCGAGTTCTGTATCCTCTCAGTATGATTGGGGTTCTGCTAACTCAAGTATGGTTTACAGAACTTCAAAGAATAATCACAGCTTTTCTCTGAAGGGGCAAAAAAATGAGAATAGCATATTCAAAACTCTCTTTGTCTAAGTGCCACAGGGGTCTTCAACTACCCTAGTTGTATCGGTACTACCTAGAGTCCCAAGCTTGCAAATTCCGGTATTGGTGTGTCCCTAATTTTGGAACCCCGAGTCATCAGGTACAGCTGACATGGAAGACAACTGAACTCCATTACTGTTTTACATTTAACTTTGTCCCTCAAGCTGTTACATATTTAACATGGAGACAATTACCCACGGCTTTTCAGAATACCCCCATCAGTTGGTCGTTCTGAATCAACATGCAATTATGCCATTTGCTTAAATATATATCAAGTCGGAACACCCACCAGCCAATTAGACTGAACCCTAATTTGAAAATTGCACTCAAACTGATATCTTTAGCTTTTATGAAGAATACAAAATTTCAGAACATTGCAGACCTTGTGACTGAGGATCAGTTTATTTCCTTTGAGGAGGCATCCTAAAAAATTGAAATTCCTCTCTCAGCAGTCTTTCCTTTTTGGCAACTAAAGCATGCTATTTTAAAATTCCTGGGCACATGCCCCTGGTTTCTTTCAGATGGTAGAGTGTACCGACAGTTAGCTAATATGGTAACACAACTGCATGCGGTTTCAGCTCTTTATAAAGCTTTAGCAACAGTATAGGGAAATGTCCCCGTTATCTGTGGTTACTGGGCAAAAGAATTTCCTGATTCAATTTCTTATCTCATCTCCCTTTCTCCATGGGATATTGCTTTTCAGTATATTAAACTCAATAAACTCTGGTTAATGCAATATAGGATCTTACATAATGCTTTACATTTTCTCATTTATTTATATTAGGTAGGACTGAGTCACCTGTGTGTGGTTATTGTAAAGTGCAGACTGGTATCTTAAGGCATATGTTATGGGACTGTCCCCTAATTCAAACCTTTTGGAATGGATTGTGGCTATGTTGGACCCTTTGTTGGGTCTACAAGAGAGCTTCTGCCTTTTGGGATTGAGTATCAATCAGTTATTGGATTCACATAGATACCATCCAGCTGCCATCACTGCCATGGCAAAATTGATAATTTTGCAGCACTGGGTGGACAACAGTAGTCCCACTTCTCATGAATGGCATGCTGAGATGTTGTCTATTCTGAGAATGGAAAAATGATGGCTAATTTACGGCACAACTTCTTGTCTTACCAGACTATCTGAGAAAATTAGATACACTTCCCCAGGTATGATGATGTTACCCTGCTGTAATTTTCCTATAGTGGGAACAGCATGTTCTTTTGGTTGTTTATTTTTTTTGCTATGAAGTGAATTTCATATTTTACTGTATAATTCCTATCAGTGGATGACACTATTGCTGGCTGGAATCTTATTCGGTAGTATTTTCCCTGTTCACCCATAAGCTACTGTTCTATACTTACTTTTTGTTCTAGTGTGACGTTATATGTTTGTTTTTTTTCTCTTTCTGTCAGGTCATGGCTTAGATATTATGCAACTTGTGTGACAAACTTGTATGGCTGTTTGAGTTATTTTATTTTTATATACTTCTTCTGTGTTGTATACTCTCCTGCATTGTTTGCTTGTTTATTGTTAAAACTAATAAAGTTTATTCTGTTAAAAAAATGTGAATGGTGAAAAAAAATATTGTGAGTGCTTATTTTCATGATTTACTTGTCATGAGGGAAAATAGACTGATCGTGTGAAAAAAAAAAAGATTGTGCTGGTAAAAATAACATTTCAGATGCCTGGAATTTTTTTTCTTTCTAAACCAACAAACATTGAAAATACATAAAAATGTATCTCTTTTTGAAAACATAAACAGGTGAACCTAGGTAAACAGGGTCCATTTAGCTAGAGTCTGCTGTTTTTTTTTTTAAACACTTGTCAGAAATACCTTTTCTGGGGTGCCCAACTTAACAAGAGGAGCTACCCATCTGCATTCTCTGTATTAGAATAGTGGGACTTTCCTGAGTTCTGCAGCCACAGCTGGAAGTCATGCTGCAGGCTGCAGTGAGAGTAGTGAGGTGCTGATCCCCTGTTCTATCATTCTTTATTTATTTATTTTATTTATTTATTGAGAATATCGGATTACAACCTTTGAGTCATGGACTCATTTCCAAATGCTCCACATCATGGTACCAAAACATAATAAAGGCAGACATTTATACAAAATGACAGTGGGGGCAGGGAAAGAGATTACAATCGCTCTTTGTCTGTCTGTCTGTCTGTCTGTCTATCTATCTATCTATCTATCTATCTCTTTGATTCTTTGTTAAGTGGACTGGGGTGTCCACCCCCAGTAGCTCTGCTTTTTCCCACTTCCCCTCCAGGTCATCCACCCGGCCTTCCACGTTAATATATTATAAGAGTGGAGTGGGGTGCCCATCCCCAATACTTCTTCTTGTCCTGACCCCCCTCCCCTCCAGATTGTCCCCCCCATTCCCACTAAGTAGGCGGTGACAGCATGGTGCCAACCCCCAGTGCCGCCGAACATGAGCCTGACAGTGGTGTGCCCAATCCCCAGTCTCAGAAATGGCAATATCCCCTGAAAGAAATAAAACTGTCCCTCAGTGTTCTTTTCTTGAGCACTGTAAAAAGCAAACAGTTCCTTGCCCATCTGCCCCTCATCCCCACCCACCCCACCCTAACCTCCCACTCAGCACCCACCACCCAACACTCCCCACACCCCCACACACCCTCACTCACCTGAACATGTCCCACTACATAGATCCACTCTCTGATCAAAGACATGTCCTGCTGCTGGAACCAGCGACTGCAATATAAGGAAATCAGGTAAGTGTGGTTCAATGCATTTCGATAGGGTTTTGAAGTCTGAGTCATAAATTTGTTATTTGTGCACATTTTGATCCCAGATTTTCGACATGGTCTTTTTGGGACCCCACCTTATGAACAGAGGTGGTGGAATTATGCAAATCTGGCCCAAAAGGTGATTTTGAGGTTGCTTAGTGAAATCACCATTTGGCTGTTATTTGAAAATGTTCACCCTCCTGTTCATGAGGGAAGAGTACAAACCAAGAGGGGGTGGGAGATGGGTGGTAGGGCATATGGGGGGCTGCTGCAGTCTAATGGACTGAAGTGCTGCACACTCAAGCAGACTAGGTAGAATAAATGGCCTGTATCTGCTGGCAATTTCATATGTCATAGGGTCATAAGAAGGCTATGTTGAAAATTTTGGGTCAAAATATGTAAAAATGGCAAAGTTATGAGTGTACATTGACATTTTTCTATGCTCACTTATAACTTTGGTAATTTTAATTATTTTGACCCCAAATTTTTAACACAGCCATTTTTTCACCCCACCTCATAAATGTGACAGCTGTCATTTTTCAAATCCTGGCCAAAATGTGTTTTTTCACCTATGAACATGCGAACATACAAAGAAGCCAGAAGAAGAAGGCCATTTGGTCTATCAAGTCTGCTTGTGCTGCAGGGTCCACAACTTGTGCTACTGTCCCTGCCCCCTCTCCCCACGCCTCTCATCCTCCCTACCCAAGACCCTTACCCTCCCTCATACATATCCCAGCCTCTCTTAAAGATGCCTACTGTCTTCAATGAGATGACCTCTTCTGGCAGCATATTCCAAGTGTCCACCACCCTCTGTATGAAGAAGTGCTTCCTGACCTCTCGCCTAAGCTTTCCACCCTCCAGCTTAAGACTGTGCCCCCTCATATTATGGTTACCACTCAGCTTAAAGAGATTCTCTTTATCAACCTTATTTATCCCTTTCAAGTACTTGAAGGTCCCAATCATGTCTTCTCTCTCTCTCCTGTCTTCCAGGGAGTACATGTTCAATGCCCTCAACCTCTCCTCATATGCCTTACCCTACTGACCAGCTATCATCTTTGTAGCCCTCCTCTGGACCGTCTCCAGCAGGTTAATGTCCTTTTTGAGGTGTGGGCACCAGTACTGAACTCCATACTTTAGATGCGGCTTTACCAGTGACCTGTAAAAGGGCAGTATAACTGCCTCTCTCCTACTACTGATCCCCCTAGATATGCATCCCAGCATCTTGTTTGCCTTTGCTGCTGCTTTCTTGCACTGCGTGGAGTGCTTCAGGTCACTAGTGATCATCACTCCCAGGTCGTTCTCCTCCTCTGATGCACGTACTCAGACTCCACCCAGGTAGTACTTTGTCCTAGGAATCTTGGCTCCAATTTGCATAACTTTGCATTTCATGGCATTGAAGCCAAGCTGCCAGATCCTGGACCATCTCCCTAGCCTTTCTAGATCTTTCCGTAGGTCCTGTATCCCTTCAGCTGTGTCCACTCTCCCACAAAGCTTAGTGTCATCCACGAATAGGCACATTTTGCCCTTAATGCCGTCTTCAATGTCATTGATGAAGACATCGAACAACACTGCCCCAGCACTGAGCCCTGCAGGACCCCACTAGTTACCTATCTTGTGCCAGATAACTCTCCCCCCACAACCACCCTCTAGGTTCTGTTCTTTGGCCAGTTTTCCATCCATCTGGCCATCTTTTCCCCAACCCCAAGAGCTACCAACTTCTTGATCAACCTTTTGTGGGGCAGAGTCAAAGGCCTTGCTGAAATCAAGATAGAGGATGTCTACTGCTTGGCCCCTGTCTACTGTCTTAGTGACACAGTCAAAGAAGTCAATCAGATTTGTTTGACACGATCTCCACCCCATGAACCCATGCTGCCTCGCATCCTGGAGACCATGGTCCTCTAGATATTCCACCAACCCTTCCTTTAGTATGCTCTCCATGAGCTTGCCCACAATGGAGGTCAGACTGACTGGTCTGTAATTTTCTGGGTCAAACTTGGGACCGCTTTTGTGGAGCGGCACTACATGTGCTGTTCTCCAGTCCTGCAGTACTACACCTGTCTTTAGTGAACTATTAAATAGGTCTGCCAGTGGCCCTGCCAGCTCCTCAGCCAGTTCCTTTAGTACCCTTGGATGTACTCCATCTGGGACTGGTGATTTGTCCAACTTCAATGCCAGCAGCCCTTCCCTCGCTCTATCCTCCTCTATCACTACATCTGTGTTCCCTTCCCCCCCGCTCCTCTTTTCCCTCCTGAAGGCACTGGTCCATCCTTCTCCCTGGTGAAGATGGAACAGAAGTATTCATTTAGTATCTCTGCTTTTCCCCCATTATCCTCCACCCACTCCACACCTTTCTTAAGCCTATAATCCCTTCCTTCTTGTCCTTTTTCTCACTTACATGGTGAAAGAGAGCCTTCTCCCCCTTCTTAATTCCTTCAGCTATCTGCAGCTCCTTCTGTGCCATTGCTCACCTGACTTTCTTACTTGCCTCACTAGCCAACCTTAGGTAATTTTCCCTATCCACCTCTCTCTTGGTCTTTCTAAATTTTCTATAGGCCAAACTCTTTTCCCTTACTGCCTGGGCAACCCCAGAACTGAATCTGCTGGGTGCTCTGGTCCTTGTGTTCTTACCCCTGAGCCTAATGCACTCATCTGTGGCAACCAGTATTCCTTCCTTAATGATGGACCATTTTTGGTCCACCCCCATATCTGCTCTGATGCCCACTGGATGGCTCCTTAGCACTTTGCCCATTTTTCTGAAGCACGCCCTCCTGAAATCCAAGATCCTGTGGCATGGAATGTTGTTTCAGTGGTACAGACTAATGTTTTCAGTGAGAATTTGAAAATTTTAAACTATTAGTTTCATGAGGTGGGGTAATAAGAAGGCTATGTTGAAAATTTGGTGTACAGATATGGTAAAATGCCTAGATTATTAAAGAACATTGCAGTATTTCAACATTCACGCATAACTTTTCTAATTTTCAATATTTTGACTCCAAAATTTCAGCGTAGCCATTTTTCCACAGCACCTCATAAACATGACAAGTGTCCTTTTTAAAATCCTGGCTGAGACTTGTTTTGCACTTGTGGTGCAAAGGACATTTCAGCCAATATACAATAAATGCTACATGACATATCTCTCCCCCTCTCTCTCTCTCTCTCTCTCTCTCTCTATATATATATATATATATATATAATATATATATATATGTATATATATGTATATATAATTGTTAAGAAACTTTGTGTGTAACATAGAAACATAGAATTTGATGACAGATAAGGATCACTTGGCCCACCTAATCTGCCCATTTTCCCTACCTACTGTAACACCGTAGACCCTACTTGAGCTCTGGCTTAGCCCTCCCTTACCTAATGACTAAAGTTCCCCTATGTCTATCCAATGTGTTCTTGAATCCTGCTACAGTTTTTGCCCACCACCTTTGCTGGAAATCTGTTCCAGGCATCCACCATTCTTTCTGTGAAGATGTACTACTTTATGTTTCCCCAGAGTCTACCTCCCCCCAGCTTCATAGCATGCTTCCTTGTTCTTGAGCATCTTTCTTTCTAAAAAATACTTCCCTCTTGTACGTTGTTTATACCTGTGAAGTATTTGAAAGTCTCTATCATATCTCCCTTTCCTTATTTTCCTACTGGGTGAACATATCAAGATCCTTTATTCTCTCCTCATAGGGTCTGTGCTACAGACCCTGCACCATTTAGTTGCCCTCCTTTGGATCACCTCTACTCTGTCTATGTCCTTCCAGACATATGGCCTCCAGAACTGGACATAGTACTCTAGGTGAGGTCTCACTAATTATTTTTACAGTGGTATCACCACCTCCCTCCTTCTGCTGGTAATAACCCTCCCTATGCACACTAGCATCCCACTGGCTCTCCCTGCAGCCTTGTCACACTGTTTGGCCACCTTAGGTCATCAACTATGATAATCCCCAGGTCTCGTTCCCGTTTGGTGGTTGTCAGTACCACTTCCCCATCTTGTACTCCACCCCTGGGTTTCTATGCCCTAAGTGCATGATTAGCACTGCTTTGCATTGACACTTAGCTGCAAACTCTTGACCACTCCTCAAGCTTTCTTAGATCCCTATTCATTTTTTTCCATCACCCCTGGAGCATCTGCCCTATTGCAGATTTTAGTGTACTCTGCAAATAGGCATACCTTCCCTTCTAGCCCATCTGCAATGTCACTAATAAAGACATTAAAGAGGACTGGTCTCAGTACTGATCCTTGTGGCACCACACTGGTCACCCTCTCTTCCTCAGAGTGAGCTCCATTCACCACCACCCTCTGATAACCATCACCCAACCAGTTTCTTACTCAGTTTACCACTTTTGGACCCACTCCCAGGCTGCCCAGTTTGTTTACTAGTCTCCCGTGTGGAAGTCTGTCGAAGGCCTTATTGAAATCTAGGTAGGCCACATCCACGGCTCCACTCTAATCTACTTCTCTGGTCACCCAGTCAAAGAAATCTATCAGATTTGTTTGAAATGACCTCCCTCCAGTAAATCCATGCTGCCTTGGATCCTGTAAGCTGCTGGTTTCAAGATATTACACAATCCTTTCCTTCAGCAGTGATTCCATTAGTTTCCCCACCACTGAAAGTCAAGCTGACTGGCCTGTAATTGCCAGCTTCCTCCCTGCTTCCAATTTTGTGAAGTGGGACTACATCTGCCCTCCCCCAGTCCACCAGGACCACTTCTGTCTCCAGTAAGTGGTTAAACAGGACTGTCAAAGGTGCAGCCAGCACCTCTCTGAGCTCCTTCAATATCATTTGATGTATCCCATCTGGCCTAATTGTCTTGTCTACTTTCAGATTTGTGAGTTCCTTCAGAACTCTTCTCTGTGAATGGACTAGTATCCACCTCCTTCCTTCAAGGCTCCTGTCACTTATCTGTGGTCCCTCACTTCCCCTTTCCTCCATGAACACTGAACAAAAATATTTGTTCAAGGTACCCACTTTTTCCTGGTCCCCCTCCAGTTCCCTCCTTAGCTTTGCAATCTCTCCCGTGGTTTTTCTCCTTTCACTTACATACCTGAAAAATGTCTTAGCCCTTTCTTTACTGCCTGGGCTATTTTCACCTCTGTTTGTGCCTTTGCACTCTTGACTGCTTTCTGTGCTTCCCTCTGCTTCTCATGATACACCTCCCTATCTTCCTTCCTCTGTGTCTCTTAATGCCTCCTGAACCCTAACTTTTTTGCCCTTACCTTCCCAATTACCTCTTTTGAGAACCATAGTGATCTCTGTTTTCTCTTGCTTTTCTTTACTTGCCTGATGCAGAGGTTCATTGCCTTCCCTATGGCCCCTTTTATTTCACCCACTGTACCTCCACTTCACCCTTGTCCCTGCCCCTGCCAGGGCATCCCTGAGGCATTCACCCATCTTTGTTGAGTCAGCCATCCTGAAATCCAGAACCCTCACCCTTGTGTGGTCAGTTCTGGCACCATACTTATATTGAACCACACCATACGGTGATCACTGGTCCCCAGGTGGCCACTGACAATGAAGTCTGCAACATTGTCCCCACTGGTGAGCACAAGGTCAAATATTGCTCCCTCATGAGTGGGCTCTCTTACTAGATGTCTGAGGAATGCCTCCTGCAGGGAGTCAAGGATGTCCCTGCTCCTAGTTGAAGCTATAGCTGGGATGCTTCAAACCACATCCGGCAGACTGAAGTCTCCCACTAGCAGTACCTTCCTCCTGGTTGCCATCTTTTGGATGGCATCCACCAGTTTCTTATCCATCCCCCCCGTGCTAGAGGTCCATGGATTACACCAGTTCAGATAGCCATTCTTTTCCCTGTCTGTAGGGTAACCCACAGTGCCTCCACCCCCCATTTCATGTGTCTCTGTAGCTTTTATGCTATCCCTTATGAATAGAGCTACTCCTCCCCCTTTCTTACCCTCCTTGACCTTCCTGAACAGAGTGTAGCCTGGTATGGCTATATCCCAGTCATGGTACTTGTTGCACCATGACTTGGTAATGGTGGCAATGTCCAGGTCAGCCTCTGTCACAGTGGCCACGAGGTTCAGGATTTTGTTTCTCAGACTTCAAGCATTTGTGCACATGACCTTTAAAATTCTTGTACCACCTCTTTTATCAGTACCCCTTTTTCCCTTTTGCCTATTCACCTTATCCTCTCTCCCCTCATACCCATCCCTCTTCATGTCTACCCTTCTGCTTTTCCTGTTTTTAGAAACTCTTGGGTGTATCCTTCCCTTAGGGTTTTCCCTACTGACTACTTCAGCTTGTGGGGCTGGACACTTTATGTTTCCCTTCTTCCTTCCATCACCCCCTTTGGCTAGTTTAAATGCTTGCCAAGGTAGCATTTAAACCATCCATTGAGGACTGTGGTCCCCCTCCTGGATGGATGCAGGTCATCTCCCCTTATAGGCTTTTATCCCTCCAGGTGGGACTCCAGTCCCCAATGTAGCCAAAACCCTCCTCTCTGCGCCAAACTGCCCTAAGGGAAGCAGGTAAGGCAGTAAGGCAGGCAAAGTCCCAAACTGAGGAAACACTAGCACGAACAGTAAAGGAAGGTGACAAGACTTTAAATAGATACATTAGTGAAAGGAGAAAGTCCAGAGGGGGTATTGCTAAGCTTAATGGAGAAAAGGGAGCATGTGAGGAGGAGGACCCTGTAAAGGCATCTATCCTAAATAGATACTTTTGCTCAGTATTTACGGAAGAGAAGGTAGGGCAGGGCCCACAACTCAGCATCATGGACACAGGGGGGAGGGAGGTGAGCACTACTCCCTTCACAAAAGAAAGAGTCCTACAAGAGCTTGCTAAGCTCAGGGTGGATAAGGCAATGGGACCTGATGGCATACATCCCAGGGTACTTAAGGAGCTAAAGGAGGAACTAGCAGAGCCATTAGCAGAATTGTTTAGTGAGTCTCTGAGCACAGGAGAGGTCCCAGAAGACTGGAGAAGGGTTCATGTGATCCCGCCTCCACAAGAGTGGTAGCAGGAGGAGGCGGGGAACTACAGACCGTCAGTCTTACCTCAGTAGTGGGCAAGATTATGGAGGCACTCCTTAAGGAAAGGATAGTGCAACACCTGGAATCCATAGGGGCACAGGATCCAAGACAGCATGGGTTTACAAAAGGAAGGTCCTGTCAAACTAATCTCATAGATTTCTTTGACTGGGTAACCAGAGTGGTGGACCAAGGGGGAGCAGTTGATGTCGCCTACCTTGACTTCAGCAAAGCTTTTGACACTGTTCCACATAGAAGATTGATAAATAAGCTGGGTAGGCTCGGGGTGGGTCAGAAGTTGGTCAGCTGGGTGGCAAACTGGTTGACGGGCAGAAAACAGAGAGTGGTGGTAAATGGTATACAGTCAGAAGAGATGCAAGTCACAAGTGGGGTACCTCAGGGATCAGTCCTGGGGCCAGTCCTCTTCAACATCTTCATTAGTGACCTTGCAGATGGACTAGAGGGTAAGGCTTGTCTGTTTGCAGATGACACCAAGATCTGCAACAGAGTAGATGATCCAGATGGGTGGGCAGAATGAGAAGAGATCTGGATAAACTAGCAGAATGGTCAGAAGAGTGGCAACTGGGATTTAATGCAAAGAAGTGCAAAATCATGCACATAGGGAAGAGAACCTGAAGCCACCTATAGGCTGGGAGGAGTTGCTAGCAGTCACAAAGGAAGAAAGAGACTTGGGCATCATCATCACTGATGACCTAAAATCATCCAAGCAGGCCTCTAAAGCAGTAGGTAAGGCTAGGGGGGTGTTAGGGCGTATTAGTAGGGGTATCACAAGTCGTAAGAGGGAGGTATTAATCCCTCTGTACAAGACACTGGTTAGGCCCCATCTGGAGTACTGCGTGCAGTATTGGAGGCCACACCTTCACAAGGACATTAATCAGATTGAGGCAGTCCAGAGAAGGACAACCAAAATGGTGCAGGGACTGCATCAGAAGACATATGAGGACAGATTAACGGAGCTCAATATGTATACCCTTGAGCAAAGGAGGGAGAGAGGTGATATGATCGAGGCATTCAAACACCTTAAGGGCATAAACAAGGTGAAAGAGTCTAACATATTTAAATATAAGAAAAATAGCAGGACAAGAGGACACAGCATGAGATTAGAGGGAGGCCGATTAAGGGGGAATGTGAGGAAATTCTTTTTCACAGAAAGGGTGGTGGATGCATGGAATGGCTTACCACAAGAAGTGGTGGCTATGAATACAGTGCAGGGCTTCAAACAGACATGGGATAGGCATAAGGGAGCAATACAAATGACTATGAATAGATAGGCCACTGACAGAGCAAAGGCCGATGGCACATTTATAAGGTAGAAAAAGAAATGGGCAGACTGGATGGGCCTTGCGGTCCTTATCTGCCGTCAACTTCTATGTTTCTATGTTTCTATGTTTCAATACCTCAACAATTGGTTGAAGCTCTTGGTATGGAGTACCCTATCCTTTCCCTCTGTTGTAGATAGGCAACACTTCAGAAAAGGCCACTGAGCATGCTACCTGCCTAAGATCCATCCCCAGTTCCCTGAACTCCTCCTGCACTCTCCTAACTTTTTCCCTAGCCAGGTCTTTGGTCCCTAGGTTGACAATGACATCCAGCTCTCCTCCTGTCCTGCTTCCCTAACAATCCCCAGAATCCACTTCCCATCCCTCTGAGCCATGGTGCTGGGTAGGCACATAACCTCACCCCCTTCCTATCCCCAAATCTTTCCCCCTAACAATTGAGTCCCCCACCAGAAGATGCTGCCTCCACCTCTGGGGTCCTCTGACACCTTTCTTGGGGCATCCTGTATGGAGGACCCCCACATCCTCACTGGCCATTACTGCAGGTGCCTCCATGAGACAGTCCCACCCTGCCAGAGAGGTGTATGAGTTGCACAGTGGTACCATCTTGGAGATGTGCCTCTGATCCACCACCCTCACCCATCCTGAGTCCACCATAGTCTAGCGCCCCTCCTCACCGGCAACCTTTAAGGCAGTGGTGGCACACTTGGTTGTCCCTGGGTGGGGAAGGAGGCCTTCTGAATCCTAGCCAACTTTGCCTGGAGACATGCAACCTCCACTCTCAGCCCAGAGAGGTGCACGCAGATGGGGCAGCACCGCAGTCTTTAGAAAGTCTCCCTGAAGACTGCCACCCCACAGCCACTGCACAGCACTGCACCACTCCCAGCATAGCTATTGTCTGCCTTGCCTGTTTTAGTTTTGCTTACTTTAATACCTCTTTGACCCCTACCCTAGATGTGGTGTTTCACCTATTCCCACTCTTTTGCTTACTTTAACCCTTTTTTATCCTTTCCTTAAATAGGGTGTTACACCTACGCAAAAGGTTTTTTGTGTGTGTGTGTGTAGTGCCAGACTTGACCCTAGTTGGTATGCTTTGTGATCCCATGCTGGTATGCTGAGTTCAGGGGCAAGCTCAGGGACCCAGCTGGAAGGGGGGAGGATGGTGGGATGGCGCTGTTATATGACACCCCTCAGTCAGGGAATGAAAGCTGCAGGGTTATCCATATAGGCACAAGTACCATATAATTAAAACAAATGTCCTCTTGGCATACAGCTCTTCACCTCTGCACCCATGGGTAGCAGAGGGCCCTGAGCATTGGCTGACAGATGTACTCTTTGCCCTGTGCATCTGTATTTGCAGCCTTATGGAAGTACAGGGACTAGAGGGCCCTGCCCTTCTGCAGCCCACCAGACAGCCCCATGAATTCTTGACATCTGTCACTGCAGTTCTGTAGGTGGAAGGAGTCTTCCTAGAGTGCAGAGTCCAAAGGGCTCTGTGCATCTGTATCTGTTCAGGACCTGCGTGAATGAGGATATGAGTCTACTATTTCTAAAAGAAAGGAAATTCTTTGCAAAAAATGTCATTAAAGCACCAGTTAGGGTAACTTAATCCCACAAAAGTAGGGAAGTGAGAGCATAAGAATTCGACAGCAGATGGGGACCGAGAGGCCCATCCAGTTTGCCCATGAACTTACCCCCACTCCCCTATATTTTGCCATTTTTGTTTACACCGTAGTGCCGATCCCATGTATGTTTAAAGAACAACTGACACCATCTGACCAAAAGAGCTACATTGCAGAATCCGAATAAGCATACCCCAGTAAATCTCATACTAAAAACTAGATTTCTGCTTCACTTCATTTTAAAGTTATGAGCTAGTTTGTAACCCTGATTTCACTACCTGTTCAAAACAGCCTATATCAGTGAAGAGCTGCTCCTGATGTCATCTCAGCACCTTACTGTCTAGTATTCACTGCAAGCAAGCTTATAGGACCTGTTTTTCCAAAGCTGTAAAGATCGCGTGCAATGGTTTTCACAAGTAAAACAGGCCACACCAGTCAGTAAACATTGCTTTAAAAGCTGTGTGTGTTTCAGGTTTTCTAGTAAAGCTGACAATATTTTGTTTATGTGCGTTTTTGTTGTGGTCCTTTTTACAACTATGGGCGGAGCCAACAGGAGTATTGCACGTACAAAAGGAGTGATGTCATGTTTTCTGTCCATGGAACTGACTGGAGGTGTAAATAGTCTCCTCCGCCTTACCCTCCTCCAAGAAACGTTTTCCACCCTCAAATAAATACACTTTTATGTTTGTCAATGGTTGCAGGGTACTATTTTCTTTCTTAAATGGGTAGTACAAGAACTGGAACCTGAGTTTGGGAGGCCGCATTGTTTTTTGGGGGGAAGTAAGATCCACACCACCTCCACCCATGAAGCTCCAAAACATCCATCCCACCTTTTTTTATTCATGTGGGAGGGGCATGAGGTGGATCTATCATGTTGAAAGAAGAGTCACTAGTTTGGGATCTGGACCAAGGAACAGAACAAGTCTGTGGAGTCCCTGCATTTTGTTAAGGACTAAGAGAACAGAAGGTACTTAATGCCTTCAAACTGCCTTAAAACCCTTGGAACAAATGACTATCATAGTCACCTGGTGTCCTAAGAAGTGTCTGAAACTACAGCTTCCAAGGAAAATAGACAGCTTTCAGGTATTTACTAAACATGTATATACTAAAAACAAAGTTCAGCTTTTGGGATTAACAATATTTGTTTACCATATTCTATCTATCTATAAATACATAGTTTGTCTTTTTAGTAGTTTCAAAACCTTGAAAGCATTGGTGTTAGTAATGCATTTAGAAATACATTTTTAATTGATTTACAGATAAATCATGCAGGTTCATGTGAGGGCACATTTTTGGGGGAAGGGGGTTCAAATTATTTTAATCATGGGCACAGTACTTGGTAAATACAGTCTGTGATGAAGTGTATTTTTCTTTTTAAGTTTGAGAAGTGGAGTTGACTTGCACATGTTAAAAATACCAACTGCAATTAACAACTCCTTGTAGAAACAAAATGCTGTTTTTTTCCCCTACTTACTTTTTTCCTGGCTCAGTTTATATCAGTGAAAAGAAAGACTGGAACAACTATCAGAGCTGCCACCCTCTGGACAAGCTATGTATCACTCATTTAAAATAACACAAATGCAGTTTCACATTTTTACCATGAGGGAAGCAAGAAAGTGAACCAGCATGGTTAACAAATACATTCATTGACACCTGTGAATGAATGGGGAGGGATCATTTTTTTCTAACATTCCTGGTGAGTTTATACTCCTTGGAACCTGTTATTCCAGTTTTTACAACTGTGGGCAGAGCCAACATGAGTATTACATTCAGAAAAGGGCTAATGTCATCTTTCCTACCAAACAACATGGTAGCATGTTAAAAATAGATTCCTCAGCTGGAGCCTCATTACTATGCTGCCTGTGTGTATTGGAAGCTTTAGAGCACTATTTTTCCTCTGGCTTGAGGAGCTAATTGAGCCCACAGAAAGTTAACTCATTATCTTCTGTGAGTCATTCTGTGTCAGATTACCAGTGGATAGTACAGACATCATAGAAAGCTATCAGAAGTAGAATGGGTTAAACACTTCCTGGAACTTTCTGCATAACAAGTTCCCCTAGGCACCTCACAGCACCTCATTAAGCCATTTGACACCACCATCCTAAGAGCAGTCCATGTGCTACTTTGCAGGACATTGCATAGCAAGAGACCCAGCCTTGCCTTTTTCCAAATAATATACCAATTTCATTCTCAGGCAGGCAGTTCTGGGCTACTGTTTATATTCTACTGAATCTTCTTAACTTGCAGTTTGTGACTATAGGTGTTTACAACTGAATGATAACCACATTTGCTTCACTTGCAAATATGTAGGCTTTTGTGTGTCTAATTGCTGTTTGACTTACTGTAGGTTACACATAGAATCTGAAAAATTCATAACATACTGTATTGTGATTCAATGAACTGATAAATTGAGATTTTGGTTTCTTTTACAAATTCATTTTTCCTGACCATGGATATACTAAAACAAAAATGTCTCAACAAAATGTTTTTAAATAAAGAGTTTAGCAGTAATTTAGTTGATATGGTGTAAAGAGCTGCTCCTTGGAAAAGTATCTGGTTTTGGGGGGGGCTGCCACAAGCAGAATGGGACTTCACAGATAGGGAACTCACAGCAGCAGAAGAAGCATGTTGGCATTAAAAGCTTAGTGGCATGGATGTACAAGCACCAGTATTTAAGTATGACTTTGGTAGAGGATTAATTGTGACTGGGGTGAGGAAGGGAGTGAGTCTTGATATTTTTAGCATAATGGTCTTTTGAAACATCAACCTTCAATGGGTTAGACTCTGGAGCCATCTGTACAGTATATCACTAAGCCACATGCAGTGTGGTTATGGGTAAAACCCAGATCACCAGACCAGGACCAGTGCTGTAAAATATGCACTGGGCACAGCTTGTGCAAATATTGCTGATCCAGTGGAACAGCAATAAAGTATTGTATTCAGAAAAGGGCTGATTTCTTCTTTGCTGCCAAACAACATAATAGTGTGTTAAAAAAAGATTCTGCCACTGAAGCCTCATTACTACATTGCCTGTGTGTGTGCATAGGAAGTTTTAGAGCACTATATTTCCTCTGGCTTGAGGAATTAATGGAGCCCACAGAAAGTTAACTCATTATCTTCTAGCAGTCAGAACTTTCTGCATAAAAAGTTCCCCATGGCCCCTCACAACACCTCATTAAGCCATTTGACATCACCATCCTAAGAGCAGTCAGTGTGCTTCTTTGCAGGACATTGCATAGCAAGATTCCCAGCCTTGCCTTTTTCCAAATAATACCGCAACTTCATTCTCAGTCAGGCAGTTCTTGACTGGGCTACTGTTTATATTCTACTGAATCTTCTTAACTTGCAATTTGTGACTATAGGTGTTTACAACTGAATGATATGAACCACATTTGCCTCACTTGCAAATACATAGGCATTTGTGTGTCTAATTTCTGTTTGACTTACTGTAGGTTAAGCATAGAATCTGATAAGTTCATAACATGCTTTATTGTGATTCAATGAACTGATAAATGAGGATTTGGGTTTCTTTTACAAATTCATTTCTCCTGATCATGGATATATTACAACAAACATTTCTCAACAAAATTGTTACAAATAAGGAGTTTAGCAGTAATGTAGTTGATATGGTGTAAAGAGCTGCTCCCTGGAAAATTACCTGGTTTTGAGGGTGGGGGCTTGCTACAAGTAGAATGGAACTTCATGGATGGAGGAGCTCATAACAGCAGAAGTGGCATAATGGCATTAAAAGCTTAGTGGTATGGATGTAGAAGCACCAGTATTTAAGCATGACTTTGGTAGAGGATTAATCATGATGGGGGGGGAGAGTGAGTCTTGGTATTTTAAACATAATGATTTTCTAAAACTTCAGCCCTCAATGGGTTAGACTTTGTAGCCATCTGTACAGTATGTCACTAAGCCACATGCAGTGGGATATGGGTAAAGCCCAGATAACCAGACCAACGTTAGAGCTTTTAAAATCTGGACTGGGCACAGCTTGTGCAAATATTGCTGATCCGGGTGGAGCAGCAATAAAATATAAACTATACAATACCCTCAATAACACATCTACCACCATTTACATTTACCTGATGCCCATTTTTAGGCCTTATATAGTAATATCTTCCTTCAAGAGAACAGCTTGTAATGAAATGTGTCAAATTTACATTGGCATTCGAGCATATGCACTTTTATGTTATATGAATTTTATGTGTGAACTGTATATCAGTCTCTAAAAAGAAAACAATTAAACACATCAAATGTCTTCAAAAACTTGTCTCAACATTGTGTTTATCTTCCACCTTGTCACAACATACAGTTGTCTCAGAGTGTTTTCAGTTAGGGTACAGTACCTTCATGTATATGATGGCTGGTTCTGTTGAGTTGATTGCTATAACAGTGCATAGAATAAAATGCAAAACATATAGGTAACTGTAATATAGATGGTGACATTATTTTTAATTATACAATGGCAAAGAAAAATGTAAGAAGCTGATTGGTTGCTGACCCACTGAAACAGTGATGTTATTACATAATAACATCACCATAGCTTTGGATTTGGATCATTCCTTGCATTTTCTCTTTAGAAATATTTTTCCACACTAACAAAAACATTCTTTAAAATGCATTTTTTATTCTGTATATAACAACAAGCCATTGTATAATTGCAATAAGGCGCTTCATGGTGTGTGTTATCGTGTAATAACGTCACTCTTGGGGTGGTGGAAGCATTCGGCTTTGCCTCGTGCTTCAACTCACCCCAGGAGTGATGTTATTACATGATAACACACACCCTGTCATGCCCTATTGCTTAAATAGGCCCTTTCTCAATGTACTGTACTTTGATTCAGTTAGTGTATGCAACAGCCTTCATGTGAACACTCTGGTCTTCTCTTTGACTCCTGATGTCTATTTGCTTTAGCTATTGTATATTGTTTGAACTGCTTTGGTCTTCTTGATGTGGTGCCTGTGTGCCTAAACTATGTAATCTGTTTATCTACTGCTACCCATGTATCTCCAGTGAATGATTGTTATAACTGTCTGCTCTCCGAGCCATTGTTTTTTGACTTGTTAACTGTGCTGTCTTTGTATTTGTTTCAATGAGGTGCCTTTGTAAATTAGTCTCTGACTCAAAGATTTGTAAATCTGATATTTTTTTAAATAAATAAATGTTTATGTTTAAGCCCATGAAGCACCCTTATCTTGTTAATGCATTCACAGTCATAGTGGCTCTGCCAGAGCTTATTTTCAGAGTTGCTGGATTTTGGGTCATAGCACACTGTTGTGAGGTTTGCACACTGAATAAGATGCTGATGTGGTGAAAGGCTGAGATCATTCACGCCTATCATTCAATTGAAGCATTTTCTAAGAATGGCGCTTTAAAACAATTACTCCATCTTCTTGTCAATGGGGATGGGAGAGGTAATGTTGTTTTGAAAACTTACTAGGAGTTTCTAATTTAGCCAACACAATGTGTTCTCCCTGCTAGGCTGTTTTGGCGTACATTCAGGTTCATCTTTGTTCTACTCTAAATTAAAAAGATAATTTTACCAGAGCCAACACTTCCACCCTTATTAGGAATTAACACATATAAGGCCTCTATTAAAACATATTGTAAAGCAGACACTGACAAACAGCAGTGAAGTTACCAACATTACAATACTAGCAGTACAACTTCCTAATAGGCACAGTAGCATAGCACTCCAAATAGCTTCAGCAGCCTGGAGGTATGCTGACTCAGCATCCAGCAAAAGGCATTATGAAATACAGTTTTGTCAACCCTGTTACAAAACCTGAAACACCTATAATTTTTATAGCAATGTTTTTTGAATGGTGCTGCCTGTTTTACTTTAGACAACTACTGCACATGCTCTTCAGTTCAGTTTATTGACTGACTAGACAGAATTGTCATTACAAAATATTGCACAATACATTTTAGAATACATAAATATATGTATATATATATATATATATATATATATATATATAACATTCTACATTGTTAAAATCCATAGAGGTACAATTAGCAATAAATATACAGGAAAATTGAGTAGTACAATTAAACTGGTATTTCTACCATTCAGATGTTTATAATTAAACTACTGCACATGTCTCTGCAGCTAAGATTTAATAACAAATACAAGCATCACCCTTATAGTAACCCATTTCTTATTAATAATATGTAGTTTCTTATGTTCTATCTTTTATAGAAAAATGCAACACTTTCTAATATAACAGTATTTTTGGATTTCAATAATGCATTCACTTGATATGTAGGTTCCATATCTAAAGTTAATAATACACAACCCAAGTATAGATTTCTTTCTTGAATATAAAGAGGACATAAAATCAATAGATGTAATAGGTTGTCTTCCCGCAAGTTGGCACTTGCAAATTTGTGTAATATTTTATCATAGAACCCTCTCACATGATCTTTAAAACTTTGGAGAAACAGGTCCTATAAGCTTGCCGATGGAATACTAGACTGTGAGGTCCTGAGATGACATTATCAGCAGCTCTTCACTGATACAGGCTGTTTTGAACAGGTAGTGAAATCAGGGTTACAAAATAGCTCATAACTTTAAAATGAGTAACGTAGAAATCTAGTTTTTGGTATGAGATTTACTGGGGGTATGCTTATTCAGAGTCTGCAATGTTGCATTTTTCACATTGGAGCTCTTTAAATGCATTCACTGTCTTTGCTGCAACCACCTTTGGGTGCAGGTTGTTCCATGTGTCTATTAACCTTTCTTTAAAAAAGTACTTCCTGATATTGCCTCTGAGCCTTCCCCAACTCAGGCGTAGGTTGTGCCATCATTGTATGCACCTCTCCGTTTGCATGGAAGAGGTTGTCTACCTGAACAATGTTTATACCCTTGATGAATTTGAACATTTCTATCATATCCTCTCTGCCTCTTCTCTGTTCCAGGGAGTACAAGTTTAGGTCTTGGAGTATAGACTCACATGGCTTGTGATGGAGGCCCTGCACCATCTTTGTGGCCCTTCTCTGAATTGATTCCAAATGCTCTATGTCCTTCTTCAGGTGGGGCCTCCAGAACTTGATGCAATACTCCAGGTGTGGCCTCACCAGGGATCTACAGAGCAGAATGATCACTTCTTGTTTCCTTCTAGTCATTCCCCTGCCTATGCATCCAAGGATACTGCTTGCTTTTCATGCTGCTTTTTCACATTGATTCCCTACTTAAAGGTTGTCTGATATGATTACACCTAAGTCCCGTTCAGTCCTGGTCTCTTCAAGTTGATGCCCATATAGGAAGTATTGAGTACTTGGGTTCTTTTTTCCCAGGTGCATCACTTTACATTTTTTAGCTTTAAATCTAAGTTGTCAGTCTTTGGACCACTGTTCAAGTTGCTTGAGATTCTCCTTCATACTAAAGGCTCCCTCCTGATTGTCTACCCTATTACATAGTTTTGTATCATCTGCAAACAGGCAGACTTTACCCTCAAGACCATCAGCAATATTGCTGATGAATATGGTGAAAAGGACTGGACCCAGCACCGATCCCTGACAGACTGACTCTGCTGGTCACAAAACTGTCTTTGGACATGGCACCATTTACTATGACTTTCTAAGTTCTATCCTGCAGTCAGTGTGCTACCCAGCTTACTATTTTATGACTGACACCTGTGTGTTTGTGTTTTTTGATCAGCCTCCTGTGTGAGATGGTGATGAGTCATTAGAATTTCCAACCCTAACTCCCCACCCCCACCCTCAAATATCAAAAGTAAAAAAAAATAAGGTTTTGGGTCCCCGGAGCCTTGGCAAATCAGTGATGGGGTCTTCCTTGTTCCCTGAACAAACAACATCACACATGATCCCCTTTCATCATGCAGGGCCAGAGGGCCCTGCATGAAGAAAGCTATAACAGATTGTTTTGGCAACATGTGATGATACAAACTTCTCTATCTTTGAAGACTGTATCACTATGAGGTCCTGGCTCAGAGCTGTACCTTGTGCTTTGAACAGGAAGATAAGGTTTAGGGGGAGCATTAAAGGTTAACAACCCCAAGGAAGACCCCGCCACTGATACACCAAGACTCTGGAGACCTAAAATCCTAATTTTTTTTCCTTTTGCTGCTTGTGAGGTTGGGGTGGGGAGCTAGGTTTGAAAAGCCCAACACCACATTTCCTACTTTTGTGGTATTAAATTACCCTAACTGTAGCATTAACAAAGTTTTTTTGCAAAGAATATACATACATATTACATGGTTGGGGCTCTTTCCCATTATAAAATACATCAGATATTTCCTTATATCTGACAGTAACTAACTCTACTTATGTAACTACACAACTTATTACAAAATAATGAACAACCTATTCATTAGCTATTACAAATGTACCATATCTATCTATCTATCTATCTATCTATCTATCTATCTATCTATTTATCTATCTTCTTGGCACAAAACGTTAATGCATCAGTCAGGGTTCATATTAAAGTGACACAAGTATGGAAATGCACTGTTAGGGTTTCCATCCCTACCACCCCACCTCAGTCCCACCCTCCACACACCAACAGGCATTGGGAGTTTGCCATGGAGTCTTCATCCCTAATACCCACCCCATTCTATGTGTAAGGAAGCTGATATAGTACAGTATAGGGGACTGAGGTGAGCATTAGGGCCAATGACCCCAAGACACACCCTGACATCTGTTTGTGTGTGAGGGGTGTGAGTGGGGTGGGTAGGGTTGGAAACCCTAACACCACATTTCCATACTTCTGTCACTTTAATATGAACCCTAACTGATGCATTAACAAAGTTGTGTGTCAATAATTTCCTTACTTTTTGAGAAAGTATAATTGTAGTCATATTTCCTTGTGGGAGTGCAACCATCAATAATTCTTCACAGATTGTAATTGGATACTTATTTCCATGTGGAAGCACAGGTCCCTCTGAGCCCTGCACTCCCACCACTCCATAATACTATGCATTTTTGCATGTGGCAGCACAGTGTCCTCTGGGCCCTGTGCTCCAATCACTCCTTAATGGTATCCATATTTGTGTGTCAGCTCCATACATGCATACACATGTAGGGCTGTAAGCTACATTTGTACAGCAAGAATGATGGAATTGTCAGCATAGCCATGTTATTACACCACCTTATGTACCCTGCGCATAAAATATTCGAATCCCCACCAAAACATAATTCTGCACAACAGCAACCATTCCATGCCACAGATGCGAAAACGAATTTTAACCAGGATTTTGAAATATTACAGCTGTGACATACATTTGGTGGGGTAGTAACAAGTCTATATTGAAAATCTGGGGTCAAAATATTTTCAGTTTCTGAGGTTACGAGAGTGCATAGTGAAATTGCAACAAATGGTCATAACTTTGCCATTTTTATAACTGTGCCCCACATTTTCAACATAGCCTTCTTATGACCCCCACCTCATGAACAATATGACTGTCACCACACAAATCCTACCTGAAAGGTGATTTCACCAACCAACTGTGAAATCACCTATCTGGTAGAATTTCTGTAATGACAGTCACATTGTTCATGAGGTGGGGTCCCCAAAACACCATGTTAAAAATGTGGGGTCAAATGCTCAAAAAATGGCAAACTTATGCATAAAAGTTTAAACCCACATTGAAATACATTTAAGCACATTTACCTCAGTTTCTCATATTGCAGTCAGTGATTCCAGCAGCAAGATGTGCCTTCAATCAGAAGAGCAGATCTCAAACCTGGGACCTCTTCAGGTGAGTCAGGGTGTGTGGCGGTGTCAAGGGGGTGTGCAGGGAGGTGGAGGCACAGCGGGAGGTCGGGTGGAGGTGCAGGTGTGATCAGTGATGGACTTTTTTTTTACAGATAAAAAAACAATTAAAAAAGACATCAAGGGATGGTTTTCTTATTTTCAGCACCAAGGGACATTGGAGCATGGGGCAGATGCCACTCGCCACCAACAAAAAGTAGGAAAACTTGTGGGCAGAGGGATCAGGGAGGGAGGGCCACTAGACCACCAAACACAGTTGAGTGATACAGATAATAAAACTAGTTACAGAGTTGATCAGAGTCCATTATTTGATCAGCAAAAACATAATTCCACATAACAGCAATGCCATTCTGCGCCACAGATGCAAAAACACATTTTGACCAGGATTTGAAAAATGATGGCTGTGACATACTGTTGGTGGGGTAGTAACAAGTCTATGTTGACAATTTGGGGTCAAAATATTTTCAATTTCTGAAGTTACGAGCGTGCATAGTGAAATTGCAACAAATGGTCATAACTCTCCCATTTTTAATAATTTTGACCCCAAATTTTCATCTTAGTCTTCTTATGATCCCACCTCATAAACCATATGACTGTCATTACACAAATCCCACCTGAAAGGTGATTTCACCAACTGACTGTGAAATCATCTTTCTGGTGGAATATTTGTAATGATAGTCATGTTGTTCATGAGGTGAGGTCCCCAAAAGGCCATGTTGAAAATTTGGGGTCAAATTCTCAAAAAATGGCAAACTTATGCATAAAGGTTGAACCCCCCCATTGAAATACATTTAAGCACATTTACCTTAGTTTCTCATACTGCAGTCAGTGATTCCAGCAGCAAGATGTGCCTTTGATCAGGAGAGCGGATCTCAAACCTGGGACCTCTTCAGGTGAGTCAGGGTATGGGTGTCAAGGGGGTGGGGGTGGGCACAGTGGGAGGTCGAGTGGGGGTGCGGTGTGATCAGTGATGGACTTTTTTTAGATAAAAAAACAATTAAAAAAGACATCAAGGGATGGTTTTCTTATTTTCAGCACCAAGGAACATGGGAGTGTGGTGGGGATGCCACTCACCACCAATGAAAAGTAGGAAAACTGGTGGGCAGAGGGATCAGGGATGGAGGGCCACTAGACCACCAAACACAGTTGAGTGTTACAGATAACAAAACTAGCTACAGAGTTGATCAGACTCCATTACTTGATCAGAAAAACATAATTCTATGCAACAGCAATGCCATTTCATGCCACAGATGTGTAAACACATTTTGACCAGGATTAGAAAAATGACATCTGTGCAGTAAAGTTGGTGGGGTAATAACAAGTCTATGTTGAAAATTTGGGGTCAAAATATTTTCAGTTTCTGAAGTTACGAGCGTGCATAGTGAAATTGCAACAAATGGTCATAACTCTGCCATTTTTACTAATTTTGACCCAGATTTTCTACATAGTCTTCTTATGATCCCACCTCATAAACCATATGACTGTCATTACACAAATCCCACCTGAAAAGTGATTTTGCCAACCAATTGAGGAATCACCTTTCTGGTGGCATTTCTGTGATGACAGTCACATTGTTCATGAGGTGGGGTCCCCAAAAGGTCATGTTGAAAATTTGGGTTCAAAATCTCAAAAAATGCCAAAGTTATGCATAAAAGTTGAAACCCCCATTGAAATACAATGAAGTGCATTTACCTTAGTTTCTCATATTGCAGTCACTGGTTCCAGCAGCAAGACGTGTCTTTGAATGGGAGAGTATATCTCGAACCTGGGACCTCTTCAGGTGAGTGAGGGTGTGTGGGGGTGTCAAGTTGATGTGGTGAGGTGAGTGCACAGTGGGAGGTCAAGTGGGGGTGCAGGTGTTATCGGCAATGGACTTTTTTTACAGATATAAAAACAAATAAAAAATACATTGAGGAATGGTTTTCTTATTTTCAGCACCAAAGAACATGGGAGTATGTGGGGATGCCACTCTTCACCAATGAAAAGTAGGAAAACTGGTGGGCAGAAGGATCAGAGATGGAGGGCCACTAGACCACCAAACACAGTTGAGTGTCACAGATAATAAAACTAGTTGCAGAGTTGATCAGAGCCCATCACTTGATCAGCAAAATTAATCAGCTTGACAACAGGCAATGCTGACAGTAAGCACTGGATAATAAAACATTACAGTATGCAAGTAGTATGAGGTACAGTACAACAAAGGTCTCAACTGGTATCCATTTTGACTTTATGAGAAAAGCACCCTCAGAGGAGTTCCAAACTGTGGGCCAGGAGATGTGACAATTGGAGAGCCAGAGTTACCTGTCCATCTCTACCTAGGGTCACCAAGACTCCTCCACTGTTACTGGCTAAGCAGGACTGCTGAGTGGAAACTGCTGAAGAAAGACTACTCCTCATGTGCAGTCCACCTAAATAAAGAAGAAACTATTGTCGATAGCAGCTATTAGGGGGCCCCATAAGCTTTGGAATTTTGCCTCTTCACCATTCATCATTAACTGCACCCTAAAAAAAGACTTGAATTAGGTAAACACCTGTAAACGCTAACAGATGTTGACCTAATCAGGGCCAGAGGAATCAGATTCTGGGGACAGTTTGCTCCCAAAATGCATATAAATATGTTAATTTTCTCTGTGGACGTATTTGTGCAACAAATTGTGGCAGCTCCTTCGTGAGACACCCTTCCTTGCTTCATGAAACAATGGGATTTTGCTACAGTATGTGGCACAATCTCCCCTTCTTCATATAAAAGCTACTGCAGTTTGTGGCACAAATACATCCATTGACAAAATTAACATATTTCTGGGCATTTTGGGGGCAAACTGACCCCAGAATCTGATTCCTCGGGCCCCGATTAGGTAAACATAACTGTTGGTGTTTACCATTTCTAAGTATATTTTTAAATATTTAAATTTGTTTGCCTTGCTAAATGAAAACAAGATGATGGAATCTTGACACTACATTCCGCATTTGTGACACCAAATACCACTTTTGTGGCAACAAAAAAGTAGTTTTGCATGGCACATCTAATTTTCCCATAGGAAATAATGGGAAACTTGAAAATTAAATAAATTATGAACAGATTAATAGTTTTTCACCAAACCTTCAAAAGGCACATCCGTGACCCTAGACCTGTATACCCTGCAAATTTCAAAGCACAGCTCCTCACAGTTTCTGAGGCATGGTGTGACAAATGTACACAATAATGTAAATTTTCAAATTTATTGACATTGTGTATCTCCACACTCACACATCCAACTCGAATGAAACTTGCCACATTAAGAGATCTTTGGTCCCTGAAAGTGCATGCACAATTTCATGTGAATCAGCCAAATGGTAGCAATGTTACTAATGTGCAAAACTTTGGGTTTAACATAGAAGTGACCACTGAACCCTAATTATAGTGGTGCTACTGCACCTGTATAATATATCGATCTGTCTATATATATATATATATATATATATATATATATATATATATATATACACACACACATATGTGTGTGTGTGTGTATATATATATATATATATATATATATATATATATATCACAAAAGTAGGGAATGTGGCATTAGGTTTCAACCCTAACACCTAACCCCACCCTGCAGACACCGACAGGCATGGGGGTGCCTTGGGGTCATCAGCTCTGATGCTCATCCAATTTCAGAAGTAAATAAGCTGTGATGGGTACAGTATAGAAGAATGGGGTGAGCATTAGGCCTGATGACCCCAAGGCACCCCACCCAATGCCTGTCAGTGTCTGCAGGGTGGGGGTGGGCCCTAGGGCTGGAAACCCTAGCACCACATTTCCTACTTTTTGTCACTTTACTAGCAACCCTTACTGAAGAATTAATGAAATTATAATATATATATATATATATATATATATATATATATATATTACAGCACTACTGACATGAGTAACAAACTAGCCCATGGTCCTTCCTCTGTAAGACCCCTGTAGGGCTCAATGAACTTCCTTCTGCCATTACAAACATTTCTAAGCTAGGCCCATTTAAAAGAACTAATACAATACCTGACTATCCTATGTGTGTGCTATTGCTTGGACTAATTCTCAGATCTCCTCCATTCCTCCCATCACCTCTCTCAAACCCACCCCTAGCTTAACACTCAAACCCCCACTCTCTCCTCCCTCCCTCTTCACTCTGTAACTCACCATCTCTGCTCCCCAACCCTGCCCCAAAACTTCCCTCCCTACCACGCTACCCTTCCTGGCAATTGCCCCCATGCTGTCTACCACCCCTCGCCCCTTTACCTCCTCCATCCATTCTCATCCCACCTCCACTTGCCCAACTCTCTTTCTGCTCATTACTCCTTCACCACTACCTCTTGACAATTGCCAACTCCTGGCTGCATTCCTCACATCTTTACATAATAAACACCTTAATGCTTAGTTGTTTCTAGATAGTATAATTTTAGCCCTCTTGTATAATGCTCTGTAAATTTTTTGTATTTATGTTTACTATCCATTTTGTATTCCTCCTGTATATAGCTCATGTCATTGTGCATTTGTAAATTGTTATTGTTTTTTTCTGACGTAGAACCTTTGTAAATGAGCTGCAAGCTGAAAGGTTGTTATCCAAGACAATAAATAAACACCTGAAAAACACATGTAACAATAACCTACCATCCACCTACATTACATTAAGGAGGCAGTATAGTGCAGTGGTTTAAGGCTCTGAGCTGCAAACCTAAAGACCTGGGTTTGAATCCCACAGCCCCCACTTGCATACTGTGTGACCCTGAGCAAGTCACTTAACTTCCTTGTGCTCCCACGTTGCACTTGTAAACAAGCTTTCAGCTTAGTGTGTCTCTCCTGATTTAAAAAAAAAGCCCTCAAAGCCTCTACAAATTCAGCCCCTGCAAAAAATGAAACAGCACCTCCAAATTGTTACCAACCACTTTTCTTGCCATCTCCTACCAAACTAACAGCCACACATGGAAATTAGACTTCAACTGTGTGAAAAAAAGTGCCCTTGAGCAACAAACTCAGCCCCCATTCTTTTACTAATGCCTCCATATCATGTACCCAACTAACAGCTGCACATGGAAATCAGAATTAAACTGTGTAAAAACAAGCATTTGTCAATGCTGAATATTGGTTGCTTGTTAAATGTTTTTTTTGTGGGGGGTTGCAATTATGAGCCCAAATTTTGAAGATTTCAACTCCTGCCTTAAAGATGAATTCACGCTGTGACTGTGAAATCATCTTTTGGGATGCAAAAAAAACAACAACATTTTGGACAGGATCTGAAAAATGACAGCTATGAAATTCATGAGGTGCTGTGAAGAAATGGCTATGTTGAAAATTTGGGGTCAAAATATTGAAAATTGATAAAGTTATGAGTTTGCGTTCACATATTCCAATGCAGGCTCATAACTGTTGTTTGTGAATATTGTTGCTTCAAATTTTCAACGTACCCTTCTTATGACCCCCACCTCATGAACAAGTGCAGAGAAAAATTTCAACTCCTGCCTGAAAGGTGATTTCATGCAGCAACTGCAAAATCACCTTTGAGGATGCAAAAAACATTTTGGCCAGGATCTGAAAAATTACAGTTGTCGCATTCATGAGGTGCTGTGAAGAAATCTCTGTGTTGAAAATGTGGGGTCAAAACATCGAAAATTGCCAAAGTTTTGAGTCTGCATTTGCAAATTTCAATGCAGGCTCATAACTTTGTGATTTATTTTGCCAGCCTGCTCTTGCCCTGTGCACACACACGCAGCCACACTGTGGCAAAGAATAAAATTTAAATGTGATTTCTATGACTATAACATTTCTCTTTGGCCCCAATAGTGTGTGTGTCTCTCTCTTTTTGTCCTTTGGATGGTGGCACAAGTCAAAGACTTTTTTTGCCAGCCTGCTCTTGCCCTGTGTACACACACAACCACACTTTATTCCTATATAAACTCCACCCCTCCTGGTTATTTTTATTTACTGTTTTAAAGATCTTATTTTTTTCTTTAACCAATTTTTTAAGCCTAGAATTAAACCATCCTCTGTTAGTAATCTTTCTGCCGTATTTACATATTCTAGGTATAAATCTCAGCACTTCCATCATTAACTTTGTAACCAAGATTTTATATATTTGATCAACAGATTGACCAGCAAATGCTGTTTCCCAATCCCAGCCAGCGAATGCTTCCTTTAAACCGCTGAAATCTGCTTTATTAAAATTTTAATACTTTTGATATTCCTTCCATCCTGAAAAACATTATGTTGTGATCGCTGTTCCCTACTGGACTTTCAGTTCTTATATTATTAATTTTATTTCCCATATTTGTTAAAACTAAGTCCAATGTATTATGACCCCTGGTAGCAGCCATAACCTTTTGTTCTAATCCAGTCCGATCCACAGCATCCAGGAATCTTAACTCTGCATTGGTCTTTGCTCTAAAGTTTAGCCAATCTATTCCTGGCATACTAAAGTCCCCTGTCAGGAGTATATCATCTGCTAGATTTAAGCTAGAAATAAAGTCCATAAGAGTGTCCTTATCTTCCTTGTTCATAGATGGGGGTCTATATACCAAACCTAAACTAGTTTTGGCATAAGATTTATGAATAATTTTTACCCAAAGCGTTTCCGCATTATCCAAGTGTATGTTTTCCAGCTCACAGTTTATGGATTCCCTGATGAATATAGCAATCACCCCACCTTTTCTATGAGGTCGAACTCTAAAAAACAATTTATATCCTGTAACATTCCACTCCCAGCTATCAGTAACATCCCACCAGGTTTCAGTCACAAGGGCAATATCTATACTATTGACCAATAGCAATTCGTGAAATTCGTCAAATTTATTTCTGAAACTCCTGGCATTGGGTAGTACTATATTCCATCCTTTAACTACATTCCTCAGTAAAATTGAGTCTTCCCCTAATGAGCTGAAACCTTTAATTACTTTCATATCTGATGATTTTTCTTTTGCACCTTCCAGTTTAAATGAAAGCTTATCGCCCTGTTTATTTTGGCACCAAACATTCTGATCCCTCCTCTATTTAAATGTAGTCCGTCCTTATTATAGATAGCTTGGTTCTGAAAAGACATGGTATTGTCCATGAATCCAACATTTTTGGTCATACTAATGGAGTGTAACCAATTATTTACTTGGATTATGATCCCATTTTTATAATCATTTGGTCCATGAACAGGCAAGATGCCTGAAATTATGAGGTCAGCCCCTCTAGCCAGAAATCTATCTATTATAGTCAAAAAACATTTTTGAATTATTTCCATTTTATTTTTGCCTATTATCGTTTATTCCCACATGCAATATAATCAATGACATATTTGTATTCTCCATTAGGCCATCCAAAATTGTTTCCAAATCAAACACTTTCACACCAGGTAGTGTGCTGTCATCTGCATTTTTCTATTTCTGTAAACTAATTAATCAATTCCCCTCGTAATTGAATCTCCCATTACTAAAATATCTTGTTCCTTCCTTTCTGTTTGGGGCAAACCAACTGACTCAACATTATGAAGTAACCCCCATCAATCAGTTTTTCAATTAGATGTATTTTCTTTGCTGTACCTAGTATTCCAGGATCCTTGTTTCCATCTCCAGTCCTTGATTCATGGTTATCTACTATGTCTGGTACAAGTACTTGACTTAAGGCCTCATATCTGTTGGAAAGCTGTAGGGGGTCATTCTGAGACATTCCATTTATTAGAATTTTCTCACCTTTTTCTGTTTTTTTCTTTTTTTTATTCATTTTGAGAGACCTAGCAGCAACACTTTTCTTATACGCAGATGTATTTTGTCCAAGTGTGCAGCTAGGAGTACTAGTTACAATACCTTTATCTCCCCCTTGATTTGCAAGTAACTCCGACATAAAGTCTATGAATTCCTCCAATTCACCTATCTCTTTCTTCACTTCCAGCCTGCCCAGAAGTAATTTTATTTCATCCTGGAGTGTTTCTATTGGTATACAGTTGCTGCACCTGAAATGCTATTCTCTGTCACCCTACATATACACTTTGCATTGCATGCATTGTTTCTGTACTTTTTTAGTTTTACCCGGCCTTGTACCATTTTATCAATAATGCCTCTCAATACAGCTCTTAGGATCTATTGTATGCCAAACTGATTTCTAAACTTCTGCTCTCTGTGTCCAAAGTGGACACAGCAGACACGTGCAGACACGCATGTCTCTGTGCGCGTCTATGCCGTGACGATGCGCGCCCTGCACATGCTCACCCTGCTCACTGCAGGGGCAGTATTTAAAGTTTGTAGTTACCTGGAAGTGCTTTGCAGATGTCATGGTGCACTCGCAATGAGTTGCAATTTAAAATACACTTTAAACTAACAAAATTAAGCCCCCAAGGTGTAATTAGGCTTTGTAGTTAGTTTCCACCAAAAAATTACAATAAAAGCACTAAAATGTGTCACTTTGTGTTAAATGACATTCTTGCATTGTGGCGCCACTTTCTGTTGATGGTGTTTATGACCCTATCTGTGCATGTTATTAAAATCCCACATTAAAATTAATGCACGTCCAGAAATGCGTCTCTTTGTGTTAAATGACACCCTTGTATTGTGGCGCCAGTTTCTGCTGGTGGTGTTTATAGACAAGTGTACCAGCCTAATCTTTCGATTTAAAATGCAGAGGTTGGTATTGCTACAGATTCCTGTGTAGATAGACCTCACCTTTCAGAATTTGCTTGTTACCCCTGAGAAAATTGATGGATGGCCCCTCAGGGGGCCTATTTCTGATTTTGGAAGTTGTGTGCACTCCCAGCCCCATAGCTTGGCCTACGAATGCTCAATTTACAACTACAAGGTGTCATTTTCTACATTTATTGCCATGCCAAGTTGGATGGAACAACTTAGAAAATCCAAAATGGGCACCAAAATCCAATATGGCCACCATATCACTAGTAAATACTTGATTCACTAATAATTTCCAAATCCCTAGCTTCCAAGATACTGATTATCAATGATTCATGAATGGGGAGTTTATTATTATTATGTTTAATATAAACACATATTAAATTAATATAATGGAACATAAATATAAATAAATGATGCATAACACATCAATCTGCTTGTTTATGCCATTGACTCAAAATTGCATCCACTCTGTGAGACTTTGCTACATTGTTCACGGGATTGCATGGCATGTTCATGTATGTTGTATGCCTGTTTAATTTGTATTTCTAGTTTCTAGTTTTTACTTTTACTTTCTGCTTCTGTTTCAGAAACATGGATAGCCCTATAGCTGTACCTGTTGGATTGGTCAATCCATCCGATTTGCCTACCTGTGTTCTTTGTGAGAATGAAATTGAGATACGGAACTGCAACAAATATTAGGAGAGAATTGGATGAATACTGTCAATGCTTTTGCAGAGAAATGGTCAGTCACAAAACCAACTTCCATGTATGCCAGAAACTTCAACCTCATATGGAATAAAATCCATGACCAGCTTCCCCCCGGCCCTGGAGAAACAGGCCTACCCGTTCATACAAGGTGATGCCAAAATTTCACCAGTGAAAGGAAATTAAACACCAACTCAATGAAACAACTTTCTTCAGATCAATCTTCTGAAGCCAAATTCTCCAGCATATCCGACTCACAGACGTCCAGTAGCAGTGAAGCGATCCATATAACTCGATTTAAAAGAAATTGTTGGAATTTAAGAAGGATGAGACCAGCTTAGTCTGTGATAACAAAAGGAAAAAGAGTGGAAATATGGAAGAAAAACTCCAAAGAGTTGAACTTAAAGATGGAAAGATTACATTGCACAAAAGCATGTTATGCAATGAAAATTCTGGTGATGCTCTTTTGCCTGGTGCAGCCAAACACTTGAAAGTCACTACTGCCAATGTTGACGTCTTTGCTGTGGACGTCAAATACCATCAAAGTTGTTACATCACTTTCGGCTACGTCAGCAAATGAGAGAGACAAACACCAGGTGGATTGGAAAGCATTCAGACAAAGAGTGCTGAAACGGAGTTTCTTCAAATCATGAGAAGAAAGGTTGTTGAGCAGAAATGTTGCTATTTACTCCCAGAGTTCCTGGAGGATCTTCATAACCTTTATGGGTTCCATGGATGCAAACAAGATGCTGGAATAAATCACACATTTCAGTTGAAGAATCTTATCAGCAATGAATTTGGAGATGAGATAGGTTTTACTGCAGGGAAGCGGATACACGGAAGCCTCTCATTCTTCACTCGATAAAAGTAAACTCACTTGATTATTCTTTGACAACCTTGAGAGGAGCTGGGCTCAGAGATAGTGACATCACCAAGGCATTTGCAAAGATGATCAATTAGAAATTAAAAGATAGACAAATTGAGTCACCGCAGTTTTCTATGGCATACAAAGACTTGCTTTCTGAGCTTGATAATTATGAACCCATTCTGGAATTCTTCAATGTGATAGCTCTCTCTATAAGTCCTTCTAAGAAAATTAATGAGCTATGTTATGCAACCATCCCAACAGAAATTCAAGCTACCAAGATATGGTCCATTGCTAGTGACTCACAATGCCTCATTACCAGACAACATTCTCCAAATTCAATAGTTCTATCCATGGTCATTCATTGTCTCACCGGAAGTAAAGAAGCAGTCAATCTTCTACATCATTCGGGGGCTGGTATTTCTTACACAAACGTCAGAAGACAAAACAAGAAATTGGCCCATGATAGTCTGAGAAAAAAAAAAAAGTACCGCAAATGATTTTGCCTGGACAGCTAACTCATGTCACAATTGATAACTCAAACAGTAAGCAACAGACATTAACAGGAGTCTCAACAACACATGACACTAACTCAACATTTTACATACCCTGAATTTCACATCCTGCTGTCATCTGTGATTTGCCAGTACAAGAACAGAACATTCCAAGCAGCTCAACAAGAGAAGTCTAGGAAACCTTTGAGAGCTCAGAACTTATTGACTATGGGGATTATAAAATAGGAGAGAGAAAACCCCTACCAATCGTCCCATCCTACAATGAGGATGAAAGAAGGACTGAGCTTGATTTTCACTTGAGCAAAGATTGTGTTTGGGCTCTGGTAGCAAGCACAGAATCTTACAGAGAAGATGAATCTCTTTCAGTTCTAGGATCATGGACAGCTTTCAATAAAAAAGCAACATTGACCACTAGCTTCAAATCCAAAACGGATTTTCTGCCCATTATACCACTTGAACCAGATGATGCAGTTTGCAGATATTACCTTGACTTTCTCATGGATCTAATAGATGACCTACAAATTGACCACATCTTCAGCCATTGCAATCATGCATTTTTCTACAAGATTGCACAAATAATGTGGAAAAGAACAATATACAAAAGTGGTTAATTTGATGGGAGGATTTCATGAACTAATGGTGAGGCAGAAGATCCTCTACAAGTGATATGGTGCTATGGGATTTCGTGACTGGTGGGTTCAGGTGGCAATAATAGTGGATGGATCTGTTGACCAGGCCTTGGAAGGATGCCACTATTCTCGATCAATGAGGTTACATGAACAGTCCCTCGAGGCTCTCCTATGATTCATGGGATCCAAGATTCACAGCTCACTAACCAACATACTATGAGAAAAGCTTATCAACATGAGAAGATCTGTATTGGCAGAATCCCTGAATCTTGTCCTCTTGGATGAATCTTTACCTGAAGTGCAGTCATAAATGCTGGAAACCTCTGGCACCATGGGACAGTGGCTGACACGTTACATTGGTGACATCAGTTCTCTTCTCCTCCAAGTTGCTGTATACAAAGACAAGAATCTGAACTTGCATCTGCAGGCTCAATGAGATATTCTACCTTTACTGTTTGCATTCAACCATCAAAACTGATCTCAGTATTTGATGTAGCATCATATAGACCTCATCAATCTGAAAACCATCAATGAGAATGCAAACAATGAACTACAGGAATATGGCATTGGGACTAGTCTGTCCAGTGAGGCATTCTCCATGATACCTGGTGACCAAGTGACTGAGGTCTCAATCAACAGAGATGTCATGTTGAGGGGTGGACCAATGAGAGGTGGTTACAGTATGTCTGAGGAAGCTGCTGGTGACTTTGTTTTGAATTCTTACAAGCTCGCTAAAATTCATTTGTCTCTGAAGGAGAAAATGCTTCTGAAAACATTGGCCACACACATTGAGTTGACATACAGTATGGTGCCATGAAGAAACATAATGGTCAAGTGAAAGAGCTAGTGAAGAAACTTCACACATATTCAGATCCATGTCAGGGTGTAGTATGACACATCGTGATGGACATTGAAATACCATCGGCAATAGTAGAGGGCCTTTTGAAGGTAAGGGCTACAGGGGAAGTTATATTGAGTGCATTTATAAACTATTGCCTCCTATCAAGGAAAGTTGGTTTCTTCCTGCCCATTAAATGCAGCAGAATTTCCACAGGAATAGACAAGAAGAAAAAGAAATCCAGAGTGGAATCGGTCTTGAAAGAAGACCGTCAGGCTCTTGGTATCATTGTTGCAAAGTGCCCTGACAAGAAAGATGAATTTTCCCATCCGCACATAACATACTGTATCCTGTTGCAATAGCAACTCTGGAAGGAAACCCCATCAAACCTAATAGCAAACATGTCTTAAGAAATTATCTCATCAATGAAGCAGAAGCTCGAAGTTCTTCCCCACCTCTGTTATGCTCAGTATACATATACGATGCCATGGCGATGGTTAGAGCAGTTCCTGCACAGCGTACATGGGACAGCCTTTGGAAAGCACTTCTTATCACATTCACACCTCCTTCTACAGCAAACCCAGTGGAAGTCAACATCATTTTTGATAATTATAAGGATGATCAGGAGTTCTTGGTGAAACAGCAAGAATGAGCTGAATGAGCAGTAGGAACAGAAGGATGTGACTTCACATGGGTTCAGATTCACAAGAGGTGCCACAGGGAAAGGTGTATCAGCAGTACCTTCACAACAATGACAACAAAACAGACCTCATACAGTGCTTCAATGAGCTTGTTAGGCAAGAGGCTGTCAGAAGAAACTTATGATACCCGCTTACTATCAGCAATGGCAGAAGCACATATACTATATACCCAGATTCAGAAGAATTCTGGTTTTCCTGCAACTATGAGGAGGCAGATACGAGGATAGTACTGCATTGTGCTCTTGCGAAAGAACCAGTTGTCATCTGAGCCAAAGATACAGACATCCTCATCCTGATGGTTTACACTTCCACAAAGACCCTTCCAGATTCACCATGGGTGCTCCATATTGACCCCAACATATTTGTAAACATAGGATCTATATACGATCACATTGGACATGCTGCAAGTCTCAATTTGCCAGTATACCATGCTGTCTCTGGATGTGATGCAGCGAGTTACTTCTACAAGGTACCAAAGAAATTAGTCTTTAAACATTTGCACAGGGTCAAAGAAAGAATAAATTTCCTTTTAGGGCTTGGGGAAAGCACATATGCTTCATAAGAAACTGAAAAAAACGTCAAGACCTTAATGCAACACTGCATGTACAATGGTGCAGGAGGAGAGAATCTGGTAGACACACCAGTAAGGCAATACAATAACCTGAAAGTGAAGACTACACAAATGATTCTACTGTACCAGACCCAGTGAGCCTATGTCAGCACATAAAGAGACCAAATCTCGCAGCCTACTATTGGCAACACTGCACAGAGCCAAAAACTCCAAAAGTTGACCCTTGTTTGTCAGGATGGAAACGAGAGGATGAAATGCTGAAACCTGTATGGTTCACTGGGTTTCAATTATCGTACATCCTATGTCATAGAAGAAAGGGTGGAAGGTTAGCTGGCCGATGATGTGCAGCTGATGGAGATGAGGCAGATGACAAAGGTGAGTCAACACCTCAAAGACACACACAGAAGATCAAACAAAAATCTTTGACCACAGTGCCAAAGACTGATTGTACAGGAGATGATGACACTGAAAATGACACATCGGCAGCCAATGAAAAAACTTCTGTGGATGAATCTTTCAGCTTCAGGAGTGAATGTGACAGTTCAGATCCAGAGTGGACTCCAATATAATGACTTCAAGACTGGACATTACAACCAAGGTGTACTGTTGACCCAAAATAGTCATAGTGTTGGGTCAAATCATTAATAAAATGACTTAATTCTAAACAACAAATCAGCACATACAACATTTAGATTTTAAGCATTACTGTACGTACTTCAAACTATTTTATCAGTAAATTGCCTCATGAATTTAATTGTTTTATGTAGTATTAATGTGTGTATTTGGTCCCGTGTCTAACAGGGAGCCTCAAAGCAATATATAGATGTCATAAATGTTCATGAATAAATGTTCAATATATAGATGTTCATGAATCATTGATAATCGGTATCTTGGAAGCAAGGGATTTGGAAGTTATTAGCGAATCAAGAATTTACTAGCGATATGGCAGCCATATTGGATTTTGGTGGCCATTTTGGATTTTCTAAGTTGTTCCATCCAACTTGGCATGGCAATAAATGTAGAAAATGACACATTGGAATTGTAAATCGGGCATTCCTAGGCGGAGCTATGGGGCCCGGAAGGCCCACAACATCCAAAATCAGAAATAGGCCCCCCGAAGGGCCATCCACCAATTTTCTCAGGGTAGCAAGCAAATTCAGAAAGGTGAGGTCTATCTACACAGGAATCTGCAGAGATACCAACCTCTGCATCGTAAATCAAAATATTAGACTGTCTATTATGGCCCTGTCTCTGCATGTCATTAAAGTCCAGAAATACATCACTTTGTGTTAAAAGACATCCTTGCATTGTGGCACTAGTTTCTGCTGGTTGTATTTATGGCCCTGTCTGTGCATGTCATTAAAATCCCACATTAAAACTCTGTATAAGTGTGCTCATTAAAATGGCTGCTGTTAAACTGCCATGAAAAGGCCCGACCTCTGATGAAGAATAATAACATGAGAAAATGTGCTGAAAAGTCACACTTATTTCAGGATGCACTGATTAAAGCATGCACCAACAGCCACAACTCTGGTGCTCACTGCTGTTGCTGTTGTACTTCTGTATTCTGCTGCTGCCGCTGACTGAGATGATGCACAGTGTGTTGCCAAATGATTATAGCCACAGATGACCATTGGGTGAACCATACCGTGCTGTTCTGGAGGACCATTAATCTGCTGCACTTACTGAAACATACTGCTCTATGTCATGTATTCATACCACCATTGATAAGTTACTGTACATTTCATGTTCATGTTTTTTCAGAGACCCAGACATTTACTTTATATATATATATATATATATATATATATATATATATATATATATATCTACATATATATATATATATATATAGGATATGACATGGCCTGACTGAAGGTATCATATTTATCTTCACAAGAGGCCAATGATATCTTGATGTCATTGGCCTCGAGTGACGATAAATATGACACCTTCAGTCAGGCCATGTCATGTTCTGTTTATACAACATGTGTTTTGGGCCACATGTGATAGAACCTCCTCAAACACAGTCTCCAATAACCCCCCTTCAACACAAGAGATGAGATACAGTATGTTTTTGGGATCAAAATTATTTGGTGGATTTTTCTAGTTTTAAAGAAAGTTATCTGATTCAGTATGCCATTATTTGTACATGAATAGTGATTTAAATAAGTATTTAAAATGTAACTGGTTGATCATGGCACTCTGAGGTTTGATAGCCCACTAGTTAGTAATAGTAGCCATATTGGTAATTTTACTGTTTTCCTGAATCATCCCCCTCCAACAGAAGTGAAGACATGTTTTATAAAAAAAATTAGTTGGTCCTGCTGTATTTTTTTAGGTATATAATCATTTAAAACACTTATCTAGATGATCCTGTCACTCTGTGCTTTGGTAAGCCTAATAATACTTTCACTTTCTGCCAGAAATGTACTGTGACTGAGTAGTAGTAACAGACTCCCATAATGTGCTCCCAGACCAATTCACTTAAGCCATCTGCATGAGGTAAGTTAGAAAAAATCTGTCCCTTTGGTAATGTTCAGTGAATTTCTGCACAAGAAGCTGCCGATTGTACTGAAAATAGAGAGAGCGAGTCAGCAGCTTCAGAACAGCTGAAGGAAGTGTGAGCGTCTGTTGCTATAGTAGTGCGTGCTCATGCTACCTTCGGCTATTCAAAAAGCAAAGTTAACACAAAGTCCATCACAACCAATGGAACTTTGTGTTTAAAATACAAAGGCGAAGTTATATGCCTTGCACTGCAGAGTAATAGTTGAATTCCACACTATATGCGAAGTACTCCACCTAGTGAAGTTTAGGGCCAAGAATAAAATGTATATGTGATTTATGTGACTATAACAATTCTCTTTGGCCCCCAATAGTCTCTCTCTCTCTCTCTCTCTCTCTCTCTCTTTCTCCTCTGGATGGTGGCACAAGTCAAAGGCTTATTTTGCCAGCTTGCTCTTGCCCTGTGTACACATGCAGATACACTGGGGCAAAGAATAAACTTTATTTTGTGATTTCTGTAACTATATAATTTCTCTTTCACCCCCAATAGTCTCTCTCTCTCTCTCTCTCTCACTCTCTCTCCCTTTTCTCCTCTGGATGGTGGCACAAGTCAAAGGACTATTTTGCCAGCTTGCTCTTGCCCTGTGTACACACGCAGATACACTGGGGCCAAGAATAAACTTTATTTGTGATTTCTGTGGCTGTAACATTTCTCTTTGGCCCCCAATAGCAGTGGAGATGGGGCATCAGGAATGGGGCCATCATTTTTGAATGCTAATTTTTGAAGATCCCTGGGGGCAAGGACATGCACTAATGCCAGCATCTGCCTACACCCCCTTGCATGAGGAGCCAGCAGCGGTGGTGCCCCCAGCCTCCACCAGAGGTGCACAATGCACTGGACACTCTTCCTCCCTCCCCTCAGAGAAGGAGAGCAGTCTCTTGGACACTCAATCCTACTGCTCCCAGCTGGCCCTCCAACTCTCGAGTCTGTCTCTGAACCTGGGATGTAGGCACAACAAGCAGATGCTTGTATGTTGCTGTGATAACTTTGTAACGTTTTTTACATTTCGATCCCAAATGTTTGACATAGTCTTCTTATTGCCTTACGTCATAAACCCCATAGGTGAACATTTCTTAATCCGTGGCAAAACACCATTCCATGCCACAGATGCGGAAAGTCATTTTGGGTAGAATGTGAGAAATGACAGCTGTAGTGTTCATGAGCTGGTGTGAAAAAATGGCTTTGTTGAAAATTGGGAGTGAAAATAAGAGAAATTAGCAAAGTTACACGAATGTGTAAGAAAATGTCAATGACCGCGTGCAACTGCGGTGTTTTTTGGTATTTTTGCTCCAAATTTTCAACATGGCCTTTTTGGCACCCCATCTCATGAACAGTGGCACTGCCATTTCATTACTCAGCCCCAAACGGTGATTTTGTGCAAGGATCACACCATTCCACGCTACAGGTGTGCAAACACATTTCAGGCAAGATGTGAGAAATTACAGCTGTACTGTTCATGAGGTGGTGTGAAAAATCTGTATGCAGACAATTTGAAGTGAAAATATTACAAATTAGTAAAGTTATGCACTTATGTAGAAACTGCATACACACGTCAGACGTGGCCATTTTAGGCTTTACTAATATTTTTAACATGGGCTTGAGACCTTTCTCACTTAACAGTGGCACTGTTATTTCATTACTCAGTCCCAAGGGTGATTCCACACAGGGACCGCAAAATCACCTTTAAGGGCTGAGTAAAGAAATGACAATGCCAATGTTCATGAGGTGGGGTCCCAAAAAGCCCAAGTTGAAAATTTGGTACAAAAAGACCTAAAAATGGCAAAGATATCAACATAAGTTCAAAACACCATTAACTGCCATTATACTGCACTTACCTTGATTCTTCAGTTCACTGTTCAGCTTTGAAGAATGCAGATATGTCCCGGTTCACAGAAGATGACAGTCACCAAACTCCAGAGGTAAGTATGGGGTAAGGGGTGTGGGGGAGGTGGTACACAGAGGAGGGTCGGGGTGGGGAGGGGAAGAGGAGATGATGCGGGACCATTTTCTTCTTTACAGGTTTAATTAAAAAAAGACATTGAGGGACTGTTCTTTTTTTCAGGGATAAAAAATGTTGTGGGACACCGCAGGTGGGCTCCCCAGTGTTCCAGAATGGTGAGGCAGGAGTAACATAACTGGGGACACTGGGGGTGGGCTCCGAGTGTCCCATAGTATGGGGCGGATCGCGTACATGGAGATTGGGCACCACGATGTCGGACAGTGCTGGGGGGATTGCCAACACAGGGATTGGGCACCCTGATGTCAGACACTACGGGAAGGGGGGATCACTGACATGGGGACTGGGTACCCCGGGTGGGCTGAACGGTCATACAAATCAAAGGGCTGAAGCCCTCTCAGATTAGAGTGGCTTCGGTCCTTTGAAGTGCATGACCATTCAGCCCACCCAGCAGAGAGTTGCATCAGGACCACACCTAGTGGTCATTGGGGTACACTGCTGAGCCGCTGGTCTGTGAACTGCAATGGGCTCGGCAGTGACCCCCCCAAATCCCATATTGACACAATACGTTAACTTGCGACAGAAAGTGTCCCTGAGCAACAAACTCAGCCACCTTTCAATAATGACTCCATATCACTTGCCAAACTAACAGCCACACATGGAAATCAAAGTTAAACTGTGTAAAAGAAGTGTCCCAAATCACTTACCAAACACTGTAGCTGCCCTGCTCCCTTCCATGCAGCAATCCTTAAAAAACACTAAAGAAAGGGAACATGACTACGCTCTAGACAAGATGGCACTGTAAGCTAGTGGCTCTCAATCCTCGAGGGTACAAATCCAGAAATATTATTTATTTATTTCAAAGTTTGGAAATGCACCTTTGAACAGAAATGCTCTTTTACAAAGGTTTCTCGTCAGAATAACACTTGGTTTACACCATGTCAAAGACAGTATTAAAAACTGATTAACAAAGGCTGGACAATATTGATTCAGTGACATAACAAAACAGAATGAGTAACATAAGTACCATTTTGGCAAAACAGAGTGAACAAAAGTTAACATTCAACAGGTCAAATATTACAAAGCATAACATAGGCACTAGGAGGTATACAAAGGTAGCAGCTGATCTGGGCATTGTCAGAGGTTAAGTCTGCACTTTTATGGCACATTGGAATGGAGGAGAGGCACATACATGAGGAGACTGTGTGGTGGTTGAGGTGCTGGCACCATGTGCATGTGTAAGAGGGGACCTTAGGGAGCAGAAGCACCATTATTAGATGGTGCAAGGGTTGGGTTGGGTAGGGGTGCACTTGGCAAGTGACAGTGCATGGGATGGGGTTTCGTTAAGAGATGCAACTACATTTGGAGCCAGGTAGGAGAACATTTCTGTAAGCATCCCAGATATCTCTAACTTTAAATAAAGCTAGATTGTGTCTCAATGAACTGCAAATCTAATGGTATGCTTACATTATCTCTTGGACATCGACATCAACTCCAAGATCCAGGACAAGTGTTTTGGGCCTCACACACTCCAGAAGCATGGCTTTGCAGTACTCCAATGTGTAGGACCCCACAGCCATCGTAAGTATGTTCAGGCAGCTCATGCAGCAAATGGAGCAGGTCATCCTAGCATCTAATCACAAAACCCAAACCATACAGTTCCTGGAAGTATGGCTATTTCAAACAGAGCAAAGGGTGGTAGCAAATGACATGACAATCCAGGACCTGACTGCAACTCTGCATGAACAGCAACAAATGCTCCAAAAAATACAGGGTAAGATCAATGACCTAAAGAACAAGGGATGCAGGAACAACCTCTGGTTCCTAGGATTCTCAGAAGGGGCTAAAGCCAGGGACACAGAAAGCTTTCTCCAGAAAGCGATCTCTGAGATGCTGAATCTTAATCTGGCATGGGTACTGCAAATTGAATGAGTGCATCGTACTTTGGCCCCACCTCCCAAGGCCAGTGAGAAGCCATTTCCTGAATTTTCATGATAAAGAATTGGTGATGACAAAAGCCCGGGAACTAAAGCAAATATTCCGGCGCAAGTACAGGATCCATGTTTACCTGGACTACTCCCATGATCTGTCTGACAAGAGGCAGGCCTACACTGAGGCCTGCCACACCATGCACAGACTGGGCCTGCCTTACTCCCTATGATATCCAGCCACCATGCAGGTGATATACAACAGGATCCTGCTGTTCTTTACAATGCTGGAGGCCCTCATGGATTTTCTTCACCACACCTGGCCTAGGGACATGTGGCAAACCGCCTTCCCGGCAGAGTCCTGTGTGGAAATGGGGAGGGTGGGCATGAGATCCCCCCTGCTCAAAGACAGACAAGCACAGTAGCAGCCAGAAGGAGAAAGCCCGTGGGCTATTCCACCCGACAGAAGAAAGAGGCAATCCTCCCGTAGACATGGGAAATGGGACAACCTGATGGAAGGAAGGAAGCAGATCAGAAAGCCTCAGAGATGGATAGATGCCGATAGCCACCACCAAAGACATGGGAGATTTCTACACAGAAAATCGCTATCAGGTCCTGCACCCTCAGTCCCCAGAGCTGCTCCTGAAGACCTCTGAGGGACCAAAGGCATCTGTACAGTGCCAGCAAATGCCTGATCCCACCTCTAGCAACTCCTGGGTAGCTCAAGTGTCAGTGGGCCCAGCGATCACCCTGGAGAGGCCTTCACCCACCTGGATGGGACCACACGGCAGGCAGCAACCAGCAGCCAGGATCACCGGAACACTTTGCCATGCCACTGGAGCAACTCGAGGGAGGCATCAGATGAAGGGTCCATATCAGACATGTGGCTGTTTTATCTTTCACTTGACAGGAAGGGGGATTTAGGGTTAAGTGCGGGGAAGAGTTGATCCCAACAGTTTGGACACAGAAAATGCCCCATAGGTTATGTTGACAAGAGCACACACTGGGACTTTGTCTCCTCCTCCAAGCCTGTGGTCGAACAGCTGCCTCTGCCTCAATGCCTCCTCACTCTATCCCCAACATAGCTGGGTGGGGGAGGCATCTTACAGCCTGGGAAAGAACTCTGGGGGGATCACCGGGGACATGCTGTGAGTATGATCCTGAACAGACTTATTCCAAACTTTCTCTGACCCCCATGGCAGCACCATGACAGGAAGATTTAGGATGTTATATCCTAATTAACTATACCTTACCAAACCCCTCCTTATATCTACCAAGAGTAGATCTGGAAAAAGAACAAGCTACTATAACTATCATTTGTTGGTCCCTAGAAGTGAACTACTACTGCCCCCAAGGCTATGAACTGAGGCTAAAGAATGTACTGCTATGTTTCCAGCGGGTTTCAATTCTAAGTATGCATGTATATCCCAGGGTAGACCAAGGGCCCCTTCCCATTTCATTTACCAGGGCTCTTAAGGCTGTCAGGCTCCCTAGGCCCAGTGCCGTCCGCAGTAATGTCTACCCTCTTGGAGTTCACCACCAGCCTTCAGCTCATGGAGGAATAAACATACTTGGCGTAATACACCCCCCCGCCTCCCCTGCTAACCTGAATTTCAGAGACAGGTGAGCTATCTGCTATTGAATCGACTGCCCCAACAGACTGCTCCTCATTTTCATGCACTGGTCACTCCCCCCCCACTGTTGGGTATCAGAATAAATGTGAATTGATGCCCCAGCTTTATGCATCTTCTAATCGTTGGCACCAAAAATACGACATGCAGAGATAAATCCATTGCTATCACCCTCGAGGGTTACTGATTAAGACTGCAAACCCCACTTGTACTCCCCTTCATAGCCAGTGGCATACCCCCTGAGGATGCCCATCAGCATTTTCCTTCGGGAGCAGCAAGTCTTGGCATACTCACCTATGCCCAGGGCATCAAGGTGGGTCTTAGACAGGAATCTGTGGCCATCCACACACCTCTCATGCTCAAATCATGTGAACTGTTCTACTGTGTAAATAGTTTATCTGTATGTTTTCTGTAATTGTAAATAGAGAGTTGCTTATACCTATGTACCGCAATAATGACTATACTGCTTGTAACAGGGTCCCTACCAAGTCTCTACAATACACCCTATCTGTCCACTCAGTCGGTCTCCTGCGTAAATGCCATGGCCAGTCCACAGCTCTGTTTCCTTCTAAACATGGATTCAGCAGCATGATACCCCCCTGCAAGGAAATGATGGGTGACATTACATTTCACACCTGAAATATGCACGGTTTGAACACCCCAGTTAAATGCAAACAGGTGCTGTCACACCTTAAGAAGCTGAGGACTGGCCTGGCCTTCTTACAGGAGACTGAATTAAACTCCGCTGACCATGGCAGGCTGGCAAAAGAATGGGTGGGACAGCTGGTCCAAGCTTCAGCTCCCACCCGCAAAGCGAGGGGTATCTATACTTATCAATAAAAGCTTTTGCTGGACAGTATCCAAGCATGCAGGTTACCCCAGTGGCAGATGGGTCCTTGCCTTTATGGACACCCCAGAGGGACCAATGCTACTGGGAAACATTTACGGCCCCAATAAGGATGATCCTACTTTTTTTCCACACTGTAGTACAAGAAATGGGAAAACTGAGCTCAGTCAGCATGACCATTCTAATTGGGGGGAGGGGATTTTAATCTCACCATCAACTCTTTTTGGACAGGAGTCCATAAAACACAGAACCCCACACTGGGGGGAAATCATAGAGTACTCCCATGCCAGGAAAAAAAAAGGGAACAACACGCCCTTGACCTAGAAAAACAGCTGAAAGAGACAGAGACCCAGTTCAAGGCCCCTCAAAGATCCACTCTCCACTCCCAGCTAGGCCACACCATGGTTGGACTCTGAACTGAAGTCAATGAGCTGTTGTCCCGGAAGGCCGAGATTTCCATCATTTGCCTAAGACACAAATATTGGGAGGGGGGCGAGAAGGGAGGTAAGGTGCTTGCATGCCACTTGAGAAAGCAGCAAGCTGAAAGACACATTGTGGGCCTGACAGACACTAAAGGGCAGGTGCCACGAAATCACAGGATATTAACCAGATAATGGCAGATTTTTATGCCACGCTCTACACAACCACAAGAACACCTAACCCCACTGGAGTAACTGCCTTTTTAAACTCCCTAAACCTCCCCAGATTAACTAGCCAACAAGCCTAACTGCTGGACTCCCCCCTCACTGTTGATCTTTAAAGACAGGCAAGGCCCCGGGAGGTGACAGCTTTCCACTGGAGATCTGGCAGATACTGGCTCCAACAGTAGCCCTGATCCTTCATGTGGTCTACACCAAAGTGTTAGAACATGGTGGTCTCTCCCGCTCTTTCCGGGAGGTGGTAATAACCGTATTACCTAAAAAAGGGAAGGATCCCTCTATGGCAGCCAGTTATAAGCCTATCTCACGCCTTAACGCTGACAGTAAAGTCTTGACAAAGATTCTAGCCGCTAGGCTTAACCCCTCTCTTACCCAGCCTTATACTTAGGCACAACTATCCTGATCCTGGGAGACTTTAACATGCCGTCCATAAATTGGTTTGCTACTAACGGCACAACAGCTGTCGAAAAAACTTTTATTTCAACAATAAATGAATTAGAGCTTGAGCAAATTGTTCAAGAACCCACCAGAGGATGCAATATATTAGACCTTGTGATTACCAAAATTGAGAACAAAGTCTTAAATCTTTCAATATCAGACCCGCTAGGGAATAGTGACCACCATACCACTGTATTTGATCTACAGTATGAATCTAGCAAAATAGTTAATAATGCTCAGGTGTATAACTACCACAAAGCCAACTTTGAGGCAATAAACAACAGCCTAAAAAATACTCCACGGGAAACAATTTTATCACCATTAACCTTGGAAGACTCTTGGGTATTTGTTAAAAACAAGATAATAGACCTAGAAAAAGCTTATATTCCAGCCCAGATAAAATATAACAGTAAAGGTAAAATTCCTTTGTGGTTAAGGGTGGATAAGGCAATGGGACCTAATGGCATACATTCCAGGGTACTTAAGGAGCTAAGGGTGGAACTAGCAGAGCTATTAGAAGAACTGTTTAGTGAGTCTCTGAGCACAGGAGAGGTCCCAGAAGACTGGAGAAGGGCTCATGTGAACCCGCTCCACAAGAGTGGTAGCAGGGAGGAGGCAGGGAACTACAGACCAGTCAGTCTTACCTCAGTAGTGGGCAAGATTATGGAGGCACTCCTTAAGGAAAGAATAGTGTAACACCGGGAATCCATAGGGGCACAGGATCCAAAACAGTATGGGTTTACAAAAGGAAGGTCCTGTCAAACTAATCTCATAGATTTCTTTGACTGCAGTAACCAGAGTGGTGGACCAAGGGGAGCAGTTGATGTCACCTACCTTGACTTCAGCAAAGTTTTTGACACTGTTCTACATAGAAGATTGATAAATAAGCTGGGTAGGCTCGGGGTGGGTCAGAAGTTGGTCAACTGGGTGGCAAACTAGTTGACGGGCAGAAAACAGAGAGTGGTAGTAAATGGTATACAGTCAGAAAAATGCAAGTCACAAGTGGGGTACCTCAGGGATCAGTCCTGAGGCCAGTCCTCTTCAATATCTTCATTAGTGACATTGCAGATGGACTAGAGGGTAAGGTTTGTCTGTTTGCAGATGACACCAAGATCTGCAACAGAGTAGATGATCCAGATGGGGTGGGCAGAATGAGAAGAGATCTGGATAAACTAGCAAAATGGTCAGAAGAGTGGCAACTGGGATTTAATGCAAAGAAGTGCAAGATCATGCACATAGGAAAGAGAAACCCTGAAGCCACCTATAGGCTGGGAGGGGAGTTGCTGGCAGTCACAAAGGAAGAAAGAGACTTGGGCATCATCATCACTGATGACCTGAAATCATCCAAGCAGACCTCTAAAGCAGTAGGTAAGGCTAGGGGGATGTTAGGGTGCATTAGTAGGGGTATCACTAGTCATAAGAGGGAGGTAATAATCTCTCTTTACAAGACACTGGTTAGGCCCCTTCTGGAGTACTGCATGCAGTACTGGAGGCCCACACCTTCACAAGGACATTAACCACATTGAGGCAGTCCAGAGAAGGGCAACCAAAATGGTGCAGGGACTGCATCAGAAGACATATGAGGACAGATTAATGGAGCTCAATATACAGTATATACCCTTGAGCAAAGGAGGGTGAGAGGTGATATGATCAAGACATTCAAACACCTTAAGGGCATTAACAAGGTGAAAGAGTCTAACATGTTTAAATATAAGAAAAAATAGCAGGACAAGAGGACACAGCATGAGATTAGAGGGAAGCCGATTAAGGGGTAATGTGAGGAAATTCTTTTTCATAGAAAGGGTGGTGGATGCATGGAACGGCCTACCTCAGGAAGTGGTGGCTATGAATACAGTGCAGGGCTTCAAACAGGCATGGGATAGGCATAAGAGAGCAATACAGATGAGTATGAATAGATAGGCCACTGACAGAGCAAAGACTGATGGCACATTTATAAGGTAGAAAAAAGAAATGTGCAGACTGGATGGGCCTTGCGGTCCTTATCTGCCATAAACTTCTATGTTTCTATGTTAAATAATGATACTCATAGGAAACTCAAACAGAAGAAAAAACTATTTACTCGTTTAAAAAAATGCACAACAGACACACAAGAACTCATACTGGGACAATACAGAACTGCAGTTAAACAACTAAAAAGGACTTTCAGGAAGGCAAAATGCAACCTCGAGTTCCGCATAGCCCATTTCAAAGATAATCACAAATCCCTATTTTTTTATCTCAATAGTAAAAATAGCAGTAACAGACAAATTGGGCTATTGACCAACGGCACAAACACCATTACATCTGATAGAGAGACTGGTGACACATTTAACACTTATTTTGCATCAGTATTCTCAAATCATACAGTCATAATTAATACAAATACTATCATACCAAGTTCTACTGAAAATAACCACACCATAACTATTTCTGAAGTAGTTTCCTTGTTAAAAAATTTTAAACCAAATATTAGCTGTGGACCAGACTTAATTAATCGTAGATTTTTAGATGAAACAGCTGAAAATATTGCCACACCACTTTCCATTATTTTTAATAAATCATTAGCGGAACGATCTGTTCCATCTGATTGGATAACTGCTACAGTTGTGCCTATACGTAAAAAGGGTAACCATTCCATAGTGAGTTATTACCGCACCATCAGCCTTACTTCCATCCCATATAAAGTAATGGAAAAAATTATTAAAGGCATATTAGAGGCAGAAATGCAAACTCTAGGCATTATCGACCACTCAAAACATGGGTTCAAGCAAGGCTTTTCTTGCACTACCAATTTAATAGCCTTTTACAATACTGTCAACCAAGAACTCGACAATAAGATTCCCATGGATGTCATCCTCCTAGATTATAGCAAAGCATTCGATAAGGTTACTCACAATATTCTCCTAGCTAAGATATCAACCTAGGTTTTTCTTGTAACATAATAAAATGGATCAATTGCTGTTTAACCAACAGGACGCAGCATGTTAGGATCAATGGTGCCTATTCCAGGAATATGGCTGTGACCAGTGGTGTGCCACAGGGATCAGTTCTGAGCCCAGTGCTATTCAATATTTTCATTTCAGACATGCAGATTAGCTCCACGAACATATTTTCGAAATTTGCAGATGATAAAAAATTAGGTGGTAGGGTGGATTCCGACTATAATATGGACTTATTAGTAAATGACCTCTCAGTATTAAAGCATTGGGCACAGAAAAACAAAATGACATTCAATACAGACAAATGTTCTGTTCTCCACTTAGGTTACAATAATCCCAAACAAACTTATACATTATACAATATTATCATTAAATCTTCAAAATGTGAAAGAGACTTGGGCATCCTGATAGACGATAAATTGTTCTCCAATCAATGTAATTATGTAGCTAAAACTGCTAATTCACTACTTAGGCACATTAACCGTACATTTATATCTAAGACAGAGGAATGTATTATCCCATTGTTTAAAGCATACATCAGACCATATACAGATTATGGGTCACTAGTGTGGAGTCCATACATGGTCAGGGACATTCAAGTGAATGAAAGAGTTCAGGGAAAGGCAACAAAAATGGTACCCCATTTAGCATCACTACCATATCCAGAGAGGCTTCAAAAAACAGGCCTACATTCACTAGAGTTTAGGCACTCCAGAGGTGATCTTCTGTTATTATACAAAATTCTCAAATCACCCTCTCTAATGGACAAATGTGGTATTGTTAAAACACAAAGAAAAATAGTACCTAGACTTCACAATCAACAACTAATGGTGTGTAAAGCAAAAACAAACATGAGGCTTCATTTCTTCTCGGTAAAAACACTAAGGCTCTGGAACCAGCTACCACAAGAGCTAGTAGACTGTAACACCTTTGGATCCTTTAAAAAGGGTGTAGATCATTGGCTGTCCAAAAACTACAACAAAGTGTAATTTCCCACAAATGTGGGGAACAATCAAGATAGGCTTCATAGCTTCCTTTTGTCCTTACTTACCTAGTAAACCTAGTAAACCCAGGTGGGTTTTGTGAAGGGGCGAAACAGCACTGATCATATCAGGTCCCTGTTGAACCTGCCAACCCCACTCCCTTAGGCACCACCCCACTCTGGGGCAACAAGGACATAACCGTAGGTCACAAACCTCTGTCTTGGACCCAGTGAGCCACCATGGGTATCCACCACCTGCAAGACATACTCGACCCCAATGATATGAAAATAGCTTCCTTTAAGGAACTGAAAGATAAATGGGGTCTTCCTCAAAACAACTTCTGGAGAAACCTCCAGATTACAAGTGCTGTCCAAGAGTACTCCCATAGAGTAAACAACCACAAGCTACCATCCCCAGTTACCCACTGTTTAGCAAAAGAACAGGACCAGGCCAGTGTCATGTACTCCACATTAAGAGATAAACTCTCCTCTCAGTCCCATGAATCCAAGATAAAATGGAAAAAAGCCCTAAAAGTTCAGATTATGGGCCAACAATGGAAGGCCTGTTGGGAACTGGCCCACAAAGTGTATCCAGACACCAGGAGTTGCCTGATACAAAACAAAATCCTGCACTCCTGGTACCGAACTCCAACAGTTCTTCATGCTACCAAACTTGCTACAGATGAGCTGTGCTGGAGATGCATCAACTAAAAGGGGGATCTGCTCCATATACCATGGGACTGCCCAGTAATCAAGCCACTTTGGCAGCAGATTTGTACAATGGGGTCATCCCTCCTCCACAAACAGGTAACAAATTCTGCAGCAATAATTCTAATAGGGATATATATTCTGCCCCCAAATAAATATCCAGGACCAAAAGTGTATTGCTCTCCTGAGTATGTAGGTAAAGAGGCTCCTCTTATATAAGTGAAGAACTCTATAAGACCCCTCAGGTCCAGAGGTGCTAAACTCCCTGGCACAAGTAGCAAACCTGGACCAGATGACACATGTGGTGGCTAATTCCCTCCCAGTGTGCTGCAAATTCTGGCAACCCTTCATTACTTTCTTCAAGCCCAAAACTGGTATAAGCTGAACTTTCACCCTCCAGCATAACCCACATGTCCAGCTCAGCAAGCTTTTTTACCTGGTGTATGTGTATAGAATGCAGGTAGATATGAATAAATGTATGGTATTACTGTATACAACTCTCTCTCTCTGTTACTCTTAGCTCCTTTAGATGCTGTGTGTGTGTTTATGATCTTTCTTTTACAGACCACCATTTCGGAGGGGGGGATGGACAAGGAAATGAGAGAAGGCATCCTCAGAATGGCAGATAAAGAGGCGATATTGTTGATGGGGGACTTGAATATGCCAGATGTTAACTGGAGCACATGCAGCCACATCCAAGAGTGGGGTCATTCTCAATGCCCTACATGGGACATGCCTCAGACAGCTAGTGTTGTAACCCACTCAGGAGGGAGCAATCTTGGACCTGGTACTCTCAAACGGGGATAGAGAGAGGATCACAGATTTAGAAGTGGGTAGCCATCTCGGAACAGGCTACCACCACATGGTGTGGTTCATGATAAACACAACCACGGAGTTAAGCCTTACAAAAATGAGGGTACTAGACTTTAGAAGGGCTGACTTTGGCAAAATGGGAGATTGCCTGAGGAATGCACTAGCAAATGGGCAGGAAGGAGGGGTGGAAGAACAATGAGGAAAAATCAAATCTGACATCATAGAGGCAACAAGCCTTTGTGTGAAGCAAATAAAGAAAACAAAATGAAGTAAAAAACCACTATGGTTCTCAAAAGAGGTGGCAAGGAAGGTTAGGGAGAAAAAGATAGCATTCAGGAAGCATTAGGAATCGTAGATGAAGCAGGATAGAGAACTGTATCAGTTAAAGCAGAGGGAAGCAGGGAAGGCGGTCAGGATAGCAAGGGCCCAAACTGAGGAAAAGATAGCCAGCTTAGTTAAGAAGGAGAATAAAACATTTTATAGATACATCAGGGAGCACAGAAAGACCAGGGGAGGGATAGTGAGGCTTAATAAAGGAGAGGGGAGGTGGGCAGAGAGCGACAGTGAAAACGCAAAGATACTGAATAGACATTTTTGCTCAGTATACACAAAAGAAAAAGAGGGGAAGGTACCTAAACCAAACAATAGAAGCACTCTGGGCAGTGGGGGTTGATACCAGTCTATTCACAGAAGAAAGGGTCCTGAAAGAACTCTTAAAACTCAAGGTGGACAAAGCAATGGGACCTGATGAGATTCACCCCAGAATTCTAAAAGAACTAAGGGGAGACCTACTGACACCACAGACTACCCTTTTTAACAAATCATAGGAGGATGGTGTGGTACCTGAGGACTGGAGGAAGGTGGATGTGATCCCCTTTCACAAGAGTGGGAGCAAGGCAGAGGCAGGAAACTATAGACCTGTTAGTTTGACCTCAGTGGTTGGCAAAATGATGAAATCACTTCTGAAAGAAAGAACTGTCCAGTACCTAGAGGCCAGCAAGGCACAGGACCCAAGGCAGCATGGATTCACAGTAGGAAGGTCATGTCAGACGAATTTAATAGATTTCTTTGACTAGGTGACTAAAGTAGTAGACCAGGGAGGGGCTATAGATATGGCCTACTTAGACTTTAGCAAGGCATTTGACACAGTGCCACACAAAAGATTAATAAACACATTAGCCAGCCTGGGAGTGGGTCCCAGGGTGGTAGCATGAGTAGGAAACTGGCTGGACAACAGGACGCAGAGGGTAATAGTAAATGGAGCACACTCTGGAGAAAGGGGAGTAACTAGTGGGGTACCACAGGGTTCAGTACTGGGACCAGTACTTTTTAATGTCTTTATAGGTGACATTGCAGAGTGGCTGGTAGGAAAAGTATGCCTCTTTGCAGATGACACAAAGGTCTGCAACAGGGTTGATACAAAAGAAGGGGTGAAAAGGATAAAAAAGGGACTTGGCAAGGTTGGAGCAATGGTCAAGAGTATGGCAGCTTAGTTTCAATGCAAAGAAGTGCAAAGTAATGCACCTGGGAAACAAAAACCCAGAAGAGTACACAATGGGGGAGGGGGGTACTAACAACAGCAACAATGGAAAGGGACCTGGGGGTACTCATATCAGATGACCTTAAGGTAGGCAAGCAATGTGAGAAGGCAGTAAGGAAGGCTGAGGGGATTCTGGGAGGCATAGGCAGAGGCATCACCAGTAGAAAGCAGGAAGTTGTTATCCCTCTATACAGACAGTTAGTGAGACCCCATCTGGAGTATTGTGTGCAGTTCTGGAGACTCCATCTCCGCAAGGACATAGACAGGATGGAGGCAGCCCAGAAGAGGACAACTAAAATGGTGCAGGGTGTGCACCAGAAGCCATACGAACAGAGACTAAAAGAGCTTAATGTGTATACCCTTGAGGAAAGGAGGGAAGGAGGGAGAGGGGGAACATGATAGAAACCTTCAAGTACCTCAAGGGAATCAACAAAGTCCAAGAGGGTATCATATTTCAGAAAAAGAGATGTGCAAGAAAAAGGGGGCACAATTTAAAGATAGAGGGGGACGGCTCAGAGGCAATGTGAGGAAGCATTTTTTCATGGAGAGGGTAGTGGATGCATGGAACAGCCTTCCTTCGGAGGTTGTGGGGTCAAAAATAGTGGGGAATTCATGAATGCATGGGACCAACATAAGGCAATTATAGTGGGGGGTAGGAGGGGGGGTAAGGAGGAAGTAGGCTGCTGGTTGACTAGGATCTGCAGCTTATCCAGTGGGTAGGGTCATGGGCAGACTAGGTGGGCCAAGCGGTCCTTATCTGCCATCAAAATCTATGTTTCTGTGTTTCTCTGACCAGATGAACAATAACCCATAATACTGTGTGCTTACCTGTGTTTCACTGAGGAATCATCTCTTAGAGCTGATTACCTGGGGCTGTACTAGGTAGGCCATGTTTGCTTTTTCCTTTCCTCTAATACCTCATATGCAAGGAAGATGTTGTAAGCCTGGAATTATATGACCACTGTGACTGATGCATCCCTCCTGTACTGGCTTCTGATTTTATTATTCTGGAAAAATAATAAAAATTTTAAGAACAAAAACACTAATGGGAGAAATGATAGAACCACACCTTCTTTTATAGGAAGTACGCTATGGAAACCTAAATGAGCCAAAAGTGTGCATCCCAAACCAGAATACTTTTTTTCTTGAAGCCAAACCAGTGCATTTTTTCTTAAAGCTAAATAAGCACACTTTCTTCTTAAAGTCAAAGAGTCTAACCTTATGCAATTATAAAATATCTGATAGGTAACTCCCAGATATTCATGAAATAGCACCATCTCAGAGTCAAACAAACTTATAAAGGCCATCTGCCTTCCGGGGTTGTGGCTTTATGACTTCTTTGACTCTTCAATAGTGATATTTTCTCATATCTGATACTTACCTATCAGATATTCTCTCTCTCTCCTTTTGTCTCTCTCTCTCTCTCTCTCTCTCTCTCTATAGATATATATATATATATATATATATATATATATATATATATATATATATATATATATATATATATATATATATATATATATATATATGTATGTATGTATAAAATATATATGAAAGTAAGTGATAAGCCATGACAAGATGTGCATTATAGGTTTTTTATGCAAGCCCCAAAGTAAGGTGCAAGGTCAAAGGCAGAGAGTCCTTATGCCACTGAGAAATGCAATAAAATTCTATGATGCACACCCTGGAGAGGCTTATTACAATTATAAAATGGCTATATATATATATATATATATATATATGTATATATATGTTCTAGTAGCAGCATAAACTTTGGTGACCTCAGTTAATACAGCAATAACGACATGGAAGCCACAATAAAAAAAATTGCATTAGCATCTCAACCTGCTAAGGATGGTATTGGTTGGACTACAGGATAGTGTGTTGTTAGAAATTTTACAGTCTTTAATACCATACATTTGCCCAAATTCTAAATTATAAATACTAGATATCCAGTGATACATTTGTAGCTTTATTGTGGCTGTCTGCACTTTTGTATTTGTTAAATCTTAACTCTAGCCCAACTTTATCAATAAAGAGATGCCTCCTGGTTCACGGCTGAAATGATGATGTATTACTAATAGTATAAATCAGTTAACACGCAAAAACTGTATTTTGTGTAGAATTTCAGAATGATCTGCGATCCATGTGTACTTTTCTCTTTCATAAATGGGACATTAATAATCATTTTCATTGACTCATATGGCATACCAAAGATGCCGCCATATTACTACCATGTTGCCAAATAGTGAGATAGTGATATAATGCATGTCTAAATGCAGAATAGGTAAATATAAACAAAACTAAGGACAGAACAGGTTATTATTTCTGATAAACTGTAAGAACAGGATTTTCAAAATGCATGAGGCAGGCACAATTCCTGATTTCAGATGCAGAATGCATCATGCCAATTGAATCAAAACATTTGAAATCAAATAGTGTTGATGCATTTGTGACAGTGTTCTGCAAATTAAATGATGAATGCCTCATTTATCTGATGCATGATACATTTTATGAGCCCAACTGTCACCAAATGTGTTTCAAAGTTAGACTACCTTTTAGTTGGTGTAACTGTCCAGCACACATTTTGGAAATGATGCAAGGTCCCAGGAGAGCTTTAACATTGCTACCCTAAGTGTTTATTTGCTTTTATTCAGCCAGAGCAGATGCAAAGATTTATGAAAGTCACTTTACCTCAAGGTAATGGTTAACAATTGTATATGCATGCACCTTGACTTCGAGTCCTCTTGTCTCCTTCAGATAATGGTATATTTTCCTGTTATGCTTTAACTGTTTTGTTTAGTTGAAGAAATATGCATTGTTACTTTTATTGCTCTGTATGCCTTTTTTCTTTTCTTCCTCGTTGAATGTTTTTTTTTTAATAAGGTTCCTGAACATTCCACTATGCAAGATCCATTGCTCCTCACTGCTGAGTGGATAGCACTGAAGGTTGGTACTGACATCATGGAATGCCTAGGCAACTGAGAAATGGAAAGCAGTAAACACTGAGGGAGGGGGGTATAAGATAGGAGTCAGATAAAAATAAAAATGTAATAAAATTAATTTATGTAACAAAAATAGAACAGCAAAAAATATCTAAATGGAAAGTATCATTAAAATGAAGACACACTGGGTATTATAAGGTATTTTAAAATGTTTTCCTACAGTCTTGATTTATTTTCAATCCATATTTCAGAACAAATGTGCTTATACCAGCTGAAGTGAGACCATAAAATAAAAAACAACAATTAAAATATGCATTTTTCCATTTTTCCTAATTATGGTTCCTGACATAGTTCTGTGTTACAAACAACCAATTTTATGTTCAACACCATGGGCCAGATATTCAAAACTTTGCCTGGTGGGCAAAGTGATTGAGCCCTGTTTGTCCAGGGTGTGGGCCATGCACAATATTCAAAGTATTCAAAAGGGTCTGTGGTGCACGCTAAAAAGGTTAGGCATGCAAAAAAATAACTATTGTACACAGTTGGCAAAGAAAGGGGCAGGGCCAGGAATATCGTAACAGTGCAGTATTCAACACATTTGCACTGTGCAAAAGGGTTAGTGCAGGCTACTTTGTGCAGTGCAAACACTTCCGAGAAGAAGCTCAACTTACTCAGGGCAACCCTAGTAGCCGGTGGAGCAACTGCAGCCAACAGCCACATTGGCAGTGGGGAAGCACATCTGCTCCTATGTGGCTAGTGCCTACCCCACCCTCCAGTCCCTGTCCCTATAAACTGAAGTAAGTGTCCCTGGTGTCTAGTGGTCCCCCCACCTTCTGATTTTCTTCCCTTGCAGCCAAAGTAATTGTTTCTGGTGTCTAGTGGAACCTCCACCCTCTGATTGCCATCCCTCTTAAATGAAGTAATTGTCCCTCATGTCTAGGGTCCCACACCTTCTGAGCACCAGCCCTGGTATGATAAAATATATACCCTGGTCCCTAGTGGACCCACCGCCCTCTGATTGCCAGCCCCAATGGCATAATATACAGTCCCTGGTATCTAGTGGTTCCCCCACCCTCTGATCACTGTCCATGTTAACTTAAGTAATTGTCCCTGGTGTCTAGTGTTCCCCTACACCCTTCGATATCTGGCCCCAGTATAATAAAATACACTCCTTGGTGCCTACTGTTCCCCATTACCCTTCAATCACCAGCTCTGCTATAATATGCAACATTCCCTGGTGCCATGTTGCCCTCCCCCCTCAGTTGCCAGTCACGGTATAACAAAATACATTTGTTGGTGCCTAGTGGTCCTTCGCTCTCTGATCACCAGCCCTGGTATAATATTATACATTCCCTGGTGCCTAGTGTTCACCCACCCTCCAATCACCAGCCCTGGTATAATATAATACATTCCCTGGTGCCTAGGGCCCCCGTCTCCGATTGCTGGCCCTGGTATAAAAATAACTCTGTGGTGTTCAGTGGTCTCCCCCACCCACCAATCCCTGTCTCCATACCAATGTACATTTTCCTGGGTGTCTAGTAGCCCCTCACACTGCGGGCACCGACCAACCCATCCTGCCAACCCCCACCTTACCTGAAGCACTGGTGCCATGGGATCCAAAACAATGACTGGCACAGCCCTCCTCTCACCACCTCGGCCAGCAGCCATATGTGATGACAGGGAGTGTGCATCTCCTGTACTGTAAAGGAAGCACACATACTGTCTACAGCCAGTGTGCTATCCAACTAAATATAGCATCCAGAGGCTTGTGGGCAATGGGCAAGCACAGCACAAACCTTTGTGCACCACTTTGCCCCTTTTTGAATATCTGGCCCCATATGCCTTCTTCACAACTCCAATTATACTACACAGTGTATATCTGCATGTACTGTATGTATGTAGATATGTAAGGAGTTATGAACCATGAGTACTGTATGTTATGGGATGTACAGTACCATGGTCCTTGGTTCAGATTCCACCAATCACAACACATGATTTTTCTAAGCCATTTTATGACATACACTTAGTTGACATGGTGGTGAAGCAGTGGAGATAAAGTCATAGTTTCACATAAAATGCAAGATAATACCAACCAAGTAAAATCAAACTCTTTCAGTTCTAACTATGCTGCAGTGCAAACACGATAAAGCAGAATCCACAAGAAATCATCCAGCACCTGCGTCTCCCTTCCTGGTGGCCTTCGTAACCTTAAACTGTACCATGCCCAACTGGTCTCCCATTAGACATGCACCATCCATAGATGAGGCCCTTGACTTCTTTACCCACTCCTTTAGTAAAGCCTGCGACCTCTTTGCCCCTTTCACTGGAAAACGCACCAAAAAACTAAATGCACCTTGGGTCACCCCCTCCCTCCTTCTGAAACTTAAAATGAGGTGCAACCTCTGACACATTGCCATGGAATCCAGCAAGCCAGCTGACAGGCAAGTGTATAACGCAGAGCACAATAAGTGCACCTGGGCCATCCGGCAGGCTAAAGCTCAGTATTACTGGTCCACCCTTACCTTTTCATGGGGGTCTGCTAGAAACTTCTGGAACAACGTCAAAGGGCTGAACGGGAAATCCTGCTCCCCCCTCCCTCCCAACTTTCCGTTAATGGCACTATCTGTTCCAATCCCCCTTGGCATTGCAGACTGCCTAAACGCCACCTTCTCAGACCTAAGTTCCATTCTACCCAGTAATTTCTTTGACCCTGTCCCAGCCTCACAGCTGTCCACCCTCCATCGCCCACCATTCTACCTTCACACAATCTCCCTGCTCTAAGCCAGACCCTATCTCCAAAAAGCCATCAATAGTAATAGCCCCAGTACTGACCCTTTGGACGTTAGGCTCCTACTCCTCGTCCTGGATGTTATTCTGGTCCCCGATTACTGACCTATTAAACTGCTCTCTGTGCCTGGGTCAGTTCCCCAATGCTTGGAAAACTGCCATCATCACACCCATCCTTAAGAGTGAGGATCGGTCCCTTTCCGGTAACTACAGGCCAATCTCCATCCTCCCCCCACTCTCTAAGGCTCTGGAAAAAGTAGTAGCCAACCAACTTATGGAATACCTGGCCAAGTATGATATTCTGTGCCCAGAACAGTACAGCTTATGTGCTGGTCACAGCACCACTACTGCCCTACTCAAATTGTCTAACTTCCTGCACTCTGCCCTTGATGCTGACAACCCCGGCGGGGCCATGTTCATTGACCTCTCCAAGGCTTTTGACATGGTCTGCCATCCCCTCCGGCTTGACTCCCTCAGGTGCCTTGGTTTCTCCCCTGGTCCCCTCACTTGGTTCCCCAGCTACCTCTCTGCAAGAGCACAGTGCGTTAAAATCAATGGCACCTTATCTGATACCCGTCCTGTCCACTCTGGTGTCTCCCAGGGATCTATCCTGGGCCCCCTCCTCTTCAGCCTCTATCTTAACACTCTCCCCTCTGCCTGTTCTAGTAGGATCCTCCTCTATGTAGGTGACACAGTGCTTTTCGCCTCAGATCCCAACCCCTCCACTCTGCAAATCACCCTCCAATGTGCATTTCATCAAGCTGAACATTGGTTCACTGCCCATAGACTGGTCCTAAACCTAAAAAAGACCAAGGCATTGCTTGTCTCACATCACCAAAGCAAAGCCAGTGGCACCTCCCTCGTGATACTACCCATCACACCACACCCGATCGAGCAGGTTTCCTCCTACAAGTACCTGGGTATCACATTTGACTCAGCCCTTACCTTCCACTCCCACATCAGCACCCTTTCTGCTGCCACCAATGTCAGGATCAGACTCCTCTACTGCCATAAGGATTGCCACCCCGCTGAGGCTGTCAGGTTAGCAATCACCTCCTCCGTCCTGTCTCTAGTAGACTATGGTCTGCCCATCTATGATGCTGCTGACAGTACTGCCCTTGCTAAAATCCAGATTTCCATAAACAAGGCCTACAGGATCCTTACTGGTGCCCAAAGGTGCACTCACACCTGTCTGTTGTATTCCACCACCAATTTGCTCAATCTTGAGGAAAGACTTTGCATCCAAACTTGCCTTGTAGTAAAAAAGACTGTGCTCGGGCTCCCCCCCCCCCCCATGTTTCTGCCTCCCTCCACCAGGCTTCCCCCTCAGTATCCACCCGCAGCACTGTCAAGACCTCACTTCTAGTCCCCAGGGCCAGTACATCTCCAGCCCCGAGATCCTTCGGCTATAGAGCACCCACCTGGTTCAACTCCTTCCCAGCCTACATAGCTGACTCCACTAAGCTAGGTCCTTTCAAGGCCACCCTCAGAGGCCACTTGCTTGACTTCCGCTGCTGCAAATGTAAATAATCCCCCCCAGACAGTCATCCACTGTCATGACATGGTCCTCTGACCACCTGTAGCCCTCATGTGAACATTCTGGGCTACCCAGTGACTCCTGTTGTCTATTGTTTTTATCTATTGTATATTGTTGAACTGCCTTGGTCTCGCCTGACATAGTACCTGTGTGCCTAAACTATGTATTGCATAACTACTGCTACAAATGTATCTCCAGTGAATGATTGTTATAACAGTCTGCTCTCCAAGCTATTGTTTTTTATGACCTGTTAACTTTATTGTCTTGTTTTGTCTTAGACTCGACGAGGTGCCTTTGCAAATGAGTCCCTGACTCAAAGGTCTGTAAATCCGATATTTTTAAATAAATAAACTATAATTACAGTGCCACTTGAAAAAACACTAATAGCCTAATTTAACTTGTTTTAATTAGTATTGCATTAATAATTTTGGAGCACCTCACATCTCCTTTCATTTACTACTGCTCTGAGGAGCATGTTTATGTTATATCTTCAGAGAACAGGACTTGTGGTTGTTAGCTTACAACAACATTGCAGATTCATCAGTAACTGCATTCAATTATAGGTGATTTAGATTTTGTGTAATAGCATTATTATATATGGTTAAGACACAACTCAAAAACAGAGCATGTTCTCAAGCCTTGTAATTCATTATAGTAATGTCACAAATCCAATAATTCATGAGTGTGACATTAAAACTGTGAATTATGTTTTTTTTATTTTGAAAACATGCTGCCACCATTTTCCCACAACACTGAATAACTAACCTTACTTTGCCACCCAAAAAGCTCACCATTCATCTACAAAAACCCAGGTTCCCCAAGTATTTAAAAAAAATGAACTTTTTTTTCTGGTTCTTCAGTGCAATTCAATTTTCCATGTTCACATTTCACTCTGTAAAATTATGCCTCTCTGTCAGTTTGCACTGATCAGCTGACTTACTCAATGACATTGTCTTTACACAGTGGAGCGCAAACATGGATATATTAATTGATATAAAGAAGCTAAGTAGAAAATTGAATTACCTAATCTACTTCTGGAGGGTTTTCCTTGGTTTCTGCAGATGGGTGGAGATCATGGTGGGGGGGCACGGTAACTTTATATACAATCCATGTTCCCTTACTTTAATTTATAATAATTTTTAATGGATTAGCCATATAATGTGACAGTTGAAATTTAATTCAATAGTTGGGGTTCTGGTATCAAATAAACTGCTCACCCTTTGCTCTCAAGGCTTATAAAGCCACCAGAACCTCACAACTGAATAATATCCTTGTGATTCACAGTTGTCTGCCATTTATTCTGTGTTTAATTCATGTTAATGGCAACAAGCTATTTTCTCAAAAGAGTGTCCCAAATTCTGTTTCTATAGCAATAACTTATTTGAGAATATAGAGTTCTTTCTGTCACCTGGCATTTTTTTGATATGGCAGTTCTAGTAGTGTATAAACACCTCAACCTTCCATCACACAGATATATCTTGTTACACTTGGTAGGTAAGTGGATTGGGAAAGATCATCAAGATACCCCCCCCCCACACACACACACACACACACACACACACACACATACACACCACAAAAAAAATACTTTGAGAATTCAGACTTTTCAGGTGTTAAAGGTCTTCTTCTGATGCAGGATTACATTAAAGTGGATTCTTTATTTCAAATGCTATGCAGGCATCATTGAGTGTCCCACATTAGAGTTTGTCATTTTGCTATTGGAAGTTCTTCCTAGCACATGGATAAGATTTTGTCTCAAACTCTACAGGAAGTGAGAAAACAATTATATTAACTTCTTGACCAATTCACAGCATGCGTCAAGTACATTACAGCACAGTCAATAGTGTCCAGTGAATTTTAGTTGAATTGTATTTTTTTAGGTTTTAGAATTTGTTTCCCCAAGATCCCCAACTGAGGTGCAACATCTACTTACATGTTGAGCAATGCTTATACCTAATTTTACAGCCTGGAGAACTGAAATGAAGGAATGTCTACTCAATTGGCTTGTTCAACGTCACACTGTAAGTCAGTGAGTGGTATGAAGCATAATTTTTAATGATTTATCCCACATTTTGTGTTTCCCCCCATATATGTACAGCATCCCCCATTTGACTTATGAGAGGTTTGGAGGTATGTTGAGGACTATAGCAGGTAAAAAAGAGGATTTTACCAACTTTGGTCAGCTGGGAGGTTCATTATGGAAACCAGTAGGCCACAAGGCTGCAAGAAACATACTTGTGGAAACAAATGAATAAAGGAAAATAATTTAGCTTAAATTGTGTGCACAACTGTCAGTCCCCAACTTCATTAGCTAAATCGGTCATGTGAAAGATTGCCCACAGATCATATCTCACTTGCTGTAATGGAACACCTCTAATGGAAAATGCTGTTGCAGCTTTGGTGTACATCTGGTGCAGCCAGGTTCTGTAATGAAGTTGGCAGCAAGCCAAGTCGTAACTGTTTTTCTTTTCTTTTTTTTTTTTTTTTTTTTTGGTTTTTAGAAATGTGTTGTTCTTTAAAGGACAGTGTACAATAACCCAGTCATACAAATGTATATCTTAGAAAATGAAAACATAGTGGTTATGACTTTCACAGATGAATGGTGGCGGGGTAAAGATTAAACAAGTATACTACATTAGTGCCTCCAGCAAACAAACCTGAAATTAGACAGAATTACACTATTAAATTCACAGCAATTAAAATAGTAAGGACACTGGGCCTAAAATACATGCCATCTTCTAGCATATCTGTCTTATGCTTCCTCAAAACTCTGATGTTATGTGTTGGTTTTTTTTCTGCCAATTAATTTGTCCCACACTATAATCTCGCTTTGATCCTGCACTCAGTAGAAGTAAAAGTAATTATTTCTCCAAAACAAATTTAGTGAAAAGCAAACAGCAGAACATAACAACCCAATGTTGACTGATAAAGAATATTTTGAGCAGTTTGATTGTTTAGCAGGAAGAGCACAAATGTGCCAAACTTCACATGCCCAAAGCTACAGTATTCAGAACCCTTTCTTTGCAATTCACTTTTGTTTTCAGAAATCATGGAAGATAGGTCCAAGCTCATGTTTATTATTAATAGTTGTTGAGCTCACATATAGTTTAATGCAAGTGCCATTTACTGAATGTACTTCTATGGTATGAACACCAACAAGTTAAAGAATTACTGTTATAATTCTTAATGATTACAATTTGTTTGAGCAAATAAAATTCCCAGTCACTTCTCTAAAATATGTCAAGACTAATACAAATTATGATGTTAAATTCTGTAACTTTTAAAGGGACATCATCAACCATTTTTGTATCATATTATTGTTAGTTGAAACTCCACATTTTCTGATTATTTATCTTCTTTAAAATTCATTGAGGTTTCTGGTTGTTGTATCTGCTTCCTTTCTCAGTAGAAATTAAATGCATGCTTATGATGTAATTATACTCAACCTCATTTTGTTTCAAAACCTTGATCTGTTTTTCTTTGCATACTTTCTGAGCATTAAGAACACTCCCAAACAATGATGCAATTGTCTCTTCTTCTCTCACTGCATCCTAAGTAGCTAGCCTCAGTTGAGGTGTTCCCAAATCCAGGAAAACTGTGATGGGAGTTGATGATCAATGAATGTAAACAAACATGTTTCTGTGTGGTAACACCAGTATGAAGGGAGTCTATTTTTCACTTTTAAAAAGAAAAAAGAATAAGAATGAAACTACCAGCTGCATCAGCAGTTTCCACAGACTGCAACCAATCACTATATCTGTTTCTTAAACCAAAGGCACTTTGAGGCCTAAGGAAGTTGATGGTGTCCCTTTAAGCTTTTTTAATGCATTTACATAAAGTCAAGTGAGCAAGAAAACAGAAACACAGAAACATAGAAACATAGAAGTTGATGGCAGATGAGGACCACAAGGCCCATCCAGTCTGCCCATTTCTTTTTCTACCTTATGAATGTGCCATCGGCCTTTGCTCTGTCAGTCACATACTGTATCTATTCATTCTCATCTGTATTGCTCCCTTATGCCTATCCCATCACTGTTTGAAGCCCTGCACTGTATTCATATCCACCACTTCCTGTAGGTAGGCCATTCCATGCATCCACCACCCTTTCTGTGAAAAAGAACTTTCTCACATTACCCCTTAATCGGCCTCCCTCTAATCTCATGCTGTGTCCTCTTGTCCTGCTATTTTTCTTATATTGAAACATGTTAGACTTTTTCACCTTGTTAATGCCCTTAAGGTGTTTGAATGTTTCGATCATATCACCTCTTTCCCTCCTTTGCTCTAGGGTATACATATTGAGCTCCATTAATCTGTCCTCATGTTTTTCTGATATAGTCCCTGCACCATTTTGGCTGCCCTCTCCGGGCTGCCTCAATTTGGTTAATGTCCTTGTGAAGATGTGGCCTCCAGTACTGCACACAGTACTCCAGATGGGGCCTAACCAGTGTCTTGTAAAGAGGGATTATTACCCCCCTCTTCCAACTTGTGATACCCCTACTAATACACCCCACTTTCCCCCTAGCCTTACCTATTGCTTTAGTGGTCTGCTTGGATGATTTTCAGGTCATCAGTGCTGATGATGCCCAAGTCCCTTTTTTCCCTTGTGACTGCCAGCAACTCCCCTCCCAGCCTATAGGTGGCTTCAGGGTTTCTCTTCCCTATGTGCATGATCTTGCACTTCTTTGCATTAAACCCCAGTTGCCACTCTTCTGACCATTTTGTTAGTTTATCCAGATCTCTTCTCATTCTGCCCACCCAATCTGGATCATCTACTCTGTTGCAGATCTTGGTGTCATCTGCCAATATACAAACCTTACCCTCCCAATCCATCTGCAAGAGGATTGGCCCCAGGACTGATCCCTGAGGTACCCCACTTGTGACTTGCATCTCTTCTGACTGTATACTGTTTATCACCACTCTCTGTTTTCTGGCTGTCAACCAGTTTGCCACCCAGTTGACCAACTTCTGACCCATCCCAAGCCTACCCAGCTTATTAATCAATCTTCTATGTGGAACAGTATTGAAAGGTTTGCTGAAGTCAATGTAGGCAACATCAACTGCTCCCCTTGGTCCATTACTCTGGTTGGCCAGTCAAAGAAATCTGAGATTAGTTTGACAGGGCTTTCCTTTTGTAAACCCATGTTGTCTTGGATCCTGTGCACCTATGGATTCCAGGTGTTGCACTATCCTTTTCTTAAGGCGTACCTCCATAATCTTGCCCACTACTGAGGTAAGACTGACTGGTCTGTAGTTCCCTGCCTCCTCCCTGCTACCACTCTTGTGGAGCGGGATCACATGAGCCCTTTTCCAGTCTTCTGGGACCTCTCCTGTGCTCAGAGACTCACTAAACAGTTCTGATAATGGATCTGCTGGTTCCACCCTTAGCTCCTTTAGTACCTTGGGATGTATGCCATCAGGTCCCACTGCCTTGTCCACCCTAAGCTTATTGAACTCTTGTAGGACCCTTTCTTCTGTGATGGGACTAGTGCAAACCTCCCTCCCCATGTCCATGGTGCTGAGTTGTGAGCCCTACCCTACCTTCTTTTCAGCAAATACTGAGCAAAAGTATCTATTTAGGAAATATGCTTTTACATGGTCCTCCTCCTCACATGACCCCTTATCCCCTTTGATCTTAGCAATACCCCCTCTGGACTTTCTCCTTTCACTAATGTATCTATAGAAAGTCTTGTCACTTTCTTTTACTGTTTGTGCTAGCATTATCTCAGTTTGGGCCTTTGCCTGCCTTACTGCCTTCCCTGCTTCCCTTAGGGAAGTTTGGTATGCCTCTTTATCTTCATCCTGCTGCATTCCCATATATTTCCTGAAGGCCAGCCTTTTAGCTTTGAGCTTTTCTGCTACTGTTTTTGAGAACTAAAGTGGTTTCCTTCTTCTTTTGCACTTCCTTTTCTCTCTAACACAATGGGATGTTGCTTCAAGTATTAAATCCTTAATGCTTGCCCACTTTGCCTGTATCTCCTCACCTGTATTTCTTTTTGCCTGGGATAGCATATCTCTGTTGGTCATCTTATCAAAGTCAGCTCCTCTGAAGTCCCATCTTTTTGCCTTGGAATGGGATGATTTAGTTCTAGTGGCCAAATTGAACCACACCATGTGATAGTCACTGGCCCCCAGGTGACCTTCTACCTGGAGATCTGTGATCCTTTCCCTGTTAGTCAGTAGTAGATCTAGGATAGCCCCGTCTCTTGAGGGTTATAATACCAGTTGTTTGAGGCCTTCCCCCTGCAAGGAATCCACCATGTGTGTAGTTCTGGCAGATATTCCTGCTGGTATTGACCAATCTGCATCTGGCAAGTTGAAGTCTCCCATTATCAGAACCTCCCCTTTAGCTGTTATGTTTTGTATATCTTCTAACAGTAATGTGTCTGTGTCCTCCCCCTGGTCTGGAGGCCTGTACACTCTAAATCTAATCTAAAAATCTAAACATATCACAAGGTAATAATTTCATTCTTTGTTATTGAGCTTGTTAAATTGCTACTAAATGATTACTGTATAATTTAATGTAAGCAGTTGTTATTCATTTATAGAGTTTGATCATTTTATTGTCCTACAATACTAGCAAGGGTAACACTAAAGTTGCCATAACTACACTGCAGTTACATTTTAACTACATTGTAACTGCAATGCAGTTGCAATGTAGTTACATGCAACAATACATGCAACTACAATGTAATTACTCCTGCTGCATGTAATTAATAATTACCAACACTGGTTAATTGAAACTGACACTTAAAGTGTGACCCTAAAAAGTAATATACCTGGGATTTGTTTTTCAATGTCAATCTATTTCTGTACTAAAAAACAAATATTGTTTATTTTAATCATCTGCGTTTCCCAATCCTATTGTTATATACATTTAACAAAACAATATAGTACACTTGCAGTCTGCAGATGCTGTCCCTCATTTAAAAAAAAAAAAAAAGAAGAAATTGAGCCAGTTCATACAAAGAAAAAAGGGACACACACACTTCAGCCTCACAGGAAAGTTCTGATGCCAAATATACTGTAAATGTAAAAGACAATCTAATACAATGAGTATAAAAAGTTTCACATTAAACCATGGACAAAAACACACTTTAACATTTTGCAAACTACAATGCATCTGCTTTGTGAAGTGATTTTGTTCCTTTGCCAAAGCAGAGCTAATTTGGCTTTTGAAATGTTGGGGTGTCTTTTTGTCTGTGCTTTAAGGTAAAACTTTTGTATGCTCATCTTTTAAAATTGCCTTTCACATCTGTAATATATTTGCCATTTTCTGAGCTTTATTGTGGGCTTTGTATGTGACTGTATATCTGCTTGCCTTGGTAATTCATTCTCCTGCGGTGCAGTGCCCTCCTGTGTGATTACTGCAAAACATATACTTGACAATTAGGATCTATTAGGATCTGGCTCACCCCACACAGACACACAGTCACACATGCACATCTGTTAACTTTAGAACAAATTCAGAGTCAAGTCCTAACAGTCATGACAACGATGATAGCAGCACTGCACTCTTGTTCTTATGAAAATCATTTCATGTGTGACTGTTTGCTATATAACTTCAAAATGCAAATTGTCATGTGCAAGAATCAGAACCTTTGGCTACCAGCTCCCAAATAGCTGCAGCCTGTCTGTCTTTCTGTCTGTCATCCTATCTTTCTATCAGTCTATCAGTCTATCAGTCTATCAGTCTATCTATCTCTCTATCTATCTATCTGTCCATCTATCTATCATATGTAACAGGAACAATATAGGTGATAATCAACACTTCAGGATTAATGATTTGTCTGTCTGTCTGTCTGTCTGTCTGTCTATCTATCTATCATATACAATAGGCACACTATAGGTGACAATCAGCATTTCAAGATTAATGATTTCTTTTATCCACTTATAAATTCTAAATAGAATGACTGATTTTATCCACGTACGCATTTATGTATTATGCTGAATATAGTTATATATTATGAATACTAAATGAAGAAAAATCATTTATGCAATGCCTATTTTTATTTCTATGTTTTGCGAAACATCAGCATTTACAAAATGGGCAGGAAAACTCATTCATCCTGGTTAGCTAGGACCAGTGCATTATAGGAGCCTAATGCACTGTAAAAACAAGTCATGCCAACCAAGATGCAGCACCTAGAACAAATCCTTGTGCCAGACTTTAGAATTCTCATTACAGAAAAGGCAGCCATTTTTATGTTTGCTTGCACATGCATACACAGTAAACATTCTATTACAAAGAACCTCATTTCAGAGTTGTGTCACTGTTGGGTCCAATGCAAGTCAAGCTGCAGTGGGCTTTGCAGTGACAGACCAATGACCAGCCAGGTTGATCATGACCCTGGTCACAGCTTGCAGGGTGGAAACTTCTTAGTTGAAAGGACTGAAGCATTCCTATAACAGCATGCCTTAATGCTTTCATCTGCATGAAGCCACCCAGCAAGCAGCTGATCAGTGTCATGACATACTGTTGTCATCCTGTGTGTCTTTTCCATCTCCCCCACACACGCCATCTGATAAGCAGCAACAGAGCTCACAATATTTTCTCCTCCCCTACACACCGTCTGACAAGCAGCTGAGTGCACAATTGCTCCCATGCCCCTTTTCAACATTCCACCCTCTGCCAAGTATCCCTCCCACCTGTCCATCACTTCCCATGCCCCTTTTCAACATTCCACCCTCTGCCAAGTATCCCTCCCAGCTCTCCATCGCTTCCCTTGCCTGTTTTAATATCCCACCCTCTGACAAGTATCCCTGCCACCTTTTCCATTGCTTCCCGTACCCTGTTTCAGTACCTCACACTCTACCAATTATCCCTCCCACCTCTCCATTGCTTCCTGTGTCCCTTAAAGATAAAATCAACACTGTGATAAAACCAACACTGGAGTGCCCACTCCCCAGTGTCGGTACCTGAAATGAAGAAAACTATCCTTCAATGTCTTTTTTTTTATTTTTTTAAGCCCTGTAAAAAAGGAAACGGTCCATTGATGTTTGTTGCTGCCACAGCTCCCCCACTGCCATTACCCTCCCCCACCCAACCTCTCCTCAGCACCCCCCCACCCCTTACTTACCTGCTAGGGGGTTCGACACTGTAATCCTCTCTGGACCAGAGTCTTTACTCTTCAATGCTGGACCAGGAATTGTAGAAATCAGGCAAGCATGTCAATTTATTTCAATGCATTCTGAATTTGTACTCATAACTTGCTCATTTGTTAATATTTGTCCCCCAAATTTTCATCATGGCCTTTTTGAGACCCCACCTCATGAATAAGGGAAGAGAACATTTTCAAATCTAGCCTGGAAGGTGATTTTGCAACTGCTCTACAAAATCACCTGTTGGGTGGGATTTGAAGATTTTTACCTGTGGGGTTCATGATGTGAGTCATAAAAAGAGTATGTTGAAAATGTGGGGTTATAATATTAAAAAACAACAAAGTTATGAAGGTACATTGAAATTTTTCAATGCTCACTCATAACTTTGATAATTTTTAATATTGCGGCACCAAAATTTCAACATTGCTATTGTTTTTACACTACTCATGAACATAACAGATGTTTTTCAAATCATGGCCAAAATGTGTTTTTACACTTGTGGCATAAAATTACATTTTGGTCAGTATTTTATAAATGATACCTGCCGTTTTCAGAATGAGGGGTCATAAAAGGACTTGGGGTCTAAATGTCACAAAACAATGAAGTTATGAAGAAACGTAGAATGCTTTCAATGTTAACTCATAACATTGCGATGTTTGCAAATTTTAGCCCCAATTTTCAACATAGCCCTCTTGTTATCCCACCTCATCATTATGAGAGAAGTAATTTTTCAAACCTCCTCCCATACATGTTTTCACATTTGCTCCGCAAAGTCACCTTTTGAACAGGATTTAAAAAATGTCCACCTGCTGTGATCATAAGGTGGGGTCATAAAAAGACAGTGTTGAAATTCTGAGGTTGAAATTAAAAAAATATATATACAGTTAAGAGGAAATTTGAATGTTTTCAAGTGTTTACTCATAACTTTGTGATTTTTGCAGATATTTTCCCTAAATATGCACATAGCCCTTTTGTTACCTCACTTGATGAACATGACATGTAATTTTTCAAATCCCCTTTGAAATATGTTATCACAGTCCCTCTGTAAAGCACCTTTCTGACAGGATTAAAAACACCTGTCTTGATCATAACATGGGGTCATAAAAAGAGTGTTGAAAACTTGGGGTCAAACTGTGAAAAACAACTAAGTTTATGGAGAAACATTGAATTGTTCCAATGTTTACTCATAACTTTATTTTTGCAGATGTTGGCCCCTAATATTCAACATATCAGTTGTGTTACCCCACCTCATGAACATGACAGATGTCATTTTCCAAATCCCCTCCAAAGCATGTTTTCACAGTTGCACTGTGAAATCACCTTTCATTTGGGATTTAAAGGGAAACAACCATATGTAGACGCTCCACAATTCATGCATGTAGCGTAAAGTTTTAACTTATAGCTCTAATACTATATATTTTATCTAGTTGATCCTGTCTTCCCTCTTGCTAAAATTTTATGTGAAGCAGCTCTAGTGGCATGTCCCACAGTCTCCCGCAGCTGACTTCAGAGCTGGGGAGCAGCCACTGGAGCTTATATGGTATCTCCTTATAGCTGGAGCTTTTAATAGCTCCAGTTTGTGGTATACGTGTCCTGGTGCTACTGTATATCAAGACCATGTAGAGAGTAACAGTCATGTCCCACAATCTCCAGCAGCTGACATCAGAGCTGGGGTGCAGCTGTTGGAACGTGTATAGTATTGCCTTATAGCTGAAGCTATTAATAGCTCCAGTTTGTGGTTTACAGATCCCAGTGCTATATAAAGACCATGTATAGTTGACTGTTACTCTATATATGGTCCTTGTTTATTTATTTATTTATTTAGCTTTTGTTGACCGGGTAAGTGCACTAGACAAATCCTGCCTATTTTCAGGCACGACCCAGGGGAGGGAGATACAGATGAATGCCAACTGACCTTGAACCAGATTAAGCTGCTTAAGCAGATTAAGCTTGTATAATGCAAGAACCTGTAAACTACAAACCAGAGTTATTAATAGCTCCAGCTATAAGAGGATACTATACACGCCCTTATGGCTATACACTGGTTCTGATGTCAGCCACAGGAGACTGTAGGACACAACTGTTACACTATGCATGGTATACCACCAGGACCTATATACAGCAAATCAGAGTTATTACGAGCTCCGGCTATAAGGGGATACTATACATGCTCAAGCAGCTGCTCCTGTGGCTGCTCCTGGCTCTGACGTCAGTTGTGGAGATTGCAGAACAGGTCTGCATAGGTGCTACAAGTAAAATGCTGGCAGAAGGGATGGTAGGATCAACCAGATAAATTATAAGATACTGGGACGCCCATAAGTAAAAAAATGTACTTTACATGTGAAATGCTAATCAGGGGTTGCCCTACACTGAGGCGTGGGGCATTTACAAATAGGCATTTCCCTTTAAAAAAATTCAACTTGACTTCTGGTGACATCACGGATGTGTTCAGCCACTTGAGCTGGAGCTCTGGCCTGTCCATAATTAAATCCACCTAAATCTGATGGTTCTAAAGTTCTGTTATCCAGCTAAAAGTAAGCAACAATGGAAAGAAGATGGGGCCAAAAACCTGGGTGATCGATTGGCAGCACAGAGAAAATCAATGAGATGCACTTCGAGATGTCGCCCTAGTCTCTCTCTCACAGGCTTCAGATTCCACTCTTCAATTGGGTGCATAAGACAAGGAGAGCTGTGCCAGCTCTCACATGTTGGATCTGATCAACAGTATTAGCATCATGAAGATGCTTCATAGGATTGACACAATTGTTGCTGAGCTCTGGAAAGATTTCAAGAAGTTGAAGCAATGCACAGCCCAGGTGGCGGAGTCAGTCAGTGATCTCCAGGAGGAGGTGGCATGTATAAGTCAGACACTGCTGTATGTCTGCCAGTGGGAAAGAGAACCAATGAACTGAACAGAGGATGCAGAGGCCTGGGCTCACTGAAAAAATATTAGAATTTATGGGAACTCTGAAGGTGCCTATGGGTCAGATCTGTCTGCAATCCTCCAGTCATGGTTCGAGGAGGAACTCGGTTTAAGTAAAGAAGACCCAGTGGAGATTGAGAGGGCCCACTGTGCTTTGGGCCAGAAGCCACACACAGACAAACCATCTCAATCTCTTTTCTGAAAATTACTGAAATACCAAGTGAAGCAACCAATTTTGTGGAAGGTGTGGGCCAAAAAGGGATTGAATTATGAAGATTGGCAGGTCTATATAAACTAGGACTACTTCACAGACTTACTGAACAGATGAAAAATGGTGCATTGAGTGGTTAAACAACATAGAGATAAACAGATTAAAGCACTACCCGGTGAAGTTCATTCTCCATCTGGACTCTGGGATTAAAACATATGACAACCTGCTCCAGGCTCAGAAGACATTACAACTTGGGATCATGCTGCCAAAGTTGCCTGTAGAGAATTATGAAAAGGAGTTGCAAGCAATAGTGTGGCAGGTTGCAGGAAAGGAAGCCAGAAGGGAAAACAACACCTTCAAAATCACCCACCATTGAAGCAACTACTTAGGGACCTGTGGAAGGTGTTTGGTGCCATCCCGATGAATAAAGATGGCTTAAATTGTGGTCTGCTGAAGGACTGGAGTCACCAGTTATAGATACCACTTCTACTGTACTGGAACTGTCCGCATTATGCGGTGGTGGGACCATATGTTTAATTGGACTCGGGGGGGATCCTCCTCATCCTCAGTATTGTTCATCTATTGGGACTGTCTGCCCCAAAATGTGGTGTGACCTTATGTTTAATTGAACTTGGGAAGTGCTCCTCATCCTCTGTATTGTTCAGTGATTAAAACAGTTGATTTACATGGGGTTTTGTTAATTGAAGGTGTTCTAATGTGGCCATGTGTGTTCTGAAATGTCATTAATGGAGTGTGGGGAGGTGGTCTACCTATGCCGTGATTTATGTTACTTCATGTGCATACAGCCTGCTTGCTTTTAGGGACCCTCCCATGTAATTCCATCCATTTTTCCAGGCTCATTTGGTCAGGCCTTTGATGCCAATGGGGGCTCCTCCTCCCTCATCATCCTCTCTCACTCATCCTACCCTCTCTTGGGGGGCATTATACCAAATCCAGTGATGGGTGGGTTTGGGTGCCCTCCCTCCTTTCTTTCTCTCCCCCTTTTATTCTTGTCAAATAGCTTCACCTTTCAGGGAGTTAAGGGCACCTGGACTTTAGGGATCTAGGGAGTTATCCTGTTTGGGGCATTATGCAAATGCACAGTTCAGCTTTGTGTGTTACAGTACATTCACAGTGGTGGCTTCTCCTTGTACAATCGTTATACTGGGTAAGCTGTTTCTGCAGTTTTAATGTATTCAGATGCGGGGGGCAGGGAGACCATGACCTCAGGGAAAGTCTCCTCATCTCTTTTAGTACTGATAACAGGTGCACCAAGGAGGAGGGGAGCCTGGTAGCAGGGAGTCCCTGTGGGGGGACCCTGAACTGGGTGCCACCTCTCTCTTGAGTTTCAGAGACCTTAGGGTGTTGTTGTGTCTCCCTGCCCCCTGTTTTGAGGGACTTATTTGCACTCTTATGCAATCCAATGTTCTGATGTTTGGACCATTGTCCTGGTGTTTTTTATGTTTTTTGTTATCTGAAATTTTTAGTTTATTGGTCTTAGTCTTCTTGTTGGTCCTTTTTCTTTTTTGGGGATAAGATTGGAACTCACATAACTGAGGTGACTGGATGGGGTATATCCATGGGGATGTGGGCATGACACCAAGGAGGGCACGAGTATGGGGGACCATGATGGAGAGGGTGGCAGCATCAGTAAGACTTCACATGGCTCCATACATCCTCCCATATAATGTTAATGGAATTTCCTCTGTAGTGAAGAGAGCTAGGATTCTTAAAGAACTAGCTCAAAGAAACTGCGACCTGGCTCTTTTGCAGGAGTCACATCTATCTGATATTGAACATCAGAAGTTGAGATGGAGCTGGGTAGGGCAGGTGTTTTTTTTTTTTTTCTTTCAGGTGGAAAGGCCCTTCACAGCAGAGGACATTATCATAGTTATCAAGTCACTGCATAATAATAAAGCATCTGGCCCAGATGGGTTTGTAGCGGAGTTCTAGAAGTTGTTTGGGGAGGTAGTACTGCCCTTCCTGGCATGGCTGTTTAATAAAATTCAGGACAGTGAAGTGCCAGACTTGTAACACTCAGTCTTAATCACTGTTATCCCAATGGAAGGAAAGGATATATCCCATTGTGGGTCATTTCGACCCATATCCCTTCTTAATCAAGATACAAAGATCTTTGCTACTGTTCTCACAAATAGGTTACAATGAGTAGTGGGGGATCTTGTGCATCCTGATCAGACAGGGTTTATCCCAGGGAGGCAGATCCAGGATAATATTAGGAAATTGTCAAAGGTGATATCTTGGATAAAGGGAAGGCAGGACACCAATATGGTGAGTGCAGCTTGAAGCTGAAAAGGCATTTGATTCTCTGGACTGGGGATTTTTGGGTGAAGTCCCTGAATGCATGTCCCTTAGGGACACCTTTTGGAAGTGGGTGAGAGCTTTGTATGGTAGCCCTAGAGCTCAGGTTAGGGTTAATGTGGTCATGCCGATAGAGTTTAGGATTACTTGGGGTACAAGACATGAGTGACCACTCTCACCCCTCTTGTTCACATTGAGTAGGGAACCCTTGGAGGAGGCACTTCAGTCCTCCCAGGATATCATGGGCATCTGGGTGGAGTGGGAGAAGGTGAAGATCGCCCCTCTATGTGGATGACACTGTTCTGTATATCCATGACCCAGTGGTCAGTCTTCCAAAGGTAATAGAGTTGTTGTGTCAGTTTAGCGGGGCCTCAGGGTTCAAGAGCAATGCTCAAAAAATGGAAGCATTGCTGATAAGTGGCCTGAAATCCCTGCAGTAACAGAATGTTTGCCCCTTCCAATGGCTGGGAGACTAATTCAGATACTTAGGAGCACAGATTTCAAAGGAGGTTGATAAGCTGTATAATATCAATTACAGCCCCTTGATCCAGGCAGACCTAGACAGGTGGTTGGTCCTGCCCCTCTCTTTGGTAGGGCGAGTAGAAGTGCTACATATGAATGTGCTTCCCCGGTTGTTATTCCTTTTTTCCACAGTTGGAGCCCCTCAAATCATTTTGGTCTACATTGACAGAGGCAGATGACAGATTTGTATGGGCTGGGTGAAAGCCATGTCTGTGGAAGAGCCTTATAGAATGAGGGAGAGGAAAGGGTGGGTGAGTTAGGTGCTCCTGATGTATGATGCTATTTCTTAGTGTGTCAAGCCAATACCATGCTTACCTATAGTCAAGAGTCTGACCCTCCACACTGTGTGGCCATGGAGAAAGGTAGTCCAGCCTATCATCATCCGGGGCATTTCCCATTTGGCTTTATGAAGCTGAGGGAGCTTCGTCAAGTCCTTGATACCTGGTCGAAAACTATTTTAAGAGCATGGCATTAGGCAGTGGATCTGGTGGGAGGGAATAAAGGTGTCAGTGAACTCACACCCATTATGGCCTGTTCAGGGTTTGCTCCAGCATGAATGGACCCTACATTCCAGATGTGGAGCCAGAAGAGTCTCAGTAGTATGAGTCAGGTCTTGGCTCAAGGCACAGTTAAAAGTTTTGCACAACTTAAGCAAGATTTTAAATGACTACACAGAAATTTTTATTGCTACTTGTAAGTTAGAAGTTACCTCCTCTCAGGGGACCAGAAGGCAGATTGACTGAGGCTGCTTGACCTTCTGCAGCAGGTGTTAGTGCATTACTTAGATAACCCTGTGCAGGGTCACTGGGTTTTACACCTATATAAGGTCCTTGAGGGGCAAGATGTAACACCAGTTTGACAGGTTCAAGCCTGGTGGGAAGAAGAGATGGGTTTAATACTCATAGACCAGGAATGGATTGAGGTTTGGAAGGGTACAGCCAGGGTTTCCTCCTCTTAAACTTGGAGAGAACATAGATGGAAGATAATAACATATTTCTTTTTGGATCCTGGTGATTGCCAAACATTTTGGTACTTTCTGTACTGATCAATGTTGGCAAGATTGTGGGATCCGGGCCCATCATTTGCATATTTTTTGGCAATGCCCTAAGTTAGATGCTTTTTAGGAAGAAGAGTCACTGGGCCTGAGCTCCATATTTGAAACGGTAATCCCAAAGACATTTAAACTCCTAGTTCTGGGAGTGTCACCACCTGAGATACAGGTGGGACCCTGCAAATACTTATTCCAGCTCCTGATCAGCTGTGCTGCAAAAGCCATGACACAAAGGTTGCTTTGGAAGGAGATTCCTGGTGGGGTGGCTGGGGGTGGCTGGCTGTGTGCAAGCAGGCCCAGGTAATGGAGATAATCACGGCTCAGCTATGTTTTCAAACAGAAAAATGCCAAGCCCGGTGGCTATCACTTTTACATTATTTGGAAGCCCTTACCAGCTGAACAGTCTCAGAACAATTGGCAGGTTTAGACTCTCAGCCAGAGAGACAGGAATGTGGGTCTTTAACTCATAGATATTGAAGGTGAATAGCTGACAGTTCTGGAACAATGGATTTAAGGCAGGTATCAGGGCTAGGAGGAGTGATGGGGCAAGGTGACCCTCGGTGTCGTGGCCCGATCTGCAGATGTATGACACCACAAGGGCAGTCTATATCATGTTGATTTTTTTTTTTTTTATTCTCTTTATCCTCCTCACAACCTGCCTCCTCCGACCCTTCAGTGAAGACCCCCGGACATCCCACTGCCCGGAACCCTGCCCACACAGACCACAGATCCCCATAGAGTCTCGGATTACCTTCATGGGATGAGGTGGGGGGTTCTAACTCGTAACTTACATTTCTCGTCAGGTCTCGTGGTCTGTTACGGGCACGGGCAATACTCATGGGCATGTCCAAGGTCCTCCCATCTTCCTGGTTGAGGCAGGCTCTTTCCTCATTTTCTCCCTCCCCAGCAGCCAACGACCTCCCTGATGTCATGACACGCACATCGACGTCTGCGTTGAGCTTCCAACGCCAGCCATCCCTAGTGGGCTTGCAGTTCCTCAGCCTCCGCTGGCCGCAAGTGCCGCATTGGTTGAATCCCTCCCCTCGGAGCAGGCGAGCTGTCGCCGGACGCCTGCTTTCCTGTCTCCCCCGCCGACTCCACCGACTACCCGGAAGTCCACTCTCAACCCGGGTCGCCGGCGTGGAGCGAGGTGTGGCGTCCAGCGCCTCAACCCTCACCGCCACTGGGCCAGCTTATCATGTTGATTTTATGTGGTTAAAATTGATCACAGTAAACAAAAATATCCACTTGTCTTAATCATTGTGTCATGTCATAAAAAGGCTATGCTGGAAATCTGGGGTCAAAATGTGGTAGCCCACTGAAAATTAGATATTACCTGTCGGTTGGCCTGTCCTGGGAAATACATTCTAAAAATGTGTAAAAAAAGGACACCACTAAAAATGAGATATTACATCTCAACTGGTCTCTCCTGCGTAAATATACAGTAAAAATGTGTAAAAGCAGGACCCTATTACATCACAGCCCCCACTGAACTGTACAAATGTAACATGCCTTTCAACTGGGCTAGCCTTAGTAAATACATAATAAAAATGGGTAAAAGCAGGGCCCCATCGATATTGCATCTTGGCTGTACTATACTGGGTAAATACACTTGAAAAATTGGGAAAAGCAGGATCCCACTGAAATCAAGAGAGCATCTGAACTGTGCTATCCTGAGTAAGTACAGTACGAAAATGTATCAAATCAGGACACCATTGAAAATGTGATATTACATCTCAGCTGTGTTATCCTGGGTAAATACTGTATATGGCAAAACTGTGTAAAACACAGAATCCTACAGCAGAATCCCACTGAAAAGGAGATGCAGCATCTTTTTTTTCTAAATTTGCAATTTATGCTTTACCTCCATGGAGCCGACAAGTGGCTCCGGCCCTCCCTCGGAGGGACTCATCCTTGACCACCATCCCCGCTCAGCAAAGATCCCCACCCCCATGGATTGCGCTGCGTGGCAGGGCCAAGAAGAGGAGTGCCAGCTCACTACCTCCACCCCAGAGCACAAATCGAGACATCAGGTGCAGCATCATGCAAGGGAATGTGTTGGGTCTTCATGGACCGTGTCAGCTCCCAGTTTTTCCTCTAGTTTTCCCTCGGGCACACATACCATGCAATGGGTGAGACAGCTGATCCAAGTCTCCATGGAAGCAGCCTTACGCCCTGGCCATGATCCCTCTCCTATCTAGATGGCGTGTCTGTGCTGGGTGTCAGTCTACAGTGAGCAGCACTGCCCCCCCACTGCGGAAGGAGAACTGTCCATAGATGCTCAATCCTTTCTCACCCCTGCCGACCCCCACGCAGCCCGAGTCCATTCCTGAACTTGGGTCACTGGCATGGCGTGAGGTGTGACGTCCAGTGCCACAACCCTCAGCACCATAGGGCTGGCATGGAGATGATGCATCTAAGATGACCTGTCCTGGAAAAATACTTTACAAAAGCTGAACCCCGCTAAAAATGAGATCTCACATCTCCCCTCTGCTGTGCTGGAATAATGCAGTATAAAACTGTTTAAAATCAGGACCTCATTGCAAATGACATATTACATCTCATCTGGTCTATCATGGATAAATATATAGTAAAAATGAGTACAAACAGAACCCAGCACAACAGTATCCAAGCAAATATTCTGCATTGATAAACACTAGTTTTAATCAGTTAGCCACACTAACACTAAATACCCCCCATAAATTCCAAATTACATAATTCCAATATTTCCCACAATTATCAGCATCCAGTAATCAAGTAGTTTTAGTCAATGTCATTTTTTCTTTTTTTATATATATGTTTCTTGGCCTCATGCATAACTACGTCCCTGAGGGTGCGGTTATCACAGTGTAATCCATACTCCAGTATGTCTAATTGCTTACGTATATCAACATTGGATAGGTCACAAATGAATCCTTATATTTATTTATTTATTTATTTATTTATGTATTTAAAAATTGGTAGCTGGGAAAGGCACACTGAGCCAAGGCTCATTTCCAGCTGTGACCAGGGGGAGAAGGGAAGGGGAGTATAACAAGAATAAAATTACAAAGACATCTGAATGCAGTTACAAAGATAACTTTACAGGTGCAGAAGAAAAATGATGATCAGGCAGATAAACAGCTCTATGGCTCATAGCAAAGATATGAAGATCAGCATGCAAGTATTAAGTAAAGTGCCTATTGCATGTTGGAAAGGTGACAGTGCTTAGGGGTACAAGATCAGACAACTGCCATAGCCTAATTAAGCCCATTTAATTGGGGGGGCATTTGCAGGAGGGCAGGATAGGAAGGAGGGGAAGGAGAGTCAAGAGGAGGATTGACAGAGACAGGGGGGGATCAGGGAGGTGCCTTAGCTGGCATCTAAGGGATGGGAGCAAAGGCAAGAGGTGGATGGAGGAGGGAAGTAGGTTCCAGAGGGATGGTAGACAGTAGAAGAAGGCAGCACGCCCAGCAGAGAAGTGAGGTTGGGGAATGGAGAAGATATGAGGATCCCGGAGTGGACAAAGTAGTAGGAGGAGGGGATGTGGAGAGGAGTAAGGAGAGGTAGGAGGGAAGGGACCCAAATCATTGTTTAGAAATGAATGAGGCACAGTGGGACTGGGGACATGAGGGGAATTACAGGATGGAAAGAGGGGAGTAGAGGGAGCAGTAATGAGTATGGCAGGAGAGCTGGTAGCAAAATGACAGAAAGCATTGCAGAGGTATACAGTCTGGCAAGGAAAGAGGAAGGGGCAATGTCATAGACCGCATACACATAGACTGGGAGAACCACTTTGGTGACCAGTTCCTGGCAGACCTGGGGGAGAAAGCAGTCCTTGTTGTGGTACAGGGCACCAAGTTTGGGATAAAGATTGGCATGGATGGCATCAATGTGGGCAGAGAAGTCAAGCTTACTGTCAAGCACACACACACACACACACACTGAGGTACTTGAAGGCAGGAAGACAGAAAAGGGTGAGAGCCTCGCAGCTCCCACGTGCAGGCTAGGCATGGCACACACTGCCTATCATTGTATCTGTTTATTTATCTATTTGAAAAGGTTTCACCAGGAAAGACAACATGAGCTGTGAACAGCTCATTCCAGAAGCATCCTGGGGGGAGGGGTTATAAACAACAGGGAGAGCAAGCAAAAGCATGGTGATATAAAATACAACCAAGTGCAATTCAGACACAGTTTAGATACATAAAGTGCAGAGTAGGCAAAAAGAATATAACAATATAAAGAATACAGTGCCATACAAAACATGAAGTGAAGCCAGAATCCAGTACATTTTCCTCAAGGACAACAGACATTATACAGTGGAAAGAAAATTTCCTGGACTCTGATTGGGCAGTGTGTGCCTAAGACAGTGATGTTATTACACTATAACTCACTGTACTGATTTATTGGAGCTTCTCATTTTACTTTTCTCTTAAGAAACAAACAAAATCTACCAAAAAAACATAATTTTTTTTTATTTTGTATTACAGCAAGCCATTGTATAATTGCAATAAGGCACTCCAAGGTGTGTGTTATTGTGTAATAACATCACTGCTGGGGTGGTGGAAGCACTCGGCTTCACCTCGTGCTCCAACCCACCCCAGGAGTGACATTATATATAGAATAAAGTATGGGTCTCGGTGTGTTATGAGAATTTACACACACACGAGGGGTTTATGCATAGCATCAAACCCCGAGGATGTGTGTAATTTCGAGACCCATATTTTATTTTATATAATTGTTGGGCTTCTCTTTTTTGCCTCAGCAATTATGAAAAATAAAAAAAAAACTCCTGTGCCGGCGCAGTCAGATTACCTCAGTGCGCGAGGTCCACTTCGACTTTATTTAAAATATTTTAAGGGTGGTCAGTCTGGTAGCTGTGTGGAACATTTCAACTAATTGTAAAAATTACTTACTGCCAACTGTCCATGGCAGTTTCTCTCTACCTTGGGTTTGCGGTTTCCTGTTCGGGAAGGATACAGCAAGCAAGGAGTTCGAGCACGCGCAGTGTGGGGAAAACCATGTGCATGTTTGCTGTTATAAACGCTCCTTTATAACGGCAAATTACACCACGGTTTCTCTATGGGAAAAAGGGAAGACCATTAATTATTACACGATAACACACACCTTGTCGTACTTTATTGCTTAAGTAACACATAAAAAGTACAGTAGAGTAACTAGGCTAGAGGAGCTGACAAAGGAGGAGACATACTGGGAGGAGCAAATACTATATGTGGTTAGGACATAAATAGTGATAAGTCCAGGAACAGGCAACCCGGTGGAGGCATTGGCAGAAGATGGAGTGAACCTAGGGTGGCACAAATAGCTGGCTCAGCACTGCATTTCTAAGTGCTACAGTAGTTTAGGTTTAAGAGGGCAGTTGTGACACAAAGTGGGGGAGAGGGAGGAGAAGCCAGAGCGGGGGGGGAGGCAAGCTGGCAACTAAACCCCTTCAGGACACAGAAAACCTTGCAAGGGGTCAGGACCTGCTAGGAATAAATGGCGAATAGAATGGGGGGGAGCAGAAGGGGATGGAATGGAGGGGCAGGAGGGAAGAACAGCAATCTGCCAGGAGCTATATCCCTTTAAGATGCTGAGAACCCTGCAAGGGGACAGGACCTGGAAGCTAGGAGGGGTGATGATTGGGAAGGTGGGGACGGAGGAGGTGGGGAAGGCAAGTCGAGAACTATATCCCTTCAGGATGCTGAGAACCCTGAAAGGGGATAGGGCCTTACCAGATGGGAGGTGGGGGGGCAACAGAGGGGGAGTCGAGAGCTGGACAAGGGAGGCACAAGGGGGAGAGGTGGTAGCAATGAGAAAATTAGTAGATGTAGGAAATGTCATTAGGTGCAGATACAGTGATGAACAGTATGCTTGCGAAAAAGGAGTGAGAGTGACAGGCAGGATGTAGCACAGCGAATTTGTAGCGAGAGGCTAGGTTACAATTGGATAAAGTGTTTTACAAAATTTAGTGGGCAAGACTATGGAGGTGCTGCTTAAGGAAAGGATTGTGGAACACTTGGAATCCAGCAGAGCACAGGATCCGAGGCAGCATAGATTCATAGTAGGAAGGTCATGTCAAACAAATCTGATAGTTTTTTTGACTGGGCAATGAAGGAGATGGATCGGGGGGAGCAGAGGATATCGCCAACCTCGATTTCAGCAAGGCCTTCTACACCGTTCCACACAGAAGACTGGTTAACAAGTTAGGTAGCCTGGGGGGTGTGCCACAAAGTGGAGAACTGGGTTAGAAATTTTTGGGGGACAGAAAGCAGAGGGTTAATGGGATCCAATCTGAGGAAAACCGGGTGATCAGTGGGGATGCCACAAGGATCAGTCCTGGGGCCAGTCCTTTTTACTGTCTACATTAGTGACATTGTTGAAGGGCTGGAGGGGAAGGTTTGCCTATTTGTAGATGACACCAAGATCTGCAACAGAGTAGACACTCTGAGGGGGGTCAAGAAAATGAGGAGGGACCTAGGAAAGCTTGATAATTGGTCCAATGTATGGCAATTCAAAATTTAATGCAGTGAAAAGTCATTCACCTGGGGTGCAGAAACCCTGTGGAGAGTTACAGGATGAGGTGGGAGTTGCTGACAGTTACCAGGGAAGAAATAGATTTAGGGATAATCATCTCAGATTAACAAAATGTGTCCAAACAGTGTACCAAGGCTGTGGAGAGGGCCAGTAGCATGATGGGGTGCATAGGAAGGGGTATCACTAGCAGAAGTGAGGTGGTGATGCCACCGTACAAAACGCTTGTGAGGTCTCATCTGGAGTACATTGTACAGTTCTGGAATCCACATCTTTGTAACCACATAGACAGGTTGGCAGTGGTTCAGAGAAGGGCAACAAAGATGGTGCAGGACATGCACCAGGAGACATACGAGGAGAGATTAAAAGATCTCAGTATGTATACACTGGAAGAGAGGTGGGAATGGGGAGATATGATAGAAACCTTTAAGTATCTTAAGGGCATAAACAAAGTGCAAGTGGGTGATATTTTTCAGTATAGGAGGTGTACAAGGATGAGGGGGTATGATATGAGATTGGAGGGAGACAGGATAAAGGAAAATGTGCAGATGTTTTTCTTCAGAAAGGGTGGTAGATGCATGGAAAAGCCTACCCCAGGAAGTATTGAAAGCTAGCACAGTGGGGAGTGGGGTTCAAACATGCATTGGATAGGCATAAGGGAACCCTACAGGAGGGAAGGAAAGGCTAAAGCCAATGACCAAGTAGGGTCAGCGACCACTGATACAGGCAGGAAAAATGGGCAGACTGGGTGGGCCTATTGGTCCTTACCTGCCATCAAATGCTATGTTATGTTGTTACTATGATCAGGGGCACATAGAACTGGACCTAGCAGTTGAACTGTGGGATCTGAACCTGATCAGATAACAGTGAATATGGGAAAAGAGTGGTGGGGGATCAGCAGCTACCTCCTAAGCTGGGCCTGATCATATCAAACTAAAAAAAGCTGTGCATAAGTTAACTTTTACTGTGCTAGCAAACTTAGATGACCAGCTGGCAACTTTACTAAAATCCATTTTCTTAAACTGTATTATTAAATGACTGAGTAAATATCAGTCCCCCATGGGCAATCTCCCTGTGCCTTGACAATGCTGCATCCTCGGGTTGGTGGTGCATTGCGGTGGTTAAACGGAAGTCAGGATTGGGCTATGGATGCTTACAGATAGAACGACCACCACAAGGCTGACTCTACCGAGCCCTACATGCAAAAAACTTAGGAGGTGCCCCCCCTCAGTTTGCAGAAACCTTAGCTCCAACTCCAGAAATATGAGCTAAAAAAATAGAGACTGCAAGGACACAGTTCTGTCTTATTTTATTGAGACCAAATACCCTTAATGGTGTAATGAGGGTAGTTTTAGTGGGAAGGGAGAGGAGCTCTCTCTCGGTGAGGATCTTCCCTTGGAAGAACTACAAATTCTGCCCATTATAAGGATACACCATGAAGAAGAGTTAAAAGAGTTACGTATCAGAACTGATTTATTTTATTTTATTTTATTTCCAACTTGCAGGATTTGTGTAAGTGAATAAGCAGAAGGGATTTGAATTAGGGTTTTTTGTGTTCTGTTTTTGTTTACTGTTCTGTAACTTTTAGTAGCCAGGAAAGGGGCCTGCTATAGTTAGCAGAACTGCTGCCCTTTTACTATTGTACTAGGGAACTTTGGTTTTAACTCACTTTGCAGTTTCTACTGATTGTTTTTCTCTATCCAGGAACACACCACACCACCCACCCTCCCTCCCTCCCCCAAATCCCACCCTCCCCAGGACATTCACATTTATAGCCAGTCTGGAGCCCCACTTCCTACAGAGACACATGAAGAGGCACTACACACTGTTTTCCTATTGTCTCTTGCACCGGACCGCCATTACATTTCATCCACACTTCCTCCCAAACATAGGAAGAACTACTGTAAAACAGTTTAATATTGCTTTTTATTAATTTCACGCTATTAACCTCCTGCGCTGTAAGCTGTCAACAAAACTTTGAGGGTTGGCTACTGATGCTGCAGTCCTTTTTATTCTGATGTTTGTGTCTCTCTGATGCAGCACGATTTTGGATGTCGGGAGAAAAAACTTTGCTTTGCTAGGTTGCATTTTTTACTGACGGTGAGTATATTCATTTATTTAAAACAACATTGCTTAGCTTGGTGTGTCAGGAGAAAAAAACTGCTTTGCTAAGTTTAATTCTTTTGCTGATGGCAGAGTGAGTGTACTCATTCATTTAAAATATTTAAAACAACATTGCTCAGCTAGGTGTGTGATGCCCTTCTGATTTTGGATGTTGGGAGAAAAAAAAATCTTTGCTTTGCTAAGTGTCATTCTTTAGTGATGGCAGCGCGAGTGTATGCATTCATTTAAAACAACATTGTATTTCATTCAGCCTGCATTTAATTCTTTATTCCGTAATTTACACTGTAATCAGTAAACAATTTTGGTTATTCAAGTTACCTGCTAATTAGATCCAGTATCTGATCAGCCCCAATAGAATACAGTATTGTAGGTTACCTCAGGTTAATCAAAATCAATTAAAGGTGCACACTTAAGAACAGGTTAGCAGTGAGCAGTGTGCTCTTTTCTGTACTGTTCAGGTAGAAGGATGTCTCTTTATTCTTGGTTGCAGCCCCCCATAAGCAGGTTAAACGGGACCTCGAAATACTAACCGAGGTCACACCAGATGACCTAAGTGAGTGTATTGGAGTTTCACTGAAGGTAGCAGAAAGTGTGGTGCAGGAACTGCAAAATGCCACACCTCCAGCAAAATGCAGATGAGCGGAATACACCGCCTACTTAGCAGATGTCCATTTTGAAGTCAGACGATATAATGCCGTTCATGGTGTTATGAGTGCTGTGCGCTACTACATTGGCAAGTACACCAAAGCCATTAATGAGAGCACAGTCAGAAATTTAAAAATAATTTACTGTGAGAATCTAAAAAGTGTGCCAGATCCCACCAGCTTGACACCCTCCCTTCCTACAAAACTTAGGGATGACCTACTCTTCTTGTGAAGGATGTAGAAAATAAACTGAAAGCAACAATAAAAAGTTTACATTGTGAGGGGGCTGTATTAATGCATGAGTTGTAGCTGTGGCAACTGGTGTAGTTAAAGCTACAGTACAAACCCTCAACTGCTAGTGAAGTATGAGGGGCACTTCAGCTTCACAAGACAGTGGGCATGGCAGTTATTGAATCAACTTGGGTACAGCAAGAGAAAGGGCACTAAAGCAGGAAGAAAAGCTCCAGATGAGTTTACCGTTTTGAAAAAAAGCTTTCCTAGACAGAATTTCGAGTGCATCTATGCAGGAATTGATTCCTGCAGAGCTGATAATAAACATGGATTAAATGGGTATGAATCTGGTTCCCTGTGCATCATTAACAATGAAAGTGAGCAGTTCCAGGCAGGTTGAGGTGACAGGCATAAACAATAAATGCCAAGTCACCATGGCAGTGTTAGTTACCCTTTCTGCATATTTTCTGCCACTCCAAGTGATGTATGCTGGTAAAACAAGTAACTGCCATCCAAACTTTGATTTCCCCACTGATTGGCACATCACGCACAAGGAGAATCATTGAGCTAATGAAACAATGATGCTGCAGTACATTGACATCATCCTGTTGCACTGTGATGGAAAGATCAAAGAACTTCATCAGCTTCCTGAGGAACAACGAGCAATGCTCAATCTGGATCTCTATAGAGCTCACACCACCAAGCCTGTACTGGAAAAGCTGGAACAGTGCAACATTATCCCCATATTGGTTCCAGCATCATGCACTGACCAATAACAGCCCCATGATTTGTCCATTAACAAAATCTACAAAGACGAACTTAAGTTTCTGTTCACTGAATGATAGGCTACACTGATAGCAGATCAGCTAAACAAAGGAACACTATCACCAAACATTTCTGTAGACTTGTGAATGACTACTCTGAAAGTGAAACACTCACAGTGGCTTGTGACTGCTTTCCAAAGGTTAAGGGGGGGGAAGAAAAGAGGATGCTGTCCATGGTTTCAACCAGGCTGGGATATCGCAAGTGCATGATGAGTCACTTAATATAGCAAGTACAGATCCTCTGTCTTCATATGGAAGGTAAGGTAAAAACAGCACAGCATATGGTAAAAAATTTTTTACAGCCACTGTTACTTCTACTTGCAACACTGTGAATACCGCCAAGATGTCTGAGGACTTTTGTTTGTTTTATATTTTTGATGCTCTCTGATTGTTGTAATTAATGACGATGCTTCAGTGATTTGATTTTAGCTTTCCACCTTTGCCTTTACTCTTTGTATGGGGATGTGCTAAGTGCTGGTGGTGGGGGGTTGGACTAGCCACAACTTTTTCTTGAATAAACATGAATTTTAAAGGGTACCTAAACAAGCAGTTTTTTAAAACTACAAACTCCAAATCTGGCTTCATTGTGAGATAAAGTAAAGGCTGATGTTTACATACATGCTAAAACTGTATTTATATAAATACCATAAATGCAGTTTCATAGCTTTTAAAAAAATTAAACATGAACCTTTCACTTTCAAAAAACAGCCTTGTTTGCCCCTAAAATGTCTACCAAGTGTGTTAAGTAATGAGTCATGATCATATCCTTGGAGTCAGAGGCAGAGACCCACATGACTCCCTATAGTGCAGAATAGTTCTTCTTTACCCCTTTGTTCTGAATTGTTTCACCAGAATGATCAACACCATGAGTTAACACATGGATTATTTCGCTCAATACGCATTAGGCTATGGTTTTGTTCATTTTATTTTTTTTAACTTGCTGAAAATGTTTTGTAATCCAGCTGACTTTCTCTTTGGCAAACTGCAGTACAGTACAACACTTCAAATACCTGATGATCTAGTGGTTATGTGATGCCCTGAAATTTGAAATGGAGTACTGGTATGGTCCAATTCGAAATCTCATGCTTTCTTGGTAATATACAAATAAGCTTCTCTTGTAGTCTTTTTCCACATGAACCCCCTGCACCTAGCCTGCCTTCTGTTGAACACCCCACCATTCATACTGTGTCTTTAGTACTGCCTGGGGCCACATATGGGCTTGTGGTCTCATGAAGAGAATTATCACACTTCAGATTGTAATATTGTACCTCAGAGAGTTGTGCACACCTACACCGACACATTTCATCAGCTGGCACTGTTAAAAGATGCCTCCCAAATCATTCTCCAATCCACTGTCTCAATGTCTGACTTCTACTCTCTCAGTAAACATTGAGTGGATCACACCCTTCTGCACAGTGAAGGCAGTATGTACAGTCTCCCTGTTGTGTTTGTTTCCCATCTCATAAACCAACAACTAGGTCCTCCTGGAGGTCCAAGCAATAAGCATCAGGACACACCAGAAAAACTGCTGTTCATGCCCTCATAAGGGCTGCACTTACTGGACTTCCTCCAGTTAATGATTTCACTGGGCTTTGCACAGGTTATTTCGTCCCGACCCATATTGGTGGTCATTCATTGGACTTGGTGTTTTTCCTGGGGATGGAGATATACGATTTGGTGGTGGAACCAGTTGGATGGTCTGACCATCACTCCATTGGGTTCAGTTTCTAGGACACCCCTAGTAGGCCAGCCTCTACAGAGATGGTCCAGTACTGCCCTTTATGGGGTGTTTCACCAGATGGCCTGATGGTGGTGCTGGACCTATCGAGTTTACCAAGTGAATGCACAGATCCAGGGGACCTGGTACTTGCCTATAATAAGGCAGTGGTAGGGGCCCTGGATTCCATTGCTCCTGTTCGTGTTCATCCCCTCACTCTTCGACCCAAGTCTCCATGGTTTGATGAGACTTTGAGGGAGTTGAGGAGAGTGGGACGAAGGTTGGAGAGGTGCTGGTGGAAATCCAGCCTGGAGTGCGACAGACTTAGTTTGATGGACCATTATGTGGTCTATCAATCAGAAATTTCCCGTAAGAAGTCAGCATTCCTGTCCAGCAAGAGAGCTGCTGCTGCAAGGAATCGACTGGCTCAGCTCTTTTGGACTGTGGACAGATTGTGCAATCCAACCTGTCTTCAGTCTGAGAGTGCTTTTTCTCAAGAACAGAGTTAGGAGTTTGCTCGATTCTTTTCAGATAAGGTTGCCACAATCAGGTTGGGCATCAGTGTGTCCCTCCCCAATGGGGGCTGCGATGGCCAGCAGGAGACATTGGATGCCCAGTTTTTGTGGTGTGACTTCAGCCTCCCCATGATCAGTGACATTGTGATGATCATTCAGTCTTTGCGTCTGACCAGCTGTAGTTTGGATCCTGGCCCCACACATCTCTTAGTGGGCTGTGTGGATAAGATTGGCCCGGTCCTTGCTGAGATAATCTGTATGTCCTTGGAGAAGGGGATCTTTCCAGATCCTCTAAAGGAGGCCGTGGTTTGGCCCCTACTTAAAAAATCCTCCTTGGACCCAGACTGTCTGGCTAACTACAGACCTGTCTCTAACCTGCCCTTTGTGGGTAAGGTTATTGAGAAGGTGGTTGCTTCACAACTGGATGGTCATTTGACCAGCCACAATGTCTATGATGCTCTCCAGTCTGGATTTATGAAGAGACATAGTACCGAGACAGCTCTTGTTCGGGTACTTAATGACCTCCTAATAGCGAGAGATCGAAGGACCCATTCTATTTTGGTCCTTTTTGATCTCTCTCTGTGACATTTGACACCGTAGACCATGAGGTGCTATTAGGGCACCTGTGGTCCATCTGTGGACTGTCTGGTATGGTCCTCAGATGGTTTTGATCTTTCCTCGAGGGTAGGACCCAGAGGGTGGTGTCTGGGATATTTTTCTCAGCATCACTCCCCCTATCCTGTGGGGTTCCGCAGGGTTCCATTTTGGCACACATGTTGTTTGTGGTGTATGTGCTGCCGTTGAGAGTGATTATTAGGTGGTATGGCTTGAGTTTTCACTGCTATGCAGATGATACTCAGCTATACACGTCCTTTGTGCCCGGCCAGGATGCTGCCATTTCGGTCTTTAACAACTGTCACACTGAGATCCAGGAATGGATGAATGGGAGTTGGCTGCAGTTAAACCCAGAAAAGACTGAGGTGTTGGTTGTGGACCCAGGTCATCAGGAGGTGGGTTTGTTGGCTGGATCACCTTAAGGCTTATGGCTTGGGGGTGTACAGTTAACTACCTCAGATGTGGTGCGGAACCTGGGCGTTATGTTTGATGACTGTTTGACACTTAAATTGCAAGTGTTGGCAGTTGTCAAAACCTCTTTTTACCATCTGAGGAATATCGCCCAGGTGAAACACCTGGTTCCTTCTGACGATCTTCCAGCTTTGCTCCACGCCTTCGTTACCTCCTACCTTGACTATTGCAACTCCCTCTGCCTTGGGTTATCGGGGGATGATATCCACCACCTGCAGCTCGTGCAGAATACGGCAGCCAGGCTATTGACTGGTTTCTCCAGGTCCAGACATATAACGCCTGTGCTTCACAGACTGCACTGGCTGCCAGTACAGTGGCGGATCACCTTCAAGGTCGGTTTGCTGACCTATAAGCCCCTACATGATCAGGGACCTGGTTACCTGCAAGATCTCCTTCATCCCTACTGTCCCTCCTGCTCTCACCAATCTACTGATGAGGGATTGCTAGAGATTCCCAGGGTTTGTTTGAAGACATCTGGAGCCAGGTCTTTCAGTTTTGTGGCCCCAACCCTGTGGAATTCTCTACCTTGTCAGGTTCGAGATAGCCTGACTGTCCAAAGTTTTAAAACAGCATTAAAGACTTTCCTTTTTAATATGGCATATGCCAATTATTAGTATTGCAGCCATAGGATTTTATATGTTTATTGTAGTTTTATTAATCGTTTTAATGAATTTTGTACAGGCGCCGTGATTTTGAAAGGTGTTTTTTATAAATAAAGATGATGATGATGATAACAATATTATTAGCAGGAGAGGCATACTAATGCCTTGAGCAAATCCACTCGACTTCCAGTGATGGTCCACTCCTTTACCTGTGATCTGCAGAACTCCGCAGGACAGTTCCTGGCAATCCTCTCCAGTACTTTTCTGTGCCCTACTCCACAATGCAAGTTGGCTGGCTACTGCCCTTCTGAATCTTGAATGAGCTATACACAGTTCCCTCAATACTGTCCTAACAAATGTCAACATCCCCCACCCGAGGGTAATCTCCCTACACTAAATTCAAGTAACAGTTTAGGCGCAGCCCTGCAATTCCGAGTATTTGTCATTGCTGGCTTCTCTCATCCACAGTCAGGTAGTGATTACAGTGCTGGCAGCCACACATCTCAGATCTCACAATGATCTGCTCAATGTCACCCTTCCTGTCTTCCCCTAACCTGAATATAGCTGTACCCTGCTGGAATGGCCTCTTCATTCCCTCTCTGGCATTTATTCATTCTTCTCACCTGCTCCCCACACCAAAAACTGGTGAGCTCACTACCCTTCCACATCATGAATGTGGTTAGTACAGTATCCCATGTTATTTTTACATATTAATAATAAGCATGATCTTCTGGTAAGCCAAGCTGATAGCAGCAGGGCACAAGGGGAAAAATAGGCTTTCCTACCCATATAAGACCTAAGCCACCTATGATTAGGCACTATTAAATGACGTGCATAATGATGCACACACCTGTCATGTAATAGTGCCTAATCAAAGGTAGCCTAGATATTTTAAGGATAGGAAAGCCCATCTTTCCCCTTGTTCCCTGCTGCTATCAGCCTGACTTACTGGAAAGATTTATTTATTTTTGATATGACAAAAAACCCAAGGACTGTACTACCTGCATCCATACCCCTCAATGTAATCTTAAAAACAAAACATTATTGGATCCCTTTCCTCCACAAATTATTTAATTATATTTGGAACACAGGAGATATCCCAAAAAGTTGGTAGTTAAACATCATTGTTCCAATTTTCAAAAAGGGAGATAGAAGGAACCCTGCCTGCTACAGGTCTATAAGTCTTTTGAATGTAACTGGTAAAATATTCACTAAAATATTAAACAATAGATTGAAGCAATGGGCAGAGATTAACAAAATGAAGCCCAAGCAGTATTAAGAAACAATTACTCAATAACAGACCAGTGTTATACACTGGCTTGCCTAATCCACAAATATAAGGTAGAAAATTAAAAATGTTATTGTACTTTCATCGATTTCAAAGCAGCATTTGACAAAGTAAATAGGTGCCCAGATATTCAAACTGCGCCAGGCTGTGGTGCAAGCTTGGATGCAGCGCAACTTGGCTGCGCAGGGCATGGACTGGGTGATATTCAACGGAGCTGCGCCATGGCTCAGCATCGTTGAATACTGCACCCTGGCCACCCTCAGTGTGCATGGTGCAGTGGCACTGCACCAGCGCCAGTGGCCAGAGTGGAGCATAGGGATGCGCTAGCGCAAGTTCCATTGCGCAAGGCGCAGCAACCGCGATATTCAAAAGTAGACATGCAAATGGGGCCATAATGTATGCAAGGTGCACATGGAACCATTTGCATGTCATTATGGCCCCATTTGCATGCAGGTGTGCCTGTCCCCTACGACTTGCGCCTGGCGCCCTGCTAGGCTGCAGTCGGTTACCGACACCTCCTGCAGCGCAGCAATGTCCCTTAGCGCTCGATCGTGGGCTAAGTAAAAATAAAGACAAATCAATATCCCTGGTGGCCCAGTGGACTGCTGCCCACCGATCGTGGCTAAGTATATAAAGAAAAGTCCAATATCCTGGTGGTCCACTGGACCACTGCCCACCGATCACGGGCTAAGTAAAATAAAGAAACCAATCTTCTGTCTTGATGGTCAGGACCGTCAGCCCGCCGATCGCAGGTAAGTAAATAAATATAAATCTAACCTCATCCCGGTGGTTCAGTGAACCCTCCACACCCCCACCACCCACTGATCCCCACCACCCCTCTCCCCAGTCAGCGGCGGGCAGCAGCACCCCATCTACCTGCGCCCAGCGCCCGCCGACGACACCGATGGTAGGGCTGTATGCCCATTGGTCCACAGCATGAGCCAATGGGCATGCCTTCATACCATCTACACATTTCAGCTATGAATGGATCCATTCACATATCTGGAATGTGTAGTACTGTATGGTTGCATGCCCATTGGCTCACACTGTGGACCAATGGGTGTACAGCCCCACTGACAGTGTCAGTTGGCGGGCAGGGCGGCAGGTGGTGGTGCTGCCGCCGCTGCTGACCGAGGTGGAGCGGTGGGGACTAGTGGTGGTGGGAGGGGGTCCATTGGACCACCAGGGATAGAGGTTAGATTTATATTTATTTACTTCGCCCACAATTGGGGGGCTGACAGGTCCACTGGACCACCAGGGATAGAGATTAGAATTGTCTTTATTTTACCTAGCCTGCGATCAGGTGGGCAGTGGTCCACTGGACCACCAGGGATATTGGATTTGTCTTTTATATACTTAGCCTGCGATTAGGCGGGCTGACAGGTCCACTGGACCACCAGGGATATAGGATTATTCTTATTTTTACTTAGCCCGCGATCGGGCGGGCAGCGGTCCACTGGACCACCAGGGATATAGGACTTCATTTTTCATTTACTTAAGCCCGTGATGGGGCATGGGAGTGGGTGCCACCACAGAGGTGCAGCCGGAGCTCAGGTGGCCACCCACAGGTGGCAACTGCCGTGTTGCACCCTGCAATACGGCAGCTCACCTGTGGGCAGCCAGCCCTTGCTCCTTTTTTTTTTGACGTAACTTTGTGCTGGCGCAGGTAGGGGTTGCGCATGCATGGCTCTGCACATCCTAGGCTGAATATCGGGCTGTGCAGAGTATGCATGGGCACGCCCCCCCTTCCTGCTCATGCATACATTACTGATGCGCTCTGGCGCATCAGGATTTGTGCGGCACACTTTCCCCTTTTGAATATCGCACCAGGGCACATCAGTGGGTTGCGCATGGCACAACACTGTTGCGCCATGCGCAACCCTTTTGAATATCTGGGCCAGGGTATTTATGTGGGAAAGACTGAATGATCTAGGGATAGACCCCTCATTGTTAGAAATTATTAAACTTATACATCAAGATAATTTTACTAGTGTCCGTTTTATGGACTCAGGAGAATAGAGTAGCTGGTTCCAAACCAATATAGGTGTGAAACAAGGCTGCACACTGGCCCTTTTGCTATTTAATCTTTATTTTACTACAGTCCTTAAACAGATATACAGTTCTGACTTTCATTTACCCAAAACTGGAGCAAACTCTATATCCTATTTAGCATACACAGATGATGTTGCTTTACTTTCTCTCAGTCACCTGAGCATGAGCAGGAGCTTGGAAACATTTAATTTTGAATGTCAAAAAGCTGATCTACAGGTGACTTATGATAAAACCAAAGTAATTGTTTTTGGGAGGAATAAGAAAACTTACAAATATTATATGAATAAACATAAGTTAGAAGTAGTGAAAGAATTTTGCTACCTGGGCATTACAGTCCACCAAAGTGGAAACTGGGGAGCACACTTGAGGGATGCAAAATCAAAAGTGGAAAGCTTTTTCCCAGCCCTGGCCTCCTTTTCATATAAATATAGAGGCAAATCAATCAAAGGAAACCTATTGGTAGCCTCTGCTAAAATTAAAAGTCAACTGCTTTACGGTGCAGAAATTTGGGATTTATATTGCAGAGATAAACTAGAACATACTATAGATTCTACAAGAAACTTCTAAGTGTCCCAAATTTTACTTCCTCAGCACTAGTAAGGACTGAATTAGGTCCGTTACCTATTGAATGCAATTGCATTCAAAGACTAATCAATTATTCGATCATGGCTTTCATGATGCCTTCTGATAGGTACCCTGGTACTGAGAAAGCAACTAATTATGAATGATCTGACACATCTTTCCCCTCCTTGAGGGTATTGGAGGCTATAATAAAACCAAACAGCTTATTACATATTATTTTGGATAGTCTACGATACCCTGTTGAATATATTAAAGAACTCATAAATAATAGAATTAAGGATACCTTCATCATCATCATAATTTTATTGTTCATCCAAAACTTATAACAAAATTATTGGACATTACAACAGTACATACATATTATAACATTTTTAAAACAATGAAGAAAAGTAAGTATATATAATAAAGCGCATTCAGGAAGTGCTTAAAAAATTACAGTACTAGACAACAACAATAATATTATAAAGCATTAGGTATTGTTTTAATATTGCAAACCCCTTTTTTCCCTCTTTTTCTTTTGCTTAATTGCCATCATGAAGAAGTTTGCAATCTTCACTGCTTCTTCATAAGTCCTTGGATTCAGTAGAATAAATACCACATCATATAGGTTGTTTGCATAAATAGCAGGTGTCGGGATCAGATGAGCTTTTCTGGATTTGTCATACAGGGGACAGTTAATTATAATATGATGCAAATCCTCCTTAGACCCTTTCCTACATATACAATTTTCATTATCATCTATACCTTTCTTAACTATTCTGTTAAAATATATGTATTTGGATGTAATAAGGCCCATTCTCACCCAAGCGATGGCTTTACGTTGGTCTCTCGAAATTGCTAGAATTAAATATTCTTCAAGGCTATGGAGTGTTTTGTTTTCTCTGAACCAAGAAGCACATTTTTGTTTTTAAATTTTTTCTATATCTTGTGCCTTGGTGGTCCAAATGACTTTTTTTCTTTATTATTTCTTTAAATTGTGTAGAAATTTTAATGATTCTGTTAGCATCATTCCATAAATGTGCTAGTTTATAATTTTCCAGGGTCTTATCCAAATAGTTCAACCACTTTGATTTAATCCCAATTTCAAGTCAATTCTTTTTCTCCTTTAAGCATAGCATAGGAAGAATATTTTTCTCATTATTTATAACTTTTAACCAGTAATTTAATAGATGTATTTCTTTAATAAAACAAAGTTTTATTTTACCAATTTCTGCTCTGACCATTGCATTAGCTGTTGCTTGTGGTACTTGTAAGAGTATTTTGTAATAATATGATAGAGAGCTTTCCAGCAAGTTCTCAGTGTTATCTTGAAAGCCCCATATTTTGGCCCCATATAACAAAATTGGGTTCAGCTTAGCCTCTCCTGCAATGAATGCAGGGGAGATTGACTTCTTTCCATATTGGTAGTTAAATTTTTATAAAGCTTTTGTGCATATTTTAGCCTTTATGCATTGAGCCTTTAGATGTTTTGTCCAATTACCTTCCATTGTCATTTTTACTCCCAGATAATTATATTCCGGTACAACCTCTATTAATTCCTTATAACAATAAATTTTGCATTTTGAGATATCCATATTTTGTCTCCCTAAAATCATAACCTTTGTTTTATCCAGGTTAGTCCTAAGTTCCAGTTCAGTACTTTTTTGGGCCAAGATATCGATCTTTTTTTGCAAACCTGACTTAGAAAGAGATAGTAATATAATGTTGTCGGCATATGCCAAAAAGCCCACATTCATTGAGTTCATATTTGGAGAATCCAATTTGTCCTCTACCTTATCTTCAAGCATGGTATTTATATATATATTAAATAATATAGGCGCCAAAAGGCAACCTTGCTTTACCCCTCTATAAGATGGAAAAGGTTCAGTGAGTTCCTCTGACTTTCCATATGTCACCATTGTTTTAGTGTTAGAGTACAGGCCAATAACTGGCAATAATAGAGATAATGGGAGATGTTTATCATGCAATGATTTCCGTAATATATTTCTATTTACTGAATCAAATGCATGTGCAAAATCAATGAATAATACATAAATTTTCATCTTTCTTAAGTTAACATATTTTTCTAATAGATGGTTTATGACAAAGATATTATCTATTGTACAGAAACCTTCTCTAAACTCAGCTTGAAGTGGTGATAATATATTATGTTCTTCAATCCATAAAAGGTGCCTCTCCAAAATTACTCAAAAAATATTTTGGATGATATGCTTAATAAACTACTGGTCTAAAGTTGCTTGGACTATACTTACGAACTTTTTTATGTAGTGGAACGATAATATTAGTTGCCCAATCAGGAGGTATAATTATATTTTTAAGCATAAATTGAAAAAAAAAGTAAATACTGGGATCCAAAAATAGTTGTATTTTTTTGTATATCTCAGGTGGAATTAAATCAGGACCTGGAGCCTTATTATTTTTTAATTTACATAAAGCCAATTCTACCTCTTGTATACTAATGATTAAAGAGTCATAATCATGATAGGTAGAACCATCCATCAGTATAGGATTTCCATTTCCTTCTTTGTAGTTAAATATTGTTCTGAAATGTTCTACCAAACATCTTTCGGAACATGTATTGTAGGGGTAGAGTGATAATTATTGGTTCCTGATGAAACCAATTCCCAGAACCTTTTGGTGTCATTTGATTCTATCACCAACATCATTGTTTTATTTTAGCTTCATTTTTTTTTCTCTTAATAGTTTGATATCTAATTTCTTGACTTTATTTAGATTATGGCAGTTTTCTCTTGAGGGGTGTTTTTTGGTCCATCTAATCAGAATGTTTAGCTCTTTTTTAGCTACAATACAGTACTTATCAAAGCACAATTTTTTTATTCTCATATTGGTATTATTTTCTTTATATATTTTCCTGATTATCTCCTCATTTAGTTTAGTTAAAGAGTGATCCATTGGAGCATATCTTGTAATCCTTGACAGTACATCATATTTATATCCTATTGTGCAAACATCTCTTTTAACATTCTTTTTTCACCTGTGAGTGGAGTAGGACCTTTCTTCCCCATTAGACACTTGACATTATGGTTTAACCATTTACCACATCTTTTCATCCTCCATCAATTTTAGTGTCAGTTCTATGGAGGCATGATTACTTTCAGGTCTCATCGTTATTTTTAATGTTTGAAATATATCAAAATGTTCCGGTAGACATAACACATAATCTATAACACTCTGTCCGCAGTAGGAAAAAAAGGTCATGCTCCCCTCCAAATCACCCTTCAATCAACTATTTAAAACCATAAGTGGGACATTTTCTATTAGTTTTTTTAACCACACTCCATTTGTGTTTGTGATTTTATCCATACTATTCCTTTTATTACACTCATCCAAATTTAGTTCTCCTTGAAAATAACTTAAATGATCATGTCTGGCAATTCTGGCATTAAAATCTCCGACTATAATTATAATATATTCATGGAATCTTTCTATTATATATTCCATATCTTCAGAAAACATATTCCACAGGTTTTCATTATCATTACTGGATGAAGCCGTTGGGAAATAAACATTAACTACGATAAACTGTTGACATCCCCATCTTAACCTTAAAATTATATAATTACTTTCAATTTTAATCTGTATTATGGATGAAATATTCTTCCTAATTTTTATATATGAGGTTAAGCCACCAGAGAATCTCTCACAGGTTTTATTTCTGGTTGCAGGTGAATGAAATGCAGCAAAGCCATTTAAATCAATCTTTCCTTTAGACCAGGTTTCTTGAATAATATAATATCAAACTCATTAACAAAATGTTTCCATTCTTTATCCACCATTTTACTGGATAATCCTGCTATGTTCCATGTCAGTAAATTAGCATTATGAAACTGATGATTATTACTTTCATTGGAGTTAAGGGATATGATAGTATCATCTTCCAGTCAATTTTGTTTTTCATTTATACCCTGATATGACAAATTATTCATGACTGTCAATAACAGGCCTGCTATGTCCAATTTTTCTGCATGTGTTAAAAGTTCTTTAATACTGTATTCTGAGTAACATTTAATGTTAGTTTGAGTATTTGGACCATTTGAAAACATTCTCTCAACCCCTCTATATGTCTGTTTGTTATTTCTATGTTCATCAAGCTTGAAATTAGAGACATTATAAATGATTGTAGTATCACCTCATTTTCCCTTGCATTCTGTTCAAACCAAAAAGTGATAAGGTATAGTTGCCTTCTCTACCATTCTCTATATGTTTAAATTTTCTATTATTTTTGGGAGAAATCATTTCAGATTCTCCAAAATCAGTAATATAGATCTTGAATACAACACATGCCCACAAAGATATGGTTGTATATAAATCATTACAGGATGTTATGTTGTTCAATATAGATTGATGAATATGTTTTTCAGAAGGTAAGGCAAAAGCAATAGATAGATACAATCTGTTAGCACCTTTGCAAACTGTGTGAGAGGCCTTTCGGCACCATGCAATTCTGCTTAAAGTAGAACCAGCATAACATTCTGTGGTGATTTGTATATGTAGCCCATGATGCTTTGCATTGTGTGAGCATGTGTGATTTGGTATTTTCTTGGAACTTGGTTTCCCAGCCAAATGCCCTTTGGGGTAACCCCTGCCTCAGTGTTTGTGCACAGAGGTTCTTTGTCATATAGATCTTGGTTTATTTATTTTAGAATAATTTGATTCTGACTAAATTGAGACATAATTGTTTGCCATAATACAGGTGCAGCAATTTCAAGACCTAAAGAATTTAAGTTAAGTTGTTTGAACCAGATTTTTTTTGCAGTTTCCATTTCTTTTAATAGAATATAGACTGGACAATCTTTATCCAAAGTGTCTCTTGTCACTATTATTATGTCCTGAATTTCCAAATTTACCCCAATTCTACTTTAAATAGATATTTCATAAGATCCTTCAATTATTTTGTTGTCTCACAATGTTTTTGGAAAATTCCTGTTATTCTAATGACTGTTTCTTTCCCTTCTAATATGACTTTCATCTCTTCTGTATCTATCTTTTCTTTATTCTTTTCTATTCCTAAGATTTGTTTCTCATTTTTTTATTTTTTTCTTCATTCCCTCTTTGCTCAAGCTTATCTTCCACTTTGTCTGAATACCTTGATACTTTATTCTTTACCACTACTGTTGGTTCAATATACTGACAACTATTTTCCAACTCCAAACCCTCATTCTTTATTTTTTCCTCTTTTAGTTGTTCCTTTTTTTTTGTTAATGATCTTTTTATTCTTCTTTGTTTTTTACACTACCTCCTTTCCTCTTCCTATTCTGATTACAGGATTTCTTCCCTCTTTCCATTATGGGGGCATCTGATATCTGTAGTGTTGAGAAGGATACTCTACCCTTATTCAATTTGTTTTCAATATTACTTATTTTGTTTTCTACGCTTTCTATTGTTTCCATTAACATATTAGTGAAATTATTAATTTTCCCTCTGATATCATTAAGAGCCTCCAACAAAACTATGTTTGCCATTACTGGATGAGCCAAGGCTTTAATAGTATATTTTGACAGTGTGTCAGGGCATTGTATAAGAAATCCAGGGTCCAAGTTAACGCTTTCAACCTCCTTGTCAAGCTTTTGGAAAACGGTATTTGGGGATCCTACTAAAATAGAGGAATCTACAATATCTAATGATTCTTGCATCATAATATTTCCAGAAAGATCTAGTGGACTGAATGGATCTAACTTCGTCATCTCTTTGGAGTCCTCAATTATAATTATTTCATCTATCTTAGTTTCTCCCTGCGATAATTTATTTAGGGGATTCATTTTCTTTTGTATTGTTCCCTTATTTTTTCCCCGGTCTTATTCCTAGATTTTATATGTCCTTTTACTTCAAAATAATCATTGATTTTAGAGGTGCTGTTTTTTGTTTCATTAATGGGGGATGTATCTCCTTCTGAGTTTCTTCTCCTAGATGTTTGCACATTTCTCCTTCTTTCTTCACCTTATCAGCATTATTTACATTATCAGGATGGAAATAATCTATTAAGGACTTTAATTGTGCTGTACTGTCTTTTAGACTTTCTATAGGTTCTTTGTTTTTAAGGTTGTTTCCCCCTAATATATTCTCAGTGGGTCCCTTGGTGGGTGTCTGCTTACTATTTTCTTTATTATTATTTTCTTTGAAAATTTCTATCTTCTTTTCCATGGTTTTTCCCTCCATATCTATGATATCCAGCACATCCTCCAAGCTCTCCACTAAGTTTTCAGATTTACACCTGAGGTCAACCTCTTTCTCATTGACAGTTCCCTTTACTTTTTGAGCTTTTTTCCACCGGGTTGATGTAGTTATTTCCAAATTCCCCCTATAGACACAGCCTTTTCTTGGTCTGCTGTCCTTTGCTTTTTCTTTAAAGGCAGATGTAATAATTTTACCATTTCTTATATTCATCTCTGTGTGGGATTTATTGTGTATATAATATATAGGGAACCCATATGGCAATCAAAAGGTGTTCACTAACATTTCACACAGTCCACAATTCACAGGATCAAGTCCACTAATAAATCCACAGTCCATAGATTCACAATGTCAGACTTAGTTCCAGCATCCAGTGTCTTAACGCAGTGTCTCAAACTTAGCAATGGTCATACAAAACAGTTAATTCAAGACTTCAGAAATTGGCTGTAGTGGTTGCTTCAGACAGAAGTGGTTCAGTAAAAAACATGGAAGCTGGACATGCTTTTAAAATTTATAGTTCTCAGTCCCTCGATAAGACCTCTCGATAAGACCTTTGTATAGTTCTTGTATAGTTTTAGGGATTAGGTTATCCCTGAATGCATCCAGTCTATGTCACAGTGATTTTTTGGCTTTTCTTTCTTTGATAATTTAGGACTGCTGAATCCAATGACTGGTAGGGCTCTAGGTTAGTTGCTAAACAAAAAAAGGACTATGTTACGATAGAATACAATAGATAGAGTTCAACAAATGATTAACACCTAACAGTCACCAATAAACAACTATAAAATACCATATGTATCAGTAAAAATAAAAACTATCAGTTTAACTTAAGCCAAAACCTAAATGTATCATCTGTATCAAACGTGTCGGCTATAAAGTAAAATAACTTGTAAAAGCCAGGGAATAAAAAAGCATGAAAATGCATAAACTGCTCTCACTTGAACCTTCAAACAAACCAATATAGTCAAAGAAAAAGACTATATAACATACTTTCTGTAGACCAAATTACAACAAAAGCAGATCTACTTACTCTTCATGCTTGTGTTTGAGGGACTAATACTGGTATTAAAACCATATAATACCACAACTTTTATAATCAGTTGAAAATTCACTCAAGACTTGGGGCTTGAAGCATGAGGCTCACTATAGTCCACTTTAGCTGTTTATTTGCAAAGTATCGCCATGATGCAATAAAGCATTACCATGCTATGACCATGCTACAACCAGTACCTCACATGGACTTATATGAGCCCCCCTATTTTTTAATAAAACCTTTTTGCCCAGGATGCAGATAGTGAGAAAAAAGTCAAGGATAATATAAAAAAAGGGGGACTTGCCACCACAGATACTAGAGCATTGACAACAAATTACATGGCTCTAGTCTAGCTGTATTCCTGTCAATGTTCAAAATGTCCCTGCCAGCTGGAGATCTAAACAATGCCAGTGCATGCGCCTTTTCACCAAGTTCATACAGTCATGTGATAACTTTCAATGGAAACCCCACGAAAAAAACAAAAAGCTACGAAATAAAATAAATCCTTCACTTTTTAACAAAGTCTTAAATAGCTAAAACCCCTAAAAATACCTAAAAATTGTAGTACTAATTGTGGTACTAACTGTCGCTAAACAAAGCAAAACACAAATATACAATTACACACAGATAAAATTAGATTACATGGTAAAATGGTAAATTCAGACAAACAAAACAAAGCAAAGCAAAGTAGAACTGTTTTCATCAAATATTTTAGAAGTTGTACTTCCCTCTAGAAACAATTGAGGGGGACCTGCTGTAGCTCTGAATGACTCTAGGATCAGACTCATGGCAGGAATAATAAAAATATTTCTCCTTATGCAAATGCCGAGACAGCGCGCTATCATTGTGTTATGCTAAGGCTGGTTCAGCAATCCTGCTGTACCCCCTGCGGGGTACTCGGCCCTTCCTCACTCCGCTGCTGCGCTTTCTAGCGACCAAACTCTGCTGCTGTAAAGAAAAGAGGAGAGCAGGAGAGAGGGAACCAGAAACAAAACTGCTGCACAAGAAAAACTGGAAAGGCTGATCTTTAGTCAGGTATGGATCCAGGAAATTTACCCGGGCAATGCTAGCATACCTTTACTAAATTAACAAACCGTGTAGAACAGCTCCTGTTTCTTTCACTCCTCCACAGTGAAACAGCATGTAGCAGTTCCTCCCCTTCTGATCAGTGTGCACTGTCTCAGCTAAACTGCAGAAACAGTTGCCTACTGGTCAATAATACCTTCATACAAAAGGACCCAGTGGCTGGTAGACTTTCTACGGCTTGCCATTGTTTAGCAAAAAACAAAAGAATGCATAAATTAGAAAACTACTTAACTATGCTGGATGATCTAAGACAGAGAATACAGCTGGTAAGGTTCAGATCTGAGTCCTTTTTAAACTAACAAGAAAAGAGTGCTGCATGAAGGGAAAATAGTTAAAGAACCAATCTGTAATTGCAATTTAGCACAGGATTATCTATTACATTTGGTCATATTATGTCCTTTATATCAGAAATATTGTTCTTTTCTACTAGGCAAAATTTTAGAAAAACAGCAATATCAGCCCCAGCAACTGCTGATTTACCTACTGAACTCCTAGGATCCAGATGTATTGGTCCCTGTGGTCTCCCTTCTTAAAATAGTAGAACAAAGAGGGCTCCATTTGAATTCATAAATAGATTAATGTATTATCTTGGCTCAGTTTTCCCAAAATGGAACTAACTGTGGTACTAAAAATGTTTAATTTGTGTTACCTTAAGGTATAGTATTCATATATTTGAATTATGAATAAGGTATTTTTATAGCTTATTATATATGAAGCCAACAGTTAATGTAATTTTAATGGCCTTTATTTTAAAGTTGCTCTAACTTATTATTCCAATGGAATCTAACTGTGTGATATCTATGTTTTGTATGCAAAAAATGACTGACTTGTAATTGAGCAAAAATCATCTAAATGGATATCATTGTTTTTAGTATCCTTGTATGTGTATTTATATATGCATTTTAAAAGTTCTGAAATGTATTTCATTTTTAATAATCATCGTACTGATGCTGTTTGATATTGTAATGGCTATACAGCTGACCAATAAACTTTTTTGATGATGATGATGATGATGATGATGATGATGATGCAAAAGGGTGATGAGCTCACCAGTTTTTGGTGTGGGGAGAAGGAGTGAAGAATGAATACCAGAGGGGGACTGAGAAGGCCACTCCTGCAAGGTACTGCTATATTCAGGGTAGGGGAAGACAGAAGGGGAGGAATATGAGCAGATGACTGAGAAATATAAGATGTGGGGCTGCCAACACTAAGATCATTCCCTGACCCCATTGTCCTGGCCAACATTTCCCTTCCCATAAAACCAATTCATGCAATTGTCCAAGGCTCTGTGTGGGTATTAATGTGTGAAACGGCTGCCACTACACATTCAGTCACATCACTACCAGTCTAGCACTGCTTGTAAATCACTTTGGGATATAATATATATAAAAAGCACTATATAAATGCTGATTCTTTTTCTTATTATTTTTTCCCATGGAAAGAGAAGACAAGACAAGCATATTTTTGATTTCTGAGAAAGTATGAACTCTAGCATTGGACTACACAAGAACTTTGCTACAAACCAGTGGTGGATCTAGGGGGTAGTGAAGGGTGCGGCTGCACCCTCTCCCCATTGTAACTTACTTGCTTGCTGCTGCTGCATTTCACTTTGTTGCAGAAGTCTGATTTATTGATTGTACAAATATTTACATTCAAAACTATGGATTACATTTGTGGGTTCTGTCAAAAACGTACTAAAAAAGAATAATAGCAGACAATATAAAGGTTTAATAAACATTTTAAAAAGTTCATATCAAGTATGCATATCACCCCAGCACTCCCCAGTGTAACATCTTGGATCTGCCATAACCATTAGACCACCAGGTTACTTAAGATCTGTACTGCACTGTGGTTTGCCAAAGAGAAAGTCGGTTGGATTAAAACACAATTTCAGCATGTTAAAGTAAACAAAATGAACAGAGCCATAGCCTACCATGTGTGTTGAACAAAATAATGCACATTGTTTTGACTATTTTGGTGAAACAATTCTATACAAAGGAAAAAAAAGAACTAGTTAGCACTATAGAGAGCCATATAGCTCTCTGACTCAGGCTTCTAAGATATAATCACTTAACACATTTGGCGGCCATTTTAGGAAGCAGGCAAGACAGTTTTTTTTTTTAAATAGGAAGGCTGATTTTACTTTTTTTTCAAATGCTTTGGAACTACATTTAGGTCAATTATATAACTGTAGCCTTAGCATTAATGAATACAGCAGCCTTTCCTTTAGTCCACTATGAAGTCAGATTTTTGAATAGTTTGTTGTCAAAATGTTGTTTAGGTATCCTTTAAGTTTGCTTAAAGTAAAGTATGGAGATGTGCTATGTGCAGGGGTAGGGGTTGGGCGAGCCACAGCTGCAGCGTGATGGTAGTGCTACTGTGGAATCCTCCTTCTTTCGTGCATACTGTTTATTAAATGTATTGAATAAAGATGAACGTTTAAAACGCTATACAAATGATCCAGTTATTTTTTAATGACCCCAAAATAGTTAGCATTAGTTAATGTTTGTGCTTATACAGAATGCACAAACATAGTGAGAATTTTATTGCATTAATAATTACCTGTTTTACAGTATATAGTATTTCTCTATTGCACAAGACGTTCTAGTTCTATCATCCACACTTTCTGCAAAACAGCAGGAGGCTGTGTTAGATAACGTTTGCACAGGAACGTCTATTTACTTTCGTCCATATTTCATCTCTCAAAAAAAAAACAGTTTTTCATTTCTTTTTACTGTCTAACACAGGACCTTCCTTCTTTTTGATTGTCCATATTTCCACCCAAGAACAGGAGAGATACTACATTATACGTGCAGCCTATCTTGTCTCACTTAACCTGCACTTTCCTTTCAACCACGCTTCCTGCCCTAGGACAGGAGAAGGTACTGTACTGTCATTTTAACAAACACTCTTTATTCTTTCATCCACACATCCTGTCCAAGTACAGGAGAAGGTATTGTATTGTCTTTTACTAAAACACTCTTTTTCCTTTTGTCCACACTTCCTGCCCATGCTCCAAGAGCATCATTTCCTTTATACCAGGGGTTCTGACATCACTTCCCCAAAAGAAGTAAAGGACATACACCTGTCATATCCTTAACAGCTCAGCACACTGCATAGAAGGCACACGCACACACACATTTGCACACACTAATAGAAAAGAAAAAAGAAAAAAAATTTAAACAGGGAGAGAGACATGTGAGGAGTGGTGCAATATACTGGCTGTGGGGCAGTAGTCTTCCCAGAGACATTCTGGAGGCCGCAATGCTGCCCTATTTGCAGGCACCTCTCTGGTCTGAAGCAGGAGGTTTTCTGTCTCCAGGCCAACCTGGCAAGGATTTGGGAAACCTCATCCACCACCCAGGGACCACCAGGGCCGCCATTGCTATCTCAGAGATTGCCGAGAAAGAGGAGCACTTGGACCACAGTTGGCTCAGGGAGGGTGAGGGTGGTGGAACAGAGGCTCATCCCTCCAGCTGTACCTCACCACAATTTTTATGCCATTCTGGTGGAGAATGGTTCCTCTATGGAGGCACCTTCAGTGAAGACCAAGGAGAATGCTGGGAACCTCCACAAAGAAGACCCATAGGAGGTTGGCAGATAACACCACAGGGGAAGGAAACAACTACTAGTGGGGTACTCAATCATTAGGGGGTAGAACTGGGGAAGGGAGGGGAGAAGGAGGTAAGTTGCCTGCCCAGTGCCATAGCTTGGATGGACAGGCAACAAATCCACAGGATCATGGGAGCAGCTGCACGGGAGAGGGAGCTGGACATCATTTTCCACCTAGGGACAAATGATCTGGCTGGGAATGGGATCAGAGCAGTGCAGGAGGTGTTTGTGGAGATGGTGGAGGGGCTTTAGACAAGTAGCATGCATGATAACCTTCTCGGAGGTGCTGCCTGTCTATGGCATGGATAGGGCAAGGGTACTCTGCACCATGGGATTCAATGAATGGTTGAAAAACTGATGCTGTGCTCAGGGTTTTGGTTTCATTGGGGCTGGGAGTCCACCTGGAGGAATGCTGGCCTATACTGGCGCGATGGTCTGCACCTGTCTGGAGGGGAACCAGGATCCTAGTTGATAGATTTAAATGCTTCACTGGCAAACAATTAAACTAGCCAAGGGGGGGGATGCAGTGAAAAGGAGCAGGGAAATCCCAGCCACCCCCCCCCCCACAAAACAGGTTAGTTAGCGAGATAAACGCCAAGGTAGAGAAGTTGATAGGGAGCAGGACAGGGGTAAATAGAGAAAAAGGCAAAGGCAGTAAGGACAGGAATGGGGCTCAAAGGGAAAAGGACATCAAAAAATGGAGGGCGATGAGTACCAATGCCCATAGTCTGGGTAACAAGCTCCCGGAGCTAGTGGCCTTGAGGGAAGAGGGACACCTGGATATCATGGCAATCACAGAAACATGTTACACAGAGAGTCATGACTGGGATGTCAACATAACAGGGTACACAATCTACAAGAGGGACAGGGAGGGTAAAAGAGGAGGAGTAGTAGCTCTCTACATAAGGGAAGGGATCAAAGCAATGGAACTAAAGGGTAAACAGGGAGCAGAGGAGGCACTGTAGTTCACCCTGGAGACAGGAAATGGCACCACAATCCACACAGGGGTTGTATACAGACCCCTGTCTCAGGGAGAGGAAATGGACAAGAAAATGATAAAAGGCATCCTTAGAATGGCAGAAAAAGGGGAGACATTGTTGATGGGAGACTTGAATATGTCAGATGTTAACTGGAGTACCTTTGCTGCTGCCACATTCCAAGAGCAGGGCCATTCTCAATGCTCTACAAGAAGCATGCCTCAGACAGCTAGTGTTGGAACCCACTCAGGAGGGAGCAATCTTAGACCTGATACTCTCAAATGGGGATGGAGAGAGGATCTCAGATTTAGAAGCGGGTAGTCATCTGGGAAAAAGCGACCCGCAAACAGTGTGGTTCACAATAAACACAGCTGTAGAATCAAGCCATACAAAAGTGAGGGTATTGGACTTTAGAAGGGCTGACTTTGGCAAAATGGGAGAGTGCCTCAGAAAAGCCCTGCCTAATGGGCTAGAAGAAGGGGTTGAGGAACAAAGGGGGAAAATGGGGAAAAATCAAAACTGCCATCACAGAGGCAATAAGCCTTTGTGTGAAGCAAATAAACAAAACAAAACTAAGGAAAACATAGAAACATAGAATTTGATGGCAGATAAGGACCGCTTGGCCCACCTAGTCTGCCCATTTCCCTACCTAACGCATAAGCTGCAGATCCTAGTTAACCAACAGCCTACTTCCTCCTACACCCCACTAGATTTGCCTTATGTCTGTCCCATGCATTCTTGAATTCCCCCACTGTCTACGACTCTACGACCTCCTCAGGAAGGCTGTTCCATATATCCACAACCCTCTCTGTGAAGAAATACTTCCTCACATTACCTCTGAGCCATCCCCCCTCTATCTTCAAATTGTGCCCCCTTGTTTTTGCACATCTCTTTTTCTGAAAGATGCTACCCTTTTGGACTTTGTTGATTCCCTTGAGATATTTGAAAGTTTCTATCATGTTCCCCCTCTCCCTCCTTTCCTTGAGGATATACATCTTTAGTTCCTTTAGTCTTTCTTCATATGTCTTCTGATGCAGACCCTCCATCATTTTGGTTGCCCTCCTCTGGACAACCTCCATCCTGTCTATGTCTTTGTGGAGAAGGGATCTCCAGAACTGTACACAGTACTCATAGAAACATAGATTTTGATGGCAGATAAGGACCGCTTGGCCCACTCAGTCTGCCCATTTCCCTACCTAATGGATAAGCTGCAGATCCTAGTTAACCAGCAGCCTACTTCTTCCTACCCCAACCCCCTAGAATTGCCTTATGACTGTCCCATGCATGCATGAATTCCACCACTGTTTTTGACTCCACAACCTCCTCCGGAAGGCCGTTCCATGCGTCCACAACCCTCTCTGTGAAAAAATTCTTCCTTAAATTACATCTGAGCCAGCCCCCCTCTATCTTCAAATTGTGCCCCCTTGTTCTTGCACACTTTTTTGAAAGATGCTACCCTCTTGGACTTTGTTGATTCCTTGAGGTACTTAAGTTTCTATCATGTCCCCCTCCCTCCTTTCCTCAAGGCTACACATATTAAGCTCCTTAAGTCTCTTCATATGTCTTCCGGTGCAGACCCTGCACCATTTAGTTGCCCTCCTCTGGACAGCTTCCATCCTGTCTATGTCTTTTGGAGACTGGGTCTCCAGAACTGCACGCAGTACTCCAGATGGGGTCTCACCAACTGTCTGTACAGAGGGATAATAACTTCCTTTTTTCTACTGGTGATGCCTCTCCCTATGCATCCCAGTATCCTCCAGCCCTCCTTGCTGCCCTCTCACATTGCTTGCCCACCTTTAGGTCATCTGATATGACTACCCCCAGGTCCCTTTCCATTTTTGTTGTTGTTAGTATCTCACCCCCCATTGTGTACTCTTCCCCTAGGCTTTTGTTTCCCAGGTGCATTACTTTGCACTTCTTAGCATTGAATCTAAGCTGCCATACATTTGACCATTTTCTAACCTTGCCAAGTCCTTGTCATCCTTTCCACCCCACCTTGTGCATCAACTCTGTTGCAGATCTTGTGTCATCTGCAAATAGACATCTTTTTCCTTCCAGTCCCTCTGCAATGTAAACATAAAGACATTGAAGAGGACCGATCTAATACTGAACCTCTGGTACCCCACTAGTAACCCCCTTTCTTCAGGTGGACTCCATTTACTATTACTCTCTGTGTCCTATTCTCCAGCCAATTCTTTACCAAGGCTGTCATCTTGGGACCCACTCCCAGGCTGGCTAACTGTATATTAATCTTTTGTGTGGGACTGTCAAATGCCTTGCAAAGTCTAGGTAGGCCATGTCCACAGCCCTCCCTGATCTACTACTTTGGTCACCCAGTCAAAGAAATCTATCATATTTGTCTGGCAAGACCTTCCCACTGTGAATCCATGCTGCCTTGGGTCCTGTGCCCCTCTGGCCTCTAGATACTCAACAATTCTTTCCTTCAGAAGTGATTCCATCATTTTACCTACCACTGAGGTTAAACTAACAGGTCTGTAGTTTCCTGCTTCTGCCTTGCTCCCACCTTTGTGAAGGGGAATCACATCTGCCCTCCTCCAGTCCTTGGGTACCACTCCATCCTCCCATGATTTGTTAAAGAGGGTAGTCAGTGGTGTCACTAGTTCTACCCTTAGTTCTTTTAGAATTCTGGGATGAATCCCATCAGGCCCCATTGCTTTGTCCACCTTCAGTTTTAAGAGTTCTTTCAGAACCCTTTCTTCTGTAAATGGGCTGGTATCAACTTCTGTATCCAGACTGTTTCTACTGTTTGTTTTAGGTACCTCCCCCTCTTCCTTTGTAAATACTGAGCAAAAATATTTGTTTAGTATCTCTGCCTTTTCACAGTCACCCTCTGCCCACCCTCCTCACCTTTATTAAGCCTCACTAACCTCCCTTGGTCTTCCTTCGCTCCTGATGTACCTATAAAGGTTTTATCCCCCTTCTTAACTGAGTTGGCTATCTTTTCCTCCGGTTTGGGCCTTTGCAGTTCTGACTGCCTTCCCAGCTTCCTTTTGCTTTAACTGATACAGTTCTCTGTCCTGCTCCTTCTGATTCCTTGTACTTCCTGAGATGCTTTCTTTTCTCTTGAACCTTCACTGCCACTTCCTTTGAGAACCATGGTGGTTTCTTACATCGTTTTGTTTTGTTTATTTGCTTCACACAAGGCTTGTACCTCTGTGATGTCAGTTTTATTATTCCCATTGTTCTTCCACCCTCCTTCCTGCCCATTTGCTAGTGCATTCCTTAGGCACTCACCCATTTTGGCAAAGTCAGCCCTCCTAAAGTCCAGTACTTTTGCCTTTGTATGGCTTGACTCTATTGCTGTGTTTATTGTGAACCATACTGTTCAATGGTTGCTAGTTCCCAGATGGCTACCCACTTCTACATCTGTGATCTCTCTCTTCATCTCCATTTGAGAGAACCAGGTCTAAGATTGCTCCCTCTCGGTGGGCTCAATACACTAGTTGTCTAGGCATGCCCCCGTAGGGCATCCTAGAATAACCCCATTCTTCAAAGTGGCTGCTGCAACTGCACTCCAGTTAACATCTGGTATATTCAGATCACCCATCAGCAATATCTCCCTTTTCTGCCATTATAAGTATTCTTTCTATCATTTCCTTGTCCATTTCCTCCCCTGAGAAGGGGGTCTGACACAAATCTCAGCGGATTGTGGTGCTATTGCCGTTTCTCCAAATTTACCCACAGTGCTTCTTCTCCTCCCTGTTTCCCCTTTTGTTCTGTTGCTTTGATTCCTTCCCTTATGTAAAGAGCTACTCCTCCTCCTCTTTACCCTCCATGTCCCTCCTGTAGATTGTGTATCCTGGTATGTTTATGTCCCAGTCATGGTTTTGTGTGTACCATGTTTCTGTGACTGCCACAATATCCAGATGTTCCTCCTCCATCAAGGCCACTAATTCAGGAAGCTTGTTACTCAGACTACGGGCATTGGTACTCATTGCTCTCCATTTTTTGATGGCTTTACTTTCTTTTGCAGCATCCCCACTGACCTTTCTACTTGGTCTTTTCTCATTTAGTACCACCTTGTTTTGTAGGAGAGGCTGGGATTTTCCTGCTGCTTATCAGTGCCTCCCCCCTTGACTAGTTTAAAAGCTTGCCAATGAAGCATTTAAACCGATTGCTCAAAAGACTTGTTCCCTTCCTGGACAGATGCAGACCATCCTGCCAGTATAGGCTGGTGTCCCTTCAGGTGGAACCCCAGTCCCCAATGAAGCCAAACCCCTGTGCTCCACACCATTTTTTCAACCATTCATTAAACTGCATGGTGCAAAGTACCCTCACCTCACTCATGCCATTGACAGGCAGCACCTCTGAGAAGGATACTGTGTGTGCTACTTGTCTTAGGCCCCTCCCCAATTCTACAAAGTCCTTCTGCACTGCTCTAATCTCATGATGAGCCAAGTCATTTGTCCCTAGGTGGACAATGACATCCAGCTCAGACTCCCGTGCAGCTGTTCTCGTGATCCTGAGGATGCCGCTTCCTGTCCCTCCAAGCCATGGCACCAGGCAGGCACCTTACTTCAGTTTTCCCTGCTCCCCCCAGTTCTATCCCCCTAATAATTGAGTCCCCCACCAGGAGCTGCTTCCTTTCCTTGTGGTGTCCTCTGCCTCCTTCCTGTGGGCCTCCCTTGTGACAGTTGTCCTCAGCCTCCTTAGTCTCCTCTGCGGGTGCATCCATAGGGGAGCTATGCTCCCCCAGAATGGTGTATGGATTGTGGAGTGGAACAACTGACTGGGTGTGCCTCTGTTCCACCATCCTCACCCTCCCTGAGCCCACTGTGGTCCAACTGCTGTGCTTTCTTCGCAACCTCTGAGGTAGTGTTGGTGGCTCTGGTGCTCCCTGGATGGGGAGGTTCTCGTTCTACCATCCAGTGTGGCCTGAAGATGGGCAACTTCCTCCCTCAGGGCAGAGAGTTGTCTGCAAATAGGGCAGCATCTCAGCCTCCAGAAAGACTCCTGGAAGACTGCTGCCCCACAGCCATTACATTGCACTACTCCCCCACATTTTTTTTTGTGTGTGTGATTGGTTTGTTATATAGAAATATATATATTATACAATGTGTATGCTTATATTGTCAGTGCAGTGTGCTAGAGAGGATATGACAGGAGATGTGGTCTTACCAACTGACTGTGCAGAGGGCCAACAATGTCCTTGTTTTCTACTGGTGTTGCCTCTCCCTATGAATCCCAGTATCCCCCAGCCCTCCTTACTGCCATCTCACATTGCTTGCCCACCTTTTGATCATCTGATATGACTTACCCCTAGGTCCCTTTCCATTTTTGTTGTTGTCAGTATCTCACCTCCCATTGTATATTCTTTCCCCGGGTTTTTGTTTCCCAGGTGCATTACTTTGCACTTCTTTGCACTGAATCTAAGCTGTCATACATTTGACCATTCCTCCAACCTTGCCGAGTCCCTTTTCATCCTTTCCACCCCACCTTGTGTATCAACCCTGTTGCAGATCTTTCTGTCCTCTGCAAAGAGACATACTTTCCCTTCCAGTCGCTCTGCAATGTCACTTATATAGACATTAAAAAGGACCGACCCCAGTGCTGAACCCTGCGGTACCCCACTAGTAACCCTCCTTTCTTCACTGTGGACTCCATTTCTATTACCTGCTGTGTCCTGTTGTCCAACCAGTGTTTTACCCAGGCTACCACCCTGGGACCCACTCCCAGGCTGGCTAATATGTTTATTAATCTTTTGTGTGGGACTGTGTCAAATGCCTTGCTAAAGTCTAGGTAGGCCATGTCCACAGTCCCTCCCTGGTCTACTGCTTTGGTCACCAGTCAAAGAAATCAATTAGATTTGTCTGACATGAACTTCCTGCTGAGAATCCATGCTGCCTTGGGTCCTGTGCCCCACTGGCCTCTAGGTACTCAACAGTTCTTTCCTTCAGAAGTGATTCCATCATTTTACCTACCACTGAGGTTAAACTGACAGGTCTGTAGTTTCCTACCTCTGTCTTGCTCCCACTTTTGTGAAGGGGAATCACATCCACCCTCCTCCAGTCCTCAGGTAACACACCATCCTCCCGTGATTTATTAAAAAGTGTAGTCAGTGGTGTTACTAGCTCTTCCCTTAGTTCTTTTAGAATGCTGGGGTGAATCCCATCAGGCCCCATTGCTTTATCCACCTTCAGTTTTAAGAGTTCTTTCAGAACCCTTTCTTCTGTGAAAAGACTAATATCAACCCCCCTATCCAGAGTGCTTCTATTGATCAGAGTAGGTATTTCCCCCTGCTTTTCCATTGTGAATACTGAGCAGAAGTATTTGTTCAGTATCCCTGCTTTTTCACTGTCGCTGTCTGCCCAACCACCTTCCTCTTTGTTCATCCTCAGTATCCCTGCCTTAGTCTATCTTTGCTCCCTAATGTACCTATAAAAGGTTTTATCCCCCTTCTTAACTGAGTTAGCTATCTTTTCCTTGGTTTGGGCCTTTGCTATTCTGACTGCCTTAAAAATCACTACGGTCCCCAAAAAGGTGGCGGGGAAGGTTAGGGAGAAAAAGATAGCATTCAGGAAGTATAAGGAAACATAGAAGGAGCAGAACAGAGAACTGTACCAATTAAAGCAGAAGGAAGAGGGGAGCAGTCACAATAGCAAAGGCCCAAACCGAGGAAAGGATTGCCAACTCAGTTAAGAAGGGGGATAAAGCAGGGAGTGAAGAAAGATGAAGGGAGGAATAGTGAGGTTTAATAAAGGGAAAGGGGGGTGGGCAGAGAGTGACAGTGAAAAAGCAGGGATATTGAACAAATACTTCTGCTCAGTATTCACAAAGAAGAGGAGGGGGAGGTACCTAAATCAAACAATAGCAGCACTCTGGATGGGGGGGTCGATACCAGTCCATTCACAGAATAAAGGGTCCAGAAAGACCTCCTAAAACTGAAGGCAGACAAAGCAATTGGGCCTAATGGGATTCACCCTAAAATTCTAAAAGAACTAAGGAGAGACCTAGTGACACCACTGACTACACATTTTAACAAATCATGGGAGGATGGTGTGGTACCTAAGGACTGAAGGAGGGCAGATGTGATTCCTCTTCACAAAAGTGGGAGCAAGGCAGAGGCAGGAAACTATAGACCTGTTAGCTTGACCTCAGTGATAGGGAAAAATATGGAATCATTTCTGAAAGAAAGAATTGTTGAGTACCTAGAGGCCAGCGGAGCACAGGACCTATGGCACTATGGATTCATGGCAGGAATGTCATGTCAGGTGAATCTAATAGATTTCTTTGACTGGGGGGACCAAAGTAGTAGACTAGGGAGGGATTGTGGACATGGCCTGCCTAGACATTAGTAAGGCATTTGACACAGTCCCACATTTTTTATTTTATTTATTTCATTTTTGTTGGCCGGGTAAGTGCACTAGACAAATCCTGCCTATTTTCAGGCACGAACTGGGGGAGGGGGATACAGATGAATGCCAACTGACCTAAAACCAGATTAAGCTGTTGGTGGTATTTTTAGTGAATGAGGGAAATTTGGCCAGGACACTGGGGAAATTCTCCTACTCTTTTCAATAAGTGCCATGGGATCTTTAACATCCAACTGAACTACCACCAATCCAGGCAGATGGGCCCTCGGTTTAACATCTCATCTGAAAGACGGCAGATTAATAAACAAGTTAGCCAGCCTGGCAGTGGGTCCCAGAGTGGTAGCCTTGGTAAAAAAAATTGGCTGGACAACATGAAGCAGAGGGTAATAGTAAATGGAGTCCACTCCAAAGAAAGGGGGGTTACTAGCGAAGTACTGCCGGGGTTAGTACTGGGACCGGTCCTCTTTAATATCTTCATAGGTGACATTCTGGAGGGACTAGAAGGAAAATTATGCCTCTCTGTAGATAACACAAAGATCTGCAACAGGGCTGATACACAAGGGGGAGGGTGGAAAGGATGAGAAGGGACTTGGCAAGGTTGGAGGAATGGTCAAAACTATGGCAGATTGCATTCAAAGCAAAGAAGTGCAAAGTAATGCACCTGGAAACAAAAACCCAGGGGAAGAGTACACAATAGTGGGGGAGGTACTAACAACAACAAAAATAAAAAGGGACTTGGGGGTAGTCATATAAGATGACCTAAAGGTAAGTAGGCAATGTGAGAAGGCAGTAAGGAGGGCTGGGGAGATACTGGGATGGATAGGGAGGGGCATCACCAGTAGAAGTTGTTATCCCTCTGTACAGACCATTGGTGAGACCCCATCTGGAGTACTGTGTGCAGTCCTGGAGATTCCATTATCACAAGGATCATAGAATGGAGGCTGTCCAGAAGAGGGCAACTAAAATGGTCCGGGGTCTGCACCAGAAGCCATACAAAGAGAGACTAAAGGATCTTAATGTGTATACCCTCAAGGAAAGGAGGGAGGGTGGGGACATGATAGAAACTTTTAAGTACCTCAAGGGAATCAACAAAGTCCAAGAGGGTAGCATCCTTCAGAAAAAGAGTTGTGCAATAACAAGGGGTCACAATTTAAAAATAGAGGGGGGGATGGCTCAGGGGCAACATTAGGAAGTATTTTTTCATGGAGAGGGTGGTAGATGCATGGAACAGCCTTCCTAAGGAGGTTGTGGGGTGTAAAACAGTGGGGGAATTCAAGAATGCATAGGAAAGTTGTAAGGCAATTCTAGTGGAGGGTAGGAGGAAGTACGTTGTTGGTTAACTAGGATCTTCAGCTTATCCAATAGGTAAGGAAATGGGCAGACTGGGTGGGCCAAGCGGTCCTTATCTGCAGTCAAAGTCTATGTTTCTATGTTTCTATGAGGGAACTCAACTTACAATACTCCCCCGAGAAACAAGGAATGTACCTTATTCATTTGTATGTCAGAAAACTTGTTTTATGTAAACTAGATATCACTTCTGTTCTTTTTAACTATTTAGAGGCTGTTTGTTGCTGTAGATGACAGTTTTTATGCAATATTGTTCCTATTTTAGGCAGGTTATTACAACTGACTGCTGACAAAGAAATTTCACTGTCAATAAATGTAGGATGAGTCAGCTGACTCTACCACAATGTTAGAAGGGGTTATGTGGGCTGGGGGGAGGGACTGGAGCCTCTTGCTCATTTTGTGGAGTGAAGATTGATCCACTGAAACAGGTTTCAGGTTTGCATTTTTCCAATGGATTTTGGGAGGAAATTGTACTACAGTTTTACTGTTAGAAAAAAGGCAGTTTCAAGATGCAGTTTGCTTCATCTTGAATTGGGGAGCTGGGGGGATGGGGAACTATTGACTTGCATGATGGAGAAATTGGTTTAAACTTAAAGAATGGCTATACAGCACACATTAAACGTTATTTCCTAAAATGTCAATGGCATGAAAACTTTTTCCAAAAGAAAGGAAGTATGGAACACCATTAAGAAAATGGAGGGGGATAACATCCTATTACAAGAGACACATGATCTGGAAGGAACTAGAGAAAACATCTTGGGGATGGTGAGAAACAATGGTTGCATCCTGCTTTATATATGAGGTCAGAAACATAGCAGTCTGAGTCAGACAAGGCCTCTTGGTGGACATCCAAAGGCAGCACACTGACCCCTAAGCCAATGCACTATAGTGGCACCAAGGGTAGGACAAGAAAGCTACACCATTCCATTAATTTACAGTTCCAACTATGATTGTCCAGAATTTTCCACTAACAGTCACCCTTGTGGATTTTCTGTTTCTACTGATAGTGGGTGAGAATGCAATACCTAGTGGGATCTTGCATTAGATAGGTCCAAGCCTCCCTCACACCCTTCCCTAAAAGCTCAGAAGCCCTGCAATGCATGGTGAATAAGAATGCATTGCTGGATGTGTGGAGAGTTCTCCACCCAAATTACAGTGAATTCTCCTTTTACTCACAACCCCACAAACTGTGCATTATCTTGATGTCCTCCTCTCTTCTGCAGCACCTGGTTGAGGCCTCCTGTAGCCCTATTCTCCTATTGGACCATGATCCCCTGTTAGCATCCCTACCAAAGAGGCAGCAGCTCTAAGTTGAGCCTTAGGTGGCATATGGATCAATGACTATCACTAGACAACAAGTTTAAAGCCCAAAGCCTTAACAGAATATTTTGATAATAACAAGACAGGATATATGACTGAGCTGGTAAGGTGGAAAGCAATGAAGGCCTTTGTCTGGGGAGTCACAGTCTCATATGCCTCCCATAAATGAAAGCAGGAAAGAGCTAGGGAGGAGGAGCTGTCAAAGTGAGTGAGTGACGTGGAGAAGGAGCACATGCAAATCCAAAATCCAGATGTTTTCAAGGAGCTGAAGATACTGAAGGGTCAGCTTTGCCAAGTTATCACAGGGCAAGTAGAGAAAAACCTACTCTTTATTCAAGCCCAACATACTTTGATTGGGACAGAAGGATGACATGACTGGGGTGGCATATAAAAGGAAGGGAGGTGGGAAAGACATTATTGCAGCTGCAGTGGAAAGATGGTGAGCCCACCATTGACTAGGAAGCTATTGGAGGTGGCCTTCTCAAAATCTTCTCAGAAGCTTTACTCCACAGAAGTACCCGAGCATGGCCTGCATCTGGACATTTTTCTGGGTACCCTACCATTCTTGAAGGTCTCTCCAATGAAGAAAGAAAGAGTGGAGGTGAGTTAACTCAGGATGAGATAGGAAAGGTGCTTAAATCCCTCCAATATGGCAAAGAAAAAGGCCTGGATGGAATCCCCGCAGAATTCTATGAAACCTTTTGGGACATATTGAGGAACCCCATGAAGGCCATGATGATGGAATACTTAGATTTTGAAGTAATATTTGGATGCTGGAGTACTGCTTCCCTCTTAGTACCTGGTCGGCATCATAGTACTATCTAAGTCAGGAAAAGATCCCACCACATGCAGCTCATAACACCCTATTCCACTGCTGAAATTGGTCTACAAGGTGATGACCAAGGTGCTGGCAGAAAGTTTGGAAGGGATTCTACCTTCCATTATACATGTTAAGGGTCAACAGGTCAACACGTAAAAACAATATCAGAAGGTCACCGAACATTATGTGGAGGTGGTCTGTGGGATACTTGGCCAGTCCCCTGGCTCTTCATGTAGAGAAGGCCTCTGACTGGGTCAAGTGGCCCTTCATGTTTAACATACTTGCCAAGTTTGGGTTGAGGCCATAGATCTATTCATGTGTAACTGCTCTTTATAAATCTCCAAAGGCACAAATACTGACCAATGGTCTCTTAGCCACACTCTTCCACCTGAGAAGAGGGAACAGGCAGGGGTGCCCCTTGTCCCCATCCTATATGTCATGACTATTGAACCCCTTGCAGTGGCAATTTGGAACAAAAAAGACACAGTAGGTATGTTAGTAGGGGGAGGACATCATGTTATCTCCCTAATCACTGATGACATCCTGCTATTCCTCTCACAGTTGGAAACAGTTTTACAGGTCAAAGCAAATGTTTTTGCTCCATATGGACCCATATTTGGTGATAAGATTAACTGGACAAAGTGTGAGTGGCTCCCTGTGGTGAGAGATATGGAGCCACCACACACAGTATCTGGAGTTTCTTTGAAGCACAGCACCCAGCTCAAATATCTAGGTGTAGTCTCTACAAGGAAGCTGTCACAACATTGGACATATAACTAGAGTCCAGTTTACAGGGGGGGGTACAGAATAACTATGAATAATGGAAAAGTCCTCCCCTTACCTTCATCAGGACAGTTACCATAAAGATGAGCATCCTTCCAAAGTTTTTATATATGTTTCAGGCCCTCCCGGTGTGGGTCCCCCAGAAGCTGCTTACCATGGTTAGAGGCTATATTACCTCCCTTCTATGGAAAGGGGGGGAGGGTGCGCATAAAGCAGGATACCTTCCAAAGACATCTGGGAGAGAGTGGACTAACTTTACCAAATTTGAGACACTTTTACTTGTCTGTTCAACTCTCCTTTTGAAGGAGATCCGGGGGGGAAGGTGAAAGACCAGTGTGGGTAGGCATGGAGGAGGAGCATCTCCTTGGTCAGATACGGTCATACCTGCTGACACCAGTACTGGGCACAGGAATCACTAAAACTTTGAGGAATCCATTCACTAGCATCCTGATAAGAGAATGATTCAATGCACTCAAAGTAAAGCATAGGGGCCAGGTTTCCCCTAAGGTGGATATCAAGTTGGGACTGTTGGGAGAGTCTGCTAACATCTCATGGAATAACAATAAACTGTTGAGTAGATGGAAGGATCAGAATCTACTGTACATGAGAGGGGGTGTATTACAGCAGCTATCAAGGATGTATAGTCTCTCACCTCATGATCTGATTCTATACCTGAAAAGAACAAGTAGAATCCAGTCATACATGGGATCAGTAACTAGTATCCCCAATGCTCTCCCTTCGAAGAAATAGTGCTCTAACAGAGGGAGTGGGCCATCCTCTACAGTCCTGTTACAAAACCCTGAGTAACAGCATTGAGGACCCCATGGGTCCCTTAAAGAAAAAGTGGGAAGTTAGTTTGGGGCTAGACCAGCTCCCCGCACACACGTGGGAGGAAGCCTGATCCAAAAATAATCATATCAGACAGGTCCAATACAATTTCCTGCATAGGGTCTATTTCACTCCTGCCCTGGCAAAGAAAGTAGACCAAAAAAACTCTGACTGATGTCCCACATGTAAAGTAGGGGAGGGTACCCTTATTCAGCTGTCCTGGGAGTGCCACAATGTGGGTCCTTTCTGGCCTGAAGTGGTACACACAATGTTGAAAATTCTAGATGTCCCTTTTCAGTGCTGTATTGAAGCAGTACTTCCAGAATGTGCACCATCAGATGCTCCAGTTGGCTAGTATAATCACCCCCTATGGTTGTTGGGACTAGGAAAAAGTAGTGGCACAAGAATGGCAGGCAGAATCTCCACCATTAATGGTCAAGTGGTGCAACTCTCTCCTGGAAAGCAGACAAATAGAAAAAGTACAATTTAAGATACTCCAAAGGCAAGATCTCCTTGACACTATCTGGCAGCCCTTAGAAAGTGCCTAAGGAATGGACCTATTTCTGGTGTAGCTGGTCTCCCCATATCCCCAGCTGATGGAGTAAGTGCTAACAGAACCAGAATACAAGACAAGAGGATGGGGGAAGGGATTTCAGCTCTGGAACCAGGATCAATTGGATGGCAAATATTGGGGTGTCCCATAGTAGTGGTAAGAGGATTGTAGGTTTCCACAGAGGTTCAGGAGAGAAATACACTGTACCCACCTTTGGAAAGTTAGAACTGATCTGTCTTGATACAAATGTTATATCTGTTATGCAATGTTACCCTCAAAATGTGTGTGATGTTCTTGGGGGTCCTACATGCCCTGTGCATTCCCTACCTGACCTGTTATATAACCTACAGTATGTAATGTATACACTGCTGTTTGATTCCTAAGCTTAATAAATACGTTTTTCAATGTTTTTAGTTCGAGGGGAAAAAAAAACAAGATGGCAGCTGACACAGCCCCAAAATGTGTTTTCGGGTTGTGAAAAGTAAGTTGTGATAAAGCAAAAAGCTCCCACGACCCCCGAATTGTTCATGTCATATCAGAGGGTTATCTAAAACCCCTAGTGAGCATGTTCAGAAATAAAACAACATTATAACCCTAGGAATCAATTAATATTTTTTCATGAAACCTTCAAAAGACACTACCTTAGCACAGGCCACTTCAACCCTGAATGTTTTTGGAAAGAAATTCCATTCTGTCCTGGCTGCAGGTGAGAGCAAAAAAATGTATATTAAATACAGCAAAAAATTCAGACATTAAAGTAAAACCAATGTATGCAGACTTCAGAAATTTCACAAGCTGCCATCATGAAACTTTTCACATAGTGAGACCTTGCCAAATTTGGATTAATTTCATTAAATGCTGCCAAAGTACTAAGGTGCAGAATTAGGGGTTTAACATAGAAAATCTCTGTCAACCCTAACTATAGCAATAGATGTATAGATATCTACCTTACTGGCATGATAGCATCAGTATAGTTAGGCCTGAGTAGGGTGTTCAATGTTAAACTCTAATTTCTGCACCTTAATTACTTTGGTGGTGTTCTATGAAATTGCCTAAAATTTGGGATGTGTTGTCTCAGAGACAAGTTCTCAAGATATGAAAAGTTCTGTGATGGGAGTTTGTGCATTTTTTGAGACACAAATTGTCATTATTTTAACAAGACCTGATGTTTTTCCCTATACTTATTACATGTTTTTTGATCTCACCTACAGACTAGATGGTACAAAATTTGTTATACGAATCTTTTAGGGTGGAAGTAGCCTGTACCAAGGTAGTGCCTTTTGAAGGTTTTGTGAAAAAAAAAGAGTTATAAGGATTTTTTGAGTTTTATTTCTTTTCTAAGTATGCCAAATTTTCAGAAGATTTTGAGGTTAAGTCCCATGCCATCATGACTGTTGCAGAAAAAGTCTCCACATGGGTGGCATTTCATTTTTTTTTGCAAGGGTAGCTGCACAGATGTGGGGGCTTCAACAAGCCCTTGGCACACCTAGAACAACCCCATTTGACATATTCTACATGCAAAGAAAGTGAACCTGGGGCCAGGTGTCCACTTTGAAGGTCTTTTTAGAATTCCAGTGGATGATCCATGGGGGTTGGTGGCATCCGTGGAATTTGTTCCTCTCTTATGGGGAATGCTATGCCTGGTACTATCAGGCACTGTATTGTGGTGCAGCTGTGCCAAAAATCAGCTGAACGCTTCCATAAATCATGGAGCCAGTTGCAAACTGCTGAGTAATGGAAAATGACATGCATGTGTAAAACCTTGCGGATACACAATGTTTTCTGCATGTGTACTGATTTTACAGGAGTTTGAAAATCTGTCCCCTGATCTGAACTGATAAAATCTGTAACATTTACTGCAGGATATTGAATCTTCCACTGTTACAGCCCTGCTCTAATGTCAGCTTCAAGGGATTCTGGGATTTTTGGATGAAGCAGGTGTCAGCTTGGAAGTCAACAGAATCAGTCTGTTATAATATACTATACATGCATTAAACAGTAAGTAGAAGCAAGGTTTCTGCACACTTAAGTGCAAATTGGGACCAGACCTTCACTTGGATATGGGGTTCTTAGTACTGACTGTTTCCCTTTAAATCTGGTTTCCTGCAGAAGCTGTGTTTTAAATATTGGTTTCCATTCTGTTATGGTTCCATCTTTACTGGCCTTTAAATAAATACAGAGGGTGTTTCTGATTTATACACCATTGGTCAGTACCATTTTAGAGTTGTATGATATAACTTTTTATTTATTTATTTAAACCATTGATAACCAGGAAAGGCACACTGAGCTGAAGCTCGATTCCAGGTGTGACCCGGGGGGGAGGAGTGATGGGAGTACATACAAATTAAGCATACAAAATACAGGTAACAGCAAATAATACATGAAACATAGGGTAGAACAATCTTGGTTGAACATTTCTTACAGGATGCAAGTTGTAAAAGTATCACATAGTCAACTGATAGACCAGATTGTTTCTGATCACTTAGCCAAGTTTACATGGGTTACAGAGACAACAAACTGCATTGTACATCATTCTGAAGACAGTCCTGTCAGTGAAAGACAGGAGATAAGAAGTTGCATGTGAAAAGTGCAAACCTTGAGAAAATGAGTAAAGTAAGTGCTAGGGTGGCAGTGGACTCGATGGCTAGATGCAGGGGTAGGAGGTCATCTGGGACAGAGTCAAGGGGAAGGGGGAAGGGAGCAAAATAGTTTCTTGCAGGTGAGGTAGGAGGATGTGTTCCTTATGGGGGGAGCTAGTTTGTTCCACAAGCTCGGGAGACGAAAAGAGAAAGCGGCCTGACCAAGAGTGGAGGATGGACAGGGTGTGTAAAAGGAGCTTTCATCTCTGTGCCTTAGTTCATAGTGGCATAGTGACATAGTTTATGTCTCTTTCAGCTACAGAGGTCCATAGTAGACCATGGTTGTATTGTGATGACAATAAACTGTTTTAACAAGGTCATAAGCTCCATCACACTGTTTTAAGATTAATCTTATTACCAGTATGCAATTTAGAAACACCCTCTGTGTTTACCAAAAGGCTGGTAAAGATGGAGCCATAACCAATTATCGAAAATTAGCTTCTACAGAAAATGCCAGCTAACAGGTACTTTAAAATATAGTTCTCCTTTAAGTCCTCCCAGCTGTAAAATGGGGGTGGAAACAAAATGCCACTGAGTACAAGAAGTGTTTTAATACTTTTAACCGGAGCTTATAAAGTTTCATTAGCCTTTTAAGGGTGTGCTACATTTCATGCCTATGCACTTTTTCAAGGCAATAATGATCTTAGTCCGCAAAAAATAAATAGAGGGTTGGTGTTAAATGTTCCTACATTAGGAAACAGTTGTTTATTTTTTGTATACATTATGACCATTGCTCCACTTCACACCATATCATATTAAAAAAAGGATTTAGCAAAAACAATTATATGGGAATGTTTCCTTAAATTATTTTTTTTCATTTAGTCTCCTTAAAAATATGGTGATTCTACATACAGCCCCATAGGAATCTATTGTCTTCACAGAACTGGCTTCTGCATGAAAAGACTTCATTTTATGAAATGTTTGTGTCTTCCTGGGACCTTCCTATTTTAGATAGAAATAGAATACCCCTGAAAAAGGATATTGCATTTCAGTTAGGCTATCCAGTGTAAATTATTAGTGAAATCAAAAATAATATAAATCTCCTATTTTAATGTAGAATGGGATGCAATTTAAAGCCTTGTCAAAGTCAATGTTTACATTGAATATAATACTGATTATCTGAGTCATTTTATGGCACATTTCTGGTTTATTTAACTCACTAACATCAATAAAGTTGTTTAAAATAATTCCAAACAAACATTCAAGGAATTTCTTAGATTAAACTTAGATTAACAAGTTCCAAAGATGTGTTTTAATTTGTTCTAATGTTACACCCGTTAGTAAGTCATGTGGCATTTTCCACTCTACAAGGATATATCTAAAACAGTAATATTTAGTTTATTCACTGATAGGATTGGGGACAGGGATGTTATACCAAGTTTCCCTAAAAATATTTACAGAAATGCAAACATTTAGAAACATTGGTTTCATAATAGCTATGTGTAGGTTGCTCACCATTTTTCCATTTTCCATTTTTTTCTTCCACCATATGAAAAAAAGTACTCTGGTTAACAGCCATCTTATTTGCTATGCTTAACAATTGGCACATGCTGGAGAGTCAAGGGTTCTGATTCCAAATTTAAAGAGAGTTCATAATATTAGACTCCAGGACCTTGTAGCAGAAAAGATCTCCCTTCTAACATACTAGTGTGGTAAGCTACTGCTCCAGTCTGCAGCTCAGTCTTTGAGAATAATATCAAAACCTCTAGGTTTAGATGCTATCACTTTGCAAAGATTTAAGGCTCACATATCAAAGTATTGTATGTTATCATACCACATAAGCACATTGAGGCTGATTTATGCAATCTAGTAATGTGTAGAGATATACTGTAGTGACAGAAACATGAATTACTCTCCCTGGATTGCTTCCTTTTCTTTGTTGAACACATAGCCAAGGCTACTGATTTGTGGTGATTAAAATAATAAAATTCCATTTTCAGTAATTGAAATTCTAAGAATTGCACTGCTGATTGTTGATTGATTTCCAGATTTCACCAGGATTCAACTATCATTCTTTTAGCAGGTGTAACCTTGCATCTTTACTCAGACATGGAACCTTTGTAAATGAGCACCTGTGCTCAAATATATTTTTTCTGAATTAATTAAGATAAAATAAATAATTAGAATAAATGAATGCTTCATATACAGAGCATTAAATGAAACAAACTGTAAATAGTACAGGAAGCAATTATAAAAAATAAACAAGTTCTGTACATTTACTGAGCTGGTATAAAATGCTGAATTCCTTGAAATTGTTTGTTTTTACCTGTGTGTAGGCAGTCCAGATTTTGGAATTTTACCAGGTTTTCCAGTGAAAACCAAAAACCAGTGGCCTTGCACATAGCTACTTTTTCCTCTTAAATCCCACAAACCCACCAAAAAAATATTGATTGTATTCCCATATGCAGTATATAGAAAGGCTCAGTTGGCGTGATTCTGAGACCTGTATTTATTTTATTGCCTGAATCAAAGTAGAAACCTTGTAAAAAAACATGAAACAAATATTGTCTGGAGCTGACTCATTTCTCCAGGTTTGTTTGGTAGTACTGTAACATATTCTGGCATGTTAGTGTTAATGCTTATAGGCAGACAGTGGGCATCCAAAGCCTGTTACAGCTTACATACAGTGACAAGGGATTAAGCTGCCAAACAACAAAAAACTTAAGTACATTTTAATTTTGATGGCAGCAACATTTGCAAAGCATTATTAATGCAATTATACATTTTGGTAAAAGGAACAAAAAAAACTTACATTTGTTTATATAAATGGAAATTAGGGAATGTATGAATTCTGTTTATATCCAGTGTATTGTTTCATATGTTTGGTCTGAAATAGTTCTATTTTTCCCTCATAGTGGTCCCATGGTAATGTTGTCCTTTTCCTTCCCAAAATTCATTTTTTGAAATTACTTATAAGTTTGGAACCTGGTGACATCAGTTAAGCAGAAACACTGAATAGAAAGCTTCATTTCAAGCTTCCTCGCAGCTGATATCATTGGATTTTGGAATTCAAAGTAATTAAATAATGAATATTGAGTAAAGGAACAGTAACATGAACAAGGGATCATAAATACAGAAAGATAAAATTATTTCAAAACAAATACATTAAATAATACACTGGGGATATTAAAAGACTTCATGGATGTCCACATTTCTAACTATATTAAAAATACAAAACACAAAGAACATGGTTGTTAGATGGAAAGTGTGCATGATCATGTGTCACCCTTGAAAATGGACATTTATGCTCTTGGGTTCTTACCTGATTAAACATTTTTAATAAAAATAAAATTAATGTCCCCTTTCAATATAAATGCCAAGAGCAGCTTTGTGAGTGATGTGTTTTGTGTAGCAGGACTGGGCAGATCACACAATTCTCCAGACACCCACAATTTAAACATTGTGCAAGCAGTAAATATGGTGTACTTTCAAGAGGAGGCATTGAAGTTACTACTCCATTAAGTGAAATGGGATATTAACACCTACTGTGCCCTGCTTTTAGTCTTTGTGGCAGTAGGCAGTTTCCTGAAAGAAAAAAACAAACACACAGCACCCCAGTATAGCATTAATTTGCATGGAGGAGGCTGTCCTGGAAAAAGCAAAGGACTTAATTACAGCAGTAGCCAAAGATGCAGTACATCCCAGTAGATATTAAGATTTATGTACTAGGTGTGGACAAAATATCCATTACATAAATTCAGATATTTGAGCTACTGTGTACATAAATTTTGTTTATGTACATAGTAGATACGCCATTAGGATTTATGTACATAGTAAATACATCATGTAGCATTTATGTACGTAGTAGACACGTCATCATGACATGTCTCTACCCCCACCCTCCCCACCCCAAAAGCACTACTTGCCGTAGTAATTACTTTCACTTCTACAAAGGTCCCACTCCTTCTCAACAGTGTCTTTGCCCCTGTTAAGTTTGTTCCTTTTTAATCGTAAACTACTCTAACCCAGAGGCAAAGAAGCAATCCACCTCTACTAATAACACATGTACCGTATTTTATACATTTTTAAAAAGTCATTATTTTATGGCCAAAACAAATATTGCTTATTTTGCCTGCATCTCTGACCAGATGTTGAAACACTGCTGCCCCTCCTGGGTGCCTCTCACACTCATTCTGGCCATTCACTGCTCTCCACAGCTGCAAGGAAAGCACACTCTCCATTCACATGTTTAAAAAAAATAAATAAAAAAAATAACTGCCAGAACATGAAATGGTTCGGCTTCATCCAAGTTCTTCCAAAATCTCTTGCCCTTGCACCATGTTCTGACCTTGCTCAGTCCCATGCCACTAATGTGGTCCCATCATCAAATTACTGCACAGATTTCACAAATGCTAAAAACACACCAAAATTCAAAACCTCTGATACCAGCTCCCTATCAAATTTAGCTCACACTGGCACTCCTCTACTTTTACTCCTGCTCAGTTAGGACCACCGCCATGGTGCTCTCAATCTTCCCAACCTGATGTTCATCCTACAATCAGCAGAAACATCGAAACATCACCACGCCATCATGATGGAGCATCCATAGCAATGGTCTTAAGAACTAAGCAGCAGCCAAAGTGCTGTAGAATTATTTCACAAAATAAATCCTCAAAGTGTACTTACTTAAAAAAATGATGAACTATTTTAGAAAATCTAATCTAACCTGCAAGGTCCTTGCATCTTGCATCAATTAAATATACACAATGGGGACCCTGTGGGATAAATCATTTATTTGCGCTCAAGCTGTTTGACCTTGGGCACATCACCCATTGCTTATGCCACTCATGAGGTTATCCAAGGTCAAACAGCTCTAGTGCAAATAAATGATTTATCCCACAGGTCCCCATTGCATAACCCTTATATCTCACATGAAATCCTTTTGAAATTAATGTAGAGTTCCAGTGATATATTTAGATCGGAAACTAGGAAGTAACTCAGTGCTTTGACAGTGGTTAACTGTGAGATCACTACTGAGAGAGCCTGCCCTTGCTCTTACACAGTGTATTGGTCCAGAAAACAGAGCACTTCTTGCCATCAACTGCAATGTAGTTACACGCAACAAATGTGTAACTATTGTGTAATTACTCCTGTTGCATGTAATTAATGATTACCTACCCCACAATTACATTGAAACTGACATTTAAAATAAAATGATTTATACTATACAGTGGTTTACCAATTATAACTTTTCAGTCAGCTGTTTATTTGAAGATTTTACTGGTTCTCTTTGTTCTGAACTGCCATCTTTACTGGTGCACATGGTACTGTGATGTCATCAACACTGAGAAATCTGCTTTCCATTTGGTTCAGTATTCCATCGTAATGTACTCAACCTTCAGTATAGTGATTGTAATATACCCAGTGTGTAAAATTATAGATGAAGGGAGCTCTTTCAACAAATTGAAATGCTCCTTTTACCCTGTGCATGAGACACTCTTATTCTGTAGAGTGTCCTACATGCATGAGCATTGAAAACAGGCACGTTTAGGGGAGTCATTTTAAAATCATACTATAGTATTGGTCTATCATGATCAAAATATAGCAAGACTGCCATGGGGACCACTCTTACCCTGCTGCCCTGTCTCAGGAGGCAGTATAGTGTAGTGGGTTAAGGCTCTGAGCTGCAGATCTGGAGACCTGGGTTTGATTCCCATAGCCGCCTAGGTGCATATTGCATGACCCTGAGCAAGTCACTTAACTTTCTTGTCCTTCCAGGTCACATCTGGAAACAAACTTTGGCTTTGTGTGCTACAGTACTTCCTGGATAAACAATGTTTCCTTTCCTTTCCCTTCCTTGCCCCTTACAGTTCTAAGAGTGCTCTCACTTACTTGCTTAGGGTATCAAAACTGCTCACCATTGGTTTCTAGTTCATGTGCCCCAAATGTATTTGTGGGATCACTCATACAAATGTAAGAGTGGTCTCTGCGGCAGTATTAGCATGTATAATAAATTATTTCGTATGATGGATGCCAAAACAAACACAATTTGTTCTGCACAATTTATTTTGACACCTGTTAAATACATATGGTTTATGGGTGTTAACTGCATTAGAAAATAATGATAATTGACCTTAGATATTCTTTCCCACCCCCATAATTCTACCTGCCCCCTCTCCAGTGAGGGTTTGTGATGGTTGCACTTTATCTCCAGCTGGGAGGGCAGGCAAGCTGCTGCCTTCACTGTCTCTATTGCCAACATGTATTTTTGCTTCTTAGTTTGCTGGTGCTTGAATGACATGGGGCTTGCACTCTCAGAAACTGAGTGTTTCATTGCACTGTGTGCTGCTTCCAGCTCACCACAGTGTGGGATTCTATGTTTCATACAGTACATGAGGTGCTTCAGGTGGCAGTGCTAAGTGTTGCCACTGCTCAACTGAGCTGAGCCAGGCATTTTTTTTTTATTATTATAACACAAGCAGCTTTTTCTTGGTGAAAGTATGCGGAACAGACTGATTTGGAGGGGAAAATATGGAACATTTCATGCAAAGTGAAACAGCTGTGAGACATGATTGCAGCAGTTTCCTTGAGAATGGAATGGGGGCACTATTCAATATAAACAAGACTAATGTGGCTGCACATTTTTACACCCCGATATGTCATAATAACGGGACTTCAAAAACATTAATTAGGAAACAAGAAACATTAGCTTTGTCTAAATCCCTCTGTGTGTACAGAACCTATTTTGCCAACTCAGCTGAAATTGGGAAGCATTAACTATGGGAAATGTCACATGATTAACTGTCAAAAACTAATTGCACTGCCAAAAATGAAATGGCCCCTTTTACTATGAAATTCAGCAATAAAATGCAAATAATGTTCCAGCTTTTTATAATACAGACATTTTTATTCATATTTGATTTTTTAAAGGTATCACTTGAGCATCTACCACATTTACAACATGTGAAACGTGTCACATCAAACATCTAGCTATCGTTTTGATCTTCTCTAACCTGTTCACAAGTGTATATTTCATAACAGCCCATGCAGTCCGATAAGAATCTTATAGTCTCTTGAACGAGGCATGTGCAAACGATCCTACGCTTGATCTACACAACAAATGTGAGAAACCCTCGACCACAGACCGCCTTTAGAGCAGACCAAGATTTGACGTTAGTCATATCTTCCAGTACCTGTCAAAGTTCAAACAGGAAACTTGGTTTTTCCTATAATGTCAACAACTTTTTATGTCTAAGGTGAAGAAAAAGAAACTTCAAAAACTACTTAATAATTGGAAGTCTCTTATTAGTGAGGGGCAATTTCTTGCATATATTACTACATCACTCATGATGTTGTCAGTAGTCTAACTGGTGATAAATAGGTAAGTTAAAGACAATAATATTAAACATGTCTGCGGAGACTATAGCTACATGCAGAAGCAGCCTGTCAATCATAAAGCACATGGATACTGTATATAACTTTGCTCTGTCTGACATAAAGCCTCTTCTCTGGGGTTGTATACATTCAAAAAGGCAGTTTCAGTGCCTTTTCTCAAACATTTTTACAGATCGCTTAGGTTGAGTACCACTTAATAGTTCTTTAGAAGATGTTGTTTACTGTAGAAGTAGTAGAAAATTGAAAACAAAAACATGTGCCTCGACTGTAAAACCTTTCAACACATTTTCAGCCTTGGTTTCCTTTTGTTTTCTCTCATACAGTATCTAAACCATAGCGGAAGACTCAACTCCTCACCCATGTCATATATTTCACCCCTTGTGATGTCACTGTCAGGTGAGGTTACCATTATGATGTCATGATACTTCAATTAAAAAAAAACGATGTAAATGCCCAGTGACAAAAATTGACTTTTTTTAAAAAAAAAGCTCCCCTTCCCAAAATGTAATTATTGCTGTCACAGTATCTAGGCACTTGTAAACTGCCTTACAGTGTTTTTAAAAATATTTTACTTCTCTTCTGTTTTGTCCCATAACCATCATGATTATATGTAAAGTGCTTGCACGTGTGTCACAATACAAGAAGAAACTTACAGTACATATTTGTAATGTGTTTTCCTCATAATTTTTTAATTGGTTCTGTTTGACGGTTTTGAGGTATATCAAAACTGAACTGAAATAAAAATAGGTATTGGGATGTTCCACTACCATTAAAAAAAGTCATAACACAATTTCAGGTAAACAAAGTCTACAGTACTTGTTTTTGTTAGTGAATGAAAACTTCCTAGCAATGACACACCGTGGTTTTGCTAAATTTAAGTTTATCCCACCCCTTGCAAAAACAGGTCCTTCACTTTTACTGCCATGCAGCTTAATAAGAACATTTTACTGTCAGTGTACTTATGGAAAGAAAGATGACAAAAATGAATACAGGGAAATTCCACTGCAAGCTTATGAATTACAGGCAGCATCAAAAGGATATTAGTTGATTTGGAAAACAAAGGAAACTTTGAAAAACAAGTCTACAGAGTACAGTTGCTTCCCCCTTTTAAGGCTTTCCTTAGTCACTCATCAAATTTACAGGAAAAGTGTGCTGTTCTATATCCTGCCAGTTTTGTTTTTTTTAACTTTAGCTTTTTTTTGAGTGGGAGGGGTGAATATTATAAAAGCCATCCACATGCCTCAAGTATAACATTGCTTCATGTCTAATATGTTGGTATTCATATAAATTAACAGTGATAGGTTGTAAATGGGTAAGGTTATTTATTTATTTTTTTAGTTTTTCTTGACCAGGAAAGGAGGACTAGACAATTCTGCCTATTTTCAGCTTCCGGAGGAGGGAGATACAGATGGATGCCAACTGAAATTAAAACAGATTAAGCTGTTGGTGGTATTTTTATGAAAGGGAATGCCTTCCACATTTTAGCATGAATAAAAAGTACAAAAATAAACTGGAATTATTATTTTTTGCCTTCTTAAGCACATGTAAATTTGTGTCCTTCGGCCCCATATTCAATGATTAGTACCATTGCTGACAAGTTAACACTCATATTAACCTGGTTTTGGGCCAGTGCTCCTGGTAGCATCATATTTAGAGGCCCCTAGAGTGCTTCCCAGACCCAGCAGCATGATCACGCTAACCATACTGCTGTGCCTATGCAAATGAGGGAGCACCTCATGCATAATGGCACAGCAGTATATTGAAATGATTTCAGTGGTGCCGAACAGCCCTAAGAACAGTGATGTTTACCACTGCCCCAAAAAACACTTTTACAGTGTTACAGTCACACACCCACACCTAAAAGGCAGGGCAGCTATACTGTGGCCACCTGCCCTTAGTGTCTGAATAGTTGGGTGGAGAGCACCTGCCATATCAAGATGAACAAAGGGAAGACCATGAATGGAATCCCAGCAGCATGGCCCTGATGGCCCAACATGGCGATGTGGCTATTAATTGGAGATGAGACAAATCTGAAATGTGGGGCATTCCCATTGACAACCTGTGCAGATGGAGGGGCCACTAAATCTACTAACTAATGTCTCCTTGTATCTAAGGACACAATTCAGCAGTACTGTGTTTCCTAGGATTTACCCTCTTCTGTGCAGAAGGCGAAAACCAAAATCATTGACGCTTCCATCAGCGTGGTGCAGTGGGATGAGGCAGTGGATGCCACATCTCCATTCACACAGGTGGTCTGGGTTTGGAAGTGGACTCAGGCTGCTGGGGTCAGCTGGGGGGGTGGGGAGAGGATTGAGCACCCAATGGCTGCTCACCTCTCAAGGGGAGGGGGTATATGCTGTGCTGCTGCAGTGTTGACACCAGGTGAAGGCATCACTCTGGGGTGTTTGGTGGCTTGGTGCATAGTGCATGCATGCCTATGAATGCACACTTGTGCAATTGCATGCCACCAATCCAGGAGAAAAAAGCCAAAAACAGCTGGTAGATGATGCTTGGCTCATTCCTGACCTGCGCTGCTGCTCAGTGCCATCTTCCCAACCAGATTGTACTCTGATGGGGAGGATAGACCTTCCCTCTTGAGCCTGCCATGGTGAGAGGGGGGAAAACCTGTGCAGGAACATGGCAGATAGGTGCTGAGGAGGCTGGCAGTCGGTTCGGGGTGAACTGTGGCAGAGGAGAGCTGATTGTCTGAGGAGAAAAACCTTGATAAAAAAGTAGTCACACCAGCAGATTATGCCTAAGGGTGGGGATACAATACAGTAAGGAGTAGATTCAATGAAGTCCAGTTTACTGCTAATAATCACATAAACTGTATATGCAACATTAATCTGGGTATCAAATTCTAAAGTGGTATCAGAAGAACTTCAAAGGTGAGCTGTATCAATTACTTCTCAACCTTCTCTTCTGGTCCCACAGAGCTTAAAACAATTTTGAAAAAACTGACCAAATCAGGGGTACCCTGTCAAATGGAAATTTGATACAGGAAGCTGTTCAAATAACTGTAAAAACCCTTGAAGGAGCCCTAAACTGCAATGTAACTTTAATGTGCCTGTAAATCCTTGCTCTTCAGTGGCAAACATCCATTTCAGGAAGGATAGGTGGAAGGTCCATGGGGGCGAAATTAGTGGTATTACTAAATATTTGAGGACAGATGAGAGGTATACAAGTTCAGTATCCCAGTGATCAAGGGGAAAACAATATTTTGGGAATTTGTAAACCTCCCTAAAAACCAATGCCGCTGTACAGATAAGTACTCTAGTTTTATGTGTTACTTGCAGTTACTTATAGCACTCAGCTCAGCAAATCCATCAGTGCAATGTGAGACCAGTGATGCCATTGGTTTTCAGAAATGGACACTGGATAATGGGAGATGAGGGAAAAATCAAAGTTTGCAGTTCAGCTGTTAGTTAAAGAGGGACTTGAGCTCTTCAGTCAAAAGTGAAAGCTAGGGATCAGTTCCCTAAAAAAGAATGGCAGATTTGCCAAGACTGGGTCACATAAATATCCTCCAAATCCCTGACTCTTGTTTAGTCAGTGACGGATGAATAAAATAAAGATTAAAATCTGTTATTTGCCATCAAGTTCCCTTTCAGAGATACGAGCAGGCACAGCTGTGTTGCTGTGGATGACCTGTCCCTGTCTGCTTGCGCTGCTGGAATCCAGCTCCAAGTTCCAACACTGACCACCGCTTTCCCACCTCCTCTCTACTCATCCAGCCTGAGTGTGGGATCCCTTCCTGGCTCGGCGGCTCCAGTCCAGACCAAGACCATGGTCAACCAAATTTCCCTCAGACCAGGTCCTCTGATCCTCCAAATTACCCCTTTCCAGAACTGAGCAGGGGCTTCACTCGCAGATCCTAGTATGAATGAAGTTGGATTTTTCTTTATTTGATAATCCAAAAAGCTGAACTTCATTTCCCAGCTGGGATGCTGTGATTACTGTTAATACAGGTGATAAGACGCTTATGGTTATAAGTGTAGTCGCACGTGCATTCTTAAACCATGAGAACTGCGAACCAAAGGTGAGTAGGTTTGATACCCTAAGAATGAAAGTGAGACCACTCTTAGAACTGTTAAGAGTGGTCTTGCTACACATATGAATATATTTTTGACTGAGCTTGATCAATAATATATTAAATATTTAAAAAACCTTACGGGAACGTGCCTGTGTCCAGGGCAGCTACTGGTGAGACACTCTAGACAGAATAAGAGTGTCTCATGCCCAGAGGAAAGGAGTGCTCTGATTGGTTGGAAATGCTCCCTCAATCTATAATGCAATATTATCATTTCCCTTATAAACAAAAATCCAGATCAGAATGGCAAACTATTGAAGTGCCTCTGAAAGCTAAAACCGCAGTATAATATTATATGAACATATGAATTTGCCAGCAGAAATAGGCCACTTGATCTATCAAGTCTGTAGCTAGCCATCTCACCTTGCAGCTACCCCACCCCCTTCCCAGTTACCCCCTCACGCTGTCCCATCGCCCCCTTTTTTTTTACCAGGAGAGACACACTAAGCTATAAGCTTGTTTACAGGTGTGACCTGGGAGCACAAGGAAGTTAAGTTGTCTGGCCTAATTCAAAACTGACCTCAAACAGCACCTAGTAACATTCTTTAAGTGCACCTGCCTCTAAGTCCAGCCACACCCGCACTCTCTGCTCCACCGCTAGCACTAGTAAGGCCTCGGGTACCTCATCCCTCTGTCCCTTCTCATGACTAGCCTCAGCAATCAGTTCACATCATGCTTCTTCAGCGTCCCCACCACACCCCCCCCCCTCACTGCCAGCTATCCCTGTCCCTCTTAACCACTGACAAGGCACTTTGTGGCAGCTTATCCCCAACCCTCATGAAGTGTTTTTTTCTTGTGATATTAACTGCCTATGTTATTTGAGTTACCTGTATACCTATGTTTTTGAGTCATTCTGTTAGTTTTGAATCCAAGTTGTATTGTTCATTGTGTTGCACCTCTGCTTTCTCCTATTGTACTTTGTTTTGTAATCTATGACATGGGACCTTTGTAAAAGTGCTTGCGCTCAAAGATATTTTCCAAATCATTAAATAAATAAATAAAAATAAAGTGACTTACTCAGGGTCACGCAGTATGCAAGTGGGGGCTGTGGGATTCAATCCAAGGTCTCCAGGTTTTCAGCTCAAAGCCCCAAACCATTGCACCGCACTGCCTCCCTTTGAAACTGCCCACTGTCTTACAGGATACCACCTTCTCCAGCAGAGCGTTCAATTCTGCCACAACCCTGTCCATGAAAAAGTGTCTCCTCATTTCCATCCTAAATGTTCTCCCCTTCAATCTAAGGCCATGCCATCTTGTATCCTTCCCCCTCCTTAACTTGAATATCCCTTCAGTGCCTGCCTTGTTTATCCCCTATAAGTACTTAAGGGTCTCCGTTATATCACCACGATCCCTTCTCACCTCCAGGGAATACATATTCAACTCTCTCATCCTCTCTTCATATAGTCTGCCCCCCAATCTCTGGATCATCTTTGTTGCACTGCGTTGTACCCCTTCCAGTAATCTCACATCCTTCTTCAGACATGGGCACCGGTACTGCATGCAGTACTCCATGTGTGGCCTGACCAGTGACCTGTAGAGAAGCAGGATCACCTCCCTGCTCCTAGAGGAGATCCTCGTGATACAACCCAGCATCCTGTTAGCTTTTGCTGCCACCCTCCTGCACTGCTCTGTATTGTTCATTTTCCCCATTACAACCACCCCTAGATCCTTTTCCTTCTCAGTGGTACCTAGTTGCACCCCTCCCAGCTGGTAACCCCTTCCTGGGTTCTTTGCTCCAAAGTGCAGTACTTTGCACTTTTTCACATTGAACCCCCAACTGCTATGCTTCTGACCACTCCACCAGCTTGGTCAGGTCATCATGCAGCCCCTGCCAGCCTGTTATGTCATCCACCACTGCCCCCAGCTTGGTATCATCAGTGAACAGACTGATCTTCAAATCATCAAATCAAATCAGTATTTATTTATGATGTGCTTTCAGAAGGCAAAGCACAAATACATAACAAATATAACAACACACATTCAATAATAAACACAAATATAAACCATTCAAAAGGCCTCAGAATAGACTAAGTATTATCTTCAAAAAGCTAATTCAAATAAATAACTTTTCAATTAAGCTTTAAAATACTTAGTGGACAGGCACTCTCTAATCCGACGAGGTAGAGAATTCCACAGGGTTGGGGCCACGTAAGAAAAAGTTCTGGCCGCAGATGACTGAAGATGAACCCTGGGAATCTCTAGCTATCCCTCGTTGGTGGAACGGAGTGGGCGGAGAGGGCAGTAGGGCTGCAGGAGATCTTTCAAGTAGCCCAGTCCCTGTCCATGTAGGGTCTTGTAGGTCAACAATGCGACCTTGAAGGTGATCATCCATCGCACCAGCAGCCAGTGCAATTCACGCAGCACAGGTGTGATATGGCAAGTTCTTGGTAACCCAGTCAACAACCTGGCTGCAGCATTCTGCATCAGCTGCAGGTGACGGGGATCCACCCTAGGCAACCCTAGATATAGAGCATTACAGTAATCAAGATGCGAAGATACAAAGGCGTGAACCAACACAGGGAGGTCATCATGTGGAACAAGGTGTTTTATCCGGGCTATATTCCTCAGATGGTAAAAAGAGGACTTCACAATAGCTGACACCTGTGTCTTAAGCGTCAGCTCACTGTCAAGCACTATGCCCAGATTCCACACCTGTTCAGAAGGTCTCAACTGGTTACCCCCTAGCACAAGGCCAGAAGGAGACCCAGGAGTCAACTTCTGTACATGGTGACCAGGGTCCACCATCAGCACCTCAGTCTTGTCCGGATTCAGTCTCAACCAGTTAGCACTCATCTAGTCCTGAATCTCAGTGAGGCAGTTATTAAAGACCGATATTGTATCATTTTGTTCGGGTACAAAGGACATATAGAGCTGCGTATTATCTGCATAGCAGTGAAAACTCAGCCCATAACACCCTATAATGTCTCCTAATGGCAGCATACACAGCGTGAACAACATGGAGGAAAGCACAGAACCCTGCGGCACCCCACAAGACAGAGCAAAGGGAGTAGAGGAAAAAATTCCTGATACTACCCTCTGAGTTCTGCCCATGAAGAAAGAATGGAACCATCTGAGAACTATCCCTGACAGTCCGCAGAGTAGCCGCAGGTGTTCTAGCAACATCCCATGGTCCACAGTGTCAAATGCCACAGTGAGATCAAGGAGGATCAAGATCAAGCAGCTCCTCCGATCTCTGGCTATTAGGAGATCATTCAGTACTTGAACCAATGCCGTCTCAGTACTATGCCTCTTCCTGAAACCGGACTGGAGAGGATCATAGACTTCATGGGTGGTAAGAAAGTCATCGAGCTGTAACGCGACTACTTTCTCAATAACCGTGTCCAAAAAGGGCAGGTTAGAGATCGGTCTGTAGTTAGTGAGACAGTCTGGATCGAGGGAAGATTTATTTAAAAGGGGTGTCACAATAGCCTCTTTCAGAGACTCCGGGAACACCCCTTGGTCCAATGAACACCATACTATCTTAGCAAGGACAGGTCTGATCACATCCATGCACCCCATATGGAGGCACGTAGGACCAGGATCCACACTACAGCAAGTCGGTGGCAAGCCCTGGACAATCTTCATGATATCCATGATCGCTGGCTGGTCAAAATCTGTCCAGGCAGACTGAGGGCCTGTAGCCTCACATCGATCACTGCCATGCTCATTTGAATGCATTCTGTGGATCTCTGATCTGATTGATGACACTTTATCATCAAAGAACTGAGCAAACTCATCACACTTTATTTGTGAAAAAGCTCTCTGACCCCGCAGGCAGGCTGGATTGCACAGCCTGTCCACGGTCTGGAAGAGCTGAGCTGGTCTATTCCTTGATGCAGCTATCTCCCTGGACAGGAACTCTGCCTTCTTACGGGAGATTTCTGATTGATAGTCCCTATAATGTGCAATTAATCTAAGCCTATCCCCTTCCAGGCCGGATTTCCTCCAACAGCATTCCAATCTTCACCCTACTGTTCTCAACTCCCTCAATACCCCATCAAACTAAGGGGACTGAGGGCGGAGGGAGAGGGGGCGAACTCGGACAGGTGCTATAGAATCCAGAGCCCTCAGCACCATATTATTATAGTGCACTACTAAGACATCTGGTTCCATGCACTCCACAGGCCAACACGATAGGTCCAGCACTGCCATCAGACCCTCAGGGGTTACTCCCCTCAAAGGGCGGTACTGGACCATTTCCAAAGGAGGCAATCTCATGGGGGGGCCGTGAAATTGAACCTCACAGAGTGATGGTCTGATCACCCAACTGGTTCCACCGCCAGTTCTGTGATCCCCATCCCCAGGGTGAACACCAGATCCAGAGAGTGACCCTGAATACGGGTTGCAACGGTAACAACCTGTGTAAAGCCCAACAAGATCATCAGTTGGAGGAAGTTTTGACCAAAATGCAACAGTTCATCATCGACCCAGGCATTGAAATCCCCCAGGACCAACCACCTGGAGGATTCCAACACCATATCGACAATGAAGTCTGCAACTTCCTGCAGAAAAACCTTCTCATCACCAGGTGGATGGTAGACGAGTAACATTCTGCTACCCACACCAGCTCCCATGATACACTCAAAGGATCTAGTGGTCACCACTGGAACCTCTACAAGGTCCAATTCCGATTTAAAACAAATAGCGACTCTCCTCTCGATCCAATCTCGGGCAATGTATCACAGAGTATTTGTCTGGAACAGCTGACTCCAATATGGGACCAGCATTCTCATCCAGCCAGGTCTCAGTGATGCAAGCCAGGTCAGATGACTCAACAAGATCAGCAATAATTGCTGTCTTGTTCTTTATTGACCTGGCATTGATTGACACCGCCCAAGTTGGATGAGAGGCCTTGGAGGAACGGGCAACTTGCCAACTATCAGTGGGTATGGGAACCAGGCATCGCAAACCCCTTTCCTGGACCCATGTCACCCCAGGGTGTCTCCGTGACCTCACCACTCTTATCCGCCCGCTCTGCTCCCCCCCCCCCCAGCTGAAGCAATCCCCCTCCACCTCCTCTGTGCAATCTCCAAGGCACGACAATGCCTATATACCTCGGGTTGCAACGGGGGACTATCAAAGGGCACAGGCCCCTCAGCCTGAAGGGGGAGTAGCGCCTGCCCACTGAAATTCAGTCCCAACACATGCTGCCTATTTTAAAAACTACTGTCTATCAACAGATTTTAATTAACAAAACCAAATAAAAACTAATCAAACAATACGCAAATAATAAAAGTCTCCAGGCACCAGGTACTCTCACTAGCCAATGGCCAAAGAACTATTTACCACAGATAATATAATGGCAACTCTAAAACTCTAAAACAAAAGATAACTCAAAATAAACAAAATACAAAATAAATATATCAAAGAAACACAATTGGTACAGACAGGTGGGTAAGCTGATAATACATTAAAACCATTTAGGAAAGACTTTCAGATGTCCAAGTCCCAAAGGTCCTCCCACCACCAGCAGGAGTGGACAATCCTCTCGGGAGCTCACACCTCCCAAAGCAAATAGGTGGAAGTCTCTAAAATCTTTCCAACAATAAAACAGAATAATCCCCAGTCCTCAGGTACTCTCACTACTAGAGACTGGAGGATTGCTATATGACACTCTCACTGTCGACAAGTAAATGAAATAAAATAGTCTGACCGTAACTCAAGAAAGAAGTAGTAGAATTCCAAGATTCCTCTAGCAGGCCTCTTCGGGATCAGTTACAACTCTGAGACCAGGGCAGCCCTGACAGAACTGAACCAGGGGACGGCCTTGGGCTGTAGCAGCTATCTCGGAATTCCCTGGCAGAACTCACCTGCTGATAAGCCTCCAAGGGAACCCTAGAGATAAACTCTCACCACCAACTCCCTGGTGGATAAGAGCATAAATTCCCGTGCTGCTACAGACCTCCTCAGAACCTGCCAGACAGAACAGGGCAGCTCACCTGGTCTCAAATCAAATTGCTGCCATCCCTAAATCCACCGGAAAATCAGCTGCAGTTCATCCACAACCAAGTCCATTGGATCTCCAGCTTCACAACCCGTGCAAACGCACAGACCAAAAGTACAATGGGTCAGTACAATAAAACTTAAATCCCAATCACAGGGCATTCTCTGAATCAGCCCCACTCTCGACCAAGAGCCCCCCCCTAGTCCAAGCGCACAGAAATCTTCTAACAAACAGGAGGCCGATCAATGGCAAGTTGAGTTCCTCTCAACATAGCGAACGTCCTCACACACTCGCAATTTCAGTTCTTCTCTCCAAACAAGTGCAAGAACAGGCTGACAAAATCCAGTCGGCAGCAAAAGGAAAAAAGACATCTTCCAATCCCAATCTCAGGGATATTCTCCAGCTCACCGCACTCACAGAACTCAGTGCCCCTCAAAGCAAAAACAGGACGGAGTAGAGGTAAAAGACTGTAACCCTCACAACTATTCAAATTGTAACAAAACAGAAGAAGGGCATCCGAGGAAAAAGCAAGAGGAAATGGTCAGATTTGGCAAAAACCGAAACAATTTTGACTATTAAAATATTATTAAAAAATGTAACAACTGCAAAGCAGCTCACAGCACACCCAATCTGGCGGCCATATTCACTCTGGAGTTACTCTTCATCATCCATGAAGCCTGACTCCTGACAGCATGCGAAATGTCCGCTATGAATATCCCAAACAGCACTGGCCCCAGTACAGATTCCTGCGGTACCCCACTCATCACAGCCTTTGGAGATGAGAGTTCCCCCCACCACCATTACTACCCTCTTCTGTCTCCCCTGTATCCAGTTCTCAATCCAGTTAACCATCTTACTCCTCACCCCCACATATCTCAACTTTCCTCCCAATCTCCCATGTGACACCGAATCGAAGGCCTTACTAAAGTCCAAATATATGACATCCACAGCATGACCCTTGTCCATCTCCCTCGTAACCCAGTTATTTATTTATAGTTATTTAAAAGTCAACAACCTGTGATAAGTGCATGGAACTGTCTCAGTCACTCTTTCCATGGACTCTTGTGTTCACCACATACTGTAGCATGGGTGCTAGGCGGTCTGCTGCATGTCTGAAAATGATTCCATTAGGGGCATGCTGATGGCCCTGTAGCACCTTGCATACCCCCAATGACTTCATATGCATGCACAAACTGCACATGGCCCACAGGAGCCCTTGTGTTATTCCATTTTGGGCAGCACTATCTCCTGTGGACAATATGCAGCCTTGGTCCAAGTTGGTGCAGTGCATATACACTTACCACTGCACTGGCATGGCCCAATATTCAGTCAATTAGTATGCTCCATCAGTGCATGCTCACTGACTGACTATTGCTCAGAGCTGCTCATGCACTATTTTTGGTGCAGTGCAGCAGGCTACACTGCACTTACATCTGGTTCTGAATATGGGGGCTCTTGTGCCTTTTTTGCACAGGAAAACAGGCATGTATATGTTTAGCGTGCCTACCTGGTCAATAAAAACTTAATATATAAATAAATGTCATCTTGCTGTGTTGTTTTTTTACTTGTAATATATGGATATGCCATTTTTATATGGCACTAAAGTATATAAAAAAATTTCTGTAATAGCACTCCCTGAAATTGATAATGCTATCATTCCTCAGTGATAATACTATCATTCAGAGGCCGTAATACTGCTGTTCGGAGCTCTGAACAAAAGTATTATCTAAGAACCAGAGCAGCACAACCACAGGACTCCCTCACACTGCACAGCTAGTTGCCATGGTGACAACTATGGTCGCTAGACACATGACAGTCCATTATGGTTGGCCATGTTTGCTGTGTAGGAGGGTAGAACTGTTTTCAAAACATGGCGGCCATCTCTCGCTTACTGAGAGTAACTTGTACCCCTGGCAGTTTTGCGTGTTTTTTTTTTTTTTTACAACAAAAGTACTATCTGGTTGATCCTGCTTTCAGTTCGGCTTACCAGTGCCACCACCACAAACTGCCACAACCCTGACTGAAGAAGCAGAAGAGGAGGCTTGCTGTAGAGGTTTTTGTGTGGGGTCTTAGAGGTAGGTCCTTAATGCTCCACCCATCTCCTCCCTGACACTCGCCTACAACGCTGTTGCTCTGCTGATCCAGCCCCACAGCTGAAGCTGGCATCACAGCTCTTCTGCGCACAGGATATTTTTTGTATACTTTAGTGCCAATTAAAAATGGCATATTTATATATTACAAAAAATAACAAATAGCTGAGTGTGTATCACAAGGGAGTAATACCATCTCGAGGTTCTGGGGACAGGGAACCTCTCAATGGTATTACTCCTTTGTAATTCACACTCAATTATCTATTGTTCTATTTATAAATCAACACGTTTGAGAAGTCTTACATCTTGTAACTTGCTAGCATCAACACTGAATTCTTACATCTTTGAGTGGAGGCATAAAAAAGACAGCAATGCCACCAATGCTGTAAAGGTAGCACAAACCTAGCTACTCTTTTGTAATAAAATTGAAAACTTGGGCATGTGTAAAGTCTCTGTAAGCTACCTACTGTGTTGTTGCTACTGTTTTGAATCAGTCTTATTTTTTGTCCCCTTTCCATGAGGTTCATTGCTGATGCTGTGTTTTTAAGCCTGCATACTAATGCTGATCTTGTGGTGGTAGGGATTCGAGGGGGAGGTGACAGTTTGGAGCAAACTCAGGGTAGTTCCCTGTGACAATTAAGAAATTAATATTGCTAGCTCCACTGAAAAAAGTTTCATCATTAATTAGATATTTTTAATGTCTGTATTATGCTTGTTAAATACAAAATATTTTATAAATCTTTGTTGATGGCTGACTTTGATAAGATGGCCAACAGAGTTAAGCTAGTCCTGGTAAGAAGAAATACAGGTGAGGGGGTACAGGCAAAGTGGGCAAGCATTAAAGATGCAATACTTAAATTAACATCCCATTGTGTTATGGAGAAAAGCAAGAGTAAAAGAAGGAGGAAACCACTTTGGTTCTCAAAACCAGTAGCAGAAATGATCACAGCCAAAAGGCTGGCCTTCAGAAATATAAGGGAATGCAGCGGGATGAAGATAGGGAGACATACCAGACTTCCCTAAGGGAAGCAGGGAAGGCAGTAAGGCAGGCAAAGGCTCAAACCGAGGAACTAGCATGGACAGTAAAAGAAGGGGACAAGACTTTCTATAGATACATTAGTGAAAGGAGAAAGTCCAGAGGGGTATTGCTAAGATCAAAGGGGATAACGGGGAGTGTGTGTGGAGGAGGACCAAGGAAAAGCATCTATCCTAAATAGATACTTCTGTTCAGTATTTACTGAGGAGAAGGTAGGGCAAGGCCCACAGCTAAGCACCATGGACACAGGGAGGAGGGAGGTGTGCACAAGTCCCTTCACAAAAGAAAGAATCCTACAAGAGCTCACTAAGCTCAGGGTAGACAAGGCAATAGGACCTGATGGCACGCATCCCAGGGTACTAAAAGAGCTAAGAGTGAACTACCAGAGCCATTAACAGAACTGTTTAGTGAGTCTGTGAGCACAAGAGAGGTCTCAGAAGACTGGAGAAGGACTTAAGTGATCCCACTCCACAAGAGTGGCAGCAGGGAGAAGGCAGGGAACTACAGACCAGTTAGTCTTACCTCAGTAGTTGGCAAGATTATGGAGGCACTCCTTAAGGAAAGGATAGTGCAACACCTGGAATCCATAGGAGCACAGGATCCAAGACAGCATGGGTTTACAACAGGAAGGTCCTGTCAAACTAATCTCATCGATTTCTTTGACTGGCTAACCAGAGTGGTGGACCAAGGGGGTGCAGCTGATGTTGCCTACCTTAACTTCAGCAAAGCTTTCGATACTGTTCCACATAGAGGATTGATTAATAAGCTGGGTAGACTCAGGGTGAGTCAGTGGTTGGTCAGCTGGGTGGAAAACTGGTTGGCGGGCAGGAAACAGAGAGTGGTGGTAAACGGTATACAGTCAGAAGAGATGCAAGTCACAAGTGGGGTATCTCAGGGATCAGTCCTGGGGCTAGTCCTCTTCAATATCTTCATCAGTGACATTGCAGATGAACTCGAGGGTAAGGTTTGTCTGTTTGCAGATGACACCAAGGTCTGCAACAGAGTAGATGATCCAGAAGGGGTGGGCAGAATGAGAAGAGATCTGGATAAACTGGCAAAATGGTCGGAAGCGAGGCAACTGGGGTTTAATGAAAAGAAGTGCAAGATCATGCACATAGGGAAGAGAAACCCTGAAGCTACCTATAGGTTGGGAGGGGAGTTGCTGGCAATCACAAGGGAAGAAAGAGACTTGGGTATTTTCATCACAGATGAGCTGAAATCATCCAAGCAGACCACTGAAGCAGTAGGTAAGGCTTGAGGGATGCTGAGGTGTATTAGTAGGGGTATCACAAGTCAAAAGAGGGAGGTAATAATCCTTCTTTACAAGACACTGGTTAGACCCCATCTGGAGTACTGCATGCAGTACTGGAGGCCTCACCTGCACAAGGCCATTAACAAAATGGAGGCAGTCCAGAGAAGGGCAACCAAAATGGTGCAGGGACTGCATCAGAAAACATATAAGGACAGATTAACAGAGCTCAATATGTATACCCTAGAGCAAAGGAGAGAGAGAGAGAGGTGATATGATCGAAACATTCAAACATCTTAAGGGCATTAACAAGGTGAAAGAGGCTAACATGTTTCAATATAAGAAAAACAGCAGGACAAGAGGACACAGCATGAGATTAGAGGAGGCTGATTAAGGGCTAATGTGAGGAAGTTCTTTCTCACAGAAAGGGTGGGGGATGCATGGAAAGGCCTACCTCAGGAAGTGGTGGATATGAATACAGTGCAGGGCTTTAAACAGGCATGGGATAGGCATAAGGGAGCAATACAGATGAGTATGAATAGATAGGCCATTGATAGAGTAAAGGCCTATGGCACATTCATAAGGTAGAAAAAAATGGGCAGAATGGATGGGCCTTGCGGTCCTTATCTGCCATCGACTTCTATGTTTCTATGTTTTCTCTTACTGCTGGCAACCTAGCTCACACAGATTCATGTTTTAAGCTCACAAGAGCTTTAAATGGGGGCAGTATGTGTAATTACTTCATTGTTTGAAAAAGATTTTAGCCTCACTGGGTAATGCTTTCTCCAGTGCTTTTGCATGGTGGTCCTGAGCATTACATTACTTTAGCTTGTTCTGTTCCATTTAAGCATAACTAGAGTTACAGTACAATGTGCCTGGTTCTATGATCTGTGTGAACACAAGCAACAAAGGCTACCTATCCTGGACTCAGCCTGTGGCAGAAAGAGCTGGCGTAGCCCTTGACAAAAGTCTGACCCTGATATTCTAGGTGTCAGCAGAACTTAGGGACTACTTTTACCACTTCCAGGTTGCTCCCTTTTCATGACCGTACAAACACTGATGCAGGCCTTTGTTGCCTCTACTACTGTAGTGCACACTACCAGAGACTACCCTGCAGCCAGATCCAATGCCTGTAGCTGGTGCAGAATGCTGAGCCTATAGCTCAGCTCCTGGTACTCCATGTCTTATTGCTGTGAGTTTCAGTAGGAGCTGTCAATCATAGCCTGAGTAACTACTAGTGCAATGTACAGTATGTTATTTTGGGCATTTTATTAAAATTAATGTTACCTTTTAGTGTCCATGAGCCAGCTATGATGTGGTCTGCATAGTGACATCCCATCCTTTCTCCTCTACTACCTTGAATCAGCTGACCTAAAACACCCCTGCCCTCCCCTGTCCGCCTCCAGTACTACACTCTTGGTCTCCTCTCTGGCACCAACCAGGTTTTGTTTCGAACACTGCACCAAAGGCTGTGACACTAACCACTACTCCATCTGGCAGCCTTAATTACTTAATGCTTTAAGTAGACCTTTAATCTTCCTACTCAACTCCCATACATTCTGTCCACTGTCACTTAGGAGTTCTTAACTGAACTCTCATATTCTTCCATCCATCTGTTTCGCTGCACCTACCATGTTAATCCTTGTCCTCTTACATTTTGACCCCCCCACATGTATCTTCCCACCACCCCTTCCCCTCGATTTCCCCCCTCCCGGTCATTGTACCCTCTCACTACACACTAAACCTTTTAACCCCACACAGCACTTTGTCCAGCTCTATCCTAATGACCCTCTATCTTTTCTCCCTTTTCCCCTGTCCCTCCACTGCCCCTGGTGTCTTTCCATTTGCGCACCCACCATTAAAACTAAACATTGAAGATCTAAAAGACACAAGTCATTAAATCTTGTCTCCATTTTAACCAGAACCCTTATTCTCCTACTACTTCTCTCAGGTACCATCCATTCTAACCCCGGTCCAGGAATCCTGTCACCTCCACCCCTCAGCCCCTCCTTAATAAGGAAGGAAACATCAGCATAGTCCACCTAAACATTCAGAGCCTCCCAACCAAACGCGACACCTTCCAAGCCTGGGCTACCCTCTATGACTTTGATGTCATCGCCATCTCCGAAACCTGGCTTTCCCACAAAATCTCTGCGGGGGAGATCGAGCTCAGTGGCTACATCGCTGTCAGAAGGGACAGGCAGAGTAAAAAAGGGGGCGGCTGAGAGTTCTTTATATCTAACAAATTCTCTTTCACCCAACACAACCCAGCTCTGAGTTTTCACTACTTGAAACCCTCTCAATCCACCTCCTCCTAGGCCCCAATAAAACCATCACCCTCACCACCACCTGTCTCCCCCCAGGAACCCTGCAATCAGACCATGAGTCTTTATTAGCCTTTAAACACTCCCTTCCACTGAATAGAGAGTGGATCCTCCTCGGTGATTTTAACATAAACTATGACTCTGGCCATGCTGACACTGCCAAATCCTGTATCACAAATCTAGGTCTCCACCAGCTCATCTCCTCACCTACTAGATCCAACTATAAAACTGGGACTCACACACTAGTAGACTGGATCATCACCTCGCACCCCTCCCGCATCACCAATTCTGGTGTTTTGCCTGACTGTATCAGCGATCACTGTGCCATTTTCTGCCTATGGTCAGTCCGTCTACCCAATCCCCCCCCAAATTAATTTTCTCCAGCAGACCAACCGATCAGAAAATCAAGCAGATAACCCACAATCTCGGTCTAGTGGACTGGTCCTTCACAGAGGAGCCAGGCAACTGCGATTCTATCCTAGATAAATTGTCCAGGATCCTGGGCAGCGTCTGCAACAGGCACACTCCCTTAAAAAAAAATCAGGATCAGGGGTCAAATTAATGAATGGATCTCACAGGGGGCATACCTCAGACAGCTAGTGTTGGAACCCACTCGGGAGGGAGCAATCTTAAACCTGGTACTCTCAAATGGGGAAGGAGAAAGGATCTCAGATTTAGAAGTGGGTAGCCATCTGGGAACAAGTGACCACCAAACAGTGTGGTTCACAATAAACACAGCCATAGAGTCAAGCCATTCAAAAACAAGAGTATTGGACTTTAGGAAACCTGAGTTTGGGAAAACGAGAGAGTACCTCAGAAAGGCACTAGCAAACGGGCAAGAAGGAGGGGTGGAGGAACAATAGGGAAAAATCAAAACAGCCACCGCAGAGACAACAAGCCTTTGTGTGAAAGCAAATCAACAAAACAAAACGAAGGAAAAAACCACTATAATTCTCAAAAGAGGTGGCAGGGATGGTTAAGGAGAAAAGGATAGCATTCAGGAAATATAAGGAAACACAGAAGGAGCAGGACAGAGAACTTTATCAGTTAAAGCAGAAGGAGGCAGGGAAGGCAGTCAGAATAGCAAAGGCACAAACTGAGGAAAAGATAGCCAGTTCTGTTAAGAAGGGGGATAAAACATTTTATAGGTACATTAGGGAGCGAAGAAAGACCAAGGGAGGGATACAGAGACTTAATAAAGGGGAGGGTATGTGGACAGAGGGTGATAGTGAACAAGCAGGGATACTGAATGAATATTTCTGCTTAGTATTCACAATGAAAGAGGAGGGGGAGGTACCTAAGCCAAACGAGGGAGAAACTCTGAATGGGGGGTCGATACCAGTCCATTCACAGAAGAAAGGGTTTTGAAAGAACTCTTGAAACTGAGGGTGGACAAAGCAATGGGGCCTGATGGGATTCACCCAAGAATTCTAATAGAATTAAGGGTAGAACTAGTAACACCACTGACTACTCTCTTTAACAAATCATCAGAGAATGGGGTGGTACCTGAGGTACTGGAGGAGGGCAAATGCGATTCCACTTCACAAAAGTGGGAGCAGGGCAGAGGCAAGAAACTACAGACCAGTTAGTTTGACTTCAGTGGTAGGGAAAATGATGGAATCACTTCTGAAGGAAAGAGTTGTTGAGTACCTAGAGGCCAGTGGGGCACAGGACCCAAAGCAGTATGCCTTCACAGCAGGGAGGTCATGTCAGACGAACCTAATAGATTTCTTTGACTGGGTGACCAAAGTAGTAGACCAGGGACAACTAGACCAGGGAGGGGCTGTGGATATGGCCTACCTGGCATTTGACACAGTCTCACACAAAAGATTAATATACAAGTTAGCCAGCCTTGGAGTGGGTCCCAAGGTGGTAGCCTGGATAAAAAACTGTCTGGACAACAGGACACAAAGGGTAATAGTAAACGGAGTCCACAGTGAAGAAAGGAGGGTAACAAGTGGAGTACCACAAGGTTCGGTACTGGGACCAGTCCTCTTTAATGACTTTATAAATGACATTGGAGAGCACCTGGAAGGAAAGGTATGTCTCTTTGCAGATGACACAAAGAGCTGCAACAGGGTTGATACACAAGGTGGGGTGTAAAGAATGAAAAGGGACTTGGCAAGGTTGGAGGAATGGTCAAATATGTGGCAGCTCAGATTCAATGCAAAGAAGTGCAAGGTAATGCATCTGGGAAACAAAAACCCAGGGGAAGAGTACACAATGGGGGGTAAGTTAATAACAACAACAAAAATCGAAAGAGACCTAGGAGTAATTATATCAGATGACCTAAAGGTGGGAAAGCAATGTGAGAAGGCAGTAAGAAGGGCTGGGGAGATACTGGGATGCATAGGGAGAGGCATCAACAGTAGAAAACAGGAAGTTGTTATCCCTCTGTACAGACAGTTAGTGAGACCCCATCTGGAGTACTGCATGCAATTCTGGAGACCCCATCTCCGCAAAGACATAGACAGAGTGGAGGCTGTTCAGAGGAGGGCAACCAAAATAAGACATATGAGGAGAGACTAAAGCAGCTTAATATGTATACCCTTGAGGAAAGGAGGGAGAGGGGGGACATGGTAGAAACTTTCAAGTATCTCAAGGGAATTAACAAAGTACAAGAGGGTAGTATCTTTCAGAAGAAGAGATGTGCAAGAACAAGGGGGCACAATTTGAAGACAGAAGGAGGACGGCTCAGAGGTAATGTTAGAAAGTATTTTTTCACAGAGAGGGTTGTGGATGCATGGAACAGCCTTCCTGAGGAGGTTGTGGAGTCAGGGACAGTGGGAGAATTCAAGAATGCATGGGACAGGCATAAGGCAAGTCTAGTGAGGGTTAGGAGGAAGTAAGCTGTTGATTAACTAGAATCTGCAGCTTATCCATCAAGTAGGGAAATGGGCAGATTAGGTGGGCCAAGCTGTCCTTTTCTGCCATCAGATTCTATGTTTCTAATATCATGAAACTCATGAGATCCAGGGATAAAGCCTGGGCCTGCTACCAAAGGCACAGGGACACAGCCCAGCTCTCCCTCTATAGGTCACTGCAAAACAAGTACAAATCGGCTGTAAGAAAAGCAAAAATCAACTTCCTGCATGACAAACAACTCAGTGAATTCTCTAACCCCCATCAGCTTTGAGGGACCCTTAACTTGCTACTAGGCAAGACCAAAAATTCAGCTACCATCACATTGCACCACGACGCCAACCAGACTTATGACCCAACCAAAGTGGCTAACATTTTCCAACAACTCTCACGGGCGACTCCCGAAAAATACAAATCTATCCTCCTCCCTTGCCCACCTCCCACCTCATCACCCCCCCACCTAACCCTGAAGGCAGGACTTTTCCCAGCTTCTATTCCAAAGCCCTAAAACCTGCTGACACCAAAAAGCTCACCCATGGGAATAATCCCAAACCCAGTAAAGGTGGTGACGGTATAGGTTATAAAATTCTTAAACTCTCCATCAACACCTTGGCAGTCCCCATCACTAACCTGCTGAACCACTCCTTCTGTTCTGGCTTCTTCCCCACCATCTGGAAAACTGCCACCATCAGACCCTTATTCATGTTTGGGCCTAGAAATGAGGTGGGCAACTACTGTCCTATTTCCGTCCTTGCCCCTCTCTCAAATATTATAGAGAAGGTTGTGCACACTCAACTTGCTGACAACCTGGAATAACAACCTACCCTCTAGTGCCCAACATGGGTTCAGATCTGGGCACAGCACCAAAACTGCCCTTGCCCAGTTCACCAGTGAAATCCTTAAAGCTAATGACAAAGGCCAGTACACGTGGCTCCATTTTTGTCGACCTTACCAAGGAGTTCGACCTTCTGGACCATGCCCTCCACCTTAACACCCTAAAAGGCCTCCATCTTTCTGATGATGCTATAAAATGGGCAGGTAGCTACCTCTCTGTGAGATCCCACAAGACCTCAATCAAAGGCCACTTCTCCTCAGAATGTCCAATTAAATATGGTGCCACCAGGGATCGATCCTGGGCCCCTTCTTTTCTTACTCTTCATAAATAACCTTCCCTCAATATGCCATTCCACTCAAATTGTCCTTTACGCCAATGACGCAGCCCTTTTCTGCAGTGCCAAAAACCATGCTACAATGTTCCACAATCTGCATTCTGATTCATGAAGCTTCAGTCCCAGTTCTCTGGTAACGTCCTTGTCCTCAGCTCCAAAAAGACCAAGCTCATGATCTTCTCAGGACCCAGGAAAGCCCCAGCCTCTGGTTTTAAATTTCTCAACAATTCCGACAACCTCATTGAACAGATGTCAAAATTCAAATACCTAGGTCTCCACCTTGACCCCCACCTCTCATACAATCTCCACATCGGTAACCTCATAAAAATACATGTCAAACTTGGTCTGCTCTACAGGATTAGAAAGTTCCTCATCCCTGCATCCAGACTTCACCTCGCTAGCTCTCTACTCCTGCCCTTATTGACTATGGATCTATTCTCTTCTCTCCCACTACCTCATCCCTCCTTTTCTCCAAACTTAGAGTCACATACAACAGCATAGCACATTTCATCACTAGTCTCCCCTGGAAAACACACCACTGCTCACTTTATTCCTCCCTCAAGTGGCCCACTCCAGAAGGGGGTTCCATCTTAAGATGCTCTTCTTCCTACATAAGATATACGTCAATATTCTCCCCCTCAACGTTATCTCCCTAGTTCCACTTGCAGTGCCTGGGTGTTTGACTAGAGGTGCCTCAAGTCCGGTTTTTGACACCCCTTTCTACAGGACTAAGCATGTCCAGAAGTCCATTACCTTCAAGGGAACAAAGCTTTACAACAATCTACCCCCTGAAATCCAGACTTACAGGTCCATATACTCTTTCAACTCCTCCCTAAAACAGCAAATCCTCCTATTGTCCACCTGCAGTTGCCCTGATATGCCTCCTCCATGGTCCTCTCAGTAAATTCCAGTGGCTGTCTCTCCCCCACATCGCCCGCACTTTTTTTCTCCCCATCGAGTGCACTAAAACTTCCTGACCAATACAATACCTGAAAACATTTCTGTTTATCGGTCTGCCTTATGATCGACTCTTGTACAATTTTACCCATGTAATATGCTAGTTTTATTTTGCACTTGTTAGCTATTTTGCACTTGTTAGTTCCTTGTACTTTTATACACCTGTATATATAATGTACTTTATACACCTGTATATATAATGTATTTATTCCATTGTATGTCGTAGGTAGTTCTTTGTATGTCATATGTATTCCATTGGCCTATGTATTTGTTTCAATGTTGTATTTTCTACACTGGACGTTTGTGAAAATGAGCATTTTTGCTCACACACCCTCCAGTATACAAATAACATTCTATTCAGCATACCATCCTCCCAAGGATTTGCAAACCCATGATGTTTTGTGCTGGCTTTGAAACTTTAGACTGTATATAGTATGTGTTAACAGAAACCAAATAAATTGGGAATTATCGGTCTTCCTGCATCAATTATTTGTCCTACATACTGTTCTTCTTCCTTCTTATTTAAATTACTTTAACCTCTTCTGTTCACTATGAGAATGGCAAACATTATAATATGTCTGGATCCAGGCTCCCAGTAAGTTCAAGCAAAAGAGGATCCAGGATTTTGACTGTGGCAGAAATGGTTTTCAGCAACATGTGAGTAGGCTTTAAAAGGGAACAGTCAGCACTAAGACTTCCATACACAAGTATGGGACTGGTCCCAATTTGCACTTTGTGTGCAGAACATTTTTTTTTTACCTACTGTTTACTGCACTATAGTAGATTCCATCCAACTGATTTTGCTGATTTCCAAGCTAGTATTTTGCATAACTACAAATCCTAGAATCCCTTGAAGTTGATAAATGAGCAGGGCTGCAGCAGTGGGATATTCAATAGACTGCAGTGCATGATAGGGCTTTTTAAGCTCTGATCAGATGTTTTCTGGTCCTGCTGTTTTTCTAGGGCTGAGTACAGTCCCCTGTGACTGTACTTTGCCCTAGGAGGACAGCAGGACCAGCCATTAAAAATCAGAACTTATAAAAACTCTAACATGAACCGCAGGTTATTGAATCTTGCACTGATGTAGCTCTACTTTGATGTCAGCTGCAGGGATTCTGGAATTTGTAGTTACAGCAAATGTCATCTTGGAAGTCAGTAGAATCAGCCTGATACAATCTGCTATACTGCAGTAAACAGTAAGTAAAAATAATGCTTTTGCACACAAAGTGCAAATTGGGACCTGCCCCACACTTGGATGTAGGACTCTTAAGGATGATTGGTCTCCTTTAAGTCTAAACTTGGAAATCTAAGTATCAGCTGACGTTAGGAGCTACTTTCACTACAGTTAAGCTGTACTGTTTTCTCGAGCCTGACAACATGAAAACACTGATGCAAACCTTCATTACCTGAAGTGTGGTGGTGGGATCTATGAGGGCCTGCCCTTGTCACTACATACTATATGATGCCTAAAGCTGGTGCAGAACACTGCAGCTTGCCTCCAGACCTTCTTGCAGGGATCAGAGCAGATCACTTTGACATTCCACATCTTACTGCTGTGGGTTTCAGTAGGAGGTGTCAATGATAGCTTGAATGCCTATTGTTGTCATGAAGAGTAATGTTGTCTTGTACTGTCTGCAAGCTGACTGTGGTGTAGTCTGTGTAGTGACATGGTCAGTAAAATGTAACATCAGTTGAGCTATTTCCTATGCAGCTTACCCCCCAGAATTTGCATACCTTGGATGCTTTGGGTTGGGTTTGAGACTTTGGACTGTATGTGTGTTAACAGAAACCAAACAAGTCAGAAATTATTTGTCTTCTTGCATCTTTTATGCATCCTACATACTGTTCTTGAGTTGGTAGTTTGGTACTGGTTATATAGGAAACCAAGCAGAGATTATGGACCACCATGGACCTTTTTCTGCCTGCAACGTTTAATGTTTCTATGTTCTTCTTCATTATTTAGATTGCTACCTTTTTCTGCTCACTACATGCATAAGGACAGTTATGTGTCAGGATCTATGCTCTCAGTAACTTCATGCAGGAGAGGATCCTATGTTTAGCAAATGACAGAAATGACTGTCAGCAATCTGCGAACAGTCCTTGACAAAAGTCTCACCCTGTACTTACTGATGTCAGGTGACATTAGGGGCTGCTTTTACCATAGCCACTGCATATTGTTCCTTTCTTGAACCCAGTGCCTGAAAAACACTGGTACAGGTATTTGTGGCCTCATTCCTTGAGCACTGTGGTGTGCTGTATAAGTGTCTACCTTGTGGCCAAATGTGATGCCTGCAGCTGGAGTGGTTTCCTGGAGCATGTCTTGATCCATCATTCTAGCACTCTGCAGTTGTGCCCTACCCTTTGTACATGCAGAGGGATTTGTGGACTAGCCCCCAAGATTGTACAAATACAGAATCAAATAGTGTTATGTTTATTTGAAACTGCAATACTCCTTGAATCTACAGAGCACAAAAGTGATATGTCAGATGTTTAGAAAAGGTGACAGACTCTTGAGGGCTGAATGAGATCCTAGAAGTGCAGCAGTTGTGTTATAACATGCAAACTTGTTTAGCACCAGCCAACTTTTATTTTTACTGGATATTTTTTATTTGCAGTTTCAATTGGCTGTGGAACCCAGAAGTACCAACTTTTTTATTTATTGAACATTCTTTATTTGGCCAGGCAGCACACACACTGAGCTGAACAAGGGCTTATTTCCAATGCATCCCGGGGCAAGGGGGTCAGATACATAAAAGAGCAAAAGTAAGATTGGTTATATAATTCCATACTGTAAATAGGATGAGCTGGTAACTGTACAAAAGAAATAATGAGTTGGAAAATGGTAATTGAAAATAAACTGTTACTAATAATACTTTATATGTTTATATGTTCTGGGAAGATAGGAACAAAGGAAGGGAAAACAAAAGGGAGGGGATGATATTATGGTGAATGTGGGAGAGGGACTGATGTATAGGTGCAGACATAAGAAGTGTGCTCCAGAAGGAGCATTGTATGAGAGGAGAGGAGAAGTAGAGGGAGGAATGAGGCTAGACCAGACCAGAAATAAGGGAGCCTGTATGAGAATGCAACCTGCTCTGCTGAGCTCACTGGTCAAAGACAAGAGATGGTGCAGAAGTAAACATTCCTCCGATAAGAAGGGGTTGCTGGATACCTCTAGTTAAAGTTTCACTCCAGTCCTAAACTCAACTGGTGCCACTAGGTTCCTTAATCAGGTTTGAGAATATTTTACAAGGCCACTACCAGTGGTGCTATTCTTCTGGAATCAGATGCCCCATTTTGTCCTCGGATCATCTTGTCCTACATAGGTGCACCCCAGTGCTCACAAACATCTTGCAGTATTGCTCGCTTGCATTTGCAGAATTCTTGGGATGGTATAACTTGCCCTACCCCATCCCCATGAACAACTGTACTTTGTTTACTGGTGACAAGACTATCAGACTCATTGACAACTTCCTCATAATCAAAGTGCAACATTAGGCTATTGGCTCATGATACTGATATCTAATTTGTGGGCTGGGGGCATTATATATCAGTTCAAGGCAGATTGGCAATTGTTGGCTCATCGCATGAGCAGCTGTGGTAGCTGTTGCTGTGTTGCTTCTGTGAGCTGGACAGGGAGAGCTTGTCTTTACATTTCTAGAGGGATCATTTCTATCTTGGGTAGGAGGAACTAGAAGTGGCAGCACTTGATGGAAAAAAGGAGAAAAGAAGTGTGCTCCTGGATTGCTCTGGGATTTATCACCAAATGCACTGGATGACTGCACCTCCCCCAAGCATCCTTTTCTACTCCTGTTCTTTTCTCTTATTTTTTTCATGACAGCACATGATTTGATAGATGATGCAATTGCTGCTGGATGCTATGATAATCCACAACAGTCATCAATGGTATTTAGATGCCTACATGATTATGTGATGCCCATGCCTGCTGCTGAACTTTCAAGATGAGAGAGATCTGAAGGTAATATCAGATAAGCGAAAGTGATACCCCCCAGCCCCTATGAGCCGATGCACAAATTTTACACTTTTCCCATGGCCAAAGCCAATCAAGGGGGACTCATTTTCCTTCAACTATTTGGCACTTTGACTTAATGACACAGAATTTTCTGCAAGTAGCACACACTGAGCATGTGCACATTTCTGGCAAACCATGTGACCTGCAGTAGCGAATGAGGGTCACTGGGGCATACCTCTCAACTTTCACACATTATGTGATCGTCACTCATTTTACCTCTCAGAAACCCTTTGTACCTCATGGGAAGGTGATATTCCACAATCCCACTGAGACTTTAAAGCAGAAATTCATAATAATCTGTTATGCTCGGTTATCAAAAAACATTATGAACATTAGTGCACTGATAACTATAGTGTTCTAAGCTTGCAGTGCCATGTTAGACGATATGTCACACATTTTGCTCATTTGTCACACATTGTGTCACACATTTTGGTGAAGAAAGGTTGAGAGGCATGCACTGGGGACTGAGAACTCTTATGTTCTGCACACATCTCAGTGAAATTTCCAGCTGTCTCTAAATGGAGAAGGACCTGGCTCCAGAATGCAGTTCATTTAAAGAATGATTTGTGATCAGAAAAAGTTTAAAATTTATATTCAGGAAGGCACATCAGTGAGAATCATGCCACTGCAGAGGAGAGGGAAGAGTGATTTGTGTATAATGTTTTGAGCTGCAGGCCTGCCCACACAAGGTTTCAAGGGCATAGAGAGTGACTTCATTTGAGCAAACAGGGACAGTAGGGCAATTTTAAAAGTTTTATTTAACAAAAAATATTAGTTTACTGATTGACAGTGCAGGGCACAGAAATCCATCTTCAGTTTTATTTGTTTATTTATTTTTTGCCTGTGAGCTGCCTTATTGCAAATACAGTATGTGGAAAAGAACAGATGGCGAACAGAATGACGGTGGGAGGAAAAAGAGAGAAAAAGGATCCAGCATGTGATCCACAAAAAAAGGCAGAACACAGAACTCATCAATTGAAAATAAATAATCTGTAGCAAAAACTTCTCAAAAATGTATGTAATTCTCATCAGAATAATTGACAAAAATAGTTGGCAACACCGTTGCCCCCTCCAAACCATGAGTTTCAAATGAAAATTTTTGGACAAGATTCATCTCAATAAAATTATGTACAGTTGCTCAGCTGGTGTACAAAATTCACCTCTCCACTCATTAGCTCAATGTTTGTATATTGAGGTAAATGTCTTTTTCTCATTCTGAATGAGCTTTTTAGTCTGCATCACCCACTATGCATAGAAGGAGTGATCAGTCAGCCCTCAGTGGGCATATTGCCTTTAGACGGTTCTTCCTATTTAGAGTGTTGCTTAGCAAGCTGAACACCAAGCACGTTGTGATGTTTTCTTGAGAATGATCTGCTTAGGATGCATGCTTGGCTTGGTTCCAGTAGTGTTGCCCTATTTAAGGGTCTGTCTTGTGCATGGTTTCTCTCTTGACACATAGACAACCAGAGCCTCTGTATAATGTCTTGCCACATTAAACGTGTAAGGGAAGAATTCTTGTTTTTAAAATACACCAATATTGGATGAAGAAAGACTTGAGTATTTAGTATCCCTTTGGTTTGCTCTACAGTACCATAGAATTGGCATGCAGGCTGCAGTCTACAACTAGGTGAAAAGTCACCTTCCTGTTAAGTTGACACCATTCAATACCTTTTACATACAAAATAGTTTGGTTAAAAGAGAAGCATAAGCTGACACATTATTACTAAAATGGCTAAGCAATATTTCTTATATGTTATTAAGTGCACTAAAGGTGAACAGTCTGGTTGTAGATGAACCTCAAGTGAATATTCACAGACTTTAGCACACTTTGTGCTCATGAATAATATATAGAATAAACCATGGGATAGTGCATGTAATGAGAATTTTGCACACACTCATGGTGTTAGATGCTACATAAACCCTGACAGTGAAGCTTGAGGGGTTTATACAAGCATACAACACCAAGGGTGCATGTAAGATTTGAGTTTTACACCCCACCCCACATTTTGTTTTATGTAATTGCTGGGGAGCATTTTTTCACCACAACAATTATATAAATACTGTAGAAATACATCTCTGTGCAGCTGCAGTTGGATTGACGTGTGGTCCATGGTCAAATTGAAGCACCTGTCTAACTCTTACTTTTATTTTAAGTGATTCCCCTAGAACTTAAAACGTGTAGTGAAAAGAACTAAATTCAAACATTAAAGCTAATTTTTGTAACTCATACTCTGAGTCTGAGTGGGAGAGGTGAGGAGTGTCCCAAGTGATTAAGAGGATGACCTAGCTAGGTATTAGATGGAGTAAGGGAAACCTGTTAGTCATTAAAACCAGTTGGTTATGACAGCGAATTATAACCAGGTTTTCCTAGGGAAAAAATGATTGTCAGTTATTATAAGTACAAATGTAAATGTTTGCTACAAGGGATAATGAATTATTAACAATGAAGTAAACTCTTTAAAGATAAAAGAAAATGCAAAACCTAAGGGAGGTAGGTATTTATTTGGGCAAATTGAGCAGGTACTTTACATACTGTGTATAATTCTATATATACTTAAAAGAATGCAAACAAAATTAATTTAATTAAGAATAAATCAGTTTTATTTTACAGTGCTTTGGTAGCTATGCTGCGGAAACCATAATATTAGAGTACATGGTTACCACATCACAAGACAGTAAAGGTACATATTTACATAATTTATCTCACAAAAAGCTCAAATTATAAGGACGTCCTCACCAACACCTGGGGAAATGATTGTACTTTCTGGGACAATATCAAGGACATTACTGGGAAACAATCAAAGTCCCCTCCAGCTATGTTAACTGTTGAAGGGTCCACTACCCTTGATCCCATGGTCATTGCAAATACCTTTAACATGGCTTTTACTGACCTCAGTACTGTTCTACCACCTGATTTCTTCACAGTCAGTCACACCCCCTCTAACACACCCTGCACTCTGTCAAACCACCCTCATTTTTACTTCAGAGATTAAGATGAATGAAGCTCGCCACCACCTCGCCTCAGCCATCTCCACTTCCAGAACCAGCAGTGACACCCTGGACCTTAAGCTGCTATCACTTACACTTGACAAGGTCCTCAGTCCCCAACCTAAAATTCTTAACCTCTCTCTCCACACTGGTACATTCCCTGAAACATGGAAAACTGCCACTGTGACCCCGGTCCACAAAAGTGGGGATAAAACCTGCCACTCTAACTACTGCCCAATCTCAATATTGCCACCACTATCCAAGGCCCTACAGCATATTGTTGTGGACCAGCTCACTGATTATTTGCACACAACAGCATGGTTTTAGAAAAGGGCATAGTACCACCACTGCCCTGCTTGAATTTTCAGGTGCAGTGCATAGTTCCCTTGATAAAGGTCTTCTTACTGGGGCTGTCTTCATCGACCTCTTGAAGGCATTTGACACGGTCCATCATCGGCTGCTGTATGACCAATTACTCCTTGCTGGCCTCACACAGACTCAGCCCGCTGGTTCAGAAGCTACCTGCCAACCGCCTCGAAGAGTAAAATTGCCAATGCTATCTCGGACACCTTGCCTGTCTGCTCCGGAGTCCCTCAAAGGTCCATACTGGGCCCTCTCCTTTTCAGCCTCTTTTTAAACTCCCTACCACAATCCTGCATGGAACAAATCCTCCTGTATGTGGATGATGCTGTTGTCTTTTCTACGCACAAGGTCCTTTCACCACTACAACACAGCCTCCAACTCAGATTCAGTGCTGTTGAAACATGGTTCTCCAATCATAAACTAGTCTTCAATCACAAGAAAACCAAGTCATTGCTATTCTGCAGTTCACATAACCATTACAAGCAACACCCCCTTGCCATCTCCACCAAGCAGGGGACTGTCCTCGAACAAGTTTACTCATTCAAATACCTAGGGATTCTGCTTGACCCCAATCTCTCCTATACAGCTCACATTGACAGTGTGGCTAAAGCTACCACACACCTTGGATTACTCTGCAAGCACAGGGAGCACCTCACCCCAGAGGCCCTGAAGATTGCTGTCCAGAGCTTTGTGGTGTCAATTATTTTTGATTATGACCTCATTATCTATGGCTCCACCACGACGTCCACCCTCCAAAGTATAACAACTGCACTTAACAAAGCATGCCAACTCACAACTGGTACCCACCACCTCACCCACACCTCTGACCTTTATGAATAATCCGGATGGCTACAACTCTCCAACCATATAAAGTACCTCACATGTGCTATGGCGGGAAAAATCAATCTTGGCCTCACACCCCCTAGTGTACTGCCTTGTTACATCAAAACACCAACCGACAGGACACCAGGAGCTCGACAACCCAGATTCTACAAGTTCCTTGTTGTCGAAATATGCAGGGCCAACGCTCCTTCTCCTATAGGGCTCCTCTATGGATGAATAGTCTCAGCCACACCATCTCCTCTGCCTCAACACTATGTCTGTTCAAAACCAGGCTCCGGGACCATCTCATTGCCTCTAACTCCTGTAATTGCCTCTCTTAGCTGATGACATACACGCTTTAATCCTAACTTATATACTGCAACCCGAGGCCCCTAATACCCCTCCCCAGCTCCTGAGGTGCCACTTCAAATCTCAGGTCTTCATACCACCTCATTAGTCTTTCCTTGCCCCATTATAGCAGTTACTCCCCCATCCTGCCCTCTTTTCTCTTTTATCACTCCTTCCCATTTATTTTTTGACAAATGCCTTCGGCTGCATCTTCATCCTCCCCCTCTCCTGACCCTACCCATTCCTTGTGGGCACATGCGTCCTAGCTGTGCTCACCATTTCACTATAGCTGCCTCTGTTAACTACCTACACTTCTCCTCCTCCTCCTCTGCATCTTACTCTTCCTATAATTGACCCCTTTCAATTAGCACTGTTGTACATGAATTGTTTACTGTTATTTCATTGTTGCATCCTTGTTGTTTGTTATTTCTGATGTGGAAACTTTGTAAAAGAGCCTTGGCTCAAAGGTACTTGTAATCCTAGAATAAATAAATAAAAATAAAACATATATAATAATACATTTTCTTATTAAATATGTGTACATTACTAAGGACATATACACTAACATTTGATTTATATTTTAGGAAAATATACTGTATATGTGTATATATATATATATATATATATATATATATATATATATATTCGATGTTAAGGTTGAAACCCCTTGCACCCTCAGCCCACCCCAACTGGAATTGGGGTGCTCGTTGAGATCATCAGCCCTAACTCTCACCCCATCACATGTGGAAAGAAGCTGAGGAATAGGAGAATGGGGTGAGAGTTAGGACCGATGAACCCAATGCACACCCTGATTCCAGTTGGGGGGTGGGCTGCAGGGGTGCAAAGGGGGTTTCAACCCTAACATCGAATTTCCTCGCTTTTGTCGCTGTGGAACAACCCTAACTGATGCATTAAACAGAGTTTTTTGCCTCTAATTTCCCTTCTTTTTGAGAATGAAAATGAGAAATAGTGAATGTAATGTGGCGGCGGGAGCGCGGGGCCCTTTGGGCCCGACGCTCCTGCCACGTGATGTCTTGTCACATAGCAACATTGTGCCCGCAAATGCAAATCATAATGCCCATGGTGACGCAAAGTGAAACAGAGAGAGAGAAACACTACCGTAGACAGAAATGTTAAAAACAATGCAAACGCAACCACAAATGAAAACGCAAAGAATAACGTACATGGTGGCGTAAACGTGAACGGTAAGTGAAACGGGTACGGAACCGCAAGCGGAAACGGTAATGGTAACAGTAATGTAAGCGCACAGGCTGGTTTTCCCCAAAAGCTGTGTAGAGAAAGACAGTGAATACAAAGAATGTATGCAAAATAATGACTCTCGGAACAGAAAAATGAGGACTTGGAATAGTAAATTGCTTATACCTCAGGAACCGTACGACATAGAAAAAAAATGTAAAAGTCACATGAATTATCACTTTCCTGGCTAGTTTTGTACTTACCTTCCATTGGGGGGGGGCTAAGCATTTTTTCGATAAAAAGTCTGTATCTCGCACCGTTTCCAAGATACAGGCCCTGAAAGGCGTGGCAAACGCCGTAATGTTATCCTATGGGAAAAAAACAGAAGTTCAGAGTACTGTAACTTTGCCACTGTGTAATATTTTTTCAACAAAATACTGAAAGGCACATCTGTGAGATATTGGCTGCGTTCTTTCCAAATTTCAGCCCAAAACTCCAAACCGTTCTTTTGCAGCGGGGTGCCAAAGAATTGCTGTCATTTTCCCACAGCCTAGAAAAGTACTGTCGCAATTTGCGAAAGCTCTAGCAAAAATTTGTGACACTTTCATGAGTGCAACACTACTTTGCAAAAGTATTTTTTCCAGAAATCTGAAAAACATATTTCTGGGGTGTTTTACCCCAAAATAAAGACATGGCTAGCATCCTCAGGGTCCGACTAGGTGAATACAAAAAGAATTAGGTTGCTAGAGGGTCCCAAATTTAAATGCCAAGCATTTTTCTGATCACCAACTGAAAACAAAATGGCGGATTTCGACAGTAAAAGGGCTATTTGCGAAAGTAAAAACTGCATTTGCGACACTGTAGAACTTTTGTTAACTTTTCCCATTGACTTATAATGGGAAATTGTTTTTTGAATAACTTTTGAACCGTTTAATATTTTTCACAAAATCTTTGAAAGGCACATCGGGCCCTAGACACACGTTCCCTGAAGATTCTGGACCGGTCGCACAAACCGTGCAACCTGTAGGTGCGACCGTAGAATTCAAAAAAACGTAAATGCAGCGCAGATCACGCTTAATAACTCCGCAGCCGTATATCCGACCGGTAAAAAACTTGGCAGATCCCAAGGCGTATGAGTCTTGATTCCATATTCCAAATTTCAGGCAAATCCATTGAATGGTTGCAAAGTTATTAAGGTGCAAAATTTTGGGTTTAACATGTAAATGAATCCTCAACCCTAACTATGGTAACTACGTGCTACCATATATATATATATATATATATATATATGGGATACATGATGGTATGGCGTGATATAGCTAAATTGTCACTCCTGCAGAGTGAGATATCCAAGCTCACGATGCAGGAGTGACAATATTTGCCATAGCACATGATCTGCCCATTATGTATTCGATATATACAATAGGGCCAAGAGTTTTAGAAGTTTTGTTATGCTGTCTTGTGTTCTGTTCCTGTTTATGTGTTTGCTCATTCTGTGTGTGAGCTTTTCTGAATGGGCTGGCAGTGTTTTAAACTCTGAGAGACACATGAGTGTGTTTTGCAATGCTAAATGAGTAAGTTTTAGATAGGAGTGAGAAACATACTTTTGTGAAGCTGTATTGTTCAGCAGTCTGGCTGCAGTGAAGTTAAGAGCATCGCAGTAATTGTAATGAGCTGAGAGGCAGTGTCAGAACAGCTGATACTGTTTTCAGTGGTAATTAAGTTAGCTGCAGGCAGACTGCAGAGTGTTATGTGAAATTGTGCTCCTTAGGATTCTGGCTGCAGTGAAGTTGAGATTGTAGCAGTAATTGTAATGGGTGAGAATCAGAGTTTGAGGAACAAGTGAGAGCGTGTTTCAGTGGTAGTTGAGTTAGCTGCAGGCAGTAGTTTAGACTGTTCTGTGAAGCTGTGCTGTTTGGAATTCTGGCTGCATCAAGTTGAGAGCATCACAGTAATGAGCTGGAAGTTGGTGGGGGATAGGTGTGTTTTGTAATGCTCACTGAGTTAGCTGTAGGCAGCAGTGAGACCTCTCAGGTAGTTCTGCATTTGTGTCTATGGTAACAGGACAGGTGTTTCTTGCATGCTGAGGGGAAAGCTGCCTAGGGTGAGGATATCAGTGACCTTTTGTGACCTGTGTGTGTAAATGTCTGATATCATCACAGTAGAGCAGAGGGTAAAAATATCACACTGCAGTGGATGATACGCTGTTTTATGTCACTCATTTACCACTCACCCCTATTGTGTGTGTGTGTATATATATATGTATCTATCAAGCAAAACTCTGCCCCTGCAGGCTCCCCCCACTGGCATGTAGCCCGGCTCCCTCCCACAGCCTGCTGCTCATCCCTGGACTATCAGCCTATTCTCCTTCAAGACAGGCTCTGCCCGAGTGGGCTTCACCCACTGGCATGTGGCCCAGCTCCCTCCCTCGGCCAGCTGCTCATTCCTTGACTGCCCACCTGCTTCTCCTTCAAGACAGGCACACTCACCAAGTTCTCCAACTTTGGGACTCAGCAGCTTGAAAACTGTGCATTGCATTAGCTGCTTGCCACCACAGCCAGCCCTCAGATTGGTTGCGCCTGCCGTGCTGTTCCCTTTGGACTTTCCCTGCTTGGCACTTTCTGTTTTTTAAATCAATCTAATCAAGCCCTGATGCAATTTAATAATTTTAAACAAATTTAATGGTTTTCAGGCTGTTTATTCCAACCAGCTCAGCCTAGTCACTGCAAAGTAATTTCTCTAGCAGCTAAAGTTTAGGTAGCCCAGCTCAGTTCATGCTGGAATTTAGGTAGTCGTCTGTGCTGAAATTTAGGTAGTTCAGCTCAGTCTGCGTTATTTTTTGTCAATTTAAAAACTGTGTAACTGCCTGCAAATTATTTTATAACACTTGACCTATTGAACTGTACATCCTCTGTTGGCTGCTAGTGGTGTTTAACTTTAATTGCATTCCAACTTATTACTGTTTCTATGCTTTTGCTAACTTTCACTATTTTACGATTTATTTGAAGCCTGTCTGTATTTCCTGACTCTGCTAGTTCACACTCCTGCCCCTGCATTTCTTCCAGATTCATTCTTCTCCTCTCTGCTTTTTTCTGTCGGATGTCTTAGCACCTTTCCTAGTCATCCCCCACTGTGCAGTTTAGCCCTGCCTGCTCTTACAGAAGTGCTCTTGTTTATTCTTAATCATCCCCTATTGTCTTATTGGCAGTCTCTGATGCCGAAGACTTAAGCTGCCCCTTAGCCTAACTGAATCTCTGTCCTTCACGCCATCTCTTGGCACCCACTCCCCCTTCCATTCTCCTGTCTGTCTGCCCACCCCCACTGTTAACTGCTGTACATTTTTGTTTCCTTACTAAGCCCTTCACCCTCGCTGTCTTTTCCCACAGGCTCTGCCCCAACGGGCTCCCCCTACTGGCATGCGACCTGGCTCCTTCCCTTGGCTGGCTGCTCATCCCTGGACTGCCCAACTGCTGCTCCTTCAGGACAGGTATGCTCACCAAATTCTTCGACTTTGGGATTCAGCGGCTTGAAAACAATGCAATGCATTGGCTGCTTGCCACCACAGCCAGCCCTCGGATTGGCTGTGCCTGCCTTGCTGTTCCCTTTGGACTTTCCTGCTTGGCACCTTCTATTTTTAAATTAATCTGATCAAGCCCTGATGTAATTTAATAATTTTAAATTAATTTAATGGTTTTGGGGGCTGTTTAGTTCAACCAGCTCAGCCTAGGTGCTGCAAAGTAATTTCTCTAGCAACTCAAAATGTAGGTACCTCAGCTCAGTTCATGCTGGAATATAGGTAGCTGTCTGTGCTGAAATTTCGGTAGTTCAGCTCAGTCTGTGCTATTTATTATCACCCACCCACCATCCCCCACC